>OX030956.1:4400911-4458411 GCA_943735955.1 Piscicola geometra
CAAGCAACCAATTATTCTCTTTTTGGCGCCTTCACCCACCTCCATCCCTCTGCCCCTCTCACTCCTCTCCTCCTCAGCTTCCTCCTCTTCCTTCTCATCTCCCTGGCCATCTGTTTCCTGTTCGTGACTGTGGAGGTAGCCATTGGTTAGTGTGTGTGAGTGGTGTTCATCATAGGTTATATTTGAATGAACTGTTATATTTGAATGAACTGTGGCATTTTGAACTGTTCTTTATCCCTTTAGAGTGCATTCAACTTTAAGATTGAAAAGAAAAATTATAATGTTAATTTTGATGATGATGATGATGGTGATGATGATAGTGATCATGTTAATGATGATGATGATGATGCTGGTGACGATGATGAAGAGGTTAATTAGGAACCTTCTTTTCAACTTGCTTGACCTCTCTTCAGGAGGGCCATCATCATCATCATCACTATCATCATTTCCTCCGACACTACTACTACCAGCATCACCTCGAACACTACTACTACCAGCATCACCTCGAACACTACTATTACCAGCACCAGAGCCACTGTAACCATCTCCTCCAGCTTGATTCTGCCTAGATGAACTTCTATTTTCTTTTTTGTTATTCTCCTTGTTATTGTTATTATCCTTTTTATTATTTTTGTTTTTATTTGCGGCTTCAGCTTCAGTGTTGTACGATTGGTTGGTGTCCAGACTAGTGTTAGAGGCTGCATAAATGGATGGATGGATGGATGGCTTGGTGCATGGATGAATAGATGGATGGATGGATGGATGGGCTGGTGCATAGATGAATAGACAAGTAAATAGATGAATGGATGGGTTGGTGCATGGATGGATGGAGAAGTGAACAGATAGATGGATTGATGGCAAGTGATCATGAACGACACAGAGACACACCAGTTCTTTCCGGCTTGCCTCTGAAGGCACACTGACTGACACTCTCCATTGCATCCTCCATCGCATCATCAGCTGTTGTGGTCTCTAAGCTGTCGTTGTTGTTGTTGTTGTCGCCGTCATTGTTGTAGTTTTTTATGGCGTTGCTTTCATCGTTGTTGTTGTTGTCTGAAAGCTTAAAGTTGTCAATAAATGTTGACGCATGGTGGTTGCTGTGGTCTGTATTGTGGAAGGACGCATACATCTCTCTGTAAATCTCGTCACAGTGTTGTTGCCATAGTGATGTCCAGTCCCCCTCAACACTGCCTGGCAAGTGTTGAGTGGTTGTTGATGTTGTTGTTGATGTTGTTGTTTCAGATGCAGTTGTTGTTGAGGTTAGAGTAGTAGAGTTGGTTGGAGTGGTTGGAGTAGTGATGAGTTGGGTTGGCAGGTTAAGTGTCAGTCTAGATGTATCATTAGATGTTGCTGTCGTCGCGATGGGTGCCTCATTCCAAACCAACTCATCCCTGGGATAGTCGGGATACTTTTCGATCCATCTTCTCCACACTATGTCATTCGAGTGACTAATCCAAAATTGACTCCATCCTTCCTCTTGTATAGCTCCATATTCCTGTACCTCCCTTTGCTCCTCTATTGGAGATACTGCCATGAAATGAATTGATCGTAATAACAAATGAAATTCAGCATGATAATTGAGTGATTAAAGAGATTAATTGAGTGATTAAAGAGATTAATTAAGTGCAGAGCTGGCATACTTTTGAACTTGGCCTTCTTGCGGGAAGAGTCGAAGATCTTTTTGGAGCATTTGCCCCCGAACTGCACTGGCAGTCCCATCGCACGCATCGCTTCCATCTCACTCCTCATCTCTTCATTCATCCGTTCTTCCTCTTCATCTAGATCTTCTTCTGGCCTTGCATCTGTTTTTTAATTATAACGTTTTTAAGAAAGCATAAAAGTTAAATAATAAAAAGATATGCCCATGAAATATGTTCAGTGTACTCATCACTAAATATGTTGTTACACAGACGTGACCTGAAAGCTTGAGATCAGCAATGCCCTTGCAGTCTGGCAACTCTCCGTCATACAAGGGATTGCTTATGCCCCTTCGGTACTGCCTGAAGTCACTGTGAGGTTTTTGCGTTTTGTAAGGTTCAAGTGGTTAGACAATGTATGTTCAAACACAATTAATCAAAAACTGCAAAAACTAAATGACATACTCGAATTAATCAAATAAAATTTAATTTAAATTGACTAGCCAAGGAATCAGTGCGTACTTACACAATACACGCTCTGGTGCAAAAGAGTTTGATGGGTTCTTTATTCTCGAACATCAAGTCCAGATCTCCTAGTCTCAACCACGCCTCGCATACATCGTGCTCATTTCTAGAAGCCCTCATGGAAGATTTTTCAAGTTTCGAATGGAGTTTTTCATTTAATTATTAATATTAACATTAATCGGCTTTTTTAAACTAAATTTACTTTTAAATATGAATGATGAACCTGATAAATTGATTTTTATATTATAAAAATAATAGTCATTTTTAATTAAAAAAATAACTTTTCAAAATTGCATTAATGTTTTTAAAATGAAATGTTAGTCTTAGGGATAGGGTAAGGGGCCATCCATAAAAGACGTCCAAAAAAAATTTTCTTTTTTTGCGGTAACAATGTTTGTAACATACGCTTCAACGTTTCTTGGTTAATATTATAAAAAAATTATTGATAAAAAATACTTGAAGTATCGTGTAAACTTAAATGTAATTTTTTGATGAAAAATCTGTTTTTCTAGAGAATAAGCTACCATATGTAACAATGCTTGTTACATATGCTTAAACGTTTTTCCAAATGTGAAATTATATTTAATTTTTGTATGAAAAAATCTGTTTTTTTAGAGAATAGCAATGCTATTCAATAGCATACCGTATGTTACAATGTTACGACGGTAACAATGCTTGATACATATGCTTTAACGTTCCTTGGTTTAAATTAGAAAAAAATTATTGTTACAAAATATTTGAAGTATCGTGTAAACTTAAATGTAATTTTTTGAAAAAAATCTGTTTTTCTAGAGAATAAGCTACCATATGTTACAATGTAACGACAGTAACTATGCCTGTTGCATACGCTTAAACGTTTTACCAAAGTTTAATGTATTTTTAGAGGTCTATGCGCCTACATGCGGCAAGAGTCATGCATGGCTTACATCTAGGTTTTCCACCATTGGAAGTGGAGCTATTAGATTTTATTTAAAAGTATTAAAACAAAAGTCTTTAAAACCTGTAAAAATCAATTTGAAAGAGCTAAAAGGGTATGCATAATGCGAAGATCGACCTCCAGCATTGGCAGATGGCACTCGATGCCAGCGAATGGACCGAATCTCTCGTTAAATTTGCATCAGCTTTGATGGATTATGTGTCAAAATAAACGCTTTAAAGCGAATTTAACAAGCCTTTTCTGCATATTAAGTCTTTTTCTGGACTTCACGTTGAATATGAACACTCTTCAGGGAATTATTCACTTCTCAGCAAGTGGACTTTATAGACACAAAGGTATGTGTTTGATGCTCATACGAAGTAGAACAGTTTTTCTATAAAAGGAAGACGATTCAGAAGTGTTCAGAAGTCTCAAAATGGAGAACAGAAAGTTAGCGGTAGTTTTTCTGGTGTTGATCGTCTGCTTTGTGGTCTCCTCCACGCAGAAGGAGGCTGAGAAGGAGAAAAGAGAGGACAAAAGAGGAGTGAAAAAAGAAATGGAAGACTGGATGGACAAAAGAGGAGTGAGAGAAGAAACAGAAGACTGGATGGACAAAAGAGGAAAATTAAGTTTTATTGGAAAGGGCCTCAAAAAAGCGTTGGGTAGGCTCACAAATGCATTGGGTGGACTTGCTGCACCTGCAGCGATTGGGTGAAGCTGTGCCGAAATGTTGATTGCAGCAGTTCAAACAGATAATCATTGATTTCGTAAGAACTCATTTAATTCTTTATCCCAATATTTGTCACGATGAGTATTCAAAAAATAATTTAATAAGATCTAATTTTATGTTGAATAAATATTTGAAAAAGTCTTTCTCTCCTTTCCGTTTTAAAAGGCTAAAATATCTAAGGGGCCATCCGTAAAGACGCCCACTATTTTTTTGCTTTTTTTTACCCCCCTCCCCCTTTGTCCACTTTTGACTTAACCCCCCTCCCCCTTCCCTCCCTCCCCCCGCCTAGTTGTAGACGTCCAAAACATATAATTCACCGAACTTAAATCAATGAATATTTACAATAATATAAACTTTATATTATACAGAGTATGTGTTTATAAATATTTATTTAGAAATTCCATTTATCTTCAAAAAAAATTCTTAATGAAATAATAACTTCAAAATCATTTTAGTAAATCAGTGTAATAAAAATGTAATAAACAAATTATCCACCATCGTTAAATCAACAGAAAATTCTGACTGCAGCCATTCAAACATGTTTCGTATAATTAAAACATCTGTTTTTGAATCTTCAATGGCTAATTGAGTGGCAGCCTCCTCTTCTGATTCCTCTGCCATATGTTCACTAGCAAGAATATTGCAGTGGACGACCTTATGTTTTTTCATTGCCGCCTGTGATGGAAAATATTTGCCACAGAAACATATTCTCTTGGAGATTTTACCAGCCACCGATGGACAATAGAGAATGTCTAAATTTTGCTGCATTTGTTTAATAAAAAAATTGTTTTTTTAGGTTAAGATTGCATTTTAAATTTAAATACATTTTTTCGGAAAATAATTTTTTTTCCTATATCTAATTTTAAAAAAAATAAAGTCAAATGAAATATTTCAGACATTTTTTTAACCCCAACACAGATTAAAAATCATTAAAGATTTTCTAAAAAAACTTTAAGAACTTTTTATTTGAGATTTTATTGTATTTGACAAATCAAACTTTAACAAAATATTTAAAAATTAATATTCAAGCGTATTAATTATTATTGAACCTATCGTTTCTAAATATAACCTGTTTTTGAAAGATTGTTTGGGTTTGCATCCCAAATCTTTTTTCCTTAAACTAGAAGTATTTTGCAGTAAATTTATGCAAAACTACTGCACTCAAAATACACTACGATGTGGATATCCACTTTGTCTTAAACCCCCTCCCCACCTTGTCCACTTTAGTCCACTTTTTGCTGAACCCCCCTTCCACCCTTTTGTGTGGTCGTCTTTTATGGATGGTTCCTATGCAAAAAAAGTAGAGAATCATAGATTGTTCATCAACATATATTTACAGTTGACAGAAATGCATGAAAGTTAAATGACTAAGAATGCAGTCAATGAATCACCTACTGTTGGTGTTGATGATGATCAGAATGAGCGGTGATGCGTGTAAAAGTAATTTATTATTTTTTGCATTTTTAAATTAAAAAAAGCAATACAACTGCCATTCACATAATCACTATTATGAACTCATGCATTAGCTCTTAATTTGCGTGTGCACATTCTTCTCAATAATAATTAGTTTAAATAGAAATGTCGTATAATAATCAATAACAATTAAATTAACTTGATAGAACATCTTGAAAAACAGGCATTAACAACAACTGTAGCAAAAAAACTACAAACTTTGGCGCTAAAAATCAGACACGTGAGATACAATGGCGATAATACCAGAGATAGTTTCATTCAAAATGTCAGTGACATGAAACGTAAGAGAGAGATACTAAATGACAGTTGAGTACACGGTCGAAGAGTAGTATACAAGACGCCGCAAAGTGTGAAGGCTTCAAAAGCACTGCGCATGCGCCTGGAAATTCCTATTCGCCGCTTCAATGTCGCTGGAATGCTGACTCGAAAGAACAAGTAATGCCACGTCGTCACGGGAAATCCCCATTGATATAAATAGCGCCTCAGTTGCTTGCCTTTTGGAGCTATATTAAATAAACATTATCATCATAATCATCATCATCATCATCGTCATCATCATCATCATCATCATCATCATCATCATCATCATCATCATCATCATCATCATCATCATTGAAGAGAACTTTGAATAGTTTGAAATAGTGGAAAAAGCATTTAAAGTGTTTGTATTTATGCTTATTTAAATGTGACACAAAGTTGACACAAAGGTGTTGTATGAAAGCCTGGGAGAAAGGAACAGCAATATAGGAACATGGACGATGTTGATGACTATTCTTATTTCAATAATTAGAAATATATTGAAAATAATATTTAAAAAAGATGAAATGATTATGATGTTTATAAGGATGATGATGATGTTTATAAGGATGATGATGATGTTTAAAAGAATGATGATTATGATGAATAAAATCCTGAAGCACATTTAAAGCTTTTAACTCAAAAAATATTTAAAAGTTTTAATAAATAGTTTAATGAATTTTTCACTAATTCTAGTTAAATAGAAAAATTAATTGTAATTAAAATTGAGATTGAGCCAACGAAAAACAAAGTGTTAAACGGCTTCAAAAAGCTTAACTTATTTCTCATAATTGTAAATCATTATTTTTGAAAAATATCAAACACGAAGTGAGTGGCAAAGAGAGGTAGGAGCTGGAAAGAGTCAAACTGGGCGATAACATCCGCCTGAGAAAATGAAAATACCAATATATGATAAAATAATATATAAAAATGAAAAAGTACGAGTATATAATTAAAATAATATTGTCATAATTAAAATAATAAATTACGAGTATATAATATAAACAATTTCATGATAAAATGTGAGTATTAAATATTAATAATTTCATAATAAAATACAAGTATATAATATAAATAGTATCGTTATAAACAATATTTCAACATATCATGAGACACAGTATTGTCATCGTAGATAATGTCATGATTTTAAAACAGCGTACAAGTATCAAAACTTTAATGGATAAAATAAAGAGTTGAATACAATTCAAAGAAAGAGATATACCATCACACGAGTGAGAGGAGGTGGGAGTGGAATGGAAGTTCTGATGATGATGGTGATGGCGATAGTAATGATGATTATGATGATGATCAGCAAGAATGAACAAATTACCTACTACAAATTATGCAGCAATGAAATACCGATGAAATGCAGGTGGGAAAAGAATAGATGTAGATGAAGAGAATAACTGAATGGCAATGAAAAAGACGATGATGATGATGATGATCAAGATGACGATGATGATGATGATGATGATGATGATGGTGATGATGATGATGATCAAGATGATGATGATGATGATGATGATGAAGATGTGGTGTTGAATGAGTTTCTTTACAGAGATGCTACACAAAAAGATGCACTGGTTTGCTCATGACAGGATAGTGGACTTGACTGTGGGAAGAGTCCGACAAAGAGGATCAATCAGGGATGTAAAGACTCGGAAAAAAAGTATTTTTTTGAAAAAAATAATAAAATTTCATAGCAAAAAGCGGGTTGTAATGAAAAAACAGCAACAAGCAAATAAAAATAACAACCGCAAAACTCAAAGAAAACGTTATAAATGCCCTTGCTATAAACCTGAAACAAGCCGACGAGAAGTCGCCATTCATCAATGCACGCAGTGAATTCACCCATGCATTCATTCATATTTTCATAAATGCATTGATTCACTAACCAATCCTTGCATTCATTAACTTAACCATAAATGCATTCATTCATTAACTTAACCATAAATGCATTCATTCATTTACTTAACCATAAATGAATTCATTCCTTTACTTAACCATAAATGCATTCATCCACTTAACCACATTCATCGTTAAATCAAACAACCAATAGGAATACACCTTCGTAGAAAATGTAAATCCCAGATGCATTCAAAATGCGTCAGCCATCCATCGGACGTCCCAGGTAAACCATGGAAACCTCAGTATTGCCGTACACAGCTGTCACTGCTGGATACAAGTTCACATCCGGAAGGCCTCTGAAGGCGACGCCTGCTTGGATGTGATGAGGGAAGTTAAGGGTGTGAGAAACTGAAGAAAAATAAATGAAAAATGCAAAGAATTTAAAGAAAAAAAATGAATGAAACAATTTTAAGAATTAAGAAATTGAAGAAAAAAATGAAAAAAAATGTAAAGAATTAAGAAATTGAAGAAGAAAAATGTAAAGAATTAAGAAATAGAAGAAAAATAAATAAGAAAGTTTGCAGTAAGATGAAAGAAGCTGGATGATTTGATGGAAGGAAGCAATAGAGGCACCTAGGAACTCGTAGTCCTTTTCGAACGCGAGTGTGTTGTCGTCACAGTCAAGGATCACTCTTATTCTTTCTCCTACCTGTGTGGACACTCTTCAACTTGTCACTCGTTAACCTCTCATTCATCTTATTGAAAGAACCAATTAAGAATCTGAATTGGCATTTAATTCTAAGGCTTAATTGATTGATTGATTAATTATAATTAACTTGGCGATTAATTAAACCAATTAACTTTGAGGGAGTGCTAGCCTGGTAGATAGGAGGATTGCTGAGTAAGGGGTAGGTGCCTCTGGCGTCTCCATTGTGCTGGAGGAGGTTGTCGACCAGATTCCAGCCCCAGCTCTCCTCATCGTTGCCCAGTAGAGGAACGTATCCCTGAGACTGCACCGGTGCCGACTTGCATGAGATGCCCACCACTGCGATCGTGCCAAGTGGTCCCCCCCACCACACCTGGGCCAAGATGGTGAAGTGCATGAGTTAGGGTTAGGGTAAGCATGAGTGTCGTGCCGTGGTTAGGTGTTGAGGGGGGGTGTGTTTTGATGTGTAAAGGAATTTTCAAAAGTGTTTGGAAAAAGATGTAAAACGAATGTCGAAGATGATAATGATGACGTTAAACATACCTCCCAACAGTGCCTGCCATTCCTGAAGCCGATCCTGCCCCTTGCACCGTCTGTTGACTGCGCCACAGGATTCCGGTGCAGCGTGAAGCCACTACTTTTTATGTAAATGTTTCGAGAACAATCGTTCGGATTCCAAGAATGGTAAAATGCACGAAGTTTTTTTTTATATGTTGAGAGGTTGATGAGAAGGTCGGAGTTCAAAGCTTCTTGAGCAAGTTTGTGCATACATTGTAGTCGCCAGACGTCATTATTTTCGTTATTTAATATTCTGTGATCACGATGTGGTTATTAAAGACACTTCAATATCAATCAACTCCATTTAATAATGTATTTACTGAGTAAATTATACTCTAATTAAGTTAAAATAAAAACTTTAATTAAATTTTTTCTCCAATTATCATTAATAATGCAAATGAAGGGCTAACTGATTCCACTTGGTGCAGACGAGGGCACAGTTTCGTAGATCTTGGATGCTCAGGAAAGTGAAAATGTACTCGAGAACCAGTTGGGGCAGGTTGCAAGCCCAGGAGTACTGCCCCTTGTGACGGTGGTTTAAACTCTTTTGCAAGTTTTGATTTAAAGGTCGGTTACGATTTTTTTCGGAAACATTATGTGAAAAACCACCACCGTTGCATACAGCCATGATAGTTTATTGTAAACATAGATAACACAGCACTTTTAGGACCTTTAAACTTTAAAGTACTTTTTAAAAAAAGTTTACCGATACTTTGCGAATTTTACTTTTTAAATCTTATTCGGATAAAAATTATTTTAAAACAACTAGTTTTTCACTCAAAAAGGGTTTCCTGATAATTTTAATAATAAAAATTTAATTACTTCATAATCGCTTTTTGATGGTTATTTAAGCTTCACTCAAATTAGAAATTACTACGAAGCCAGACCGTTAATTAATTATGTTTAATCACTAAATAGTGATTAAACAAGACATCAAGATAGTCTGAAAAAACAACAGTTTTTTTCACTGGATATATATAAAAATTTAAAAGTTATATTATCTAAATAAAAATATTATTCAAAAGTTTGATATTTTGTACAGTTTAGTAAAATATTTTTTTCATGAATTTAAAATTTCTTATGATTATATAGTATGGAAATGTATTCCTGTGCATGTGATATAACCTGGCGGTATTATAATATGGTTTGCATTTGATGTTTTCATGGTGGCTGTCTAATTCCGGCTTTTTCTCTGCCGTTCAATTGTTGAATAAAGTCTGAATAATTATTATCTAATTTTAATTATAAACTATTTTATATTTTGTTATCTTTAATAAACTTTCACTATGTCTGGGGCTCCTATTTTGTTTCTTGTTATCGGAAAGTCCTTTGAAAATCATCACAGACAGCTCATTCTTGAGCGGATTTCTCAAGGTTTTTTAAAAATGTGTTAATAATAAATTTTTAATATTTTAATTTCATGAATAATATTTTAATTCAATTTTAAGTTAAGATAACTTTATAAGTGCACGTACATAATTCTTTTTTATATTTCAAGGAGCTAATAAAATTTATTAAATACATAAAATTTATGTCATAAATGTGGCTGTTTAAACTTTAAAGTTTAAACTTAATTTAATTTTGTCTCACTATCATTTTAAATAAAACTCAAAAAATCTATATATTTATATTGATTTTTTTCAAACAACCATAAAATAATTCTTTTTCCAACAATACTTTTTCAAATACATTTTTACGTAATAAAAAGTCAAAAAATGCAAAAAAACAACATGCCATAGCATGAGTCACTAAGAATGATGGCTCAGTTATTAGCATCATGTTTGTGTGTGTGTGTGTTTTGTAGATGAAATCTATGAGTCTATTCTTTCCTACTTCAAGCACATGTTACATTTCATTATCATTTACCTTATTAATATTCCCTCTCTATTTTGTATTCATCTTATAATCTTTTGTTTTTAATTTTATTATTATACAAAAGTAATATCTTAAATTTTTTTATAGTATTTCATTATCAAGCTATCATGATTCTTTTAGCTAATTATTTACTATTTTTATTCTTTTGTGATACAATTAGACTTACATTATGGTAATCCAGTGGTAATTTGCAATTATATATTCTTTTAAATGTAATTAATGGTCAGCAATTAATCCAAAAGATATGTTTTCACTTTTAATCATTAACACTAAAATTACATTTATTATTTTTTTTATTTGGTTATGTTTTTGTTAATTCACATTCTAGTTCATTAAAATTAGACAATTATTTTAACAATATGATTATTTAATATAAAAGTTACACAAATCATGTTGGGCACACATCTTGTGTTTGCTTGGACTCACATGTTGTTTTCAAACACACACTTCTTTGTGGCAACTTTGGGCCTTACTCATTTTCATTTTGTTTCTTATTTTCAAATGATTAATATATTATTTTAAGTTCGCAGAATGAATAACTCTATGTTCTGTTTGCAATACTAAGGAATCTTGACTGCCTTATACAGCAGATCATCTAGTTGGCAGTGAGACGTTTTGAAATCGTTTTCAGCATTTTTGTTTAGAACTGAGAAGGCTTTTCCTAAATGCAGAGACCATTACAAACTTATATTAACTTTAGAGCTGTGTAGTCAGTTCGTCTTTGAATAGTTGAAAATTGATTTGATTCTAGTAGTTCTATCAAATCCAATGAAAATATTGGTCACGTAGTAATTTTTAAACAATTATGAATTCAGTCTAGCAATTTATAATTGTTTTTTAATTGATAAAAGTTATTACTTTTCGTAATAATGTTTTTCAAGTAAGCATAAAATACTTTTTTAATTTCCCTATTTTATACCCTGTACTGTACAGGTTGTACACAATTCGTATTCTTTTGAAAAATTAGTCGAATACTATTCGATCTAACACTATTAGAGAAGTTAATCTGTTAATAATAGCTGCGTCTACACTGGACTTTCTATTAGTCCAACAGTCCGACATATAGCTATTGCTTGCATCTGTTACAACACTGATTCCTATCTCCAAGTGTGTGGTCTTTAAACTATTCATGCTTACTGAGTTGCATAATGAAAGTATTGAACAGTGAAAATATTCGAAAATAAGAAATTAAAAATAGATCCATATCTACAGAATAATAGTTTTTTGAAAATTATTTTCTGGCAGAAGCTATATTCATATAATTTTCCTTGATTACTTTTCACGGGTTATGGAGTGCTGTTGTGGTATCAAAGATTTCTGATGGTTATACAGACTTCCTAGTCATCAACATTTGTCTTTAGAATGGGGGAGGTTGTGGTGTAATTGGAAGTCGTTTGTGGAGGTGTGCTGGAGTGTAATAGCATTTTGTGGAGGGGGTGGGGGGTGTGCTGTTGAAAATTTTATGAATTTTTGGTTATATGTTTCAATATTAGAGTTGAGATGGTTTCTTGTTGGTTAATGTTTTTGCGACGTATGCATTGAGAGATGTGTACGTCGTGTGGAGTGGCGTCTCGGCGCATAAGAACCATGGTTCCTAGAACCATTGTAACATGGCCTGCGTCTGTCAAGCTGTGAACGATATAGACTATAAAAAAAAAGAAAAAAAAAAAAAGGTTTGGTTGGGTGTATTGGTATTATAAACAGTTTATAAAAGAACAAAAGCCAATCAAACTTCTTTTCAAACTATTTTGTAAAATTTAAATGAAATTAATTATTCATTGGCTATAACTTTTAATTTTTCCAACTCTTCCACTAACACCAAACATTAAGCTATTGACTCATTCAACGGAGGGAGTGTGTGTGTCTGTGTGTGTGTGTTTGTTTGTGTGTGTATGTGTGTGTGTGTGTGTGTGTGTTTGTGTGTGTGAGTGCGCATGGCATGAATGTGTGACATGTTGCTCATGCAGCAGCATGTTTATGCATCCACTTCCTTCCATTAATTAGTCATCACAGCTACTCCTGCATGGCATTTTTAGGCATTGAATTTAAATGGATTTAAAGCACACTACAGCATTGAATTTAAAACAACGTTGGTAGCTTCACAAAGAACTTGAAAATAATGCTGATAGACGCCAAGGCTACCTAAATACTGACTTCTGGTTAGGATTATCTCATCAGACATGATGAATGTATTCAGTTATTGTCTCATTTAATTGTGGTAGATTATATGGAAGGCCACGGTTATCATTTGCTGTAAATATTAATTAGTTAATGGTGAAAATTAAATTTTTTCAACTAATTTTTTCAAAATTTTTAAATTAAAATTTTTAATGGTTTGAGTAATATAATACTCTTGAATCTTCATAGGAAAAACAAACACAAAATGATGCCTCGGAGTTTAATTTGATACAGAATCCCATAGCTCACTGGCCCAGAATTCGTAACTAAAGGATAGAAATGCACCTTATTCTATTGTAATTAAGAGGCTTTCACTGATCCTATTATAATATATTAACCGCTTATAAAACACTTTCATTGTTATAAAGAGGTGGCCTAGTCGGTAGAGTGTTTTCACCAAACCTCCCGTACCATGTTCAAAACCCAATATATCTCGTAATGCTGATGACGATCCCATCTTATCCAATTGATCCTTCTGATCTACTCATTCACCCTGATGACCCTCATTCTCCGAAGCATTTATAATCTTTTGTGATTACTCCTCCGCATCCTCAAACTATTCCATCTTTTTGCTCGCATCTCACCAAGTTTTTATTAAACAGAAAAATATTTTAAAAAGCATCACACAGATCTCAATACTACAGAGCTATAAAGATGCAAATGATGATTCTCTCCTTCAGACGTGTTTATAATCTCTCAGCAGTCCTGCATGGCGTCTATATCTTGTCATTTTGATGCTTCTTGAAATCGTCAGTCTTCTCATATTCTCTGTTCTTTCTCCCACATCTTCGTTGTGCTTCCAAGTCTACAGATACTTTCTATATAGAATTTTTAAAGCTCTTTTTGTGTAAAAATGATTTTCCTTTCTTTTAATTCATAAAAATAATTTTTTATTTATTATATTTTTCAAGTTTGAACTTTTTTCATTAGTATTAAATATGTTTTTATTTCAAATGGAGTCTTTTTGAGGCGTTTGTATGCGTGTTGGCATGCTGAGAGTGTTTACCACGCTAATTATGCATCATTTGTTATGCTCTTGATTGCAGTGAGTGAATTGTTGAGCCTCTCTTCATTCTGTTCATTCTTTTCAATCCACCCAGCAGCCACTTGTCACCAGCTTAAACGCCCCCTTCCACCACACAGAACTCAAGACATGGAGTGAACCCCTGTCAGGTTGTCATCTCGGAAGCGAGCTCTCTTCCCTCTTGCAGGGAAGCTCCAACCTACACCCAGGTACACTTTCAAGCTATGATCCTTTATTTCCTTTTGGTTTTGTTTTGCAGCCAATTTTTTTTACTATATACAAAACAAAAATTTGAATTTTGATTAAATGATTTTTTCACATTGATCACTGCATACATATTTCAAAACGGCAAGAGCTTCCAATAAGCCTTCACCTTCCAAAACACACCATAAACGAGGTTTTCATCTCCAAACCGGTCCTTATCAGGTCAGTTTGGAGAGGAGTGTTATCGTCTTGCAAGGAAGGCAATAGAGCTAGTAGATTCTAGAAAGTCTTCCTCGTGTTGTGTGTTTCAAAGTCTCTAGATGTAGAATAACTTGCTTGTAGAACAGTCATAGAGTAAGTTATACAAAAGACAAATGTTCTACGTCTATTCCGATTTGTCATGTTGAGGGAATGCTGGAAGAATTATAAAGGCGTATGTTTCTCAATGAGGGAGCATGCTGTAAGCTTGAGCAAGCTTAATAATTGAACAATTAGAAACAGATTAGCGGAAGGGCCTAGACTGTGTGTTTGAGGAGTGGAATACAATGAAGGCAGGCATGTTTGGATACGAGTGTATGCAAGGGAGAGTAGGCTTCCAGAGCAGCTGGTATGCAGAAAATACAATAGAAGAAGCACAAGATGCAACATAAAGTAAAAGAAAATACTTTAAAAAAGCAATAGTCTCGGGGGAGTGTGAGGGATGCTGTGTGTGACTCATCCTGATTCATCTTTCCAGCTTCACTCACAATATCACTGTATATAACAATACATTTAATATAACTTTAGTATAATAAAATATATTCATTATTGTTAATATTATTGCGGTTTAACATCGTAGTAAAATGCAATAATATGTTACGGCAAAAACACGTTTTGAAGATTTTTCTGAGTGCGTGTTTAAAGTAATAGGCGAAGGATGTTCCAAGACAAGGCAGATGTGTCTAAATGCAAATAAATAGAAGCGAAATTATCAAAAAGATCTTTCCTTAGAGTGAAGAAACAAAGAGATGCCCCTGCAGTGAGGGAGTTATGTACCAATGATGTATTCTATCATGTATGACGCATGCGTTTTGTTAAATGACGCCAGCAATTAACAATCAATAATGTCTGTCAGTGCATGATTTGTCATCAAAGCTTTTAATTGCACCTTTCCTTGGCACCTTGCCAGGCGTGCCGTGTGGTATGGTTGGTATTTTGTGTGGTATGGTCGGCACCACACCACATTTAGAACGCGCCACAGCAGCTTGATTGTTTATCGGAAACAGCGAGCTTCATCCGGGGCTGCTCTTGAATTCCATTCCTTTTGCGTTTTACTTTTCCAAGTGTTTTGGAATGTGCGAAAAACATTTTTTCAAAGTGCTTTTGCAGAAATTCTTTCACTGATATTATCTGTTTGTTCTTTATTGCGATTTTATCAATTTAGATTTGTTCATATAAAACAAATAATTCTGAATTTCAGGATTTACTACCTAATCCATACACCTTCTGCACAGGCGAGAAGCAGCTGACACTGAAGAACGACAAGTTATCCCTGGTGATCCTCTTCAACCCGACACTCGCCTGCTTCAGACACCACGCCAAGAAGCACCTCGCCGTCAAGAGCTGCTTTCGACAACTCGTCTACTCGGGACCCGCGGTGGCCGAGTGTGGCAGTTGGCTGCTCTCAGATGGCCCCCTGGTCTTTTCGGAACTGACGAAGGTTCTCAATGAACTCGAGATGCCAGACTTCGAGCCCTTCTACATCAACGCCTACTCTCTGGGCAAGTGGACGCAGGAAAACGTCGAGAAGTTCACTGGCTTCTCCATCAAGCTGAACCCCGATGTGTCGACATTGCTTTCGGATGAGGCGGCAAACGTGGATGACTTGCTGGCGGTGGTGAACAAGTTGATAAACAACGACGAAGTGAATGACGGCTTGATGAAGGAGATGAAGGTGCAGGCGATGCTGGATGCGGGCAAGAGTGACGCCTTCAAGCTCTGGAAAGTGAAGAACATGGACCAGAACGTCGAGATGCTCCAGATCGGCGACTTCAAGATGCTCATTAACAACGACTGCCCCCACGTGCCCTTCCAGTTCTTGCACAAACTCGACGTCCTGATGGTGAACAGTTGCACTCTGAGCACGTTCAACTGGCTGAACAGCGCCTTGGAGGCAGGCCAGGAGGCAGGTCTCAACATTGGACTCCTCTTCAACAACGCCCTCGCCTTCATGCAGCGGAAGAAGATCACTTTTTCGAACGAGAAAGAGTCTCCAGATGACAAACTCCTCGTCTCAAGCTACCTCATGCTGCAGAAGTTGTTCTCGAAGCTGAGCACCGGCAACACACCAATCCAGTCGACCGCTCTATCCAGCAAGTTCAAAGCGATCCTCCTCTACCACAAGATCGGCTTCGGCTCCTTGAGGCTTCTGCCAGTGGCTCCCTGCTTCGATTCGAAAGAGTTCAAGGACTTCGAGGCTTCCTTCTCGGTCGAGGCGCTCTTCTCGAAGGCGAACACCAACATCACTTCGTCGTCCTTCGTGCTCGAGTGGCAGTCGTTGAATAAAGACAAGAAGTCGCTGAGACTTCTCTTCACTGGCTTGATGTCACAGTCTGCCATCTTCGACGGGCTCAACAAACTCAAGAAACTGGGAGCTTTCAACGACGCTGTCGAGAAAAGTCTCGCCAAGGAGGCCGCAGCAGACAAGCGGAAGGATGCGCTCAAGTCTGATGAGGCTCGATTGTCTTCCAAGAGGGCGGTCACTTCCTCCGCCAACAGTCTTCCCTCGTCTTCCAAGGCCAGAAAGCCTTTGGAAAATTCCAAGAATTCAACCGCCAAGAAAGCTGAAACTAAAGATCCATCGAAGGCCGACAAGTCGATTTCGGAAACTTTCAAAAAGCCGTTGCCGATTCAAAAGAGCAAGCCTGTCGCAGGCAAGACCAGTCCCGTCTCGAAGGATGCACCCGCTACTGTGGCTGCCACTTCAAGTGTCGCTGCAGCCACAACAACTGCTGCCAAAACGTCTGAGTTGCTGAACAGGACTTCTAAGGCTTCCACACAGTCCTCCAAACCTCCGATCGCCAAGGCAAGCAAGGACTCCAAGCTTAACAAACCTCTTAGCGAAGTTCCCAAAGTGGAGAAGAGCACAGCAAAGACATTGGATACGTCCAGATCTTGCAAGACTTCTCATCTCAAAAAAGAAGATGACAAGTCGTCAAAGCCGATCACTGAGCAGAAGCAAGCAGTCAAAACAGGCGAAAAGAAAGATTCAGAGAAGAGTACAAAGAAGGCAAAGGAGACAGTGACACCTAGCAAGATAAACAAGGAGACAGTAACACCCAGCAAGACAGGCAAGGAGACAGAGAAGACGACAAAAAAGGAGAAGGAGGGGGATAAAAAGTCTCCTGCTGCCAACAAGAAGACCACTGCAGCTGGGAAGGGGGCCATTGACAAAGGCAAAGAAGTGAAGAGCGCTGAAAAGGCGAAGAAAACTGCAAGTAGCGCTGAGAAAGTTCTTCCAGATAAAAAGTTCGATGTGATTGGAAAAGATCCTAATTTGGAAACGCTCGTGCAAGGTGCTGTGCTTGTGAGTGATGCTGTTGTGGTGGGTGAGGAAGAAGGGACAAAATGTGAGGAGAAGATTGACGATGTGGAGAAAGAAAAAGAGGTCAAAGAAGAAGAAATGAAAGCAGAAGTGGGAGTTGATTTAACAGGCGATGCAGACGTTCATGTTGAAAAGCAGGAAGAGGATGTGTGTGAGGCGGAAAAGAAGGAAGCAGATGGAATGTGTGATGGAGGTGATGAGGAAGAGAAGATGAAAGAGCGATTAATGGCAAGTACTGATAAGATGCTAAACGAGGAGGAGATAAGTAACGCGGTAGAAGTAGCAGGTGATGTGAAGATTAAGGTGGAATGCGAGGAATTTGGCATGGGAATGGTGGAGGAGATTGTAAAAGAAGAAACAGATGAGGCTAACTTGCTAACAGAGGTGGCCTCTAGAGCTCAAGTGGCTGAAGATGAGGCTGGGAAGGGTGTGAGGGAGAGCGTGATGGAGGGTGTGAGGGAGGGTGAGAGGGAGGATGAGAGGGAGGATGTGAGGGAGGATGTGAGGGAGGATGTGAGGGAGGATGTGAGGGAGGGTGTGAGGGAGGATGTGAGGGAGGATGTGAGGGAGGATGTGAGGGAGGATGTGAGGGAGGGTGTGAGGGAGGATGTGAGGGAGGGTCAGAGGGAGAGAGTGAGGGAAGGTGAGAAGGAGGATTTGAGGGAGGGTGAGTGGGAGGATGTGAGGGAGGATGTTAAGGAGGGTGATAGGGAAGAGGTGAGGGAGCAGGATGATATATTGCATGAGGATGGAGTGGATGATGTCGAGATGAAGTCTGACACTCAAGAAGACATTGAAGAGATGAGGGCAGAGGGTGTAGGGGAGGGTCTCATGAACGAATCTCCAGTCACCCACGTCCAGGCTTCAGATGTACAAATAACAGAAAGCAGCGGTGAAATTAAAGAAACTACCAGTGCTACTGTGGCAGATCTTGATCCAGTCTGTCAGGACGCTGTCATGGTGCGCAGTATCGTCTCGCTGACTGAGTCGGCTGACTCTGCCCCCCACGACAACCTCTACAACGACACTCAACATGACGACGATGACGACGACGACGATGAAGTTGCAGACTGTTCCATGCAGGACAGCATTGATGGCAATATGGTGGAGGATGCCTTCGCATGCAACCATATGCCAGAGGAGCCTGTGCCTGATGCATCTAAAGTTGAAGAAGATGCACTCTTGCTTGCACCGCTTGGATGTGATGACGGTGCAGTGGTGAAGTCTGCTGAAGCAGGGGTTGATGCCCAGGTTGATGAGGGAGAGTTGGAAGGGGCTTTTGCCGAAGAAAAAGATGCAGGCCTGGAGGATGTTGAGGTGTGCCTGGGTGAGGAGAAGGAGACAGAGAGGTGTGAGGAGGCTGGTGGCGATGAAGTAGTGGAAAAGCAGGTGTTGGAGCTTCTAGAGAAGGAGATGGTCGTGAAGAAGGAGGGGCAGCTGTTCGATGATTCGCCTGAAGCCTTTAGCGAAGAAACTGAGGCGATTGGAGGGGAGGTAGCAAGAGATTACGTCGATCAGATAGCAATTCCACCCATGCCTGCCACTCAAGACATTTCAATTGCCGAAGCCGACACTGCCACGAGTGAAACAACCACTGCCACTGAAGGGAAGCCAGAAGTCGAGGTCACGAAGGAGGGCATTTGTGGTGAAGTTGGTGAGGAGGAGGTGAGGCGAGAGTTGAACGAAGGGGCACAGGTCTGTGAGGCAGACAATCTCATCTGCATTTTGAAAGATGAGGTTGCTGGGGAGGCGTTGAAGGCGGGCATGAGTGAGGTGGACACCAGCTCTGTCAGGTCAGTCGCTGGCAGTGATTGTGACTTTGTAAAGGCAGATTCTTACGAACACAAGGGAGATGTGAGTGAAGGTGACCAAGAGAATTCTGTCTCTGACAATGCAAGAGAAGAAAGCAAGACAGCTCTGGGAGAAGTGCTGTCCACTGACCAAACACTCGAACCTGCTTCTGATGACAAACCTTCAGGCTCGCAACAACAAGCAGTCTCGGATGACGCCAAGGAATTCGCATACGACACATCTAACATGCTGCCCGCCTTCACTTGCACGGAAGGCACGCAGGAGAAGCAGTGGCTGTCTGAGTCAGGAAGCCACATGAAGGAGGACTTCTCGCAGTTTTGTGGAGAGGTGGCTGACCACTTCGACAAGTTGATGGAGCAGAGGGATGCTCTGCAGAAGGAACTCTCCGAAACGAACTCCAACAACATCTTCTACAGCAACAACAACAACGCCGTCTTCAACAACGAAGACTTCTCGATGGAAGACCAGGACGAGCTTGAAACCATCGCTGAACACCCGGAAATCGAAGAGGAAGAAGCTCGTCTGATGGAAAAGAGTAATTTGCATGGAGGCATGCTTGCAACTGAACAGATAGCAGAAGCTGGTGCAGTGAAGTGCACTGACAGTCATGTGGTTGGTTTGGAAGGAAGTGTTTCTGATGCTGTGAAGCCACTGGAGAACATACTCGATCAGAGTCCTCATTTGCTCGAGAGCACTGTTTCGAAAGTCGATGGAGAGGACCCTATGAGAGGCGTCCACCTGCCGAAGGATCAGTCTTTCCTGAACGACCTTTCACCCACAGGGGTCGCCACAAGCGCCTCTGTGCAGCCTTCGACGACTGATGACATTGTGGCTGCCTGGGGAGAACCCATGAAGTTGCCCTCGCCTGAGAAGCCCAAGAAGTTCACGATGAAGAAGGAGAGTTCAGTTCTGAACCAGACGATGCCCACCCAGGCCACCACTGCTGCCAAGAAGGATACCAAGAAGCCGCTTAAGTCTTTGAACGAAACTCACCTGGGCTCCACGAATGGGATGAATGGCAAGAGCACCAAGCCAAAGACTCTCTCGACTTCCGACAAAAAGTCCGAGTCATCGAGTTCGAACCACATTCCCTCGCTCATCCAGCCCTTCCACGCCGACGTGACCTTCATCTCGGAGAAGGGAAGTGAATTCGACGCGATGTACACCGTAGACTTCTTCAAGAAGGTCCGATCCAGGTGCTACGTCATCGGCGCCAAGTCAGCCACCCTCACGCTGGAGCATCTCCTGACCGCCAAGCAGAACTGGATCCCTCATGGCGAGTGCGAGATGACCGAAGTGGTGGTGGGAGGAGACGAGGGCGCGAGCAGTGGCTTGGAGGAGTGGATGGCTTCCAAGAAACAACTGCTGGAGAAGCTCAACATTCAAGTGCACAGCATGCACGATCTCCAGGCCTTCAACGCCACCCCTCTCGGCTTTCAAATCTTCAACATCTAAACCACCTACCCACCCCTCTTTTCTCTCTTCCTATCGCTCAATTCTAAAAATCTCCAGTATTCACTTCATACGATAATCTGATAGTCTGAGAAGTTAGTATGAAAATTTCTGAACTGCCAACTTAAACACCCACCCTTCTTAGACCACGCCTCGCTACAATGTGTTCCTCGCATTAACGACATTGTTATATTTTGTGACTAAACAATTTATTAAACTAGATCTGCTTGTGTCTTTGCTATTGGCGTCCTTCTGTTCTCCATTAGGCGCTAGTCTAACTCACAAAATCTTAAATGTTAGCAGGTGTTAGACCGCTTCCCAAGAGTAGTGTCGCTTTTCTCACTATGTGCCAATCAGCTTCATTATATAATCAAACCCCTGATATTACATCAACGCAACTTTTTTCTCACTCTGTTCGGTTTTTTTCACGAAAACTGTTTTTATCTTTTTGAATTAGTCACAAATCGAAAACTTTGTTCTATACTTACATAGTCAAGCCTTTTTTCATCATCTCCTTTTCAGTGTTTTTGATAATTTAGAATTGCTTTAATTATATTCTGTTGAGTCATCTTCTTCAACTGGAGTTTCATTCATTATTTATGGCATTCAATGTGAAAATGCTTTGTAAGAAGATATTTCAATAAATCTGCTATAGCGAAGAAGTAAGAGTACTTTTCTAAGTTCTGCTCTACCAAATTAATAGCATAACTTTGAAAACCAGTCTAGAAACACGCTATAAAATTTAAAAAATACAAAATTATATTTTCGGAACCTTCACTACATTGCAAAAATGAATAAGGCACTGATTGCTCTGTCCCGACTGATCGCTCAATAGTTGATGAACTCCCATCTCTGGTGCCTCTCATCCTCCCCTCGACACTCCTTCAGCTGGCCATAGTGAACCAACTCTCCGCTCTTCTCATCTCGGAAGTTCGTCTGTGGCGAAGTAAGTACTTTGTTGTATTCTCAAGGAATTGAACCTTGTATAGTTGTGCTCATAAATCGGTCAGTCGAATAAATGTGTATAGCGCTTTTTATTATATTCAAGAGCGATAAAGCTCCCAAAACAGACCTGGCTGAGACAGAGGGTTGGTTGTGATGCGAGCACCAAGCGTTCGTCCTTGTTCAACGACCACATCTGCCTCTCTGACTCGTCCTGGCACGCCTCCAACACCAGCTTGTTCACCACTCCAGTCTCACTGCCCCTGCTGTCCACCGTCAAGCAAGAACTCTCTGCGATTTTGCATTGAAGGGGAAACTTTAGTGTGTTTTAAACATATATTTAAAAAAATAATTAATCACCAAATAGTCAAGTTTTCAATTATTTCGCAATCTTTTAACCACCATCGCATCAACAAACAACACACACACACCTTTGAAGATGGATCCATACGAATTCATCTCGAACATCATCTGGGAGTCGTACATGTGGTGTCTGCACAGCACCAACTCCACATCCACCTCCGACCGCATGCGCAGGCAGTACGCAGCCTTCGTCTTCAACTTGCCGAAGTGAACGAAACTGTCCGACGGAGTGATGATCTCCTTCGCTACGTTCTCCAAGTACCTACGCAGTGGGGGGCGAAGGAATGACCGAAGTCTATTTCAGAGCACTAAGTCGTTTTGAATCTTCGTCGAATTTATATCGATTTATCATTGTGAAATTTGATATTTTAAGCGAGAAATGTGTCGGTCAAGACCGAAGGCGGGAAATCACAATATGACATTTTAAGCTTAAATAAAACCATTTTCCAGACCCAAAAAGAACCAAAAACCACCCTTCCACAACGCACCACGCCATGTCTTTGCACTTGAGGCCTGTTTCTTCCAACGAAGCCCTCCTCGTCTTCACTCCAGCAGACGTTTCAGACCTCACCCTGCTGTCAACGCCCGCTTGTCTGTAGGCGACGTCTCTGAAGTCACCGAACCACAACTCAGCAATGCGTTGGAAGTTGTGGGATGATCGGATGGATAGAGGTTTCATGGAAGAATGAACAGCCACGCGAGAGCATTTCGCCAGCACTATCTTGCCTGCGTGATTAAAACTTTAAAATGATCGACTTTTTTGACTCTGGCGTGCTTTAAGAAGATTTTGTATCGGTAAAAGTCCCATATGGTAGCATATTGATCAAGTTATGGTAGCTAAATGATCATAAGAGCGACAAACGTCAAAGCAAACAGCACCTCCGCACATCCAGGTTCTGATCGACAGTTCTAGGCTCTCCCCTCCTCCATCTGCTTCCATGCCGTCATCGTAGTTGCCAATGCTCACAAGAAATGACTTCTTGACAGCCATCACCTGCAGGTGGAGTGGAAGGAGGATGCTGTATACTAGCCCCTCATCTCATATCAACAACAAATATTGTCGTTTATCGATCCGGGGAAGCTAATGCTTGAAGCCGAGCAGTAAAAATCATTTACAGTGAATAAAAAGCTGTGGAGAAATCATTTCGTCTAAGAAAAAGAGGCCATCTGGCCTTTCATCTACGTCCGTTTGATGTTGATGATGATGCCGATGATGCCGATGATGATGATGACGACGATGGTGATGATGATGACGACGACGACAACGATGATGATGATGAACCCCTCATCTCACCCACCCAACCACCCACCTCTCCCCTCATGACAGAGGTGTGAAGGAACTCTTCGGTCTTCTTGTCGTGCACACTCTCGTACGCCACAGTGTACATGCTCCAGGAGAAAGTGTGCACCAAGGAGTCGTCTGTTTTGTAGAACCTGCAAGTGGGGAAAGGAGGTGTTTTGAATGGTTCAAAAAAGCCTAATTTTATTTAATTAATTATTTAATTAATTATTTAATTATTATGTTCCAAATGAGTCGAATGGTTAAAAAACAATCATTTTATTGAGTTATTACATTCATTTAAAAGAAGTGCATTCCAAGTGCTTAACCTGTGTCCTGAAAGCATGTTGTCGTAATGTGGAACCGCAATGGTCGACTCTTCCAGGGCGACCTTCATTCGTCCAACCAGATTATTAGACCCATCAGTTTATCAATCACTTAATAAATCATATTTTATTACAACATGCTGATATCTTTATTAATTGCTTATATTTATTAAAAACTTCAAGCTATGTTCATAACAAATACATATTCTTTCTTTTCAATTGTGTTATAATTATAAATATAAACGAGCCTCCATCATAGGCATCGTCAATCTCAGCAACCTTAGCGATGAGTGGCTGGATCCAGCCGTGAGTGACAATGGCGTCGCACGAGACGAACACCACGATGCTTCCCTTGGCGACCAGTGAGGCCTTGTAGCGGGCACTCGCCTCTCCCTCATGTTCCTCTGACCTGCGCACGGGTGGTGGTGGTCATGGTGGTGGTGGTCATGGTGGTGGTGGTCATGGTGGTGGTGGTCATGTGGTGGTGGTGGTCATGTGGTGGTGGTCATGTGGTGGTGGTCATGGTGGTCATGGTGGTGGTGGTCATGGTGGTGGTGGTCATGGTGGTGGTGGTGGTCATGGTGGTGGTGGTCATGGTGGTGGTGGTCATGTGGTGGTGGTCATGGTGGCGGTGGTGGTCATGGTTGTGGTGGTCATGTGGTGGTGGTCATGGTGGTGGTGGTCATGTGGTGGTGGTCATGTGGTGGTGGTCATGGTGGTCATGGTGGTGGTGGTCATGGTGGTGGTGGTGGTCATGGTGGTGGTGGTCATGGTGGTGGTGGTCATGTGGTGGTGGTCATGGTGGCGGTGGTGGTCATGGTTGTGGTGGTCATGTGGTGGTGGTCATGGTGGCGGTGGTGGTCATGGTGGTGGTGGTCATGGTGGTGGTGGTCATGTGGTGGTGGTCATGGTGGTGGTGGTCATGTGGTGGTGGTCATGGTGGCGGTGGTAGTCATGGTGGTGGTGGTCATGGTGGTGGTGGTCATGGTGGTGGTGGTCATGGTGGTGGTGGTCATGGTGGTGGTGGTCATGGCGGTGGTGGTGTTTTTGTGAAGTGGTTTGTGAAGGTGGTTATTGTGTGTTGGTTTTTTGTGAAGTTTTTGTTTTTTTTGTTTTTATACAGATTTTTTGTGAGTTTGTTTTTGTGCGTTGGTGTTTCAGTAGTGCTGAGTCTTCATGCAAATAATTTACGCTTTATAACAGTATATCCATGATTGTTATTGCTTTTTCATTATTCAGTGATTAGTCAGTTTTCGTTATATATTCTGTTGATTTATGATAGCACTCACTAGTATAAATTGTTAAATAAAAATATTTTTATCTTTTATAAACTCTTCACTTTGCGTTCTTTAAAAACCAAAACCTGAAAAGTTTGATTTTGTGGAACTTGGGCTGCGACAGGAATTGAGAGATTTTCTTTTGGTAGGCGGCATCTCTGGTTCCGTCATCGATGACGACGATCTCTTCGTAAATGTCGTACGGCGTGTGGTCGACCAGGGCGCTGATGGAGAGTTTGAAGTGGCCGAGACTCTGCTTGCCGAAGAAGGTGCTGATGATGCTCACTGACTCCCGCACGTCGAACATCCTTAGGTGATTGATGGGGGGGGAGAGGGAGGGTGATTGATTAGGGGGAATTGGTAGTGTGCTTGAATTTTCACGGATGATTTTATGTTAGTTCTGAATGAAGATAAAAGTGTATCCGTTTAAAGGTTTACAATTTTTTTTCTATCCAATTCCCTAGAATCTCTTGTGCCCTTTTCAACCTTCTTCACTAACCTAAATTATATAAGTTATATATAACCTAAGTCACTACTGTTCTAATAAAACTTTCTCGGTTCTAATCAACGTCTTCTCTATATTCTTCAACGAGTCTTCCCATGGTTCCACCTCTGGCACCTGTTGAAGTCGTAGGCCTGGTCGAGGCACTGGGAGGGTCTGGTGTCCTGCAGGGTGTCCAAGTACTCCTGCACCTCCTCGTCGCTCATCCAGTGGCCGTCATCGTCGTCCTTCTGACGAGGTTCGTTGAGAGAGGTTTCTAATTAATTTTGTTTTTAATTAATTGGGGGTTCTGCTGATCGTTTGCTTGATGAATGTTTATTAATTTGGATTTGATGGCGTTTAAGTGAGATAAAAGCAGTTGTTAATTACCAATTACAAGTTAATTAAAAGACAAATGCTTCTTCAACAAACCGAATAACTGACAAGGAGAGAAGGTGTTTTGGAGAAAGGATTGAAAAAGAAGATTAAAAGGAAAAGGAGAAGAGACAAAAGAATGATGACGAGGCTTTGTGTGCGGTTGTTGAGGTAGTAAATGCGCATCTTTCTCAGTCTTGGAGAATCAAGGATCGATGATAAGAGAGTGATGGGAGTGTCATTTGCCACAACACTGCTGCTGTTCCTAGTGAAAGGGTTCAAGTTGTGGTGGGGTTGTAAGTGGCTGTGATTAGGTTAAAGTCTTTTATAAGTAATTCATATTTTTCAGATCTCATCGATCTCACCGTTTCAACATATTTTTTTATTTTTAATTAATCTTAATTGATTTGGAAATTTTATAGTTTTCTTTAAAAGCCGGTAAAGGTAATAAAATAATTTTTACTTTTAAATCCAGGTGTGATAAGAATGTGCGTGTTATGAAGGCAAAAATCCCTTTAAAGGCATTACAATTCATCTCTGTGAAAGCCTGACGATGTTGCAGACAAAGTTTTATTCGTCGAAACTGTCAACACTAGTGGTCTTGAGGCTCGCTTGCTTGACGCCACTTTATATAAGCGCCGCCTTTTGCATGAAAGCATTTACAACTTCATTTCTTACCTTTCAAATTTATCATTTAAAGAAACAAAATTATTGATTTATTTATTAGATTAACTTTATTAACTCAAAAATAAGTTTGTGACCTGGATTTGTTTTCCAGTTTCAAAAATGAATTCAACTGAATGCTTGGGATGGTTGGGTAAGAATTTCTTCTAGCCAAACCATCCGATAATTCTTCACGCTTTTTCTTAGTAATTAGGCAAAGAAATGAGAAAGTTGGTGGGGTTGTTGTTATTCAGTGATTAAGTGCGCACGTCTCAACAGCAATTCAGTAACAACAAATACAACGAGTAACAATGATGAAGTCTATCGTAGCATCATGAGCACAACAAATATACAATCGGCTGCTCAGAAGTCCCTGCCTAAATGACTGGCATTCTGAGGGGGAGGGTGATGTGAGAAGAGAAGGAGGAAGAGGAAGAAGAAGAGGAGGAGGAGAGTACATGAATTGAATTCAGAATGCATGCATGGCTTAACGCATGTGTAAATGCAATCACACACACATGTCATTTGTCTCTAAGCGCCACGATCTTTATCATTGAATTTGCATTTTATCCGCTTTTTATTACACTAATTATGTCATAAATGTTCGCAAGCATATGAAAAACGAGCCTAGAAATAATAATGGAAAGAATAATTCAAATTAAACTTGCGCTTTTCTCATTTTTCAGCCATCAAAAGTATTCTGAAGTCATTGAAAACGTCAGAGAGAGACGATTTTAAGGGTTTTAAAAGATATTTCACAGAATGTCTGCAACGGCCAGTGTTTCAGATGGTTTTGGCAGGATTTAAAATGCTAAGAGGGTAGAAGCGGACGAGTTTTTGAGTAAGAGAAAGTAGTTGTTCAACTAATTATTCATAAAAAAACTTTAAAAACTGAACTGAAAGACCCTTAAATAAGAGACTGTCCTAAATTATATACTCAATGTGAAAGTTTCCAAACAACTTTCCGCCTTGCATAGGAGATTATTTGGTCGTTGTTTCCTAGGTGATCAAAAATTAATTTGGAACGCCACTCGAACCGGCCTATGAATCCTCCAGCTGGACGTAGCAGACAAGCGCAAAAATCTATCCAAGTGAGTAAGCCCTGACGAAGACAAGCAGTGTCGAAGATAAACTTATCCAGCTCGTACAGCCTATGGCTAGATGATTGTCGTGCTCTCTCATCCACAAAAAGCATCAACGACTCCAAAGAACCTCGAAGCCAGAGCCTCCCTGCAAGGCCTCCATCAGCAGTGCTGCTTCTTGAGAGGGCTGATGTGCCAGTCCTTGCACAGCCCAGTCCTCAAAGGTGTGTGGTCCAGATGCAACGATAAAGATGGTCCAGAAGCGAACCAAGCAAGGAAGAGGAAGCAAAGAAACTATCTTGCGAATCTAAGCCTCCCTTCTGCACTAAGAAGGAAGAGCGGGAAAAAGTTCACAAACGAATGATCGGCTAGGATGTGAAGGTGGCCCTTCTTGATGGCATGATGATAATGATGAGGATGTTGATGTTGATGAGGATGATGATGTTGATGATGGATAATACATTCTTGAAGAAACTAAAACTTTGAAAATAGGCAATTGAAACAAATGAACAAAATTGAGATAATTTTAAAGTAGAGTATAAATTGAGTAGGATTCGGCATAAATATGGCGCTTAAAAACGTGATTATCCTCAAATTCAATATATTTTTTACTAAAAATAAATATTCAAAAGATATATTAATTAAATATTTAAAATACTCCAAAAATTATTTGAACTAGAAACGATGGCATAGACACGATTAGTGTGGGGGGAGGGTGGAACGACTAAGTCGGACGATTCGAGATGAAGTGGCAACGTTCTTTAACCAAGAAGACCATACAACTCACCATAGCAACATGCCAAGAACCTACGATCTAGCAGCTATGTACACACACAAGTATAAACACAAAACACACACACACGCACGCACACACACACGCACACACGCACACATGGATTTCATAGATTGGACCCGGTAAGGTGACGAACAGAAGTGAAGTCTGCCACTCGAAACAAGGGATCATCCCCCACTACAACCTTGCATCAATACAACTGAAGAGACACATCTTTTGAATTTATGACTATTTCGAATTTATAATTGTTTAAATTTATAAATACTTTGAATGCATACTTATTTAGAATTTAAAAATATATTTAATTCATAAATATTGTAAACTTTTAATTATTTAAATTTTTTCCAATATTTCCAATCAATAAATATGTCGTATGAATCAACAAAAAGGCTTTTGAAACAGTTCAGGAAGCAGAGATGACTTGAGACGCGACTAGAGACGATTAGAATAAATGCGAGGCCTTATAACTAACTAGCTAAATGGTTATACAAATGTGGGAAGAGAAAATGATGATAGGAGAAGGATGATATTTATATATTTTTTTAATTCAGCCCAAAATATAAAGAATCGAGTATGATGGTAGTAAAAGATCTGGCCATCAGACTGATGACTAAGAACATGCATGCAGCAGCAGTGAATTCATACATAAATGCGCTAGGAGTACCTTTGCCAGAAAATACTCATAATGCAACTTGTGACTATGAAGGTGCATTGTATATATCACCAATATCACCAGCAGGATGTACAATCCATTTTTAGGCTGATATTACCTAAGCAATAACAAGTAATTATGACCCAAACTTGACCCAGGACCAAGGTAGAGGCAATTTCAGCGAAACTGCAAAGATCTTCAATTCACTTATTTCCACAACAAACGACATAAGTTGACTGTGACAAGGAAAAAACACACACACACACACACACACACGCACGCACACACACACACACACACACACACACACACACACACACACACACACACACACACACACACACACAAACACACACACACAAACACAAGTATACACACACACAAACATAGTGTAGCTGTATGCATGAAACTTGTCAAATAAATATTTAATGAAAAACTTGATTTAAGATATGTACAATTAAGTATTAGAGAGAATGATGGATGGAGGATGGATGGAGGATGGATGGAGATGGATGGAAGGTATGATGACTAAGAGGTTGTGACTAATATTGATGGAGATCATTGTGGGAAGTGAGATTGAATCAATGATGTTGCAGAGTGCTGATAATGATTATGAAATATTATGACTTGAAGTTAAATCAATTGACTGATTGAACAATTAGTGAGAGCAGCCATGATGTTGATGATGATGATGGCCATGATGATGATGATGGTTATGATGATGATGATGGTTATGATGATGATGATGATGAATATGATGGTGATGATGGTTATGATGATGATGATGATGATTAGCTCCTCCAGAGAAGAGGGGAGCCGTCTTGTTGCGACCTGTGTGGAGGCATGAAGTCCATCAAGAACTGTCGCTGAGCTGCCAATAAGGAGGAAGAAGAAGAGGAGGAGGAGGAAGAGGAGGTGGGAGTGGAGTTTGATTTGGAGGGGAAGGAAGAGGAGGAAAAGGGGAACATTAGTTGTTGACTGAGGGCCTGTGCTGTGGCGGAGTTGAAAGGGAAGTTCTGGTGGGGAGGCCAGAAGGAGGCAGGCATCGAGAAGAGGGATGCCATGGTGGAAAAGTCGCTGGCCGATAGGTTGTACAGCGACTCTGGAGAAAACATGCTTTTGGAGATGCTGGAAGGGTTGAAGAAGTTGGAGAGAGAAGAGAGGGATGAAAGAGGAAGAGGAGGAGGAGGAATGGGAGGTACTTGAGATGCATTCGACATGAGAGGGGGCAGACTACTGAAAGGGGAGGATGCTTTATTGGTGAGGGAGCTGGAAGGGGAGGGTGGTCTGAGGAGGTTCTTGTTCATTTCCTGCTCCCTGAGGGCTGCCTTGGAGAATGCGGCCTTCAGTCGGTTCGTGTGTTCGTTCTTGAGGGCCCTCCTCTGGTTCGACATGACACAGCGTTCACATATGACGTTCTTCGAGCCTGGCTTGTCGCGCTTCCAAACAGGCGTGAAGTCTGAAGAGCACTGAACGCACTTGAAGGGGTTGAAGATGTACTTGACGTCACTCGAGGTCATCTCACCCCTCCTGCGCGCCTCCCCATCAACGATGTTCTTCACTACCTCCTCCAGCCCCAGCAAGCCCACAAACTCGCCCGAGTTGGCATTCGGAACAAAGTTCAGTTCCGGGATGAGAGGCTTTGGCAAGGGGATTTGCATAAGAGACTTCTCGAGTTGTTTCCTGAGGGCGAGACGGGTGGCTTGTTGGCGTTGTGTCTCCGACTGGCTCGAGGTTGGAGTGGCGCGCGATGACTGCGGAGTGCAGCTGCGATTGAGAGCACCATACATGCCACTCGTTCCCATGAACGCCTCCACGGAGCCGTTAGATGGAGGGTGGGAGAAGTTGCTGTTTAAGAAGTTATTGAAGCCGTTGTAAAAGTTGACGAGAGATGGCGACGATGCTTTTGAAGAGTTCGTTTGAGTGTTTGGTGGGCTGGTGAATAGAGGGTTGTGGAAAGTGTTGCCTTTGTCATTGTTCTTTACCAGATCTTTGCCTTGACTAGATAGGAGTTTAGAGTTGTTTGAGTTTATTTGATTGGGTGGACAAGTGTTGTGTGCCTCATTACTTGCACTTTTCGATGATGATGACTTGTTCATGTTGCTGTAAGTGCCATCAACCACATGATTGTTCTCTGAATTCCTATTGTGGGAGTAGTCGGAGCCGTTGGAGTTGGTGCTGCAAGAATGACTTGAGCTCCTTGGAGGGACAGTTTTGGAGGTTGAAGGCAGATTGAGGGTGCTTTTGGTAGCAGTACTGAAAACCTGTTGGCTATGTTTAATAAGTCTGAGAAGCATCAGCTTTGCCTCTTCTTCCTTCAGCTCCATCTGCAGACGACCAACCTCCTTTTCCTTTTCCTCCTTACTCATCACTAAAACCTTCTCCCTTTTCCTGTGACCTTTCTTCTTTTTCACATCATTTTTGACTGTTTCTGATGTCTGTTTGTGAGGTCCCTTACTCAGGTCGATTGGACTTGCGTCTGTGTCGTTGTTTGACTGGAAGGAAGATGCTTGCTGTGAAGATGAAGTTGCATGGGGAGATGGAAAGTTTGGAAAGTTTTTCATTTTTTTTGACAAATTAAGTGCCATGTCTGCTCCCTTGAACTGGAAGAGGTCAAACATATTTCCAATTTGAGACATGCTCTCAAAGAATTGCACACATGCGTCATTGAACAGCTTTGAGTTGAGGCCATTGTCAGTAGATGTTCTGTAGTCAGCTCCTTCTAAGTGAGCTCTGAAATATAATATTTCATATTTAAATGATACTAGCATTTTCACTTTAAGATTACATATTTATTCAAATTTTGAAATAACCCATGTTTGGTTGATGCTTTAAATTTAAGACTTTATATAGAGTGGAATAATGCAAAATATCAACCTTTTTGGATTAAAGCAGTTTTCATAATCAAATAAACTGAGATTATCATTGTGCCGTTTATTTTGAGAATTCTTATTTTTTGACTGCTGTCTTTCCATATTTATATTCAGACAAAGATTAAATCCATCCTATATTAATCGGGAACTTTGTTATTTAGTTTCTGGTTAATGAACAAATTTTTTAAATTCAATTATTTATAAAATCAAATCAATACTTGAAGATGATCGAGAAACCTTAATATTTATTTTCTCCAAACATCTTTTCCTAGTTAATCAATACCTTGTCTAACTATTGGACTCTAAAAATATGAGCTATCTAAATTTGCTATATTAACATTAAGATTTTAAGTGAAACAACATTAATTAAATCTTTATACACGGCATATATGTAATAAATGGAATTGCAAATGGCCGCCAAAGAGAAGCCAGCACCTTACAACCGACTTGTTCTATATTATTTGAGTGCCTAGTAGTTCACAAATGCGCATATTCATCGCATGGGGTGGGGTGCTTTGTGAGACGGCCGATCGAGAATTTAAATGATCCACGCATTCACGAACGTCGTTGCCTACTTTAAAAAGGCAAAATTAAATTTTTTAATGATTTTTTTCATTATTGTAAATGAATTATAAAAATTAAAATACTTCAATAAATCCTTTCATCGTTCTACTAATACCTGAACTTCAACCGAACTACGGATGCATTGTACATTTAATATCGCATTTGTTACTATAAATAGTTTGTATTTTTATCTTTAAAATATCATTATTTGTATCTTAAATTTTTTGGTGTGTTCACACTTTTTTACTAGTGAGTTTTTTAGTTATCATCATCAACATCTTTGTCATCGTCATCCTCTAATTCTTTAATATTTCTTTGTTCTAAATGATTTTAAATAAAAGTTGAAATCTATGAAAAAAGAATAAAAACAAAATTATGTATTCTATATTTCAATATTCCAATTAAAAGTGTATTATGGTATTTAGATAATTAGTAAAACTTTTGCACTATTCATTCCAGCTTGCTAGGTGTAGTACATATTAGAATTGCTCTTTTTGAACATAGAAACAGTTATAATTCAATGGTAGCATGATGGAGGCTAAAATAACTTGCTCAAAGAGTAAAATATGGAAAGGCTTTAAGGAATCCCAAACTAAATACCGTAAAATACCAGATTGTTCGGACAACCTTAATGTTCAGACACGATCATTTTTGACACAAAATAATTAGTTTTTGGGCCTTTAGTTCGGACATAAATTTTAAAAGCTATGGTGGTAATTATGGCGAGAAATATTAATACTCGTAACTGAATTTCAAAAATATTATGACTAATTTAATTTGACTAATAAAGCAATTAACTTCAATATTTATACATTTTTGTTGAATTAGTTGAAAAAATACCTCTATTTCAGACATTTGAAAAAAAATTATTAAAAAAAGTGCGAATATGTTGATATTTCACGGTAATCATGACAGATGTGGATTTTTTAATGAATAAAAATAATCATAAAAATTAAATAATTTCGAATCATGTGATAAAATCAGTGATACATTCCAACTGGGCAAAATGATATGCTATATTGCTGAAGTATTAATATTCTTTGTAATATGAGTCAACTAAATAAATGTCTATAAACAAGCAGGACGTTGAAAAACTTGAAAATGAAAATGATTCAACTCGAAAGTGTTATCTTCAAGGCACTCTCGATGGAACAAGTAGCAGGAGAGAGCATTGGCAGGTCGTATTGCTGCGTACAATGATTTCTTGAAATGCTAGCCTTCATTAGCAACATTAGCATACTTTATATGCGTATGAGCTCTACGCCTTCATCCTTCACTCTCTTCAAAGCAACGCTTCCCTCCACGTTATCATTATTAAAACTTCAGTCATTACGATTCTACATTTTCTAAAATACCACATCATTTAAAAAATCAACATATTAAAGAAATTCAATAGATTTGAAGATTAAAACTAGAATTTAAAAACACACAAACGGCCGCTAAATAGGAGCAGTTTGTATTCCCATTCAGAACGTGAGGCATTTTGAATAAACAACAATCTCTGCCTAAATGAAGTCCTCGCGCTAATGGTTAAAAGGGACGAGTGGCCAGTGTTAACAACGCCATGGATAAGCCCCCCTCTGCACCACCATCCCATGCCAGGCCTTTTGAACTTGCTTCCATCAGTTTTAATATTTAAGTTTATTATGTATTTTCACGCAAATCGATTAGGCTCAGTGCTAAAAAATTTAAATACAAACAAAAGGAAATTTTTTCATAAAAAAACTTTAGTATACAACTAATTTTAAAAAGATGAATGATCTGTTTAGTTCCACGCCACATTTCCACCTTTCAAAACCATCAAAGCTTGACAGAATAAAATAATTATTTATTAAATTATAAAATTTAATACTTAAATGGAATAAGTATTTAAGCAGAAGATACATTTTTTCTTGGTTAAACAAAGCGCAGGCAGATGTGTGCATGCTTGAGTCTTTAATGAGTCTTTCAACAGCATTTCCACGAAAACACTGCCTATCCTTGCCTCTCCCTCGAGGCGTCAAAAAGCTTTCGATAAATTAAATCAACATCTTCAAATATATTACTAATTTAAAATAAATAAACTAAAAATATTTATGGTATTCCTATAACTACAAAAGAGTTCGTCACGTATCTATGAGTGAGGCTTCAAGATTTGATTAAAGAGTATTGATATGGGAATCGGGTGGTGTTAGTAGACAGTTGCATGCATGCGCAGAGGCAGGCGTTGTGAGGCATATAATGCCGCTTAAAATATCAGTTATTACGAAACACGAAGAATATTTAAGTGGAAATAGACGTGGTGATGATGATGGTGGTGATGGTGATGATGTTGATGATGATGATGGAAAGGATGATGATGAGAAATGGTGAAAAAAGGAAAAAAATCGGAGAGGTTTGAGAGGGTTCCTTGGAAGACCAGAGCAAAACGTTGAATGCATCGACAAAAATTGAGTAGATAAACGTTTAAGAAACTATCACAGATGGGCAAAAAATTTAACTTCGTTAGTCATTAATCCGTTAGCCAAAACTTTAGCTTCATGAACCACTCATCAATTAATTGGTTCATAGTTTAACGAAAATTAACTTAAACGTTTAAATGCTAACTTTATTCTTTTTAAAAACGGTTGAACGCACAGCTTCGGAAACTATCCCATCTTGAGCATTACAAACTACGCTATAATAATTTACAAAAGAGTTTTAAAAATAATTCAAAAGAATCAATATCAGCATGGCAAACTTACACAAAAAACCATAATGACTTCAAAATGACACAGTGAACTAAAAGGGGATCTGAACAATGGGAAATGGCAAGCCACGCTGACTGTAAATAAGGCTTTTCAACTTGGGGTAAAAAATACTTGCAAGTTCGATGGAATTGGAGGGTGGATGACACTCCCCCATCTTTGATGAGGTCACTTCTCCATATTTAATGAAGTCATTCCCCCATTAATGAGGTCACTTTACTATCTTTAGTGAGGTCATTATTATTATTATTATTATTTGATGAAGTAATTCCACCATCTTTAATGAGGTCATCTTTAATTGAATAAAACCATTTTTTTAGTTCTTCTAGTACCTTGTTAAACTGTTCCTCTAATCAAATTAATAATAATAATAATAATAACGACGAGCATTATTATAGTGGCGTATTACCCGAACAGGCTTCAAGGCTATTTAGGTGCATATTTTCATTTGCGCCTTTGGGTTACTAGGGCATTGGTTGCACTTGAACCTAGGACCTTTCATTATTGGTCAAGCCGAGAGTCGTTGTCGACTCGGCTACCCGTTCACCATTTATATACCTTTATTTTTTTTAAATATAAGAAATGGTTTATTAATCATTAAACTATTTACCGTAAAGTACCAATAAGTTCGTACACTTTAAAATAAAAAATTTCAAATGTATGATATTAGAGGTATTTGTTCAACTAATTACCAAAAACTCTAAATCGATGAATACTGAAGTTCTTTGCCTTAGTTGGCTATGAATGCTAGCGAAATCAAATTTAATAATAATTTGTTAAACTTTATTATTATTATATTTTTCCATTATGAAAAGTTCAAAAATAAGATTACTATATTATTAACATTTAGTTACGAGAATTCTTATTGTTCGTCATAATCACCACCTTAAACAAAAAGTTTTTAAAAATTAATGTACCAACTAAGGGACAAAAAATTATAGTGTACGAATAAAAAGGGTGTACGAAATATCTGGTATTTTACAGTAATTCATATTGTTGTTATATTTAAAAATAATATTTAAATATAGTTTTTAATGTTATCTTCACGATTACTTGTTTTTATTTTTCCGTCATTATACTTGTAAAAGACTTTTAGAATGTTTAATACAATTTATTCAAAATTTATTAAATAAATTGAATAACCTGATGGTCTACTAAATAATCAAGTTTAAAAAATGAAAAATTAGAGTTATACCAACTCTGGAGCAGTGTCCTAAATAAAAAAAGACAAAATAATAAACCGAATGTACCCGCGTCTGATGTTAGGTCACCACACAGAAAACATGTAAGCATCATCGCCATCATCACCATCGCCATCATCACCATCATCGCCATCAACATCATCATCACCATCATCATCATCATCACCATCATCATCATCATCACCATCATCAGCCTCATCGCCATCACTGGCTGCAGCCAAGTTGTCATTGCCACATTTATCATTGTCATCGTTCAGCCATCCTCATCAGCATCGCCATTGCTTCAATACTTCTTTCCTTCTTTACACTTTTCCTGTATTCGATAGCTTCAAGTTTCATCAAAACGGCGAGTATTACTTTAAACAAAAAATTATATACATTGAGAACCATCCATCCATCCATCCATCCATCCATCCATCCATCCATCCATCCATCCATCCATCCATCCATCCATCCATCCATCCATCCATCCATCCATCCATCCATCCATCCATCCATCCATCCATCTATCCATCCATCCATCCATCCATCCATTCATCCATTTTTCTACCAATTCACATTTCATCGTTCATCTATCTCCAACACTGCATCACATTCAACTAACGTTTCTGTGCACACTTGAACTGCTGCCTCAGCACCTCCTCCAAGCATCTTCAACCTTCTTCATCCCATCCCATCCTACACTACCACTTCCACTACAACCAACACCCTTCCATCATCATCACCATCGAAACAAACAACCTGCCTAAACCGACCACATCTCATCATACCAACTCTCCTAATTAGGACACTGCAAGACATCAGATCAATAGCCGAGAGGACACCAGCACAATTATGGAACGGTACAATACTATCCCACAGTGTCATGACACGACCTTCACAGAAGCCTCAGTGGTTTCATGCCTTAGACGTGAAGGCTTGAAGTCTGTGGTAGAGGCCTAGTGGCTGGAGTAGAGAGGGACTTAGTTGTTGAGGTTTGGAAGAGTAGATGGTTTCAAAGTGGGTTTTTCGTGGAAGCTTGTGTGGGTTGCTGGGGTAGATGGGTGTATGTGGGGTTAGATGGGTGTTGGTGGGTGTTTGTGAGGGTTGGTGGGGGTAGATTGGTGTATGTGGGGGTAGATGGGTGTATGTGGGGGTAGATGGGTGTTGGTGGGTGTTTGTGTGGGTTGGTGGGGGTAGTGAAGAAGAGATGCCGGAGAGACTACCAGGGAAAGGTTTTTGTCAATCAGAAACGCACTTTTATGAAATTTCATTTTTTTTTGGCCCACACACTCACACACGAACACACACACACGTGCATACGCATGTTGCACACAAACTCACCCCACATGAACACACACGTACAAATAATTTCATGCACAATTATATGCACACAAACAAATAGACAGACGCAGGAAGAAATACATAAAGAAAGGTATGAAAGAACTAAAGAAATAACACATGAAAAAAAAGATAAAGGAAGGTAGGAAAGAAAAAAAGAAATAACACATGAGGAAAAAAGAAGACACATAAAAGCACTAAACACACAAGTACCTTCCTTTGGAAAATACTATCTATCTGACCTTATCCCATACAAAACTCTTGCAATTAATTCTCACTGCACACACACACACACACACACACACACACACACACACACACACACACACACACACACACACACACACACACACACACACACACACACACACACACACACACACACACACACACACACACACACACACACACACACACACACACACACACACACACACACACACACACACACACACACACACACACACACACACACACACACACACACACACACACACACACACACACACACACACACACACACACACACACACACACACACACACACACACACACACACACACACACACACACACACACACACACACACACACACACACACACACACACACACACACACACACACACACACACACACACACACACACACACACACACACACACACACACACACACACACACACACACACACACACACACACACACACACACAGATGATGATACGCATATGCTTGTATGTGAGTGGTAAACAAGAGCTCAGCTATTGATTCGCATTTCAGAGTCTTCAAATAATTGATAGGCGTCAAGCTGTTTGTGCGATTTTTAAGATTGGCGTGCGTACGATGGCGTGCACACGGGCGTCTGTGAGGTGGTGTACGCAATGCATGTTTAGCCCTAATCTATGCTAATGCTTGCCTTTTTGAAGTCCACTTTTAAAATGTCGCTGCCGATCGCGGTGTTTGCAATGGTGGTTGTTTGTTGGTGATGAGATGGGATAGGTGGGTGGGGAGGTGGTGGGTGGGAAGTTGAGTGAAAAGGGAATGGGTGAGTGGATGGATGGGAAGGGGCATAGTGGTGGTTTGGCGATGGGATGGGGAGGTGATGGTGGTTGCGTGATGATGTCTGGTTAGAAGGAATAATCGAGATTTGCAAAGAAAGAGGCAAGTTGCAAAGAGTGTGGGGGATGGCATATCTTGTCATGTTAAAGGTTCTTGCTGGTGCTTTTTTTCTTGCTCGTTTGCAGGAACTTTGAATAGATTATAGCAGTGTGGCTCTGGTTGGTGTGGTTTCTGTAGGCGCCCATGGTGGTGTATGTGACGGTTATAGAGGGTGTGCAAGGTTTTGAAGGTTAAAGAGCTAGTCAGGCAGGGGGCAAAGGTGGCAGTGTTTCAGTGAATGGGTTGAGTGGATGCACGTTACATCTTTTATCATTCTTTCATCCTTTTCATCCCCCTTTCCATCTTTCTACTCATTATCACCATCGCCTTGATAAACATTGTTATCTCTTCAAAAGCATCATCATCAATCCTATTAATGCCATCCATATCAGCCTTGAAAGATTGAAGCCTTAATCCTCATCATCATTACCAGTCATCATCACCATCACCATCACCATAATCACCATCATCTCGAGAGGATCACTACCACGACCGACCTGGCATGGCACCAGGACCAAGAGACGTCTGCAAACATGCGAACCCCTTCACTAGAGACGATCTGTGTGCAGTAAGATCACCAAAAAGAAACTGGAGAGTTACACTGATACCTTTGGACGTTTCAAGGGAAGTTTTAGCTTCAGTGTCCTATATTGGTTATAATCGTAGAAGAATTTAAAGGGAAGAAAAAACTGGGAAAAATTGAATATTATTTATAAGTTAGTTTAAAGAAAACTTATTTATTTTTAATCTTGGCAAACAAATACAATTGTTTTTCTCTTTCATTTTTCAAGTTAAGTTAAAGCTACAGTCGTTTAGTAACGGACCTGACTTATGTGCCACTCTTTTCGCTGAAATAACTAAATAAAACTAAAAAAAACAAAATAAATAAATAAATACCTAATTGTAACAATATTTAAAAAGGATTGACGAAATTTTAAAAACCAGAAATTCTGTAAGACCGCCTAAATAACCTTTAAGATTCACAGCAAACGATCAAATAAGATTTAAAAACGTCCTTAGAAGTTTTTTGGAGCTAAACAAAAGTCTTAAAAAATAATAATTTACTTTTAAAAGTTCAGCCATTGAAATGAGAAGACAACAAAAAGAGTTTAAGAAAGGCGGGTTGAAAGCGGAGAATGAGTATTATTGAACGATCAAAAACTTCCCACAATTCTTGTAAAATTGCGTTGTTAAATACTTATAATACTATTAATTGAATAATATTAAATAATAATTATTATAATATATAAATAAATAAATATAATAAATAAAATACCGAACTGATATGGAAGAAAATGAGCCAAAGAAAAGATGAAGGAGTAATGCAAAGACTCTGGCAATCAGTGAGTCCTAACACAAGACGCGAGCCCTGTAGAACCGTCTGCTTCTCTCATAGATTCAAATGCAACCCAGTCATAGCTAACTTAAGTTTATAACTGGCAATCATTTCACATGAATATATTTTCATAGCTAATGATGTTGATTATGGTGATGAGGAAGATGGTGACAATGTTGAGGATGGTTATAATGATTATGGCAATGTTGATGATGTTGATGGTGATGATGCTGTTGATGGTGATGATGAGGAAGATGTAATGATGATGATGATGGTGGTGATGATGTTGATGGTGATGATGGTAATGATGGTAATGTTGATGATGGTAATGATGATGATGTTGATGGTGAATATGATAATGATAATGGTGATGATTTTGACAGTATCGATGAAGATGATGATAATGATTAGGATGATGAGAACTGGAAAAGTGAGTTAGTTGAAGAATCTTTGGTGGCAGAAGCATGATTGGGCCGATTGGAGGTTGCATGTGGAACAAGAGGGAAGCGAGTGTTTGCGGAGTGCCAGAAAGCCTTGTGATGAAATCATAGTGAAAGTATGCATATTCAACGCATCAATACAAGCAACTATTCACAACTAGCACAACAAACAAGTTGACAACAACGCCATCGAGAACCTCACATACAAAACATCTCAAAATAGTATTATGGTCGATACAAGACTTTGTATTACATTCCATGCGACAAGTAATATAAATAAAAATTACTATTATTATTATAAACGATATAAAACAAACATTTTGCATAAGTTTAAATAAATAAATATTTTAAATAACTCATTAAAATCCATACCTGTAAGCGAGAGGTTTAGTGAAGATGCAAGCATACCTAGACTCACAGACAACCATTTAATAAATTAATTACTAATAATGTTAATTAACATTTATATAGCGCCTAGTTAAAGCCCAAGTAGCATTAATATTATTCTTTATTAAAGCTTTAAGCTAGAAGATCTATAGAAATATTCAATGATCAGAATACTGACCGGATCAATTTGATTAACAACACAAGCCCTACTATCAAGCACTAGGAAATTAATCAAAAATAAATTACACGTGAGATAATTTATGAAGAGTTATTACATTTTAAATAATTATAAAGGGAAAAACAATAAATAAATAACAATAATAATAGTATAAAAACAAATATTAAAATTTCTTTTTTTTTATCCACAAGTCACCAAGGTGGACGATCAGTGAGTTCGATCAATAAGAATTTAAAAGCTTAAGATTTATAAAAAATACTTTGAAACGATATATAGGAGAAAATTAGGTTAATTTTGATCACTTTGATGCCGAATACAAATAAAAATAGACATTAAATAATCGCTAAAATCATTTCAAATTGAATTTAAAGCATTCGATAATGGAATTGTTCCTAATGAAACGAATTCACTTTTAAAACGTTGATTAACACCTAAGACACAAGCGACAAACACGTAGAAAGCAAGGAAGGAAGGCAGACCGGAATATCCGTCCAACTGCGCTTAACTAGATGCAACTGGTGTTCCAAAAGTGAAAGAAAAACTTTGACAACGGATTTGAAATTCGTCCTTATAGCCATTTATCTGATTATAGCTTAATAAGAATTTAATTCTTTAATTAGCTTATTAATTTAATTGAGTGGAAGGGTGAGGGTTGCGTTGAGCGGAAACGAAGACCTTGCTGTGAAGCGCGACTGAAAAAAATCATTATAGTGATAAAAGTTTTAATCTATGACCAGAAAATAAAGAAAAAAGAATTAACTAGGTTCTAAAAGGTCTCTCAACCATCACGACCTCCAGCAACCACACAAGCACACACAAACAAACTAACCAGGGCACATCAGCAGGGACAGGACGAGGAGGAGGGCTGGTGCAGTGAGATGGAGGGCTGCTTTGCCTCCAGTTCGACTGTGGAAGGAACTGTCAAGGAAAAGCCACAGCAATAAGCGATCTTTTATACGGATTTTCCGTACTTTAATTGAAGTGAATTACTACGTTTTTTCAGTTATTTTTGCATTAACTAGCCAACATTGAGAGTTCACGCAAAACGCCTGAGAAGTAAAAAATACTTCAAAACACCAAGCTCAATCCCCTCATAACCCTCCTTCTCATCTTTTTCTTGCTGCATAACCACGCCTTTCTTAACTTTTTTCCATACCAACCCGCCCTGTCCAAGAAAACAAAACACTGAGATAACATGCATCAACCATCCTCCATCATGCAGCCTCACCATGCATCGAGCATACTGACGTGGTTTAGGAATTTTATTTGATCGAAGAGAGATGGCTATAGAATGCTTAACTAAGGAATTAGCACACGCACATGCACTACACACCCTAGACACACACGCACCAGTATAAACGTAACGAAGATTAATCGTGGTTGTAAGGGATCATCGAGAATAATCTCCAAGATCAGCAGTCCATTGATGCATGCATTCATAATCAATGCACGCATTCATAATCAATGCATGCATTCATAATCAATGCATGCATTCATAATCAATGCACGCATCTACCAACACTTCATCCCACACAGCCCATCAACAAGTGTGTTCTCATAGTAGTTTCTTCGGCGCAGTTATACAATCATATGACGGTGTGAGATGTGATGGATAGTCGTCAAGCAGATTAATACACACTGTTGTCTCTTATCACAGCCACTACTACTACTACTACTACTACCACTACCACTACTACTACTACTACTACTACTACTACTACTACTACTACTACTACTACTACTACTACTACTACTACTACTACTACTACTACTACTACTACTACTACTACTACTAGCCCTGAATCCACGAATACTCCCTATATCACATATAACGTTGGATTGACACTTGTCAATTGCATGCAAGCGAATGAAGATAAACAACAAAACATCGGAAAGAAGTGGAGATAACGGAACTAAAAAGATGTGGTTCGCGCACGCGTGTGTGTGTGTGTGTATGTGAGTGTGGTGTGTGTGTGTGTGTATGTGAGTGTGGTGTGTGTGTGTGGTGTGTGTGTATGTGTGTGTGTGTGAAGGAGTGGTGGGCTAAAAATATTGGTATAAACTAGTGCAAGATGAGATGAAGAGATCGGATGTGATAGTGGGTGGGTTGTCGGAGATTTAAGAAAAGTGTTATGGGGTTGGTTGGGTGGGTTGATAGCAAGGAGAAGGGTGGGTAGGGTGGCATAACATAACAAGATTGGATAGAGTGGGTAGAATGGTGGATGTGGGTAGGTAGGATGGGTAGAGCAGTAGATAGGGTGGTGGATAGGGCGGTAGGGATGGATAGAGTTGTATGCCCGATGCTGAATCACATTGCAGTTTTGATTATGGTTGCAAGAGACGGTATAAAAACGTCAATGAAGCTGTTAGTGCTTGCTGATGAGACACACGCCTAATATGAGAAACTGATAATGAAATGCAATAATAAAACAACTAAGAAGTTGATGATGATGATATTATGGATACTCGTACTTAAGTGGTACTCATTAATTAATTAGAACTGTCACTAATCACTAATTGTCGATCATGCGTGCATGGGTGGAACCTTCAGGCATCAATTCAATGGTGTCTCTAACATACACACGAAGCTCCGATCAAGCATAACATGTGTGTTTTTAGGTGTTTATGTGTTTGTCTGTATATGTGTGGGTTTCTGTACATTAATTAACGTGTATGTTTGTGTTTATGTGTGTATTTATGTGTGTGTATATGTGTGTATATGTCAACGTTTAGAAGCATAAGATCTCGTCAACAAGCAGGAAGCATCTAAGCAACTCCATTAAGAACCATTTAACAATGATTTTAAATTAAATAAATATAAAAGATTGGTGCTAAAAACGAAAAAACTAAATCATTAACAAAATATAAAATTAATATCAATAAAGAAGATAAGACTAATAATAATGGAAAACACGCACACACCCTCATACTCACACACACACCCACACATACACACACACACAATGGGGGGGGAAGGGGGCTTCTCAGCAGGGACATGAGCTTTTGTTGGCTTGATCCTTCGCTGTGGTGTCTTCCAATACAATATCTGACACTGGTGCCGTGAGTTAAGGAGGTTGTGGTGGAAGAAGGGTGATGAAGGTGGAGGGTGGGTAGTGGTTGTAGTGGAAGAAGGGTGATGGTGGTGGTGGAGGGTGGGTTGTGGTTGTAGTAGAAGAAGGGTGATGATGGTGGAGGGAGGGTTGTGGTTGTAGTAGAAGAAGGGTGATGATGGTGGAGGGAGGGTTGTGGTGGTGGAGGGTGGGTAGTGGTTGTAGCGAAGATTGTTGTGGTGGTGTAGGATGAGTTTTGGTGTTGGTGGAGGGTGTGTATTTGTACATGTATCCATCAGTATTCATGTGTACACGCATGCGATGTAGAACAACGAAAAGTGAACGACTGAAAAACATGCACTGAAACACATCATCAATCTAGAAAACTGAAGACAGCAAGATGAGAATACGTTGACTATCATTCCACATTCAATGTATCCCTGATGATGATAGTGATGATGTTGATAGTGATGATGATAGTGATGATAACCAAGTCATGCTTAAAATCCAAAAACCTAAGATCTCTCTTATGGTCCCTTGAGATCAGCAAATTTCCTCATATAAAACTTATTAAAATCTTCAAAAGCCTACTTCCATCCATGCTTACTTCTTTGAGAACTCCATTTGCGCCTCAAACCACGCCAAGCGACAATGCAACAGTGCGGCTTCTTCATCTTTTGTCGCCTGCTTTTCGCAGCCGTTGCAGACGTTTTCAGTGCGATTGTGACACCAAGATCAACTTCTTCGGTGCAGCACATCCAATAGTTCCTCAAGGCACATCCATTGTGTGCATGTGTCTCTCATGCACGCAGGTACTTTGTTGTACGCCTGCCTCGACTCCTCGATGCTGTCTTGTACGGCATCCTTCTACCGCCTACTTGCACCTCATACTGGAGCGTACTGAACTGTACAACATGGGTGTACAACATGTGTACAACATGGGTGTACAACAGCTCCTAACATCCCAACCAATGACACTGAACCACGTGATGGCGACTCAAGCAGACTGCATGCCCTCCACGCGCAATCCCCAAGGACAGTCAGCAGCGAACAGCAGTCGGACCTGGCTTCATGTGCTCAAGCTGTGTCAGATTCTGCCACTCTAGAGAGGGCTTGTACAGCCACAGAAGACGCTGTACAGGCTGAAGCATTGGTGCAAGTCAACTGTCTTCCGAGACTGACGCACGCCAATGACGTCACGGCGAGATGAAAACGAGAAGAATACGCAATACAAAATGCTGTGAACATAATATATAAATAATCTAATTGTATTATATAAGACTGCATACAGCATATGTGTATGATCCGTACACAATGCTGTATGGATCAACGATGATGCCAACAACAAAACAACAATTTGAGCATGGAGCTGCAACAACAACAACCTCAACAACATCATCATCAACAACAACAACAACCTCAACAACATCATCAACAACAACAACAACGACGAAGAAAGGATACTGTTGTTCTTGACGGGTTCGGCCTGGTCCATGCCAGGAAGTGACGATGCAACCCTCCTGAACAGCTGAGGTCAGAGCAGGTGAAAGAGGGGTGAAAGAGTGAGTGAAGGAGGAGGTGAAGGAGGAGGTGAAAAAAGAGGTGAAGGAGGGAGTGAAAAAGGGGTGAAGGAAGGAGTGAAAGAGGGGTGAAGAAAGGTCAACAGTGGGTAGAAAGTTGAAGGAGGAGTTTTAATTGATCGGTGAAATCAAGACACATACTAAAGATAGAGATTTGTCATCTTAACTACTTTGCAGTCCTTTATTGGAAAGCCTCCCCATCAGACCCCTCGAACCACCCACATGGTGCCCCGTAACACACCAAACCCATCCATTTGGACTGACTAACTGACTGACCCACATCACCCAACCAACCCCACTCCTCCACCCACACCCATTCAACCTTCCACCCACCCACCCACCTGCTTGACATCACACCCACTTACCCATCCACCCCCCCACCCACCCATTCACCTCCATCCACATCCCCCACCCTCTAACCCCACCCACACCCATTCAACCCTCCACCCACCCACCCACCCACCTGCTTGACATTATATCCCGCCTTGGCACTCGTCTCGATGAACATCACATTCAACTCCTTCGCCTTCTTCTCGCCCTCCTCCATTGTTACCTGCCTGTGGTGGTGGTGATGATGAGATGAAGATGTGGTAGTGGTGGTGATGAAGATTCGGTAGTGATGATGATGAAGATGTGGTGGTGGTGGTGATGATGATGTGGTGGTGGTGATGATGATGATGAAGATGTGGTAGTGGTGATGATGAAGATTTGGTAGTGATGATGATGAAGATGTGGTGGTGGTGGTGATGATGATGTGGTGGTGGTGGTGATGATGAAGATGTGGTAGTGATGATGATGTGGTGGTGGTGGTGATGATGAAGATGTGGTAGTGATTTGGTAGTGATGATGATAGTGATTTGGTAGTGATGATGATAGTGATTTGTTAGTGATGATGATAGTGATGTGGTAGTGATGATTTAGTGATGTGGTAGTGATAATGATAGTGATGATCTTGATGATGTAGATGTGATGATAGTGATTTGATGGTGATGATATAGATTATTGCGAAGTGGCATCGGTCAAAGTGATGACAATGATGGAGATAGAGATGATAGTGTTGATGATGACGTAGCTGATGATTCCAAGGTGGTAACCTTACAGCCACCCCTCACTACAACCAACCGAACTCCCACAACCCCCTACTGCCTTACCCCACACCCCTTAAACCCGGCAACCTTCCCTCTTAAACAACCAGCCACAACCTTCCCACACCTTCTGCCTAACTCAACACCCTAAAACGCACCGACCAAACCACCCCTACCCCACATGCAAAGTAACTCAGTGCCCCTAAAACCCCCCTCCAACCAATAGACCAACCAACGAAAGTGCCCCGCCACCCCCCTCCAACCAATAGACCAACCAACGAAAGTGCCCCGCCACCCCCCTCCAACCAATAGACCAACCAACCAAAGTGCCCCGCCACCCCCCTCCAACCAATAGACCAACCAACCAAAGTGCCCCGCCACCCCCCTCCAACCAATAGACCAACCAACCAAAGTGACCCACCACCACCACCCCCCTCCAACCGCTTGTCTGACAGGTCAGTCTTGTTTCCGACCAGCATGATGAGGACGTCGGTGCCTCGTTCGGTTCTCACGTCGTCGATCCACTTCGACGTCTGGTAGAACGAGCTGGCGTCTGTTGTCGTCATCGTCGTCGTGGTGGTTGGTGGTGATGGTGGTTTTAGCGGCGGTTTCGGGATGGTGTTGTGGTGAAAGAGTCGGTGGTAGTTTTGATGGTGTTGTGGTGTAAGTGTGATGCGCTGATGAGGGTACTACAACTACAACTACTACAACTACACACGCACACACACACACACACACACACAAACACACACGCACTGGAGATGTCATAGACGACGACAGCGACAGAGGAGTCCCTGATGTAGGAGGGGATCAGACTGCGGAACCTCTCCTGTCCCGCTGTGTCCCACAACTGCAGACGAATCTGAAGAGGGTGGCGAGGGCAAGAATTATTTATAAAAAAAGAAGAAGATAGAAGTGATGATTGGGGAAGTTTTTTTTCCGCGTGTGGAAATTCAAGGTGGTGGATGCTGCAGAATGGTGCATAATGGTGGGATGAAAGTGTAGAGGAGAATGCATGAAGATGATGAAGATGATTGTGATGATGATGATGATTGTGAAGCACTCACAGTCCTGTCTTCCAGATACATTGTTTTTGATAGAAAGTCAATACCTATTGTGGCCTGCATTGAATGGTTAATTACTTTTCAATTGCATAAAAAAATCAACTGATACCAAATAATTATAGTATTCTTAGATTTTCATGATATTAAATAATTGAACTTTACTTTTGTTACAAAATATAAAAAATACACAAAAGTATATACATATATGGTATACAAAAGTTTTTTATATTGCAGTAACTTTTATAAGGATATGTGAAATTTCTTCAGAAACCTGATAAGTGTTGTCGAAGCTGTCATACATGAATCTTGTGATGATGGATGTCTTGCCCACTGGAACAATATCATTGAATTCAGTGATTTACTTTTGCCAAAATATGCATTTTAAATATTTTAGAATAGGATTATATTTTAAATTAAAATTTTTAAAAATATAACTTATATGATTAATAATTCTATTACCATTTTCCTATTTAGGGGTAAAAATCTTTACAAATCCTTTGAAATAGTTAGGCTTTCATACAATCATTAAGTTTTTAATAACTTAGGACTTTAAATTTTGTAAAATAAAATCAAACGAAATAATCATAAAAGTAATTTACAATAGAATTTGTAAAGTGAATTGGTGAATCTATATATAGTCAGGTTCCCATGAAAAACCCTCCTCACTGACCACTCTGCTCTCCCAGGAAGACCAATTTGAACTTTCTCAACGGGTTACCGAACTCATTCATCTTGTCTCAAGCAAGTCAGATGAATAAATAATACTAATTAAAGATAAATTTATATAAAAACCATTTATTATACTCTAAAAAATTGAATTTCCTTGTGACGTGGATAGATTTAATACATAAAAGACACTAAAGTTTGTATCTAATTAAAATAAACATACATTAACAGCGCTTAACTTGATTTAAATCTTGAAAAATGAATCTAATTTAATATAAAAAATTAAATTTTGTACATAAATAATTTAATTTTTATATGATAAGTAATTTCAAAAAGTTTAAATAAATAAAATATTTATTTAAAGAATAAAAATGAGCACTTGAAACAGACGAGGCGGTCTATTGAGCATCAGTGCAGCACTTGTGCACTTTAAAGAGACCATTGTAAATTTTATTTGCATTAGCTGTGCTTTTCGAACCTCTTGTTCTCGAAGCTGAGCGGTTGCCACATCAAGTACACTGTACTCATGAATTTGTGCGGATCAAAGAATTTATAATAAATTTTTGAAAGACTTGAAGTCATTTTAATTTGATTTCTCCCAAGCTGCCTCTCACCACAGAGTTTCCAGTGATGAAATCTCCAGTGGGTGGGCAGCCTTCACTCACTCGTTTCTATCCATTCGAATTTAATATGCCGGCAGTTCAATATACAAAATACACAAAATTGTAAAAATATTATAAATCTCGATCCAAAATAAATACACCTCCAAAAATACTAAAAAACTCAATACAGAAAGAGTTTTGGAAAAGGGGAAATTGACTAATCTTTTCAGTAGGGCTTCTGGCTAAAAAAAAGTCAAAATATCTTAAATACTATTTTTTTTGAAGGGTTTGACAACATCCCAAAACGATCTATTTTTACACCTTCATTCTTAAATTATGAAAAGTATAAATATTTTCTCATTTACAAACAAAAAAAGCAAAAACAAAAATAGCAACATCGCTAGACCACTTCTCTGATGCAATCCTGTACATATAATTACGTGTGAAAGTGACGAAGGCGTTGTCATTAGAGTCTGCGAACACTTCAAAGTGCCGTCTCAAGCTCTCCTTATCACAAGATGATCACTCAGTGTCGGTCCTAAGAGATTCTCAAAATATCGCAGATAATCACCGCTAAGGTGCTGCAAGTCGCCGTGATTGTCTACATCAGAACCGTCTTCGAGGTTCGTGTGAACGAGAGACGATGGGAGATTGCCTATTTCCTCGATGAATCAGTTTTTATTATTTGCGAAGCAGAAAAGAGTGGAAGAGCAGACGATCTGAGAGTAATTCTTTCATGGGATGCTATTCGTTTCTGCTTGCCTCTCAGCTGAGTGTTCAGAAAGGGTGCTCAAAAAGACCTCAACCCTTAAGAATGGAAGGAAGGTGAACACTTTTTTGGTGCCTGAAAAAATGCACAATACAAAGTCTAAGTTTCTTTTATGAAATTCAAAATGCTTGGAGATGAAAGCAAGGTTCTAATGAGGTTTCTGAGGACTGGATGAATAAGGTGCTTCTAAAGCATTTAATAAAAAGGTTAAATAAAAATCATAATCAAAATAATAATAAAATTAATAATATTATTGAGAAAGTTTTCAATCTTTCTTAGTTTTAAAATATATAAATATAATAGAAAACTCTGAAGTTGGGATAAATAATTGCAAAGTACACCCTATTATTCTTTCTGCCTTTAACATCTGAATATTTAAATTCAGTGCTGAAACCATTAATCTTGAATTGTTAACTTGAACTAGTTGAAATAGTTCAAAAGATTGGATAAATCATCTTAAACATCCACAATCTTTGTGAAGAAAACGACCTCAAGCTGTAAGGTTTCTTTTTCCATGTGTTTTTTCATGAAAGTTTGCATGGAATTTTTGAAGGATGGGGAATTCTTACGATGCTACGCTGGAACTCCACTAAGTCACGTTTGGCATGAGAAGAATTCACTGGCTGGAGTGTCGGGCATAACTGGAATATCTAGAATAGCATCTTCGCCAACTGTTTACATCAATTACAACTATTCTTTTTGACTTTGAAAACCCTTTTAACGGAAAAAAAACTTTTGTTGTGCAAGTATTTCGTGTCAAGGAAGCGGCATTTGTTTCCTTAATATGGAAGGACTGTTGGAACAGGAGTGTCTGTCATCTTGGCTCTTTTACATGCTTCAGAATGTCATAAACATTTTTTGAATCGTTATTTATTTCTCACATTTGTAGAATGTCCTAAAATAGCCGAAACTATAATGATAGATCGAGTTTTCTAATTTTTTTCTTAACTTTGATCATTTTAAGAGCAACAAATGGACAATAAATTCCTAAATACTAAGAGTGCTTTAAAAAAAATTAATTGAAATATATACAAATTTTATAATTTTTAAACACGTTTTTTAACAGTCGTTTTAATTATTTAAACATAAATAAAGACGAGTAAAAAACGATACATTTTATTGCTCAATAAAGCTACCGAGTAACATAAGTGTAAAGCCATTTAAATCAACTTCTGAATTATATTCTGAATTAGTTTATTTCAGATGCGTAAGTGGAATGAAGTGATGGCATAAGTGCAGAATCTTAGCAGTGGTTTCGTGTGCAGAAGCTGGACTCAACGCTGTCAGTGGAGTGGAAAGAGAGTGCAATGCGGAGTTGAAGAAAGCAAAATGCCAAAAAATGGTTTTAGAATGAAACTTTCCCTATAAACCTCTTCTATAAAATAGAAGACCTTTGAAGACCTAAAGAATCTTGACTGATCAGTTACTAAAGCTTCCAAGTCTTTGCTCATTCATCAAAAGGCTGTTTAAATCGTAGCTTTTGTGTGTGTGTGTGAGTGTGTGAGTGTGTGTGTGAGTGTGTTTATGTGGATTTTTATTGAAACCCCCACTACAGGGGTTACGTCTAATGCCATATTAGAGAATAACATTAAATACACCTACCAATTAAAACAAGGTATATTTAACATGCCGTAAATTTCAAAGACTTTCATTAAGAAGCTTTAGAGGCAGCTTAGAGAAAAGACGAATGGCTTATGATGAAGTGGAAATAGACACACATGACGTTTAGAGCTCATATGAAAAGAAAAAAAAACTAAATTTATAGTGAAAAAAAAGAAAGTATTTTTGTAGTACAAAGCCTCATCTAATGTTAAGTGCATGCCTTAATTTAATTTTAATTTAAACACAAATTAAATTTTAAATGGACTCTTCGAGACTTTTGACTCTGGCTCATAGCAAGGACGGTATCAAGATACACTTCATCAAGCTAAAACTTTGTAGATGTCGTGACCAGCTAAGAAGTCCTCTGACACGTTCCCAAGATGCAGAAGAAACGGGGCACAAATCTAAATTTAAGAGACAATGTAGGGTTAGACTGAGGTTACAGTAAGGGTTAAGGTTAGGGTTAGAGTTAGGGTAAGGGATAGGGTAAGGGTGAGGCTTTTTATGTGCGTTTTTTTGAGACGCAGCATCGAAACACTGATCATTTTATGAAAAATATTAATGACACTTTTCAATTTCACGTTCTTAAATTAAAAATTACAATTTTTATACATTTTATAGTATTTTTTTGAATGACGGGAGTATATTTATTAGAGACCAAGAGTTACAAAAGAACAACACTTGACTGTTAGAATTTATAAAATAATTTAATCTTCAGATTTAAAATCAATTTTCGAAAAATACTGGAAAAACTATTAAAACCACAGTAAAGAAATAATTGGCAATAAATCAAACTAGATAATCATAAAAAGTGAAACAAAATGAACGTTAAATCATCAGCGGTCACAAGAAGCAAGTGACAGAAGTTATTGAGTGTCATTGCTTACGCTGAGTCAGAGCTTCTGCTATTTCACTCATCGAAGCTCAATAGTATTTGCAGGCTCTCAATGCCATACTTGATTTGAACACGCAGTTTGCTACTATGCCTCCGATTCCATTTCCCTTTTGCATTGTCATCCCCACATAAGTTGAATCCCTTATTTGGATTCATCGTTGGCATAAGCCCTCCATTTCTACAAAAGATCGCAATCAACTCTTTCAGGAGATCATCATCAGGCGCACCCAGCTGACTTACACACTCAGGTGATTGGTGCTCACGTGCTTTTCGATCACGTGGGACAGCATTGAAAGAGCTCTCATTGCGGTTTTGTTTTGCTGACTTCTGTCACGCACACACGCACCAAGTCATTCACACACAAACTCTCTCACACATGCACACACACACATATTTTCACATACTTTAAGACATTCACAGTTCAAACCACACTGCCACTCTCACATGCATTCAACACAATGCACACAAACGCCCACACACAACTACACAATGACAGTCTTCCATTCACACGTGCATACAGTAACACACAGGCATACACACACAGACATACACACAGACTTTTTCGAGTCCGACACAATTGAAGCCAATTAATTGTGCTCAAAACTGTGTCAAGCTTCAACTAATAGATTTATACCACAACTACCACAAAGACCCATTCAGTACTTACTATGTGTGTATTTGTGTGTGTAACAGTATGTATGTGTGTAACAGTATGTATGTGTGTAACAGTATGTATGTGTGTTAGTGTGTATGTGTGTTAGTGTGTATGTGTGCTTTTTGTGTATGTGTGCTTTTTGTGTATATGTGCCTATGCTCAAGATAGTGACTTTGTTAGTACTTGTCTGTGTGCTTGAAGAGTGCTTGAGTGTGACATAGCGTTTATGCACACGCACGCCAATTGACTGTTTTCGTGCGGGCACAAACGATTAACTGTAGATTTCTTGTGTTTGTGATCTTCTTTGAAAAGTACTACTTCTTATTATGTTGTCACAGCGCATAACAATAAAGTTTTATCAATCAATACAACTCTCAAAAGCTCTCTGCTCTTTCTTGCTGTTGTTGTCGATTGACTCCTCAAGCAGTTATTATGTCCCTGTCTTGGCTATATGCCTCTTAGTTTGTTAGTTGCTTGTTGCCTGGTTGGCTCAGGCAGGCAGGCAGGCAGTAGAGTAGGGTGAGGGTGCATGCACGTAATATGTAGTATGCTCTAGTAATAGAGCTATCATCATCACTGAGGCCAACTCAATTTTGTGAATGAACGCTTAAAAGCACAAGAAGACAGCTATCAAAGCATTTTAGATTAGCGGCAGCCGAATCGTTCATAACATACTTCACTTCGCTCATATCTCGAAATGACGTTTATAACTCAGTAGTTTTTCCTGATCGGACCAAATATTGCATTCTAAAGCTTTAAATTCATGCAACACTATGCCTCTGATTCGTTCTTTTTTACGGAGCCCCCACTGCAGCCCCATCAGCCACCATGCCGACTAGCTTCTCCCTCCCCCTCATCTTCCTCCTCCTCCTCCTTCTCCTCCTCCTCATACACTCACAAGGTTCATATTTGATGTTTAGCATTTTTCATAGCCACACTTTTTTTTGCGTTCTGAATGTTTGTTACAACTAAAAAGGCTGTAACTCTGTAAATAAGTTTCTTTCATAGAAAAGTCTAAAAGTGATTTTAAAAGATCTGAAGTTAGTTTTAGTTGTTAATCTATTCTTTAAACTTGATTACCTGTCTAGCTTGCTTCTCTAGGAGGCATTGCATGTTTGTCATAGCCTCAGAACCACCTCGATGTTTCCACTACAGCAGCATCCAGAGCGGGCCACAAGCGTCTGGCAGACAACGTCGTCAACTTCGACAGGAGCCTCACCGACCACAAACACGCCGAAGCCCGCCACAAAAACCACGACAAAAGTAAAAAGCCCCGTTCCATTTTCCACCACCACCATCACCCGCAGCACCAACACCACCATCCCAACGATCTCAACCAACCAATCGCAAGCCACCAAGACATTTTCAACCAATTCGCCAGCAACAACGAGCACCAATCAGCCTCGACCAAGCACTCCTGCCAATCGATAAGGTCCACTGACAACTTGTACAATGAGTTGTGGTTGAAGAGTTTCCAGACCTTCAACCAGCATGGCGGCAAGAAGCAGTCGAAGCTGCACAGTCGACGTCGTCGCCACCAACACAAAATGCTCAAAAAGTTCTACGAGAAGTACACTGAGGCCTACGGAGTCCTAGTGCTGAGTGAGTGCCCCTTCAGATGTGTGCTTATCTGTGTGTGTGTGTGTCAGTGTGGTAGTACTTTTGCTTGTCTGTGTGTGTGTGTGTTAGTGTGGTAGTACTTGTGCTTGTGTGTATGTGTGTCAGTGTGGTAGTACTTGTGTGTGTGTCTCAGTGTGGTAGTACTTGTGCTTGTCTGTGTGTGTGTCAGTGTGGTAGTACTTGTGTGTGTGTCTCAGTGTGGTAGTACTTGTGCTTGTGTCTGTGTGTGTGTCAGTGTGATGGTTAGTGTGCTTGTGTGTGTGTGTCAGTGTGGTAGTACTTGTGCTTGTGTGTGTGTATCTCAGCGTGGTAGTACTTGTGGTCGAGTTTGGTGAATGTTTATGAGTGACACTGTGTCTATCTTCAGTGTGAGGTTGCATGTATGCTTGAATGTATATTTCAAGGTATGCTTGAATGTATGCTTCAGTCTTATTGAGTGAAGAGTTTAAGATCAAGTGGAGTAATGTTGAGGGAGGGAGGAGTGCTGATGTGAGTGGAAAAATTTGAAGAGAGTCATTTTAAACTCTTTTTTGTTGTTGAATTGTTATAGAAAATTAAGTGTATTTTTGTATTGCGGTTGGAGATGTTACAATAGAGAGAGTGTGGCTGAAATAATCACATTAACACGAAAGATTCAGTGTTTGCAAAAAGAATGTTGGTTCAACGTGGTCAAGAATGCTGCCATGAAAGAACTGATAGGTATTCGAAAGTGAGCAGAGTGACGAAGAAAATAAGAATGATGCTTCAGTAGGGTGCAAGTGAGAAAAATAAGATTTTCTCGTTGGGTTGAAGTTGGAATCCTACAAAGACCCCATATTCCATTCCCATCCAAGCTTCCCATACAACCATGAAAACCATCAACAAACAAACCTTGCTTTTTAAGCTTAGAAGTCATTTTTAATAAAAATAATAATAACAAATCTTTATTAATTACAAGAATCGTTATTTCTTCTCGAGATTTAAAAAACAAATCAATTAGAGAAGTTAATGGAGTTATGTGCTGAGTGTACCAAGGGATACTGCCAGTCGTAAAGCAATTAATCTTCGATTATTTCATTATAACTGCATTACACATAAGCTTACTTTTTTGTAAAAAAATATTTCTGCATTTTCAATATTGCCTGAGCTTCTAAAGTCGAGAAATTTTTGTCGCTGAGACAAATTATCAAGGAAACATCACTCGTATTTTTGCGTGTGTTATGAAAAGGAATCTAAATTACCTTCATTCCTATTTTAGATTTTCTATCTTTTTCATTTTTTTCTATATTAATAATAGAATGAAAAAGTGGTACAATTATTCCTATTATTATTATCATTGTTTTTGTTATTCTTCTTCTTCTTCTTTATTAATCTATTAAGCTAATTTTTAAAGCTTAGAAATTAGTAAGTCGGCATTGTTTTCTACACTGTAATAATGACTCGTCATCACTCTGACTATTCACCGTCTAATTAATTCCTCCATAGCAAATTAAAGAGCGCGTAAATCTAGTGAGAATTCGACGCAAAGTCACAGCACTCACCATAAAGAGGGCTTCACCCTCGAGACGAGAAGTATCGAGTGTTTAGCTAATGAGGCTAGTGATTCAATCACGCATGGCTAGAACTAACATCTAGGATTCCATCATTCACTGGGAACCCTGTTTCACTAGATGAAGTATGTAGTTTCTTGATAAATCACATAGGCACTGGCAAGACTTCATTTGTTGACATACAGGGCTGAAATGGCTGCAACAAACTATTGTTCCAGAGACCCGTGTGTAGACTCCAAGCAATGGAAGAAGAGTAAACGTAGCGGAAAGCAAAGCACACATTAGGCTCTACATAATGAAATAAAAACGTCATTATTATATTATAATTACATCAGCTCATGACCTTTCATTGATAGCTTTCTTTTCAACAACAACAACAACGAGAATACACACTAAGCTACTGCAACCGCACAGGTCCAAAATCCGTGCCCGACTCAGCGGTGAAGAGGGCCTGTTACGTGCTGCGCTTCCTGCTGGCAGACCGCGCAGATGTGCGGAAGGCCTTCCAGAGCAAGGGCGGTCGTTTGGTGGTGCTGGGCAAGAACAACTACATAGCCGACTTGCCTGAATACAAACTCTATATGCAGCAACAAAAGCAAAACCCGCAACAACAACGCGTCAAGCAGATTCTTAAGAGAATAAAAAATGTGCCTTCGAACAATATCGTCGCTGTCACTACGACCACGGAGGAAAACCTTCTGTGTTATAAAAACTTCAGTCATTTTGTCGCTGAAGTAAACTTTGTTGAAGACGTTCTCAACAACAAACAACCTGACCACAACAACAACAAACAACTCGACAACAACAATAACAACAACAACACCGAGCTTGCAAGTCAACTTTCCCCTCTCAACAACAACAACTCATACAAAGTCATCGACGAACACCACACGCGCGTGAAGAACGGCCTCGATCCAAATTCAAACAAAATAGTATGTCCCCACCACCACCACCACAACCACCACAACCACGGTTCAAAGCACCACAACCACCAAGAAGCACCGCATAACAGCCTGCCATGCACGATGCCCAAGCGAAAACACATGAGCAGAGACGACATCACGCTGAAAAGTCTCGCCATAGGCATTCTCAACATCGCAGTCTCGCACACAAACCCGTCGCTGATCGATCGACTGGAAAAGGCCTACA
>OX030956.1:4463411-4473411 GCA_943735955.1 Piscicola geometra
CTATCAAAGAAATATGACGTGTCTTTGGGCACATAGAAATAAATTGTATTAAAAACAATATGGCCTACGAAGGGTCTCTTTTGTTTTAAATATAGATGTATATATATTTAGAATTTAGGCTTTAAAAAATATTTCCTAAAATGTGTGATATTTGTGGAGATGTTTTAGAGGTTTTGGAGTCATGTAAGTATTATTTATATTTTTTCTTTAAAAATAACTTGTTCCATAATTTTAAAGTCAATTTTTTTTCACTGCAGACGACTCACAAAGCAATAAGAAGCTGACCAAGAAGGATGTGATGTCGGTTATAGTTTACACACAAATATGGCCTCAGCAACGGTAATAACTGCCTGCATCTTACTCAAAGACACATTTGATGCCAATAATTCATCAAAAGTTGTCTTTGAAACGCTAAATTTAACTCTTAAATAATATTTATAAGTTAAAAAATATTTTTTTTTAGACAATGCATGTGCTGTTATGCGGACTTGAAGAACTTCAACAAGTTCAATAACGTCATTCAGAAGATAATCTCCTACTGCATTCAATTCATCAACGAGATTCTACAGGAAGACTCTAATGAGCAGACGGAAGATGATGATGTGGATGTGACGGGCTTGGAGAAGAGGAGTGAGACAGGTTTGGGTATCACTGAGGCAGACGACTCTGACGCCAAAGAATGTGTAAGCAATGTATCTTTATATCTATTATCATAATTGTTATAATAGTATTATATAGGCATCTTTTTCAAATTATTTATATAAATAGTTTTTTATGAATAAATGAAACATTTATATACAACATTATTTAGAATATGTTTTCAAAAAAATATTTTTACAAATTCAAACTTCATACTTAACTTAACAACATGAATGCTGCAAAATTGACGAACCTCTAAAACATTCCCAAACCACACTCAGTTGCTCGAGGGCTGGAGCGCCGACGAGAAGGACCGTCTCTTCCACTTTGTCAGCAGGGTCTTTCTCGTCAACTTTCCTTTCTACCTCGCCTACAAACACAGGTGAGGTGCTCATCTCAATGCAATATTTAACACTTTCCATGTTTAATAATAATAATAATAGTAATAATAATATTTTTATTACTATCACCATCACGACCACCACACCAGGGTATCAACCAGCATCGAAGATCTCAGCAAACAGGACACCACTCTGCTGGCTCGCTACTGCGAACTCACCGTAAGCCACCACAATCACCTCCACCACCATCACTACTGCTGCATCTATATACAGCTTCATCCACCACCACCACCACTACTGCTGCATCTGTATACAGCTTTATCCACCACCACCACCATAACCACTACTGCTGCATCTGTATACAGCCTCATCCACCATAACCTTCTGCATCTCCAAACAATCTTCTCCACACAACAACAACACCTCCATGCATTCACCACCCACCAAGAACCTCACCACCCACCACAGGACCCTGAGGCGCCGGTGTTGTTGCTGAAGAACGTGGTGTCTTTCATGGAGGGCGCTGGTTGCCAGGCCATCCTGCACTCTTTCCAACGGGCCTCCCTCCACAACCTCCCCATCACCACCGCCAACAACCTCACCACCATCGTCTCTAATGTTTGTGTGTGTGTGTGTGTGTGTGTTTTTTTTAAAGCATTTTATTCATAAACATATCTACGCTTTTCTGCAGCTTAAAGTGTCTTATGAGAATGTTTGACTTTGTGATTTCAATGAACCTACTACTAGACCACGCCATCACTTACAAACCACTCCAACACTTCCAACCACACGCCAACACTTCCACCACAACAATTACGACAACACTTCCACCACCACTAATACCACGCGAACACAACACCAACAACACTAACACCACCACGTCAACACTCAAATCACCACAGTTGCGCATGTGGTTGACCAGTGTGCAGTGCTGCAGGTTCATCACTCCCATCAGAACACAGATCATCAGGTCATCATCATCATCATAGGCATCATAAATAATTATGATTATACCTATTATAATTTATATTATATTCAACATCATTTTATCATCATCACCATCATCATCATCATCACCACCACCACCATCATCATCACCACCATCATCATCATCACCATCAGGTACATGCTGACGTTCTCAGAGAAGGAACTCAAGACGATAGTAGTTCGAAATATGACTGAACTTGTGTGGCAGGTTGTTATAATTATGATAATAACTATAATAATATTAATACTAGTAATAATAATATTAATAATAATATTAGTAATAATAATAATAGTTAGAACTGTATCGAAACATTCAAATCAAGACATCGTATATTTATAAATAAATACTTATTTTGAAAGCGTTTATTCATTTCCAAATTTAATTCTTTCATAATATTTAACGTTCTGTGAAAGAAACGCGTTAAGTGGGTATGGTCGTCGTTTTTAAAAGTCAACATTTCAGAATGATCATTATCATGACGACGGCTGTCACGACCATCATGCAGGTGCTGAAGGAGTCTAGGGAGTTCGCCATATCTCCTCCACCTCCTCCCTCCTTCCGACAAACCGACGACGACAAAAGCAACAATGCAAGCAACAACAGCAATAACAACAACGCAGACAACAACAACAACAATGTTGACAAAGACAACAGCAACAACAACAACAACAAAGCCAGCTCGTACATCTTCGACAAGGACGGCCTTGACCTGGCCTTGAAGTACTTCACCTGCTCCATGCTCACCCTCCGTCTCGCTGGCCTCGCGCAGATCAACGTCGGTCCCTCTTCCCTCATCTTTCCTCCTCCTCCGCTGTGCACGCGACACTCTGCCTAGCCCTCATTCATCGCCATTTCTTTCAGTTCCAACCTTCCCGCACTTTCACATTCGTGCCTGTGTTTCTCATCCATCACACTTTCGTCCATTTTGTCATTCTCAACTTAACTCTCATTTGTATCCTTCTCAAGCATTCCACTCTTCCATGACTGCCAAACGTACTTTGCACCACAACACAGCCACTGCACAAGACCACCTTGCACAGCCATTGCACACGACCACGACCATCACCACACAACACCCCTACCACAAGCACTGTCACCAAGCCATCCCACGGCCATCACCACACAACACCCCTACCACAAGCACTGTCACCAAGCCACCCCACGGCCATCACCACACAACACCCCTACCACAAGCACTGTCACCAAGCCACCCCACGACCATCACCACACAACACTCCTACCACAAGCACTGTCACCAAGCCATCCCACGACCATCACCACACAACACCCCTACCACAAGCACTGTCACCAAGCCACCCCACGGCCATCACCACACAACACCCCTACCACAAGCACTGTCACCAAGCCACCCCACGACCATCACCACACAACACTCCTACCACAAGCACTGTCACCAAGCCATCCCACGACCATCACCACACAACACCCCTACCACAAGCACTGTCACCAAGCCATCCCACGACCATCACCACACAACACTCCTACCACAAGCACTGTCACCAAGCCACCCCACGACACAGAACCAGATCAACGTGTACAGCGAGTTCATCCAAGGGGAGGCGCTGATCGAGGACGACCACGTGGGCAAGCAGATCGCTGATTGGCTGGTCGAGAACCGCGTGCCCGAGGAAATCTTCGGGCCTAATTTGCATGTGGAGGTGGGCAAGAGGGGGGTGAGGGGTGGGCAAGAGGGGGTGAGGGGTGGACAAGAGGGGGTGAGGGATGGGCAAGAGGGGGGTGAGGGGTGGTCAAGAGGGCAGTCAGGGGTGGGCGATTTTGGTGCAGTGGCAGAGTGGTGGGGGCATGTGTAGGTAGTGAGTAGGGGGAGAGTAGTGGGAGGTGGGTGATGGGTGCTAAGGGGGGTAGTGGTTATGAAGCTGCTTACATTTACAACGTGTTAATTTTATTCAAGAATTTTACTCGATTTCCACATAAACATCACTCACTCAACATTAACATCACCATCACTCACTCAACATCAACATCACCATCACTCACTCAACATCAACATCACCATCACTCACTCAACATCAACATCACCATCACTCACTCAACATCAACATCACCATCACTCACTCAACATCAACATCACCATCACTCACTCAACATCAACATCACCATCACTCACTCAACATTAACATCACCATCACTCACTCAACATCAACCACCCAACTTCACTTCAACCTCTCTCCTTGGCACGATGCCAGATAATAAAGCAGAGTCAGGTGACGTTGGTCTTCCTGGCGATCGAGTGTCGCCTCAGCATCGCCCACATAGACGCCATCTGGACCGCCTCCCAGGTGTCTGCCCCTGCCACCATGTGTTTTTTTGAATATTCATTCATCCTCTTGAATATTCATTCATCCTCTTGAACATTCATTTATCCTTATTGAATATTCATTTATCCTCTTGAATATTCATTCATCCTATTGAATATTCATTCATCCTATTAAATATTCATTCATCCTATTGAATATTCATTCATCCTATTGAATATTCATTCATCCTATTGAATATTCATTCATCCTATTGAATATTCATTCATGCATGCTTTTTAATATTCATGCATACTTTTTAATATTCATGCATGCTTTTTAATATTCATTTATTTCTTCGCTCATCTATCAATCTTTTAATTAATCATCCATTTAACCTTCTATTCAAATCCAACCATCTAACCATTTACCTACACTCAACCATTCCTTCATCCACCTTCACCCAACCATCCTTTCATTCAATTAAAATCAACCATTCCTCGAACCACACTCAACCATCTTCCATCCACCTACCCCCACAGTATCTATCCATACACCTACCCATCCAACTACCCCCAATCTTACTATCCCACCCTCCCCCCTCTCTGCCTGCAGTTGAAGCACTGTGGCAAGCAGGTGTTGGACGTGCTGCTGATGGTGGTGAAGAGTGTCGACAACCGGGTGGCACAGCACCTACACACCCTCCTCCAGGAACTCAACCCCTCCAACCACTCCGCACAGGTGCTACACTCACTCATCCTCATCATCATCATCATCATCATCATCATCATCATCATCATCATCATCATCATCATCATCATCATCATCATCATCATGAGCTTCATCGTCATTTGTGCTGACGAGCGTTGTCATAGTGGCGTGCAAGCCGTAAGGGCTTCTAGGCCACTTAGGTAGCAAACTAAGCGTTGCACACTTGCCTGTCTGTTCGCCCATTCACGCTTGCAAGACTCTATCTTTTTTACATCATATTTACAATTACAATTCAATTAATATTAATATTGAAATTTAATTTATTTTTGAGTCATAATTGAAAATGTAAACACTCCTCATTCTTAACTCCACAATTGACAGACCCTCCTCCTAGCATCCGCTCTTCTGAAGATCCTCTGGATGTCCGTGTCATCGTCATCATCATCATCATCATCGTCCACCAACGTCATCAGCCATCCCCCCCTCACCATCCTCACCCACCAACACGGCGATCAGTCACAAATGTACGCCATCACCACGCACGAGGGAGGCGTCGACTTGACCGAAGGTTGGTGGGGGGGGGGGGGGGTAGGTTGGTGAGGGGGGGGGGGGGGAGGAGTAGGTTGGTGGGGGGAGGTAGGTTGGTGATGGGAGGGAGGAGTAGGTTTGTGGTGGGAGGGACGAGTAGGTTGGTGGGGGGGGTAGGGTGGTGATGGGAGGGAGGAGTAGGTTTGTGGTGGGAGGGAGGAGTAGGTTGGTGGGGGGGAGGTAGGTTAGTGGTGGGAGGGAGGAGTAGGCTGGTGGTGGGGGGGGGAGTAGGTTGGTGGTGGTGGGGGAAGTAGGTTGGTGGGGGGGGGGGGGTGTAGGTTGGTGAGGAGGGGGGTAGGTTGGTGAGGGGGGGAAGTAGGGTGGTGGGGGGGGGGTAGGTTGAAGGGAGGAGGCGTTTGTGAGTAGAAAATGATAAGTGTGTGGTTGATAGAGGAATTTTTTTCGTAAATTAATGAAAACTGAAGTTGTGTTAATTTATTCTGAAGTTGCTTTACGCAAGTTTTGGAAGGCGTGATGAACGCTTTAGAATCGATGAATATGCATCAGCGAATGATTGATTGACTGGCATGCACACACACACACACACACACGAACACACACATACACACGCACACACATACACACGCACACCCACACACTCATACACACACACACAAACACACACATACACACACACACACACACACATACACACACACACACACACACACACACACACACACACACAGTGTCTGACGAACTGATAAAGGAGGCATGCAAGATGTCCTCCAAGTATCCGATGCAGCAGCTCAAGCAGACGAGTCTCAGTCAGTCGGAGAGTGAGGAGGAGGAGGAGGAAGAGGAGGAAGATGATGATGAGGAGGATGAGGAGGAGGAGGGAGTGGGTGGCATGGTGACGGGCGGCAAGAGACACTACTGCATGCATCCTCAACAACAACAGCAGCAGCAGCAACTGATGATGCAGCAACAGACGAGGCACGCCAAGAAGAACAAACATGGCGTCTTCCGCATGGGCGGTGTCATGCCCTCGAAGCACTTCTGGCCCTACAACAAGCAGCCCTGCAGCAAGCCACTCAGGAGGGGAGGCAGAAGCAGCAAGAAGTTCCGCAAGAATGGGTGGGTGGTTGTGGGTGGTCGTGAGTGGTCGTGAGTGGTTTTAGTGGTTGTGGGTGGTTGTGGGTGGTTGTGGGTGGTCGTGAGTGGTTTTAGTGGTTGTGGGTGGTTGTGGGTGGTCGTGAGTGGTTTTAGTGGTTGTGGGTGGTTGTGGGTGGTTGTGGGTGGTCGTGAGTGGTTTTAGTGGTTGTGGGTGGTTGTGGGTGGTTGTGAGTGGTTGTGAGTGGTTGTGAGTGGTTGTGGGTGGTCGTGAGTGGTTTTAGTGGTTGTGGGTGGTTGTGTGTGGTTGTGGGTGGTTGTGAGTGGTTGTGAGTGGTCGTGAGTGGTTGTGAGTGGTTGTGGGTGGTTGTGGGTGGTTGTGAGTGGTTGTGAGTGGTTGTGGGTGGTTGTGAGTGGTTGTGGGTGGTCGTGAGTGGTTGTGAGTAGTTGTGAGTGGTTTTAGTGGTTGTGAGTGGTTGTGAGTAGTTGTGAGTGGTTGTGGGTGGTCGTGAGTGGTCGTGAGTGGTTGTGAGTGGTTGTGAGTGGTTGTGAGTGGTTGTGGGTGGTTGTGAGTGGTTGTGAGTGGTTGTGAGTGGTTGTGGCACATTCTGCAATAACTTGGTCGTGGCTGAATGACGCATGCTGCTGATGCTTTCGAGGAGGTTTCAAATACATATTGTTGCTGGTGTCGAGCGGGCGGGCCTGATGCCATTCATCCTCCTGCCTCACCAACAGGTCTTGGCGATTTTCAGGCCAGAGTTCCAGTGAAGAGGAGGAGGAGGAGGAAGATGAGGAAGACAAAGAAGATGATGATGGTCGAATGGAGAGTGAGGAGAATGACGGTGATGATGATGATGAGGATGAGGAGGAGGAGGAGGAGGAGGAGGATGCAGAGAGGAGGGTGTTTGTTGGCAAGGGCGTGCATGAGAAACGTCTGCTGAGGCTGCAACAGCAACAACTGTTCAAGAACAAGTTAGCATCGTTATCATGCTTCGTCATCATTATCATCACCATTAGGATCATCATTATTATCATCATTAAGTATCATTATGGCAATTAAATGCAACTAAGTTCGGTAAATTTTATGGGAAATTTTGTCAACATACTAGCCCATACCATCACCATTCCACCTCCACCTCCCCCACTCCATAAGGGCAACTCCAAATGAGATGGTGAAGAGGAGGGGGAGGGGGAGGAAGAGGGGCAAGAAGAAGAGACTCGTGATGATGGGGGTGAAGGCGGAGGTGGGGGGAGTGGCAGGGGAGGTCTTCATGGCAAAGAGGAGTCCTGAGATCATGATGATGAAGTGTGGTGGTGAGGAGGAAGATGATGAAGATGGAGAGAAGGAGGGAGTGGTGGATGAGAAAGAGACAGATGCTTTGTGGGTGCAACAAGATCGTTATCAACAGCACCAGCGTGCACTCCTCAACAAGGACGAACTTAAACTTTTCAGTAATGATGACGATGATGATGATGATGATGACGAAGACGATGATGAAGACGACGATGATGACGATGATGATGATGATGACGATGATGAAGAAAATCAGTACTTACTCTTGCAACAAAACATTTTGGGGAACAACAGTCAAGATGAAGAAGAAGAAGATGAAGACGATGATGATGATGAGGTGATGGGGAAGCCAAAGGTGAAGAGGCTGAAGCTGGATGGAGAAGTCATCCCATCAGCATCCCTCCTCTCGCCATCTTCTTCGTCATCTCCCTCCTACATCTCTCAGCAGGACCTGGTCGATCTGAATCCACTACAGGCTGCTGCTGCTGCTGTCACTAACGAGATGGGGGCTGTAGAGGTGTTGTACACTGGAAAGGAGGAGGGTTGTGTTGGAGGTGGTGAGGTGAGGAGTGAGGGTTGTGTTGGAGGTGGTGAGGTGAGGAGTGAGGGTTGTGTTGGAGGTGGTGAGGTGAGGAGTGAGGGTTGTGTTGGAGGTGGTGAGGTGAGGAGTGAGGGTTGTGTTGGAGGTGGTGAGGTGAGGAGTGAGGGTTGTGTTGAAGGTGGTGAGGTAAGGAGTGAGGGTTGTGTTGGAGGTGGTGAGGTGAGGAGTGAGGGTTGTGTTGGAGGTGGTGAGGTGAGGAGTGAGGGTTGTGTTGGAGGTGGTGAGGTGAGGAGTGAGGGTTGTGTTGGAGGTGGTGAGGTGAGGAGTGAGGGTTGTGTTGGAGGTGGTGAGGTAAGGAGTGAGGGTGTTGGTGATGGGGGAAGGGTGGATGAAGTGGAAAAGGAGGAAGGAATGGGACTAAATAATGAGGTCGTTGAGGGAGAAAAGATAGCAATGGAAATGAAAGAGAGGAAGGGGAAGAGTGAAGGAGAGAGTGGGATCAAAGACGTTGACTCTACAATGCAGCACGTGACTGATTCAAATAAGGTCAAGGGTAGAGGGGAGGATGTTGTGGAGGAGGAGGAGGATGCTGTTGAGATTGCCCTGCAGTTGGGAGAGCCAGTTAACAACAACACGAACAACAACAACTGCAACAACAACACGAACAACAACAACTGCAACAACAACACGAACAACAACAACTGCAACAGAGTTGTGGAAAGTGGGAAGGAGACTCCATTGGAAAGTAAGGCTGTTGATTCATGCCTCATCCCTTGTGATAACGACATGCCCACTGACAACCTTGACGGTGTTATCTCTCCCAGCAACAACAACAAAGACCACAAAAGCCTATTCAGCAACAAAAGTAACACAAGCAATCTCAATAAAACTGCTCAAGATGAAAACACTAACAACAACAACGACAACAACAACAATGAAATTACCAACGACAACACCAACAACAATGAAATTAACAACGACAACAACAACAACGACGAAACAGCAGCAGACGAAGTGAGCAGTGTCACTTCCCGCTACACGAACAAGTCAGAGAAGAACATGAGCGACTTCGACGACGAAGACGTGCCCAGCGACCAGGAAGTGTCCTTCCTCAACACGCCCGACCACCACCACCACGCCACCGCTGCCAATGCTGCCAACATGAGCAGTCTCTACCACCAGTACATCCACCAGCACCTCACGCCCCACCATTGCGCCTCCCTGCCCTCCAGCAGGGCCCCCCTCAAGGGCGCCTTTGTCCTGCAGGGTGCCGTAGCCGCCCCACACGCCAAAGGAAAGTCTCTCAAGGGTGGGTTGTCTTTTCGTTTGATCAGTTTCATACTTTCCTCATTCCATTCAGCCTTTTAAAATCCGTTTTTTATACCCATTCCGAACGGACTTAATCTACCACCACCACTTACTCACCCTTATTACATTCCATGCATCAGCGGCAACCTCTCCCACTCATGCACCTTTCATTCTTGTTAAATTAATATTATTATTATTATTATTGTCGGTGACCCCCCCCTCACCCATGCACTCCCTCACAGTGAAGAAGGTGCTGGTGCA
>OX030956.1:4478411-4633411 GCA_943735955.1 Piscicola geometra
ACAACAACACCACAGTCAGCAACAGCGAGGAGGCGTTGACGAAGGAGAGACACTTTGTCGAGAAGTGCATGAAGAGTCTTCAAGTCGCCTCTATGGAGCTGGAGCAGGTGTGCTGCTGCTGCTGTTGATGATGATGATGATGATGATGATAAAGGGAGAGATGATGATAGTGATGAGGATTACTAATACACACGCACAAACACACACGAACACACACAAACTCACACACACACACACACACACACAAACAAACACCCTCCCTCCGCACACAAACACACACGAACAGTCTCCGAACTCTAGCCTCTTGATAATGCAACGGGCTCTCCTCCTGTTGACAAACCACCTGGAAAACTTCCGGAAGCGACACTCCTACCAGCTGCGCCTCTGTCTCCTCTACAAGCAGGCAGTCTTCAGTCACTACAGCCTGCCCTCGTCTGCTGCTGGTGGTGCTGGTGTTGATGCTAGGTAGGTGGGTAGGTTTGAGTGGGTTTGTGGGTGGGTGAGTTGGTGTGTGTGTGTGTGGAGGAATTGCAGGGGATCAATTGATGGGTTGGAGGAGGGGTGAATGGATAAATTGGAGGAGGTGAATAGGTGGGTTGAGGGGGGGGGATTTGGCTGGAAGGCCTTGCTAGTTGGATGTGAAAAGAGGATTAAGAACGAGGTAGTTACTTATTCAAGTTGAAATGAGTGTGCATACTCAAAATTTTTCTGGATATTATCTTGGCGCTATACTAAATAAACATCATCATCATCATCATCATCATCATCATCATCATACGGCTCATAGGTTTGGAAGTGCGTACAAGATAAGGGTGGTCGTGCAAACAGCTGGCTCCAACTCCAAGGTTGTTGACGTGTGTGTGTATGGCTTGTTGCTATGGCACTGATGTCGTTGATGATGATGATGACGATGATGATGATGATGACGATGATGATTATGATACTTCTGTAGTGTTGTTGGAAGTGTTTTATCTTTGTTGTTGGTTATGAATGGCTCAAATCCGTGGCGCAGTGGGAAGAGCCTGATTTCCACTCAAGGCATCATCATCAACACCACCACACGACAGAGCACCATTGAGATGGTGAGTGATGAAACGTTGGCAGAGCTGAGAGCCGAGGTCGCCTACTGGTGGCAACACACCTTCAACATCAACAACAACAACAGTAATAATAACAACAACAACAACAACAGTAATAATAACAACAACAACAACAACAGTAATAATAACAACAATAACAACAACAGTAATAATAACAACAATAACAACAACAACAACAACAACAATAACAACAACAACAATACTAATGTTAACAATAGCTCTAATAGTAATGTTTCGGACATCTCTGGAAAGGTATTATATTGTGATGATGATGATGACCAACCCTATCTCACCAACTCTCCCACCAAATCCTACCCACCAACTCCCACCAAATCGCACCATTCTATGCCACCTCCCTCCCTCCAGACCACGCCATTCATAGCAGCGTGCAACATCCGAATGTTGACGCTGGGTCAGGAGTTGCTGTTGCAGTTCGATGAAAAGACCCTTGCCGAGATGCAGTTCAAGGACCACCAGGTGGGTGTGTGTGTGTGCTTGTGTGTTTGTGGGTGTGTGTGTGTGTGTATGTGTGTGTGTGTGTTTTTAATGTGTTTGTATTTAAATCGAGTGAGCCAATAATAACAGTTTAACCATGCCATCACAACACTACTACTACAACGAAACTTTCAAAAAAATACCATACCACAATGACACTAACTAGCTCTATTGAAACATCACCACAACAACACAACAAAAACAGCTCAACAGCAACAAAACAAAAACATCATCACAAAAACATCGTAACAACACTCTTAAAATGACAACAGCACCATCTCAATCTCAACAACAACACCCCAACCAACACAAACAACAACAAACCACCGCAGCAAGTGTTCGTTTCGCTGAGTCTCTCTCGCATGAACAAGGCGTACGACACCTCGACGCAACAGCACAACTTCCTCTCGTGCGTCGACAAGCTGCCGATGCGACTGCTGAGCCAGGAGCCTCACTTCGACCACCTCTTCCGCCTCCTCCACCAACTCTGCACCTTCACCTGCCCCGCTGATAAGGTGCTCCTTGACGGATCGAGGGCGTGGTCGTGGATGGTGGGTCGTGGATGCCTCTGAATATTTTGGGTTTTTTTCTCTCATTGTTCAACTTGGTGCCAACACAATCGTTAAAAAATGTTCATTCAATAACATTCACAACAACCACCACAACAAACACGAAAATAAAAATACTCACCACAACCGCAACAAACACCCTCAAAAACAGCCACAAAAACCACCCTCAACAACAACTACAATAACCACCCTCATCAACCACAACAACAACAACCACTCCAACCACCCTCATCAACCACAACCACCACAACCACAACAACAACAACAACTCCAACCACCACAACAACCACAAAGGACCTGCAAGAGCAGCTCAGTCTGCAGACGAAATGCACGGTGCTGTCACGCAAGGTGTGGTCGCTTCTCATGCTCCTGCCCACCAACAAACACATGCTCGCCTCTGTCGTCAACGTCATCTCCCTCTCCAGCCACCAGCAGCAGCAGCGTCATTTCTCTGTCGTCACTGCTGCTGCTGCTGCTGATGTTGTAGTTGCTGGTAGTGGTGCTGCTGGTGCTGGTGGTGGTAATGATGATAATAGTGCTGGTGGTGGTGGTGGTAATGATGTTAATAGTGCTGGTGGTAATGATGATAATAGTGGTACTCGTAATGATAATGATGATGATGATGATAAATCCGGTGGATGTGTTAGCTCATTTAGTACTAGGGAAGCTGTTGAAGCTACTGCCAATAATAAAAGTTCTGGTAGTAGTGGTAGTGGTGGTAGTAGTGGTGGTTCTGGTAGTAGTAGTAGTAGTAGTAGTGGGATCAACAGGAGTACTCTACCAGATAGTTGTGCTTTAGAGGAAAACAACAGCAACGCCGCAACACACAACTCAACAACGACGGCACCATTGTGTGCAGTGGCAACAACGACATCATCATTATCATTACCCTCTTCATCATCTTCTTCGGAGTTATCTTCTATCCTCTCATCATCGTTACCACCACCAACAGCATCCATCACATCAACTCAACCTCCATCACAAGCACCCTTGCACTCGCCACCATCTCATCCATCTTCATCGCCACAACTTGCTGTGCAACCAGTATCATCAATATCATCATCATCAGAAACACCATCATCATCAGAAACACCATCATCATCAGCACCATCAGCATCATCATCAGCACCATTGTGCCGGCAATGGAGTGAGTTGTTGAGCGTGCAGGATCCTCACAAACTGATGTACACCCTGCAAATCATCGAGAACCTCTCCACCGCCTCCAAACACAAGAACCAACCTCTGCATAAGGTGTGTCTTGCTGTGTTTTGTCAGTGTGTGTTTTGTGTGTATGTTTTGTGTCAGTGTGTTTTTTGTGAGTTTGTTTTTATGTGCATGTGTGTTTTTTTAGGTGTGTGTATTGTGGGCGTGTTGGTATTTTTCTTTCGTGCGTTTTGTATGTGTGCGTGTTTTTTGATTGTGTGTTTTGTATGCGTGTTTTTTGTATAAGCGTATCTGGTATGCGCGTGTTTTAAACTCAAGCTCAACACCCATAAGGGCATACATTTTCTCACACATGCACACACACACACAAACACACACACACACAAACACAAACACACACACACACACACAAACACACACAGACGGATCAAAACTGCTTGAGTGCAAAGCAAGAGGAGGTGTCTTGCGAGGTCTTATGGAAACAGAAGGTGGGTGATGAGGATGATGACGATGATGTTGGTGGTTCTTTCTTTAGAGATCTTTTCTCATATACGACCAATGCGACCAACAGTTCATCGAGACGGGCGGACTGGAGCGACTGCTGGAGATCTTCACTCACCAGCAACTGAAGCACCACACCGAGTTGAAGAGGAACCACTGGCTGAACGACGTGCTGGCGTGCCTGCTACGCCTCATCAACATCACGTGCATCCAGCAGTTCGACCTTCAAGACGGCCACTGCGGCCTGCAAGATCCGCTCGAAGCGAGGAAGCGCAAATGCCACGAGAGGATGCTCGTGCTGCCCATCCAACAGCCCCTGCTCGCCCTCATCGATGTGCCCCTGACGCTCGAGGTGGTCTTCAAGAGCCTCTACGACATCTCGCTGCCTGACGTCGAAAACCACGACAAGTTCCCGCTCATCTACGCCAGCCACCACGAGGTGATCCACTATCTGATGTCGTTCCTCGTCTCGATTGCCTTCTCCACCGACGTCTTCAGCCACATCCGCCTCTTCCACCTCGACCACAACCACAAACTCACAACCAAACTCAATGACGCCGAAGTGGACTTTGCGGTGTGGTTGCGACTGCTCACCCTTGAGACGAATGAGAGTGTCGTCAGGCAGGAGTGTTGTCAGGCGCTCTACAAGTTGTGTCTCGGTCGATCCGTCAATGGAGTCACCGGCTACAAGCACCTTCCTGCCGTCTTCAACTGCTTGCTTCTCTCGTTCGACGAGGCATGCGCCCTCAAGTCGAACAGCCACAGCAGCAGCAGCAGCAGCAATTCATCCTCCCACGCCAGGGCCACGTCATCCTCCTGCAGCATGCCTGCCATGGCTCTCCAAGCAGGCCACAACTCCAACAACAACTCCAGTGCCATGCACAAGTCCTTCGAGAACAAGGCGCCGCAAGGACCCGGCTGCAGGGACTACTTGTGGCTGCTGTGTCAGCTGGTCGAGGCGGTCAAGAAGCACGACGCAGAGTTGAGCTGGACTAACGACGCCAGCGACGACGACCAACACTCTAGCATGCACCACCTCTTCGCCTCCTTCGACCTGAACAAGATCTCGCAGAAGCTGGTCAGCCTCAGTGGTCTGTGCAAAGTCATCCGCCACAGCATCCACACCAGGCCCTACCACGAGAAGCGACAACACACGCAAGAGGACGAGGGTCTGGTGGGGCTGATGAAGTTGTGCGAGGCCCTTCTGAAGCACAACCCGCCCTTCAAGCAGTCGGCACATGGTCAAGCCTTCCTGCAGGAGGTGTTTCAGTGCCTCTTCGCCCTGCCCTCGCCTTCCCGTCTCTACCTGCCCCGCTGCATCTGCCACAACTCCCGCCTCGCAGGCTACGACCTCTTGGTTGCTTTGGTCAGGGGCAACACCAACAACTACATCACTCTGCACAGCCTCCTCTTGCAGCAGAACCACAAGGGTGTGTTGTTCTTGCCATTGTAATCGATGCACTTCTTGTTGTTCCCTTTGTAATTTATATGCCTTTTTATGATTGATACACAATTCTATTCAAATTCTCTCGTCGTTTTCAAACACTTGTGCAGAAGACACAAGGTTACAACCAACCATCCAACACTGCACCACCCCCTCCAAATGCACCCACCCACCCAAGCAACCAACCATCCAAGCAACCAACCAACCAAGCAACCAACCATGCAAGCAACCAAGCAACCTGCCTGCCACACAGACTCGCACCTGCCTTACAGCTGGGACGTGTGGCCGAGCGAGGATGAGCGGTCGAGGTGCGGCTTCGTCGGCCTGACGAACCTGGGAGCCACTTGCTACATGGCCACCTGCATGCAACACCTCTTCATGCTGCCCGAAGCCAGGAAGTGCATCCTGCAAGCGCAGGTCTGTCGTTGTGGAGGTGGCCTTTCTGCTTTGGAGGTTAAACTCTGTGCGCTGGAATGGCCAGAACAATAGTCTATGGAGTATAGTTCTCCATTCAAATAAAATTCACGCAACAACAACAACCACAATAACAACAACCACAATGACAACAACAACAACAAAAACAAATGCATAATTATGTTTCAGATAATGCCGAACAGTCTGGCGAACGAGATGAGGCACAACGAGGTGCTGAGGGAGTTGCAGAAGATGTTCGCCTTCCTGCTCGTCAGTTTCACCTGCCCTCCACTCCATCCATCCATTCATTCATCCATCCATTCATTCATTCATCCATCCATCCATCCATGCATCGATCCATCGATCCATTCATTCATTCGTCTTTCCTTCCATCCATCCATTCATTCGTCTTTTCTTCCATCTATCCGCTTATCCATTTATTCACTTACTCATTCATCTACCAACCCTTATCTTCCATCCACCCACGCACACACTACTCCAACTACAACTACGTATACACACACGCACACACACACACGCACACACACACGCACACACACACACGCACACACACACACACACACTCACACCAGGTGAGCGAACGTAAGGCGTACAACCCGTTGAACTTCTGCAAGGTGTACTAATATTAATACTATTACTACTGCTACTAATACTACTACTACTACTACTACTACTACTACTGCTACTACTAATACTACTACTACTACTACTACTACTACTACTACTACTACTACTACTACTACTACTACTACTACTACTACTACTACTACTACTACTACTACTACTACTACTGCTACTACTACTACTACTACTACTACTACTACTACTACTACTACTACTACTACTACTGCTACTACTAATACTACTAATAATAATAACAATACAAATAATAGTAATGATGACAACAACAAGGTCTACTGCATGGACCACCAGCCACTGAACACGAGCGAGCAGAAGGACATGACGGAGTTCTTCACGGACCTCATCTCCAAGCTGGAGGAGACCTCGCCCCACTTGGTGCCTTCATTCATTTATTCATTCATTCACTCATTCAATTCATTCTCACCATAATTTCATTAATTAATTAGCTCATTCAATTCATTCTCATTATAGCTGTTTATTACTTTTGGGTTAATCATCATTATATCGTCATCATCATCATCATCGTCGTCGTCGTCATGATTTTAATTATCATCATCATCTTCTTCAACTACAGAAGTGTCTGGTGAAGTCTCTCTTTGGCGGGGTTCTCACCAACAACGTCGTCTCACTGGTACCTTCATCAACTTCATCATCCACCATTCATTCATTCACTTATTCATCCACCATTCATTCATTCACTTCTTCATCCACCATTCATTCATTAAATTATTCAATGCTCAGTAATATCAATTCATTCATCAAATCATACACCAGTTCATTCATCAAATCATACACCAGTTCATTCATCAATTCATACACCAGTTCATTCATCAATTCATACACCAGTTCATTCATCAATTCATTCACCAGTTCATTCATCAATTCATACACCAATTCATTGTCTAATTCTTATTCAAGCCTATAAAAACTCCAACCAATCATCTGGACCAATGACAACGCAGGACTGTGGTCACGTGAGCAGGATAGTGGAGGAGTTCTACACGGTGAGGTGTCAAGTTGCCGACATGAAGAGTCTTTACGTCAGTGCCATTACAGCCTCCATTCATCCGTCCACACCATCCATCCATCCATCCATCCATCCACAACATCCTTCCATCCACTCCATCCATCCATCCATCTACTTCATCCATCCGTCCATCCACTCCATCTATCCATCCACTTCTTCCATCTATCTATATCATCCATCCATCCACTTCTTCCATCTATCTATATCATCCATCCATCCACTTCTTCCATCCATCCATCCACTTCTTCACTTATTCCTTAATTCTCTCTTCCACTCATTCACTTTTTAATTTTTTTACTCAATCATTACTATCACCACGACTACAACAACAATGATAATAATACTAATGATAATAATGACGAGTATTATTATAGTGGCGTATAACCCGAACGGGCTTCCAAGCCACTTAGGCTGCATATTTTCATTTGCGCCTTTGGGTTACTAGGACATTGGTTGCACTTGAACCTAAGACCTTTCATTATTGGTCAAGCCGAGAGTCGTTGCCGACTCGGCTACCCGTTCACCCACAACAACACCCCAACACTCACAAATACAACCCCAACAACCCCAACAACGACCGAACAACAACAACAAAAACCCCAACAACAACAACAACCACAACAACAAAAACAACCCCAACAACAACAACATCCACCTGAACAAGCACAGGAGTCGCTGGACGAGGTGACGGTCAAGGACATGCTGGAGGGCGACAACATGTACACGTGCTCCAAGTGCCTGCGCAAGGTCAGGGCCGAGAAGAGGTCAGTGTCGCTGTGGGTTGGAAGGGGTGCTTTGGGTGGGTTGTGGTTGTGTTTGGTGGGTTGTGGTGGTGTTTGGTGGGTTGTGGTTGTGTTTGGTGGCTTGTGTTTGGTGGGTTGTGTTTGGTGGGTTGTGGTTGTGGTTGGTGGGTTGTGGTTGTGTTTGGTGGGTTGTGGGTTGGAAGGGTACGGGTGGTTTTGGTGTTTCGGAAGAGAGTGTGGTTGGGTCAGTGTGGTGTGGTCAGGGCCGAGAATGAGTCAGTGTGGTGGTGTGTGTGTGTGTGTGGTTAAAGTGGGTTAGAGAGAGGCTGCGAAAAGATGGATGGGTTAGGGTGAGGGGATGAGATGGTGAGAGTAGGGGTAAGATGGATGGATGGGTTAGGATGAAGGGATGATGAGGTGGTGAGAGTAGGGGTAAGATGGATGGAGGGGGGTAGGGTGAAGGGATGCAATGGTGGTGGTAGTTTTTTGCGAGTATTTCCAGAAGCCACATCACCGCCACACAGGGCTTGTTTCTACAAACTACCCAAGATTCTCTGCTTCAACACCATGAGGTGTGTGCCTTGCATGTCCTCTTAGCTGTAACTGCATTTGAAATTAGTCAAGTAACTGGAAAAATAATTTCAGTTATTACTTACTGAAGCTTCAACTTTAATACAAATATTAATAAAAGAAAGTAGCTTGAATACAAACTATATTTGTGTCTGTTTTTTCTATTATAATACAAATCGCTTTCCGATCATTTATTAATCCATTCATTCATCCATTCATTCATTCATCCATTCATTCATCCATTCATTCATTCATCCATTCATTCATTCATCCATTTATTCATCCATTCATTCATCCATTCATTCATCCATTCATTCATCCATTCATTCATCCATTATCCATCTATTCGTTTAGCCTTTATTTATCATTTAATATTCACGAATAAATTTAATTGTAATTGATTACTAATCAATATATTCAATCAATAGATTAATCTGGAATACTCGACAGATACACGTTCAACATGCTGACGATGCTGAAAGAGAAGGTGAACACCCACTTCTCCTTCCCCACTCGCCTTGACATGTCAGCCTACATGGAGCAGAACCTCATTCAGCTCGATGGTGGTGAGTGGAGGTGGAGGTGGAGTGGTGGTGAGGTGGAGTGGGGGAGAAGTGGAGTGGTGGTGAGTGGAGGTGGAGGTGGAGTGGTCGTGAGGTAGAGTGGTGGTGAGTGGAGGTGAGTGGAGGTGGAGTGGTGGTGAGTGGGGGTGAGTGGAGGTGGAGTGGTGGTGAGTGGAGGTGAGTGGAGGTGGAGTGGAGGTGGAGTGGTGGTGAGTGGAGGTGGAGTGGTGGTGAGTGGAGGTGGAGTGGAGGTGGAGGAGGTGGAGTGGTGGTGGAGTGGTCGAGAAGTGGAGTGGGGTGGTCGAGAGGTGGAGTGGTGGAGGTGGAGGGAGAGGTGGATGGTATTGTGGGCTAGTGCATTTCAGTCACACGAAAAACAAATTGCACCAACACAACACCACAGAAGAAGCAGTAGAAGACTACAACGAAAACTCTCAAACACCTGTCGACAACAACCACAACAATAACACTAACAACAACAACAACAACAAAATCAGTTACGAATACGAGTTGATAGGCGTGACCGTGCACACAGGAACTGCAGACGCAGGCCACTACTACAGCTTCATTAAGGACTGCAGCCAACGCAACAGCAACAACAACAACAATAACAACGATTGCAGTAACAGCAGCAACAAATACAACAACAACAACAATGACGTCACTCCAAATGACAACAACGCAGAGGCGGACAGGTGGTACTTGTTCAACGACGCTGAGATCAAGGCATTCGATCCATCCCAACTCGCCAACGAGTGCTTCGGTGGAGAAATGACCGTTAGTCATCATCATCATCATCTTCGTCTTCATCATCATCTTCATCTTCCTCATCATCATCTTCGTCCTCATCATCATCGTCGTCCTCATCATCATCTTCGTCCTCATCATCATCGTCGTCATCATCCTCATCATCGTCGTCATCATCTTCATCGTCCTCATCATCATCGTCGTCCTCATCATCATTGTCGTCGTCATCGCTATTACTATCATCATCGTCCTCATCATCATTATCATTAACATCATCATCTCACACACACACCCACCCACACATACACGTACACACACGTACACACACACACACGTACACACAAACACACACACACCCACACCCACACATACACGTACACACACCCACACGCACACACACGTACACAGAGCAAGACGTACGACTCGGTGAACGACAAGTTCATGGACTTCTCGTTCGAGAAGACACACAGCGCCTACATGCTCTTCTACGAGAGGATCGACAACCCTAATAATAAAAACATAAACAATAATAATCATAATCATAAAAAGAATAATAATCATAATCATAAAAAGGAGAATAATAATCAGAGTAATAATCTCAATAAAAACATTGTTAATATAAATGACATGGATGATGGTTGTGTTGCTGTTACTACTAATGATGATGATGATGATGATGATGATGATGATGATGACGAGAGTGCCTTTGTTAATGATAAAGATAATGATAATGTTAATAATAGTAATAATAATGAATCTAATGAAGCGTCAAATATTGACACTTGTCAATTTAATAATAATAGTAATGATAATAAAAACAACAACAATGACAACAATGATAATAGTAATAATAACAGTAATAATAATAATAATAATAATAATAATAATAATAATAATAATAATAATAATAATAAAAACAACAACAATAACAAAAATGATAATAGTAATAATAATAATAATAATGATAATGATTTTGAAGCAGGTTCGCACTTTTTTGGTGACACTTCTGCAATCCAGTCCATTCTAGATAGCTCAGGAGATAATAATGATAATAATAATAAATATGATGGTAATAATAATGGTAATAATAATAAAGAAAATGGCGATGATAGTGATACCATTAAACTTTCTCCAGAGCTGGCAGAGGTTTTCTTGTAGTCATTTTTATGCCATTTCTATCATCATCATCATCATCGCCATTATCATAGCTATCATCGTGATCAGCATCATCATCATCATCATCGCTATCATCATCATCATTATTATCATGGCGATCATCAGCATCATCATCATGATCACCTAGTGGATCTGGAAGGACAACATGCACTTCCTGCAGGAGAAGAACATCTTCGACCACAACTACTTCAGGTGCCCTTCCAAAATGGACATAAACAACAGCAACAATAGTAACTAATAATATTAATAATAGTATAAGATAATAATAAAATAATAATAATATAATAGTATAAGATAATAATATAATAATAAAAATAATAAAAATAATAAAATAATAATATAATAATAATATTATTATAATAATAATATTATTATTATAATAATATAATATAATAAGATGTAAGATAATATAAAAAAATAATAAGATAATATTAATAATGTTATTGTTGTTGTTGTTATTATCATTATCAACGATATAAACTTAAATGTGTAAATGCAATTTTCAGTTTCATGTGGCAGATTTGCAACTCAGTGCCTGGCACTCTCGTCAGGAACAACGAAAATAACAACAGTAACAACAACAACAATAACAATAATAATAACAATATAAATAATAATAACAAGATAAGCAACATGAACAGCAGCATCCACATCCCACTAATGACCACCAAACTGAGCGCCTCCTTCATCCTTGAAACACTCATCCACGCTAAAGAGAAGGTTTGTCTGTCTATCAATACTACTACTACTACTACTGCTACTACTACTACTACTACTACTACTACTACTACTACTACTACTACTACTACTACTACTACTACTACTACTACTACTACTACTACTACTACTACTACTACTACTACTACTACTACTACTAATCGTTACCATTCTCTAACTCTTACTCATTCTAATATCACTACTCCATCCAACCACTGCTATCGCAACCATCATCAAATGTACATTCCACAAAACAACATCTCAATAACCAACAAAAACGACACCTAATCGACATCTCAACAACAACCAAAACCACCCCGAACAACAACAACCACAACCTCAACAGCCGACACTGCTGCAGTGGATTGAGAACATGACTAAGCTCTTCAACAGTGACAAGAGGAGTTGCCTGTGGTTCCTCGGGGCGTTGACCACTGACCACTGGTGGGTGCAGCAGATCCTCATCCGCTGCCCCAACCAGACCATCCGTCAGGTGGGTGGGTAGAGGGGAGGGGGGTTTGTTGATTGGTGGGGAGGCAGGAGTGCTTGATGGGGAGGGTGGCTTTGGGAAGGAGTGTTTTGTGGGGGGTGTAGGGTGTTTAGGGGGGATGTAGGAATGTTTGGGACGAGGTGTGTTGGTGTTTGTCTTTGGGAGTTTTAAACCTATCTTCATGATTCTACTACTACAACAAGCATCGTTACAATGCTTCTACATCTTTCACCACCACTGCCACTGACAACAGATGTTCCAACGACTAGTAATCCACGTCATCAACCAACTCAAACCCATCTACAACAACAGCAACAACAACAAAGTCAGCAACAACAGTAACAGCAACAACAACAGCGACAGTCATAACGATGATGATGATGATGATGAGGATGATGATGATGATAGTAGCTCGAGTGGTGATGAGAGGGTGAAGGACTTCCATGAGGTTGCCAACAACTGCGTCAACAACTTCATTCTCAAGCTACTCAGTGTGGTTCGTGTCGCCTATGATTGTTGTTGTGGTTCTGATGGTTGAATTTAGTTGTGGTAGTTGGTGCTATGATGGTTGCTAACGTGATGCATTGTCACCACGACTTCTATCACCAGCACCGCTACTACAACCATCACCATCACTGAAATAACCACCACTACTACAACCCTTTTCCCAACATTACATCACCACAACCACCATTACAAATACAACTAAAAACCTCACACCACTACAATCATCAAAACCACCACCACAACCAAACAACCCACCATAACCCACCACAACCAAACAACCCACCATAACCCACTACAACCAAACAACCCACCAAACTACCCACCACAACCAAACAACAACCCACCACAACCAAACAACAACCCACCACAACCAAACAACCCACCACAACAAAATCAACAAACCACCACCACCCACCAGCTGGAGCAGCAGAACAAGCCGCACTGTCGCTACCTCAGCGAGTACTTCGGCTTGCTACTCGAGTTCGCCAAACTGCGCATCAAGGACTGCCTCTTCCTGAACCAGCACTCTGCCATCTCGGTCCTCGTCGACTACTTCATGATGCACAAGCAACACGTCGAGAGTGTTGGTGGTGTTGTTGGTGTTGGTGGTGGCGGAGGTGTTGTGGTGTTGCTGGTGTTGGTGTTTTTGTTGGTGTTGTTTTTGGTGTTGTTGTTGTTTATTTCGTTGCGTTGTTTAGCAGTCTGGAGAGGATTGTCTCAACCAGCTGCGCTGCCCTGCCAGGCTCTTGAGTCAGTTCTCTTGTGATCTTGCCCAGCCCGTGTACTGCCCTATCTGGTTCCAGGGCTGGGCAGTCTGTCCAGAGATGAGTTGTTGTCTCCTGGGCTGTCTTGCAGAGTCTGCACAGGTCCTCTTGGCTTAGACCAATTCTACATTGGTATGCTCTGATCGCCGGGTGGTGCCCAGTACGGAACCTGCTCAGGTTGGTGCGAGCAAGTTTGGTGAGCTCCTCCTCAGCTTTCTTGAGCCTGCCTTCGTATATGCCATTCAGTCTGTCGTTACTGAAGTGGTGTTTTTGTGGTCTGTGGCTTGTGACTGCTTGGCAGATCCCTGTTCTTGATAGGTCTTGGTTTAAGGGGGTTGGTTGTGACCTGCTTCCTGTAGCTGCTTCTGCATCAGCCTCATCGTTTTCGATCAGATAGCAGTGGCTTGGTACCCACCGCGTGGAGGTTGTGGGTATGCGGTAGTGTTGTTGGTGTTGTTGTTTTTTGGTTCGGGGTTTTTTTTGTTCTAATTAGGCATTGTTGTCGTTTCCCTGTGAGTGAGTGAATGAATGATGAATGAATGAACGAGGAATGGAATGGAGTTAGAATGAATTGACGTCTGATGATGAATGACAAAAGTAATGTGCTTGCATGATCGACAGATGCAGGAGGGTCGTTGTGAAGATGAGGAGGAGAGAGATGTGGAGGAGATGGCAGTCGCCCGAGAGGAGAGGTGTCTGCATTCATTCAGTGCTCATTCATTCCCTCATCCATCCATCCATCCATCAGTCTCAAACCCGTCTTCCATCACAGCCGCCACTACTATTATCATTCCAACCACTTCTACTACGACCATTATCATTTTGATCACTACTACTTCTTCTATCAGCGCCACTACAACCACCACCACCACAACCACCACCACTACACAGATACGTCTCACAGGCGTTCGAGAGAATGGTCTCGTTGGTTTCGGTGCTGGTCGAGAAGAGCAGACTCGACCGGAGGACCCTCCATCTATCCGACAAGGACATGCACTCGCTGCTCGGAGAGAAGGTGCTGCCACTACTACTACTACTACTACTACTGTGGCTGCTACTGCTACTACTGCTACTGCTGCTTCTGCCATTTCTACTACTACTACTGCTGCTGCTGCTGCTACTTCTATTACTACTACTACAGCTGCTGCCACTGCTACTATTACTACTACCACTGCTGCTGCTACTACTACTACTACTGCCACTGCTGCTGCTACTACTACTATTACTGCTGTTGCTACTAGTACTGTTACTGTTCTGCTTCTACTATTACTACTGCTTCTACCACTACTACCACCACCACAACTACTACTACCATCATCACGACGACGACAGGGCTTGTCGTTCCTGTACCACCAGATCAAGGACTCGATCAACCTGAAGCAGACGTGCAACCTCATCTTCAGCCTCTCCCGCTACAACGACCTCCTCGCCTCGAATGTTGTTGTCGTTGTTATTGTCGTTGTTGTCGTTGTCGTTGTTGTTGTTGTTGTTGTTGTTGTTGTTGTTGTTGTTGTTGTTGTTGTTGTTGTTGTTGTATTTCGTTTTGTTGTTCAGCAGTCTGGAGAGGATTGTCTCATCCAGCTGCGCTGCCCTGCCAGGCTCTTGAGTCAGTTCTCTTGTGTTCTTGCCCAGCCCTTGTTCCAGGGCTGGGCAGTCTGTCCAGAGATGAGTTTGTTGTCTCCTGGGCTGACTTGCAGAGTCTGCCCTGGCAGGGTGGCCGAAAGTACCCACATTTGAGGCGCAAGCGCCCCCCACCGCACCGGGTGGAGGTTGTGGGTATGCGGTAGTGTTGTTGTTGTTGTTGTTGTTGTTGTTGTTGTTGTTGTTGTTGTTGTTGTTGTTGTTGTTGTTGTTGTTGTTGAAGTGGTGTTTTTGGGGTGTCGTTTTCACGTTTTCATGCTGCAATACAGTATAATACACTAAAATACATTGCAATGCCATACAATAAAATTTCTGTGATATCTTTGTTATGGATTCTACATGACAGCACCACTGACACACCTCACAACACACCTGCCAACACACCTGCCTCCAGATCATTCAGATGATCTTCCATTCTTTGACCCGTTCTGGAACTGAGGTGAGTGTTCGCACTGAGTTGTAATCGCTTAATAGTTTTGTATTGTATTGTATCGTATTGTATTGTATACGACGAGGTTTTCGTCTTATTTTCTCCGATACAAAGCATCATTAAAGCGCCAACTGCACACTCACCCACCCACCCAAACAGACACAGCCTTTTTTCAAGCTTTTCTCGATGCTGGTTGAGTTCAACGGGGGACCGCCGGGCATGAGCGCCTTCATGCAGCACATCCTCATCAAGTTCTGGGAAGTGGCCGAGTATTGTCCGCAACCGGCGCTCGACTGGTTGGCGACGCAGGTGGTCAGGAATAAGATGGCGCTCTCGTGGGTGCTGCAGACGATGGACGCATGGGTGGAGGTGTTCCTAATCGCCTATAATAATCTCCGAGTCCGAAATAGTCGGTGGTGGTGGTGGTTGTGTGTGGTGGGGGTTGTGTGTGATGGTGAGGGGTGTTTTATGGTGGGGTGGTGTGGTGGTGGTGGTGGAGGTGGTGTTTTACGCGGCTTGATTGGTGCATGCTTGGTCGTTGGTTTTAGCAAGCGTGTTTCGCACTTTAATAACACATTTGCTTTGCATTTGTCCCGACTGAGAGTCACTACCACCACCACCACCAGGCGCTGCTTACTTGCTGGTGGCCCTAGTGCCCAGCAACCACTTCCGACAAACCTTCCGCACCAGCAGGAGCATGCTGTCGCCGCACAAGGAGAACCTGCAGGTGCCCTCGCCGCTGTTCTCAACACTAAAACATCCACAACAGCACACAACAAACGCGACTGCAACATCCACAAAAACACACCCCTCAACATCACACCTACAACACCCACAACAACACTCGCACCCTCGTCTACAACAAACCCACTTCAATACTTACACACGGACAACAACACCAACAACGTCTCTCCCTCCAGCCTAATCAGTATTCACAACACCAACAAACAACCACAACAACAACAAACAACCACAACACCAACAAACAAGCACAACACCAACAGATGTCCGAGGAAGCGCTCAAAGTGCTGCACGAGGTGTACAACCACCTGCTGAAGCTTCTCAGCAGGGCGCGACAGCACGTCGACCTGCAGAGCACGTCCAAACTGGTCGCCTACTTCAGCGTCCTCAACTTCTGCCTCGTCTCCAAGACGCAGAAGCTCATGTTCTCCAAGTACTTCTCTGACCTGTGGCTTCTCTTCCAGCCCAAGCTGTCAGAACCTCAAGTGCCCGTCAACCACAACAAACAGGTTTTCGTTTCCTTCACAGCGCCTTCACCGCATGCATGGCAACCAGCACCAACTACAACTACCCTTGAGCCACCACTCTCACATCACCACATCTCCTACTACAACCATCACAACCATCACGACCACTCTTGAACCACCACAACAGCCTAAACAGCCACGACCACCACTACAACAGCCACCACCACTACAACAGCCACAACCACCACTACAACAGCCACAACCACCACTACAACAGCCACAACCACCACTACAACAGCCACAACAACCACCACTACAACAGCCACAACAGCCACAACCACCACTACAACATCCACAACAACCACCACTACAACAGCCACAACAACCACCACTACAACAGCCACAACAACCACCACTACAACAGCCACAACCACCACTACAACATCCACAACAACCACCACTACAACAGCCACAACCACCACTACAACAGCCACAATAACCACCACTACAACAGCCACAACAACCACCACTACAACAGCCACAACCACCACTACAACATCCACAACAACCACCACTACAACAGCCACAACCACCACAACACCCTCCCTCGCAGGCGCTCCTCATCTTCTGGTACCACGCCTGCCTCGACTGTCCAGAGAACGTCCGCCTCATCGTCAACAACCCCGCCGTCGCTAAGAACATCGCCTTCAACTACATCCTGTTCGCCACGCCGTTCTCTCTCTTGCGCATATATACACTCTTTTCACTTTATTTTGTTGTTTATTGTTGTTGTTGGTGTTATTATCGGTGTTATTGTTGGTTTTATTGGTCCTATTATTAATATTGGTAAAATTATGACTATTATCGGTGTTAATATCGTTATTATTATTATTATCATCATCATCATTATTATTATCTTTATTATTAATATTAGTATTATTATTTTTATTGTTATTATTTTTATTGCTAATAATATTATCATTATCATTGTTATTATTATTCGAAGATGCATTCAGCCCCCCTCGTAAGCCTACTGTAACCATCTATAAACCCCCTTTTCAAACCACAACCCTCCCCAAACCACAACCTTCCTCCAAACCACCCCCACAGGGCCGACCACGATGACCAAGACGTGGTGCTCATCAACCGGAGCATGCTGCCCGCCTACTACTGCATCCTCAAGATGTGTTGTCTGCAGTCACGGCAGTTCTGCCTGCAACTCTCGCAACACCAGAACATCCAATGGGCCTTCCGCAACATCAGCACCCATCCCGCGCAGTACACCGCTGTCAGTCGATCAATTTGTTCTTTTTTTGATTTTGTGATTTTAACTTATATTTGTTATCCTCGTCGTTTATGTACTGTTTCCAATTATAATAAATGTTTATGAATTATTTGTTTATCCATCTATCAATCCATCTATGCATCCATACGTCCATCCATTCATCCATGCACCCGTTCATCTGCACCACCACCACAACGACCACCACCACAACGACCACAACGACGACAGGCGGTCGAGGAGCTCTACTGCCTGATGCAGCTGATGAGCTCGATGGACGAAAGCATGAGCGAGGATGAGAGGGCGTTGGTCGTTCAGTTCAGACGCACCACCCTGCAACTCTACCTGCACGAGTTGGACGGCAGGAACCACTGGCAGACCCTTATCGCGTTCGTGGCGGGTGACTTCTTGGCGTGGTGGTGGCTTCTTGTTGTAGGGGTGGTCATTGCGGGGTTGATGAGTGGTCATTGGGTGGTTGTTGAGTGGTCATTGGGTGGTTGTTAAGGGGTCATTGGGTGGTTGTTAAGGGGTCATTGGGTGGTTGTTAAGGGGTCATTGGGTGGTTGTTAAGGGGTCATTGGGTGGTTGTTAAGGGGTCATTGGGTGGTTGTTAAGGGGTCATTGGGTGGTTGTTAAGGGGTCATTGGGTGGTTGTTAAAGGTTCATTGGGTGGTTGTTAAGGGGTCATTGGGTGGTTGTTGAGTGGTCATTGCGGGGTTGTTTGGGGGCTCTGTGGTTGGTTTCATTGGGGTTTTGGGGCTGAATTTGGTTTGAATGGATTATCAAAACCATACTGTTTTTCACTAGAATGCATACGCCGTATTTAAGCCTACACCACACCATCATTCCACTGCCCTACACCACCATTTCACCCTGGACATACTCCATCCAGCTACACCACATCTTTAACACACCTCCACCCAACCACACCACTATCCATCCAACCACACTAGCCAACCACACCAGCCAACCACACCACACCATCTAACTACACTACCATCCATCCAACCGCACCACCATCCATCCAACTACACCACCATCCATCCAACCACACTATCCAACCACACCACCGTCCATCCAACCACACCACTATCCATCCAACCACACCATCCACCCAACCACACCACCATCCATCCAACCACACTATTCAACCACACCACCATCCATCCAACCACACCATCCAACCACACCACCATCCATCCAACCACACCATCCACCCACACCATCCATCCAACCACACCACCCAACCACACCACCATCCATCCAACCACACCACCATCCATCCAACCGCACTATCCAACCACACTACCATCCATCCAACCACACCATCCAACCACACCACCATCCATCCAACCACACTATCCATCCAATCACACCAGCCAACCACACCACCATCCATCCAACCACACCACCATCCATCCAACCACACCATCCAACCACACTACACCACACCACAACAGAGTCTTCCGCATCCTGTTGGAAAGGCCCGAAGAGCGTCTGATGGCGATTCAGAACGGGGCTCTGGCCTTGATGCACCAGTCGTTCGACACCCTTCACGTCATGCGTTACGAGGCGACCGCATGCCACATCAGCGACGACCTCGGTCACCTGCTCAACCTCATCGCGCAGTCTCTAGCGACGGCGAGGAAGTTCATGGCGGACAAGAAAGGTGCGTGCGTGGGTTGGTTGGTTGGTTGGTGGGTGGGTTGGTTGGTTGGTTGGTTGGTTGGTTGGTTGGTGGGTTGGTTGGTTGGGGGTTGTTTTTGTCAGTGAATGTGTGGTTGTTTTGTTTGTTTGTTTGTTGTTGTTTATGTGTGTGTTCGCAGATTTTGAATTTATGTTTATTCCAACACACCACTCTCATCTCGTTCACCACCATCTCCCAGCAACTCATCCAAGCAAGCACTTGATCCATCCACTCTTCCATCCCTTCTTTCATCCCACGCACCTTGCACACCTCTCCTATCCCTTCTTCCACCCATCCATTCCTCAATTCATCCCTCCATCCATCCATCCATTCATCCATTCCTCAATCCATCTGCAGTATGTGACGTGAAGCCTCACCTGACAGCGTGGAAGGAGAGGGGCGACTTTGTGAAGAAACTCCTCAGTCTCCTCAACTTCTACACCAACCACGACCTGCGCCAGACCACTTTTGGTTAGGGGGGGGGGGGGGCAGGGTTTTGGTTCTAGTGGTGGCGGCGGTGGTGGGGGGTAGTGGTTTGTTGGCGGGCTAGTTTTGGATTTTTCGAGTTTTTTGAGGTGGGGGGGGGTGGTTTGTTTTGTGGTTTACATTTTATTGTTTGCTTGATGGACGTTTCTTTCATTACAGTGTTAGCAGCCCTGTGTAACAGCAACACTACAATGCGATTCCCTCACTCCCACACCACTACTGCACCCTCACCCAACCACCACACCACTGCACCCTCACCCAACCACCACACCACTGCACCCTCACCCAACCACCACACCACCACTGCACCCTCACCCAACCACCACACCACTGCACCCTCACCCAACCACCACACCACTGCACCCTCACCCAACCACCACACCACTGCACCCTCACCCAACCACCACACCACTGCACCCTCACCCAACCACCACACCACTGCACCCTCACCCAACCACCACACCACTGCTTCACCCTCACCCAACCACCACACCACTGCACCCTCACCCAACCACCACACCACTGCACCCTCACCCAACCACCACACCACTGCACCCCCACCCAACCACCACACCACTGCACCCTCACCCAACCACCACACCACTGCACCCTCACCCAACCACCACACCACCACTGCACCCTCACCCAACCACCACACCACTGCACCCTCACCCTCACCCAACCACCACACCACTGCACCCTCACCCAACCACCACACTACTGCTTCACCCTCACCAAACCACCACACCACTGCACCCTCACCCAACCACCACACCACTGCTTCACCCTCACTCAACCACCACACCACCACTGCACCCTCACCCAACCACCACACCACTGCTTCACTCTCACCCAACCACCACTCCACTGCTTCACCCTCACCCAACCACCACACCACTGCACCCTCACCCAACCACCACACCACTGCACCCCCACCCAACCACCACACCACTGCACCCTCACCCAACCACCACTCCACTGCTTCACCCTCACCCAACCACCACACCACTGCTTCACCCTCACCCAACCACCACACCACTGCTTCACCCTCACCCAACCACCACACCACTGCTTCACCCTCACCCAACCACCACACCACTGCTTCACCCTCACCCAACCACCACACCACTGCTTCACCCTCACCCAACCACCACACCACTGCACCCTCACCCAACCACCACTCCACTGCTTCACCCTCACCCAACCACCACTCCAGGCTGCCTGCGTGAAATGGTGCTCACGTACCAGTTCGAGTGCATCCAGATCATCGTGCCCATCCTCACCAACGCCCACCACTCCTTCCACCACAACAGCCAGATGCGTGCGTCTGCCTATCATTATTATTCTTTTCTTTTTTTTATTCCTTTGCCACTATTTTCATTATCACCATTATCAGCACCACTATCATCATCACCATCGGCATTACCATCATCATCACTTCCTCGCTTGATTTTTCATCTTGCTCCAATCACACTATCATCTTCATCCACACCACTTCAACCACACCTGCACAACCACACTACCACACCACTTCAACTACACCCCCACAACCACCTCAACCACAAAACTACCACCCCAACCACCTCAACCATACAACTACCACCACAATCACCTCAACCATACAACTACCACCACAATCACCTCAACCACACAACTACCACCTCAATCACCTCAACCACTTCAACTACACCACCACAACAACCTCAACCACACCACTTCAACCACACCACCACAACCACTTCAACTACACCACCTCAACCACACCACTTCAACCACACCACCACAACCACTTCAACTACACCACCTCAACCACATAACTACCACCCCGACCACACAACTTCCACCACAACCACACAACTACCACCACAACCACCTCAACCACACAACTACCACCACAACCACCTCAACCACACCACTTCAACCACACCACCACAACCACCTCAACCACACCACCTCAACCGCTACCACCACAACCACCTCAACCACACCACACCACCACAACCACTTCAACTACACCACCTCAACCACCACAACCATAGTGCCTCAAGGACCTTACTTTCCTCGACCAGGCCACAAAACTCCATCCTCCTCCAGAGTGCCTGCCAGGTTTCTCCTCCATTCATTCGTTCATTTCTTCCTTCTTCATTCATTTCTTCGTTATACCACCCCCCAACCATCCAACCACCCAACCATCAAACCACCCCCTCTTCGACCACCCAACCCCCTCTCCAGGTGTCCAAGGCCTCAATTCCAGATGATGATAGACGCCGCGCAAATCGAGTTGAAGAAGGGCGTCGATCCGACCTACGACGCTTCGTGCTACGACGCCTTCCACCCCTACCACCACCTGATCGACCTGCTCGTCAGGGTGGCTGTCAATCAGCAGAATCTGCCAGGAGCACTCGTCAAGTGGGTTGGGTGGTTTAGATGGGGGGGGGGGGGGGGTGGGTGGTTGAGGGGGGGGGTGGGTGGGTGGTTGAGGGGGGGTGGGTTGGGTGGTTTAGATGGGGGGGTGGGTTGGTGGGTGGGTGGTTGAGGGGGGGGGTGGGTGGGTGGTTGAGGGGGGGTGGGTTGGTGGGTGGGTTAGGTGGTTTAGATGGAGGGGTGGGTTGGTGGGTGGGTGGTTGAGGGGGAGTGGGTTGGTGGGTGGGTTGAGTGGGTTGGTGGGTGGGTGGTAGAGGGGGGGGTGGGTTGGGTGGTTCAGAAGGGGGGTGTTGATTGGTGGGTGGTTCAGGGGGGGGGTGGTTTAGATGGGGGGATTGGAGGGTGGGTGGTTCAGGGGGGGTTGGTGGGTGGATTTGTTTGGGGTGACGAAGAGTGGAGACATTGCTGGGTGGTTGAAAGGGTCAGGGGTGGAGAGTTAGAGAGGTGGTTCATGGGAGGGTGGGAGGATTGGGGATGGAAGGATTGAAGGATGTTCAGGGAGGAAGAGTGGATGCGTTGTGGGTTGGGAGGGGGAGTTTCATGGGTGGTTGAGAAGGGGTGCTGGTTGAAGGGCTTGAACCAGGGAATTACTGAGTTAGCGTGAAAGATTAACCCATCTTCATTCAACTACCCACTCAAAAAATCTCAATTTTCTCACTAACACACCCCCAACACACCCCCACAACACCCCATCAGACTCTCAGTCATGGTAGCCAACGAGAGTGTTCGCCTCCACTTGCCCTACTTCGCCAAGCTCTGGTTGGACGTCTACAGGGCCGACTCGATCAACCGGAAGTGGGTCGACGTGATGGTCACCTCGACGTCATTGGTGCAGTACTTGAGGACGCTGCTGAGGCAGGAGAGGGCGGCCCTCGCCAACCCGCACATCCACCAGTTCTGCATCCACTTCCTGCCATTGGTACTTGCGGGTGGGCATGCTTATCGAATGTTTTTGGTTGGGAAATTGTGGGTGTTATTGCTTGTGATTGGTCAATTGTTGCTTTTCTTGTGATTGGTCGCTTGTGATTGGTCGCTTGTTGCTTTTCTTGTGATTGGTCGCTTGCAATCTTAGTCACGTGCATGCACTCATCCAGGTGAGTCAGAAAGTCTTCTCATCGTCTCAAGACAACAACAACAACAACAATGGCAACAACAACAACAACAACAATGGCGAGAAGGATGACGTCATGGCCGACGTGACGTCATCGCTGCAGACGAGTCACTGCTTGCTGAAGCAGGCGCTGCAGCAGCAACAACTGCAACCACACGCCCCTCAACTCCTCGCTTCCATTGACGCGGTTGTTATTGTTGTTGTTTTTATATTTATCATTATTATTGCTTTTATCATTATTATTGTTATTTTATTTTGGCTTGTTGTTGCTTTTAAATAATTTAATTTTTTTTAATAATATAATACCACCACTACAACAACAACAACAACAACAACAACACAGGACTTGAGAGCACTGCATCTGATGCTATCGTCGGTGAAGCGAGTGCCCCTCCACCTCTGCCAACTCATCCACAACCTGAACCTCCTCTTCGCCAAGAAACCTCCCTCAGATAAACAACAGCAACAACCATTGCAACAAACGTCACAACTACCCCAACAACAACCGTCACAACTACCCCAACAACTGCAACCATCAGATACAAATCTACCCCAAAAAGCATCAGATAAACAATTACTCCAACAAACATCAGATCTGAACCAACAACCATCACAACAACCAGTACATCTGTTACAACAACAACAACCAGTACATCTATTAGAACAACAACAACAACCAGTACATCTGTTACAACAACAACAACAACCAGTACATCTGTTTCAACAACAACAACAACCAGTACATCTGTTACATCAACAACAACAACCAGTACATCTGTTACAACAACAACAACAACCAGTACATCTATTAGAACAACAACAACAACCAGTACATCTGTTACAACAACAACAACAGCCAGTAAATCTATTACAACAACAACAACCAGTACATCTGTTACAACAAAAACAACAACAACCAGTAAATCTGTTACAACAACAACAACCAGTACATCTATTACAACAACAACAACAAGTACCACAGCAGCAAATTGATGACGACGACAATTTAGAAGGAAGTCACTGTAAAAAGAGAAAGCTCAACTCTGAAACTCATAATGATGATGATGATCATAATAATAATAATAATAATAATAGCACTGACGGGGTCTTGGCTTCAAGCAGTAAGCAATCAATGTCGACAGAAGATGATGATGAAGATAAAAAAAAAATAAAAAACAATAATAAAAATATTAATAATAAATTAGAACGTGCTTCAGAATTGGTTGATAAAAAGGCAGATCGGACGATTGATGATGATAATGGTGAAGATGGTGGTGCTGGTGAGGGTGGTGGTAGTGCTGATGATGATGTGGGTGGTGGTGCTGATGACGATGTGGGTGGTGCTGCTGATGATGTTGTTGGTGGTGGTGGTGCTGATGACGATGTTGGTGGTGGTGGTGCTGATGATGATGGCTCTTGTGTCGATGCGCTGGTGAGGGGTAACTCTGCGTTGTATGAGTCGATCTGCAGCGGTCTGTCCAGTGTGCTGAAGCTTTTGAAAGAGGAGGAGGAGGAGGAGGTGGTGGAGGGGGAGGGTGGTGATAATGATGCTGCTAGGAGCGGGAGAGTAGGTGGAATTGTTGGTGGTGATGGAAGTAATGCTGATGATGAAGAGGCTGATGTCAATGTTGGTAGTGATAATGATAATAATAGAGGAGGTGTTGATGAAGAAGAAGAGGAAGATGATGATGATGATGACGATGAGGAAGATGACGACGATGATGATGATGATGATAAGGTAGTATCAGATGAGCATTCGAGTCTTCAATACCACTTCATCGATTTCAACAATGACGATGACAACAAGAATAATGATAATGACGATAGTAGCATTAATAATAATGATAATAAAACCAATAATAATAATAAGGAAGAAGAGGAAGCAGACGACAGCACTCAGTGACTTGTACAGCACCATGGGACAATCGCCACCTTGTGATTTTCACTGTGTATTATTATTATTAGGTTTTCATATCATTATTATTATTATTATTATTAGTTTTATTATTAGTTTTATTTGTATCATTTCTTTTTTTCTTCCTTATATTATTATTATTATAAGTTTTATTATTATTTTTATTTTTATCATTACTTTTTTTCTTTCTAATAGTTTTAGTATTTTATTTCTATAAAATTATTATGCTTATGATTATGAATAAATGTATTATTATTAGTAGTATTAGTATTATTATTATTATTATGTTATTATGTGAAGTTGACCTTCAAGGGAGTTTTTCTTCAGCATGGAAGACATCCCACTTTCCATTTCAATAAATAATTTCAGCGATTCACTCTTTTCAAGCAGGGAAAACTTAATGGTGCTAAGTCAGGTGACCTTAATTTGTCTGGTACTAGGTTAAAATGACCCTGACCTTGCTAATTCTATGTGACTATGATAGGGTTCCCCAGTCTCACAGTGTTTCATCAAATGTACCGCTAAGCTTCCTTGGTACTGAAATGACAAGAAACCATTTATCACACTGCAGTTTCTCAAGACTTGATAGTGTAAATATTGAGTAAACTCAATTCAAAAGAGTTTCTTTATACAAGGTCTTGCACACGACAGTTGTACAAGTTGTATTTTTAAAACAATTTTTTTGAAAATCGATTGCATGAACAAAGTTAGTGGAGAGTTTTTTTTAAAAGATTTATTCATATTCCTGATATAATTTTTATTCCTTTGGTATTTTATCTAGAACTTAAAGAAAAAAGTTAAAATGCATTGAATTTGAAAACAGCACAATTAAACCCAAGTCAAGCTGGTTTCTTCAGCTCAGGAAAAATTGTATTCCTTGTAAATGGTGCGCACCACCTATCGAATGTTTAATTCTTTTTTCCCGTTAATAATTCATGGATGCGTTTAAGAATATTTACATTTTAAAAGTAAGTGTTTCAAAAAGCTTTTTGAATTTTTACAAAAATAACTAAGGATTTCTCTTTGCCACTCCTGGGCATGCCACAGTTCTCATCATCATCATCATCATCAGCCACTTAATAAATATTAATTTATATAATTTATCATTCACTTAATCAATTAATACAAAATAACAGCCACTACGACATGGAGGCGTCAGCAGTGGCAACCATCTGCATGGCTTTCTTCCAATGACACCATTTGTGTCTCAGGTGGTTTGTTCGATGCAGGTATGCTGCTTCGTGTTCGTGTGTTGCTTCGTGTGTTTGTTCGTGTGTTGGTTCGTGTGTTAGTTCATCGCGTCGTATATTGCTTAGTCTGTTGCAATGTTCGTTTGTTGGTCCGTTATCTCGTTCACTTGGTTCTTTACTTAGCTGAGTTGCTTCCTCTGTTTTCATGAAAGTGTGTTCGGAAAGAGATTTGGTGTTGAGTTTACATTGCTCTGTGTGAAATTGGAACTTAGCGTGAATTTCTTGGTGACAGTTTATTTCGTTGTTAAGTTTTTGTTCGAATTGTTGCAAGTGTTGCTCGTGTTGTTGCAAGTGTTGCAAGTGTTGCTCGTGTTGTTGCAAGTGTTGCAAGTGTTGCAAGTGTTGCTGTCGTTGTTGAGTTTGTTGAGTGAGATTTCGATGTTGTTGGCATGTGATGTTGTAGCGACTTATTTGGTTTCTCAACATTTCATCTTCTTTCTGTTGAGTCAATATTTGAGTTTGATTGAATTGAACCTGCTATATTATTGGAGCACTTAATCTAGATAGAATCATAACCAGTAACAGAAATCATAAAAATTATTTGAATTATGGATCAATTAAGTTCATAAGATTAATGAATTATTTCAGTAACTACAAACTCTGGCAGCTTCCTTGTCAAAGTCGACTTTGCCCCATCCCATGCACCCCTCCAGCCACCCCTTCACCAACACACACACTCCGTTCAGGATGCATCCACTACAGAAGTCTAGCTGGATGGATGCATGGATGGATGGATGGATGGATGGATGGATGGATGGATGGATGGATGGATGGATGGATGGATGGATGGATGGATGGATGGATGGATGGATGGATGGATGGATGGATGGATGGATGGATGGATGGATGGATGGATGGATGGATGGATGGATGGATGGATGGATGGATGGATGGATGGATGGATGGATGGATGGATGGATGGATGGATGGATGGATGGATGGATGGATGGATGGATGGATGGATGGATGGATGGATGGATGGATGGATGGATGGATGGATGGATGGATGGATGGATGGATGGATGGATGGATGGATGGATGGATGGATGGATGGATGGATGGATGGATGGATGGATGGATGGATGGATGGAGGGATGGATAATTAGATTATTAAACGATCGTATACTTTAAATAAAAACCCTAACCCTAACCCTAACCCTAACCCTAACCCTAACCAAAACCACCAGTCATATAAACTCGAGAAACAGTCCAACCCTGTTCTGCGACTGGTTGAGAGTGATATAGGAGGAGGAGGAAGAGGAGGAGGAAGAAGAAGAAGAAGAGGAAGAGGAAGAGGAGGAGGAGATGTTAATTTCTTGATGATGATCCAGCAGACACTGCTCGAAGAACAACTCCAGACTGAGACCACACCTGACCAACGACTGTGCAGGAGAAGAGAACGCATGTGCCGAACAACCCTTCAAAACTTTGCAATTTTTAATTTAAAATTAGTATTACGGAATAATTAGATATTTAGTTTTTATTTACATTTTTTAAAGAGTATTATCATAGTGGCGTTCAACCCGGGTGCTCTTTAAGACCACTTTTAAGGCTTTTATTTTTATTTCAATAAAACTATCTACTTTGTCGCGTGTAGGAATCGAACCGTCGACCTATTGGTAGTTAGTTAAGTAAGCTAGTCAAGAAAGGACACTATTATATTATAGTATTATATTATAGTATTATATTATAGTATTATATTATAGTATTATAATATAGTATGATATTATAGTATGATATTATAGTATGATATTATAGTATGATATTATAGTATGATATTATTGTATGATATTATAGTATTATCTTATAGTATTATATTATAGTATTATATTATAGTATTATAATATAGTATGATATTATAGTATGATTTTATAGTATGATATTATAGTATGATATTATAGTATGATATTATTGTATGATATTATAGTATTATCTTATAGTATTATATTATAGTATTATATCATAGTATTATATTATAGTATTATATTATAGTATTATACTATAGTATTATAATATAGTATTATACTAGAGTATTATATTATAGTATGATATTATAGTCTTATATTAGAGTATTATATTATAGTATTATATTATAGTATTATATTATAGTATGATATTATAGTATTATATTATAGTATTATATTATAGTATTATATTATAGTATTATATTATAGTATTATATTATATCATTATATTATATTATAGTATTATATTATAGCATTATATTATAGTATGATATTATAGTATGATATTATAGTATGATATTATAGTATGATATTATAGTATGATATTATAGTATGATATTATAGTATGATATTATAGTATGATATTATAGTATGATATTATAGTATGATATTATAGTATGATATTATAGTATGATATTATAGTATGATATTATAGTATGATATTATAGTATGATATTATAGTATGATATTATAGTATGATATTATAGTATGATATTATAGTATGATATTATAGTATGATATTATAGTAAGATATTATAGTATTATATTATAGTATTATATTATAGTATTATATTATAGTATTATATTATAGTATTATATTATAGTATTATATTATAGTATTATATTATAGTATTATATTATAGTATTATATTATAGTATTATATTATATTATAGTATTATATTAAAGTATTATATTATATTATAGTATTATATTATAGTATTATATTATATTATAGTATTATATGATAGAACACGCACTATTTGAAGTTTCTTGAGCTGACATGCCTTGAGGAGTTGGAGGCCACTGCAGCTGTGGTCCTTGCAGCCCGTCAAGCGGATCTGTGTGGTGAGGGAGGTTGTGGTGGTGAGAGAGGTTGTGGTGTTGAGGGAGGTTGTGGTGATGAGGGAGGTTGTGGTGGTGAGGGAGGTTGTGGTGGTGAGGGAGGTTGTGGTGGTGAGGGAGGTTGTGGTGGTGGAGGAGGTTGTGGTGGTGAGGGAGGTTGTGGTGGTGAGGGAGGTTGTGGTGGTGAGAGAGGTTGTGGTGGTGAGGGAGGTTGTGGTGGTGAGGGAGGTTGTGGTGGTGAGGGAGGTTGTGGTGGTGAGAGAGGTTGTGGTGGTGAGGGAGGTTGTGGTGGTGAGGGAGGTTGTGGTGGTGAGGGAGGTTGTGGTGGTGAGGGAGGTTGTGGTGGTGAGGGAGGTTGTGGTGGTGAGGGAGGTTGTGGTGGTGAGGGAGGTTGTGGTGGTGGAGGAGGTTGTGGTGGTGAGGGAGGTTGTGGTGGTGAGGGAGGTTGTGGTGGTGAGAGAGGTTGTGGTGGTGAGGGAGGTTGTGGTGGTGAGGGAGGTTGTGGTGGTGAGGGAGGTTGTGGTGGTGAGAGAGGTTGTGGTGGTGAGAGAGGTTGTGGTGGTGAGGGAGGTTGTGGTGGTGAGGGAGGTTGTGGTGGTGAGGGAGGTTGTGGTAGTGAGGGAGGTTGTGGTGATGAGGGAGGATGTGGTGGTGAGGGAGGTTGTGGTGGTGAGGGAGGTTGTGGTGGTGAGGGAGGTTGTGGTGGTGAGGGAGGTTGTGGTGGTGAGGGAGGTTGTGGTGGTGGAGGAGGTTGTGGTGGTGAGGGAGGTTGTGGTGGTGAGGGAAGTTGTGGTGGTGAGGGAGGTTGTGGTGGTGAGGGAGGTTGTGGTGAGAGAGGGAGGTTGTGGTGGTGAGGGAGGTTGTGGTGGTGAGGGAGGTTGTGGTGGTGAGGGAGGTTGTGGTGGTGAGGGAGGTTGTGGTGGTGAGGGAGGTTGTGGTGGTGAGGGAAGTTGTGGTGGTGAGGGAGGTTGTGGTGGTGAGGGAGGTTGTGGTGGTGAGGGAGGTTGTGGTGGTGAGGGAGGTTGTGGTGGTGAGGGAGGTTGGGGTGGTGAGGGAGGTTGTGGTGAGAGAGGGAGGTTGTGGTGGTGAGGGAGGTTGTGGTGGTGAGGGAGGTTGTGGTGGTGAGGGAGGTTGTGGTGGTGAGGGAGGTTGTGGTGGTGAGGGAGGTTGTGGTGGTGAGGGAGGTTGTGGTGGTGAGGGAGGTTGTGGTGGTGGAGGAGGTTGTGGTGGTGAGGGAGGTTGTGGTGGTGAGGGAGGTTGTGGTGGTGAGGGAGGTTGTGGTGGTGAGGGAAGTTGTGGTGGTGAGGGAGGTTGTGGTGGTGAGGGAGGTTGTGGTGAGAGAGGGAGGTTGTGGTGGTGAGGGAGGTTGTGGTGGTGAGGGAGGTTGTGGTGGTGAGGGAGGTTGTGGTGGTGAGGGAGGTTGTGGTGGTGAGGGAGGTTGTGGTGGTGAGGGAAGTTGTGGTGGTGAGGGAGGTTGTGGTGGTGAGGGAGGTTGTGGTGGTGAGGGAGGTTGTGGTGGTGAGGGAGGTTGTGGTGGTGAGGGAGGTTGGGGTGGTGAGAGAGGTTGTGGTGAGAGAGGGAGGTTGTGGTGGTGAGGGAGGTTGTGGTGGTGAGGGAGGTTGTGGTGGTGAGGGAGGTTGTGGTGGTGAGGGAGGTTGTGGTGAGAGAGGGAGGTTGTGGTGGTGAGGGAGGTTGTGGTGGTGAGGGAGGTTGTGGTGGTGAGGGAGGTTGTGGTGGTGAGGGAGGTTGTGGTGGTGAGGGAGGTTGTGGTGGTGAGGGAGGTTGTGGTGGTGAGGGAGGTTGTGGTGGTGAGAGAGGTTGTGGTGGTGAGGGAGGTTGTGGTGGTGAGGGAGGTTGTGATGGTGATAGTGGTAGATTTGGTGGGGGTGGTTGTAGTGATGATGGTATTTGTGGTGGTAGTTTTGATAGTTGTGGTGGGGGTGCTTGTGGTAGTTGTGGTGGTTGTGGTGGTGGTGCTTGTGGTAGTTGTGGTGGCTGTGGTGATGTTGATGACTGGAGTCGTTGTGGTTATGGTGCTAGTGGTCATTTTTGTGGTAGCGGCGATTGATTTTAGCGGCAGTTTCTGATTCTAGCGATGGTATTTCTGGGTTATTAAGGAAGATGGTCTGGCTGGCTGGCTGGTATGACTACACAATGAAAAGCTCTTTTTGCGCAGTTCGCTTCGAGGAATGCTTGTGACTTGTTGCCTTTGAATTTGCTTTTTGTTCTCGCTGTTTTCAGACCAAGACATTCCTTGCAGATTGAGCGATGAATAGGCGAAACAAACAACAAGGCCGCAAGGGAGACTTGAATAGGGAATTTATTAAGTTGTTTCGATAAATCATATAGGATAATAATAAAAATAATGATAATGGTGGTAATAATAATAATAATCATCATCACATCTTCATCATTATCATCATCCTCATCATCAAAAATCAATTTTATAATATAATATAATAAACCAAAAATAAACAAAAATAAACAAAGAAAGACGAACAAGTATGTTATGACATTGTTGTGTTGTGGTGACGAGCATTTAGGAATGCGTGCATACTCACGCTCTTCTGAGAAGGCATTAGTGCTTGTTTTGAAGCTCGATGAGTAAACCTTGTCTTTCGTATATTTCACTTATATATCCGTATATTCCAATTATATGTATTCGTAATGAAAGATTTAGTCATGAGATACTCACATAATACGTTATGTTATGATTCGAACATATTCGAACATATTTGAAGATAAGTGAAGATATTTGAAGATATTTGAAGATATTTGAAGATATTTGAACATATTTGAACATATTTGAACACATTTGAACATATTATCGTCTGATTTTATACTTTAGTTTAGCCTATTCAATGTAATGTCTTCATTAGTTAGTCTTAATTAAGTGTAGATGTATGCGATGTTTTTACCAATTAAATTAGATTAATATTCCAATAATTTTTATAGCTTCACTAATAACTATTTTTAACAAATTATTTTTTGATATTTATTGTCGTTTTTCGTTTCATGGGCAGACCTGGTTTTAGGTGAACTGCACACCAAAGAAATCGCGCTACATGTGTTAAATGCACATTTGATTTTGCACATTTCTTATTGAAATGCGATTTTTCTGAAAACCCTAACCCTAACCTTAACCCTAAATTAACATTTTTGTGTAAAAAAGAAGAAATGTGCATTTAACACATGCAGCGCGATTTCTTTGGTGTGCAGTTAACCTACAACCGGCAGACCTTTATCCTGCATTCATGCTTCCCATCGTCACACCTTCTCTCCATCATTTCATCTATAACTCAACCACTAATGCGCTTATTCATTTTTGCTTCTTGTCTTTTCTTCCACACCTATCCTTCCACATTTCTATTCACCACATTCCTTTATCACCCATCTCCACCCACCACCACCACCCAACTTTTTTTTACTACCACCACCTTCAATCACCCTTCCTTCGCCCCCATCCTTTTTCCTCCACGACTACAACCCACCAAGATCTTCCACCACCACTTCTTCTACCACCCTCCACCACCACCCACCAACATTCATTCTCCACCCACCTTCCACCACCATCTCCCTTCACCACCCCCAGCTCCCATCTTCCTTCTCAACCACTACTACCACCACCCACGTCTACTATCATCCTTTACCCACCATCACCACCCCCACCTTCCACCACACACCTTCCACCACCTCCCACCTCCCACCCACCTCGCTCCCTCTGGTCAGTTTCTTGAAGAGTGAGTCGTTACGGAACTTTTCCAATTGGTCAGGAACCACTTTAGGCATTTCAAAACCTTGGTTCCAACTATGGGAATCTCCACTTCAACTTGGAAAAAATATTTTGAAAAAATACTCTCCCTAAAGTTCACTCAGCTGTGTGTTTGACATTCAAATGTGTTGGTTTCTTTTCATTTATTGGCTTTCTGATGATCATACATTTCCCTAATTCTCATTAAAGGACAGCAAACTGTAGGTGCTGCTACTTAAAGATCCAACCAAATTGTCAAATCAGGCGGCAATCGTTTGACGAATTCTCAAGCAACAACTTGTCTTTTCCTTTTATAGATGAACCATCCAAAGTACAAAGCGCTAACCGCATATATAACGTTTATGTAAGCTTACGTAACAAGATACACTCACTATATATTATATAGTATATAAGTATACATTTTAACTTATAGATATCTTTTAATATAAGATATCTATAAGTTAAAATGTATACTTATAAGACTTATATGGTATAAAATAATATTCGATATACATTTGAAATGACGTAACAACAATACAGTTCAACGCATGATGTAATTGGAACTAAATGTGAAGGCATGTGTCCGCAACCAACAAAAGCCACCCCACGTCACCTGAACAAGGAACCTTTATGCCTTCAACTTGATCAGTGGGCATCCATTAAAATACTCAACAAGACCACTTTATCTTCAACGTATTTTCCAATACTTTTTCATTCATTTATAATTTTTATTTTGCAGTATTTCAAATTCCAATTTGAAAATTTTCGACACATTTATAAACGTTCAAATTAAATCTTTTTTTATTTTTAGAAAATGTCATTCTTTGGAAACCCGTAAGGTTTTATGTGTTCTCGCCAAAAAAGCTATCAAATGAGATGTGGCAACTTTAGATGAACAAAAGTCTCATATAGCGCTTCGGTGGGCCAGTCGTTGGTGCCTCACTTGACCTCCATCTGAAAAAGATGCGAGTAAGTTCATCATTTAAAAGAAATATTACTCTATTAATATTCATCAAAAGTATGTAGCAGTCGCCATGAAACACTGACTTCATTAAGCAACCTTACAAAACACTTCAGCACAACCACCATTACGAAACGATCCCTTCACCACAACATACCACGTCTAACCACACCACACCACTCCGCACCACACTACTTCGCACCACACCACACCACACCACACCTTACCACACCACACCACACCAAACCACACCACACCACACCACACCTCACCTCACCACACCACACTTAATCACACCACACCTCACCTTGTAAGCATCCAGTTCAGCATCTAGTTCTTCTCTGGTGGCAGTGACCGTGCCTGCCCTCCCCCCAAAACCCCTGCCACCCCCTCCTCTCCTCGCACTGCGTCGGATTTGTCATACTCTCTCATACACCATTGCAAATTAATAATTTAATTAATTCAACTATCCTTAATTGGATACACAATTTTGGTATTTAATTGTGTTAATTATATAACGTATTTTTTAAATTTCAGAAACCCATAATTAAATGTGAAAAACCACCAATTAAATTAAATTATTTACCCCCTGTTGAAGTTGCTGTAGAGTTCCTGGCCAAAGACGGTCGGAGCAGGACTGCTGCCCATCAACAAGATCTTCATTGGTCTCCCTGGTGGGTGGGTGGGTGGCCAGTCAATTATAATCATAATTAGTCATTAACTTTATAATGAGTAAGCGTCATTAACTCCATTAATTGAATTGATAAAATTAACCATTGCTAAATATATACTCAAACCCACTTGAAGAACAGAAAAGCTTTTGAAATGAAGAACATAAAATTCCTCTGCAAAGACATTTATACAGAAATAACTACAACAACATCAGCAACAACAAAAACACATTAACAACAAACCATCTAATGGCACGTTGTTGTACTGCGAGAGGGCTTGTTGAGCTTGTGACTGGTGCTCGAAGATCACTTCTGCTGTGCCCTGCGACCTTCCTGAGGGGTCATAGTGCACTGTCGACTTGATCAGAGCCCCAAACTCCGAAAACAACTCCTGTGGGTGGGTCAGCACTTTGGAGTAGAGTTTGCAGTTTGATTTTTCCCAACTGAATTGAGTTTTTTATTGAATTTTGAAAAAAATAAATGTAAATTTTTATCCTCAAAGATTCTACCTTGATGTCTGCATTTGTGACGCTGTAGTCAAGATTGGAGATGTGTAGTCTGCCCAGCTGGTTGTTATAAGGTCTGCCTCTCATAACCCTGGATTTCTTAATGTGAAAAAGTTTAAATTATAATTATTTTTATATCACTTTGGACGGAAAATACGTTAAAATTGTAATGCATGTGTTGTTTTATCAAATTTAAACGTAAAGAAATGCCAACAGTAAGATCGACTCCGAAGGTCTGTGCATAGTATGGCTTGCTGACACCACCCCTGTACACTCCTCTGTAGTTGTTGTACGGCCTGAAGTTTCCTCTGTTGGAAGCTCTGTAATTGCCTCCCCTGCCTTGAAAACCACCCCTGCCACCTTGGCTGAATTTACCGCCAGATTGTTTTATTATGTCGTCTAAACTCAAATCTACCTTATCCGACATTTTTGGAATGAAATAGAAATGTTTAATCGACCTAAATAGTTCGACTGAATCGGCTTGTGTATTGTAATATCGATACTCTAAAAGCTAACTGAAGTATTTAAAAATCAAACGTTTATTTTACAATATTAATTACTTTTTTTTCTATTAATTTATAAAATTAAATAATTCCATTAAGTTTTTAGCAGCGTTTTATTATTTTGTTTAGAAGCTTGTTTCCCATGAAACGGGTTTATTCGCCAGCATAGAGATAGTATACACTACTTGTTGTTTGTAGGATATCTATGTTCGCCAGATTTTTGGCGCCAGACTTAACTCATTTTCAAGACTAAATTGAACATCTTACCATTTTTTCTACAATGACATCATAAATATAAATCGTTCATTTTGACAAATACAAGGGGTGAAAAATGTATTTGTTTGAAAATAGCTTTGATTAAATAAAAATAATAATCAAAAGGAGAAGTAAAAATTAGTGCGGTTGATAAATAAAATTAAACTCTAAATCAATGTTACAGAAAATGTACACTGTTATTGATTGTGAGACGAATTCACGTAATTCTTAACGGCAGTCCGTCATTGAGGACTTTTAAACGTCGGGAAGCAAGTGTTAGGATGCCGTGAGCTTTATTGATTCAACTCAGCTTTTAAATTGAATGAAGTGTGATAGAAAGGTGTCTGTTTTATTAGTATTATTAATTTTTTTTAATGATCAGACCTGTTGAAACTATAAAAAAATATCGACGACAACGAATGACAAATCTTTTGTGTTTGCATCTCTGATGACCTTGTGCGTGTAAGCAGAGGGGTGACTCATTCATTAATTAACTATCCAGTTATTACTCAAGAATAAGAGAAAAAAAGAGAAAGAAGAGATGGTAACAATAAAAAGAAAGGGAGGGAGATGTGCATATGAGAGAGAGGGAGAAATCACCTGCTCGTTTCGTTGTTAACGTTGTAAGAAAGGCCATGCATGCCTGCGGAACTGCCAAGTCGTTTGAGTTAATCTTTTAATAAAAAATACCTTTTTAAATAACTAAATTTAAAATATTTTAGTTAATTAATTTTTTATTGTTGATTATATCTAAATAGTGTTTAGATAAATCGATAAGGGATGTTTATGGTTGCTGAGCACTTGCGTTGTACACTCCGTAACTAGCCTTGAGCACGTCTTTATTAAGTGTTTTGTATTATAAAAGTTTATTTCTAATTTTGAATGGTTTAATTATGTTCAGATAAAGAAATATTGGTCGTTTATAAAACTGAAATGTCAACGTAAATGTTAACCAACACTTTTTACTAAACTTTAGAAAACCGGTAGAGGGGTGCGAATAATTCGTTGCTTTTTAGTTTTGTTCAACCAATCAAAAATGATTTGTCGATTAAAGCAAGACGTACCACTGTCAGCTTGACACATTACAAGTTGAAATCAACTTTAATGGCAACATAAGCACAAGTCTCATCTCCACCAAGCACTCTCCACTTCCCTGCACACCAAGCCCCATCGTAGCTTAAATGAGCCAACACGATGAAGAGTTTCTTCTCAAACTTCCACAAACAACCTCCTTCCGCCAACAACGTTCCAGATGCCAGCAGCAGCAGCCGCTATGCCGACGTCACCCAAGCGAAGGGCTTCAGCAACAAAGCATCCTCCTCTTCCCTCCTCTCCTCCAGCTCCTTCTGGAACGACCCCACCAGAGGCAAGATGCCCGACAACGACGAGATCACGCTCGAAAACGACAGGATCTTGCCTTCATTTTCCACACAAGGCATTCCATCATCCACCAACAAGCAGGAGGCAAGGCTGAGCAACCATTCCAACGACTTTCTTTTTGATGATATTAAGACGAACCAAAGACCTAACTATCCAGAGACTGACTTTTCAAATCAAAAGAAAAATATTCAAAGAAGCGACGGCGAGAACAATAAATCAAGTGCCGCAACGAAAGATAATAAAAACGATGACGAAGAGAAAAGTTCTGGAGTGGTGCTGCTGAAGACGAGGATCATCTCAGACGACGTGCCAGCCAGAGACTATGGTGCTGCTGCCAAAAAGACTGCATCGGAAGCGACCACCCCTTCATCGACCACCAACCTCCTTGACAGAGTCATTTCCACCTTCACGCCAACCACTCCCTCCCAGCCACAAGTTTCTGACAAAAAACCATCGCGATTACACGGTCTTTTACCAGTTTCGAAGAAGTCCAACACGCAAGTGGAAAACGGAGGTTTGCGAGGCAACAGTGTGTTGGACATGGTGATCAGTGAAGCAAATGAGTATGTCGAAAGTCTCAATGGGGAGGCTGCGAACGTGAAGGCGCCTGCTCCGCCAGTCCCTTCCACCTCAAAGCCCCTTGCCAGCAGTGCTTCTGATATTAAACTCGATATTTCAATGTTTGAGAAGGGGAAATTACCGAAGGTGAAAAAGAAAAGTTCTGTTTCTGATTTAGAAAAACGCTCTGTGATGAATAAAAGAAGTGACAGTGACAGATCGGCGACTTTAAAACCTCCTTCTAACGGCATTGCAGTGCAAACTGCCATCAAGGAAGCTGCCACCAGCAACTCAGACATGTATGACTCCATAGCAGACAGCAAGAACAAGTCAAATGTCGGAAACCAAGAAAACATGTCACAATACTTCAAAATAGGCCTTCCAACATTTGTACAAAACAAATTTCAATCAGAAGACAAAGAGTCAAAGCCTCAAGCAACAGCTTCAAACAATAAGAAGAACAACAAGAAGAACAACTCAACTACCAAGTCACCCTTAACCATCAACACCTTGAACGACCTACCAGACATAAATAATGGACTGAAAAGTAAGAGGATTGTTCAAAGCAGTATTCACCACGAACAACAAGAAATCTCAGAACCCAACAACACTCGAAAAGAAAGCTCGACAGTGACATTTGAAAGAAGCGAAGAGGAAAAAGATAGCACGTCAAATAACGAAGAAAGAGTTAAAAAAGCTTTAAATTCTAAAACTAGAATAAATGGAATTCAAAAGAGTGGCAACGCAGAGTCTGCTGTGGAGAGAAACAAGTTGTCTCAGAGCAATGGCGTTTACAAGAGCTCATCGGATGCAAGTTCATCAGTTGCAAGAGAAACCCTCCGAGCCAGCAAGCCTATTGTCATTCCTGCACTGTTCACTAGCAAGAAGCAAGGAGGGGAGCAGCTGCAACTGAAGCCAATGGTCCACATCCCCAAGAACGACTTTGTAAAAAATAAAATGTTTAAAAAACAATTAGAAAAAGTAATCGCAAATCCAGTGATGCCGGGTAAAAAATCAAAATCGATGTCATCATTGAACGAGAAGGAGGGGGAAGGCAAGTCGAAGAAGTTCAAGTTCCTGGTGGAGGGCATTGACATTCCAGCCAGGTCTGCCAAAGATGAAGTGGATCACGAGAACAGAACCAAGAAGGAACCAAAGGGATTTGCGTACATCAAGGGCAAGCTTTTGGCGGCTGAAGTGACCAAGCGAGCGAATGAGGTCGCCTCGAGGAAGCCTCATGAGTACGTGGAACACTACTCCATCGAGAGAGAGATCTTGTCGGCACACGAGGAGAATGAAGTGCTCTTGAAGGCCCGGGAGGAACTGCACGCCCACGTCAAGTCGCTCAAGAACAGCAACTCTGTGAGGGAAGAACTCAGTGATGGATACGAAAGGATTGGATACGCAAATAATGAAAGTAACACAAAAGAACGCAATGAGTCTGAAGAGTCTAACCTTTATCAAAACGACTATGCAAATGAAAATATGCCAAAGAAAGATAATAGAAAAAATGAGAGAGTTCATTCAGAAAGTGCATTATGCCGCAAAACCAAATCAGATTTCGATCTTTCTAGAATCAGCGAAGATGATGATTTCAGTTCATTCTCAGGTCCTAACCACTCCATCCCACACGACACAAGTCGAGTCTTCCTGAAACCTCACGACCAAGACCACGAAACGTTGAGAAGGCTGAAGGATGAGAGACACAGGTACTTGAGGAAGAAAACACCAAGCAGGGAAGGAATTGATGGCAACGCATTGCACAACCCACGTGATTTATACAACAACAACGACTCTCCAATATACACAAAGTCTCAAAATAGCTCGAATGGTACAACATTGAGCAAGAAAAACAAAATAAAAGGCCGATCGAAGCAGAGACAAAACACAGCGCACAAAACACACGTTGGTTCGCGCGTTCACGCAGCAGATGAAAAACAGCCAGACGATAACACAGGTGATGAAGTGGCGTACACTGCTTTTGTTAGCAAGCAGTCTCACCAGCTGCTCATCAATGACAATAAAGACGATCGTGGCAAGGCACGAGACCGTGTAGTCGGCAGGTTGTTTGTCGATGCAAGCGTTGAAAATGACTTTTATAATATAAATAAGTACCCAAAGGAGTTTGAAGATTTGGGAAAGTTAGTTTACAATCGAGGTGAGGGTCGGAGAGGCTTGAAAAATCTGTCAAAGTCGAACGATCATCAAGGCAAACACCGAACTGCCGCTCAAAAGACCAGCGAGAAAGTCATAGCTGGCTTCATAAGCTTTGCAAACACAAGCAGAAGTTTAGATGATATCTATGGCGAAATAAGTGCAAAGCTTTCGGTACAGAAAAAGAAAGTAAGAAACGGCACAAAGAAAAATTTCAAAAAACCTTCAAAAACAGGAGTTCAAATTTACGGACCTAGCGTCTTTTACGACCCTTTCTACAACCAAGCAAAATTCCGGTCACTGCCAAACTTCAACAAACTTGATAATCTCGACAGAGGCCGACAACCAAGTAACATTCCCACGCTCCAAGACCAACACACAGATCTCCAAAGGGCTATGCATAATGAAAGCAGTGCTTTGAGGAGCAATGTCATATGGGAAGAGCCCATCAGTGCTGATCCGGAACTCGAGTCGGTCGACAGAAAAGGCAACTTGTACCGCGTACAAGTGAGACTTAACAACACTCCAATGGGCAGCAGAGTCGCAAGCAGTTTATCGAACAAAAACCACTTACTTAGCAACCACTTCTTAGACTTCAACGCGCCCAGAAACACTTTTAAGTCAGCTAACTACATTAAAAACAACCTTCCCACTCCTCATCTTCCCCCGACCGAACTCTCTAGTCATTCCACGCATAACCACAGCATCTCTCCTTACTTACAAGCGCTCAGTACCGTACCTCAACGAGAAATCATCAGAAGCGACCTGAGAAGCGTTCGAACCGAAGAAGACAGATTCGCTGTCAAATCTATAAAATCCACCGAGGCAGCAGCCAAAGAAGCTACTCCGAACAAGATAGAATTCGACTTGGAACTCCTGCAGTCAGTCCAGCCAGTCAGCAACAACGTCAACTACGTATCTAGTCACAACCATCCAGTCAGACCAGCTTCAGAGGAAGCAAGACACGTCTACGGTGCTCAGCAAGATTATGGCGGGAACGCGAGCAGGCCAAGAAGCCGAAAGATCAACGCTTCGAAGTCAGAGCAGTCCCTTTTGTTAGTTAATGATCAATATAGAGATGACGACGTATATATATCAGATTTACCAAATTTAGTGAAAGGCAGTGTGCTAATCGACAATTCATTGAACCAGAATCGAGGCGGACATTTGAACTTGCAAGAAGACAGCAATCTTTTCGGAGGCCACTACTACCAGGCAAAAGAAAACCCCATTTACGCCAGTGACATGGAAGCCAGTGAAGCGAGGAGTTCAAGGAAAATCATCGCCAGTCCAAACGCCCCATCGATTGCAGTGGAGTGGGAGGAGACTGGAGGCTACCAGAAGCAACTGCCCATCAACAAAAAGTGGTACCACGACTACGTCTTTGCAAAAAACTCCAAACAGGAGTTTTCGTCGACGCCGTCTGGACCATGGAAGCTACGCTCGTCTCAGAATAGAGGTCTGCTACTCTTTCACTTGTCTATCTCAAGCCCTATGTTTTTTATTAATTAAATATTTTTATAAAAATCAGTGTTTAATTCTCATAGGAATTCATTCAAAATTGCCCACTCTACAGGAGCAAACATGTTTTCGAGAAATGCAAGCGACTATTCGGAGACTGAGCACATACGACAGAGTGTCGACGTCAAGAAGGAGGAGGAAGAGTTGATAGGTCCTTTGAGGGGAGAGTCGAGGAACGAAGCAGAAAGCGCCCTGAACATCGATGCGATCTCAGAAAAGGTAGAGTTGAGTCTCTTGAACGGCATGATCAGCATCCAAGTGAGGGTGCGATGCGAGAGGTTGGTGCCGATCCGAGGGACTGAAGACATGTTCAAGAAGTCAGCGGTGGTGGTGACGAGGATGATCGACATCGACATGAGCGTCAGTCCGCAGAGACAGGCCATGTACCGCACTGCTGTCGCCCTCTCTCGCAAAGATGATTCGGGACGTGGCAGTGACAAATTCCTCCGTCTGGGCACCAAGGATACCTTTGAGTTGTACTGCAAGCTGATGGAGATGGCGGATGCAGCAGACGGCAACCAAGAGGGCCTCATGTTTGGCAGTGTGCACATCGACAAGGAGCTGGAGGAGGAAAGAAGACTTCCACACGCCTCCATGTTTCCCGAACCTCCCTTCAACCAATCCAGCCCCACCAACCATAGAAAAAATCGGACTAGATTTTTGTAACATTTCGTTTATATGAATTTTAGAAAGTAGCTTCTTTTCCCTATTGTATTAAATTTGAAAAAGTCAACTGTAAATAGTTTTTCAATTCATCATCTTGGTTTAACATTTAAAAGCTTTTATCTTTTTAACAAAAGTTTTTGGTTTGAATTTTCACTTATTTAAAAGATTACTATTTTCATGAGCTTTTACAAGCGTTTGATATATTCTGCTGAATAAATACAAGATACATTCGTGACATGGGTGAATACTCAGACGAAGTTGCATGCATACAGATTTGTGACTTCTAATAGATATTTTAGTTAAAACATCACCTAAAATAGACTAAATTACTTACTGATGAAATCAGCCGATCACATGAGTCTGTTACTCTATTGTTTTACATTAATCATTTAAATGAAAATTTAAAATCAAATTATTGAAGGTGAAGGACAACTTCACACGAGGTATGTTTTTAATAGTATTTTATGAGCCACTTATGATATGAATAGGTTTTTGACCAAAAAGTCAAGCATTAACCTTCTTTTGCTTTTATGAATAGCTCTATTATAAAAATAGTTCTAAAAAAATAAATATTTTAAAAAGTATCAAACAAATTGATGTAATAATACACTTGTTATAGATATTTATCTAAAAGTGTATAAACTCACGCCAAGATAGCCTAATATAAATGTTTATATCAGTTGATTTCAACTGAAGACTATTTAGGTGTTTATTAGATATGCACATTTTTAAAGAATGTCTTAGGGACTTTTGTACATTTATTCTTCATTAAGTTGTTTATTGCTTTGCAAAATTAGTACATGAACCACTGTGTAGGATATAAAACCATTTTTAACAGATTTTCCAAAATTTAATAATAATAATTTAAAGTTTAAAAAAATTTTAGTTTGAAAAAACTGTACCCACATTTGTTCACAAGCTCGTTGGTTAGATTTATCATTTGTAAAATTACTTCTAAATAACTTTTAAATTCTTATACATAAAATAAGCAAAGTTAATTGATTTATTAATTTTAAAAAAGAGCTTTGATTTTTAGTTAGAGTGAAATTTTTAAAAATGACTTTTTTAAGATTTTAATTCTTATGCAAAATATAATTTAATGGAACTGAGATTTTGGTTATTAAGTTAATTTATATATTTTATTAATAATTAATTTATAGTTTATAGTTCTTACTTTTAATTGGTTTTAAATATAATAAAATGAAGTATATAAAAAATTTATTATTAAAAAAAATTATACAAAATTGATGATAGAAGTATTTAATTATTTTAAGATACAAATTAGTTATTTTCTGGGCGTTCAAAAATCACTAAAATAAAGATATGTTCTTGTTTTCTAAAATCTAGAGCAATAAAAAAACTTGTTTACACCAATAAGCTTCTGTGTTTAGAACTTCCTATTCCATCTATTCCTGCATACCATATACCATGGCCCAAAAATATTAATAATAATAGATAAGAAAAATAAGTTTAAAAAAAATGATTATCATCATCATGTCATGTGACTGAGTAAGTCTTTGAGAAGAAATCAAAAAGTAAAGATATAGACTATTATTTAATGATTTATATTGAAAATCTTTATCCATCAATAGTGCTTCTAAACAAACATAATGTGTCTTCATCTCAAGCCTCATAACTTGCATCTTCCAATTCCAATGCTACAAACAATCACTGCATAGCACCACCATTACCCCTGCCACAGCAACACAAAGATGGGTGATGCCAGCACAGCACAGAGCCACTCTGACAAGGAGAATCATGAAACTGCTGCCCTCAAAGAGTCCTCCATCGAAGGCACCACGGGCAAGGGACTGAACGCCTTCATCCTCACGTTGACCTTCACCTCCACCATTGGAGGCTTCCTCTTCGGCTACAACACCGGAGTCGTCTCAGGAGCCATCATCATGCTCGACGTTTGCTTCAACGCTTCTTATATAGGCCTTGTATTAGGCACTATATACAACTCCTACTTTTAGTATTCCAAGTATTGGTGGCCTTTGAATAGTCAAAAGATATACGTGCATTTGTATGCTTGTGTTTGCATGCGTATTCGTAGCAGACTTTTTAATTAATAGGCAACATCAGTCACTCCACCCACCGACCAGAATGTCTTCCCCATGTCATCTCTCAACAAGCAAGTCTTTGTCAGCATCACTATGGCAGCCGCCATGTTGTTTTCCTTAATTTCCGGTCTGTCTAATGATCTCATTGGACGAAAAAAAACGATTATGTTAGCGTCTGGGGTGTTTGTCATAGGGGGCGTGGTGTTGGCATTTTCGCAACACGTCACCACACTCCTGGTGGGGCGCTTCATCATCGGAATCGGCATAGGTAGGTTCTTTTGGGAGATTTCATGCTTTTTTCAGCTTAACGCCGCTTTAATTATGCATTTGTATTGATTATTTTACAATCATTAAGTGAGGCACTAAACCTTCAAGCATCTTGTGCATTCAAAACCACACTCCACAAATCCACGCTACACTCCACAACACAACACCACACTGCACTCCACAACACAACACCACACTCCACAACACCACACCACACTCCACAACACCACACCACACTCCACAACACAACACCACACTCCACAACACCACACCACACTCCACAACACCACACTCCACAACACCACACCACACTCCACAACACCACACCACACTCCACAACACAACACCACACTCCACAACACCACACCACACTCCACAACACAACACCACACTCCACAACACAAAACCACACTCCACAACACCACACCACACTCCACAACACCACACCACACTCCACAACACAACACCACACTCCACAACACCACACCACACTCCACAACACAACACCACACTCCACAACACCACACCACACTCCACAACACCACACCACACTCCACAACACAACACCACACTCCACAACACCACAATCCACAACACCACACTCCACAACACCACACTCCACAACACCACACCACACTCCACAACACCACACAACACTCCACTCCACCATACCACACTCCACAACACCACACCACACTCCACAACACCACACCACACTCCACAACACCACACTCCACAACACCACACCACACGCCACAACACCACACCACACTCCACAACACCACACCACACTCCACAACACCACACCACACTCCACAACACAACACCACACTCCACAACACCACACTCCACAACACCACACCACACTCCACAACACCACACCACACTCCACCATACCACACTCCACAACACCACACTCCACAACACCACACCACACTCCACAACACCACACTCCACAACACCACACCACACTCCACAACACCACACCACACTCCACCATACCACACTCCACAACACCACACTCCACAACACCACACCACACTCCACAACACCACACTCCACAACACCACACCACACTCCACAACACCACACCACACTCCACAACACCACACCACACTCCACAACACCACACCACACTCCACAACACCACACCACACTCCACAACACCACACCACACTCCACAACACCACACCACACTCCACAACACAACACCACACTCCACAACACCACACCACACTCCACAACACCACACCACACTCCACAACACAACACCACACTCCACAACACCACACCACACTCCACAACACCACACTCCACAACACCACACCACACTCCACAACACCACACCACACTCCACTCCACCATACCACACTCCACAACACCACACCACACTCCACAACACCACACCACACTCCACAACACAACACCACACTCCACAACACCACACTCCACAACACCACACCACACTCCACAACACCACACCACACTCCACCATACCACACTCCACAACACCACACTCCACAACACCACACCACACTCCACAACACCACACTCCACAACACCACACCACACTCCACAACACCACACCACACTCCACCATACCACACTCCACAACACCACACTCCACAACACCACACCACACTCCACAACACCACACTCCACAACACCACACCACACTCCACAACACCACACCACACTCCACAACACCACACCACACTCCACAACACCACACCACACTCCACAACACCACACCACACTCCACAACACCACACCACACTCCACAACACAACACCACACTCCACAACACCACACTCCACAACACCACACCACACTCCACAACACCACACCACACTCCACCATACCACACTCCACAACACCACACTCCACAACACCACACCACACTCCACAACACCACACTCCACAACACCACACCACACTCCACAACACCACACCACACTCCACCATACCACACTCCACAACACCACACTCCACAACACCACACCACACTCCACAACACCACACTCCACAACACCACACCACACTCCACAACACCACACCACACTCCACAACACCACACCACACTCCACAACACCACACCACACTCCACAACACCACACCACACTCCACAACACCACACCACACTCCACAACACCACACCACACTCCACAACACAACACCACACTCCACAACACCACACCACACTCCACAACACCACACCACACTCCACAACACAACACCACACTCCACAACACCACACCACACTCCACAACACCACACTCCACAACACCACACCACACTCCACAACACCACACCACACTCCACTCCACCATACCACACTCCACAACACCACACCACACTCCACAACACCACACCACACTCCACAACACAACACCACACTCCACAACACCACACTCCACAACACCACACCACACTCCACAACACCACACCACACTCCACCATACCACACTCCACAACACCACACTCCACAACACCACACCACACTCCACAACACCACACTCCACAACACCACACCACACTCCACAACACCACACCACACTCCACCATACCACACTCCACAACACCACACTCCACAACACCACACCACACTCCACAACACCACACTCCACAACACCACACCACACTCCACAACACCACACCACACTCCACAACACCACACCACACTCCACAACACCACACCACACTCCACAACACCACACCACACTCCACAACACCACACCACACTCCACAACACCACACCACACTCCACAACACAACACCACACTCCACAACACCACACCACACTCCACAACACCACACCACACTCCACAACACAACACCACACTCCACAACACCACACCACACTCCACAACACCACACTCCACAACACCACACCACACTCCACAACACCACACCACACTCCACTCCACCATACCACACTCCACAACACCACACCACACTCCACAACACCACACCACACTCCACAACACCACACTCCACAACACCACACCACACTCCACAACACCACACCACACTCCACAACACCACACCACACTCCACAACACCACACCACACTCCACAACACCACACCACACTCCACAACACAACACCACACTCCACAACACCATACCACACTCCACAACACCACACTCCACAACACCACACCACACTCCACAACACCACACTCCACAACACCACACCACACTCCACAACACCACACCACACTCCACCATACCACACTCCACAACACCACACTCCACAACACCACACCACACTCCACAACACCACACTCCACAACACCACACCACACTCCACAACACCACACCACACTCCACAACACCACACCACACTCCACAACACCACACCACACTCCACAACACCACACCACACTCCACAACACAACACCACACTCCACCATACCACACTCCACAACACCACACCACACTCCACAACACCACACCACACTCCACAACACCACACTCCACAACACCACACTCCACAACACCACACCACACTCCACAACACCACACCACACTCCACAACACAACACCACACTCCACCACACCACACTCCACAACACCACACCACACTCCACAACACAACACCACACTCCACCACACCACACTCCACAACACCACACCACACTCCACAACACCACACCACACTCCACAACACCACACTCCACAACACCACACCACACTCCACAACACCACACCACACTCCACAACACCACACCACACTCCACAACACCACACTCCACAACACCACACCACACTCCACAACACCACACCACACTCCACAACACCACACTGCACTCCACAACACCACACCACACTCCACAACACCACACTCCACAACACCACACCACACTCCACAACACCACACTCGACAACACCACACCACACTCCACAACACCACACCACACTCCACAACACCACACCACACCACACTCCACAACACCACACTCCACAACACCACACCACACTCCACAACACCACACTCCACAACACCACACTCCACAACACAACACCACACTCCACAACACCACACTCCACAACACCACACTCCACAACACCACACCACACTCCACAACACCACACTCCACAACACCACACTCCACAACACCACACCACACTCCACAACACCACACCACACTCCACCATACCACACTCCACAACACCACACCACACCACACTCCACAACACAACACCACACTCCACAACACCACACTCCACAACACCACACTCCACAACACCACACCACACCACACTCCACAACACAACACCACACTCCACAACACCACACTCCACAACACCACACTCCACAACACCACACCACACTCCACAACACCACACCACACTCCACAACACCACACCACACTCCACAACACCACACTCCACCATACCACACTCCACAACACAACACCACACCACACTCCACAACACCACACCACAGGCATATCCTCAATGAGCATCCCGATGTACATAGCAGAGTGTTCACCACGCTCGCACAGGGGTTTGCTGGTCACGCTGAACACGCTCTTCATCACAGGGGCGCAGTTCGTCTCCTGTCTCGTGTGTGGTGCTGCCAGTGCCTATGAGACCCATGGATGGAGGTGGTGTGGTTGGGTGGTGTGGTTGGAGCATCACTTTCAGTACAATTACATCAAAGCTTTTCTTATTCTGATCAATCACTTCCAACATCGCAATTCATCTTTATTGCTTCGTCACCCACCACCATCATTATCTCTCCCCTCTTTCTCTGTCCATGCAGACTGGCACTGGGTCTAGGAGCGCTCCCAGCCAGCATTCAACTGGTCCTCTTCATCTTCCTACCCGAGAGTCCTCGCTGGTTGGCCGCGAAGGGACGGAAGGAAGAGGCGAGGAGCGTGCTTGGGCGCATCGAGGCCGATCGAGACGTGGTGGAGGAGGAGATGGCTTCCATCGAGAAGTGTCTCCAGGAGCACGCTAACCAGAGAGGTAGTTGTGCTGCTGCTAGTCTTGCTAATTAATAGTATTGAAAATTATAATAATATTACGAACGTTAAATTATGAATTAATGTCTATCAAAAAGTTAATAAGCTAAACTTATTCAGTTTTTTACAATTACTTTCATTAATAAAAATTTTCCCTTTTATATAGTTACCATATTTTTCATGACGGTTTCTAAACTATACAGTATAGTCCTGTGTAGTGTCGACCTGTGGTAATGGAAGTTTACATTTCGCAGAGTCAGGGCCGTTTTCAATACTGGCAAGGGTGTTTAGGACTCGTCACGTGATGAGGGCTCTGCTGATTGGTTCGTTGTTGCAGCTGGTGCAGCAAGTGGCCGGAGTGAACGCTGTGATGTGAGTGGTAGAGGGGGAGTGGTTGGGTGGGAGAGGGGGTGGGGTATTGAACCACATCACAAGTCACCACGCTACACGGCATTAACTATAACATCTCCATCCCCCACACTGCTCACCACATAGCACCACACAGCGTCACACTTCTCACCACACACTTCTTACCCCACCACACCACACTACACCTCACATCTCTCCAAACCACACACACTTCTCACCACACCACACCACCTCCCCACCAGGTACTACAGCGCCACGATCATTCAAATGTCAGGCGTTGAGAACCTCTCTAACGCCATCTGGCTGTCGGCCCTCGTCGCCTCTTTCAACTTCCTCGCCACCTTCATCTCCATCCCGATGGTCGACCGGGTGGGCAGGAGGGCACTCACCCTTCTATCCCTTTCTGGTGTGTGTGTGTTTGTGTGTGTGTGTGTGTGTGTGTGTATGTGGTGTGTGGGTGTTTGTGTGTATGTGTGTGTGTGGGTGTGTGTGTGTGTGTGTGAGTGTGTTTGTGTGTGTGTGTATTGCTTTATAAATATATGATTTTCTAAATCTATATTTCTTTAACAATTCAGATAAATATTTAAAATTTGATTAGTACGACCCATAAAAATCTTCCCGCCACAGGCACCCTCGTAGGCCTCCTGGTGCTGGGCACAGGCTTCAAGCTGACCAGCATCAACTCACCTCCTTCCACTCTCTCCCTCAACACCTCATCAGCGTGTGCCTCTCACATGTGTGTGGTTTTGTGTGTTGTATGTTTTTGTGTGGTTGCGTATGTGAGTGCTTTTGTGTGTGCGAGAATGTGTGTGCGTAATAATGTTTTGTCGCAATGCGGCTTAAATGAGGGGTTTTGTTTAGAGATCGGTTTTGTGTTTGAAGCGACTGCTCGAGGTTGTGGTGGTTCAATGCGATGACGATAACATGCCAGTGCCATCACTACATTACTCCTGCAACACACCACAACGTTTTACCACACCAAACCAAACCACAAAATTCTGACACCACAACATTATAACACCAACACACCATCACATCCCAACACCACACCATCCCAACACCACACCATCCCAGCACCACCACACCACACTACAGCACACCATCCCAACCAACCACACCACACACGCCACAGCATCCCAACACCACCACACCACACACGCCACAGCACCTGTGAAGCGTGCGTCAAGGACCTCTCGTGCAACTACTGCTTCCAACCCGACGACCAAGCATTCCATAACAGCTTCTGCCATCCCACCGCATATCTACACGCCAACAACAACAGCAATAATAATTATAATAGTTATAGTAATAATAATAATAGTTATAGTTATAATAATAGCACTGAAAACAATTTGACTTCCGCCAAACAGTGTTCGAGCATTTTCAACACACATTTCCTCATCCACAACGACAACAACAACGACAACAACATCAACAACAACAATTACGTCATCATCGACAACAACTACGTCAAGAGCGCCTGGAAGGTCTCGAGCAAGCACTGCAGCACTTCCTTCTCTTGGCTGTCCACCTTCGGCATGGCCCTCTTCCTCATCTTCTTCGCGCCTGGTGCTCTTGATGATGATGATGGCGATGATGAGGATGATGGTGGTGCTGGTGATGATGATGGTGGTGGTGATGATGATGATGATGATAATGATGTGGATGATGATGATGATGTTGTATTCTGGTTGTCAGAGGAGGTTTCATCCACCTCATAATGGTATGTGTAGACTAACTTGTGTAGACTACACATTATGCACATTTAAGCGAGCAACGACCGACCAACACAGGCATGGGTCCAATGCCGTGGACGATCAACTCCGAGATCTACCCTAACTGGGCGAGGAGCGCTTGCGTCTCGGTGGCTACGAGCGTCAACTGGCTAGCGAACATGCTCGTGTCGTTCACTTTTCTGTCGCTCATCGAGGCCATCAATGGATATGGTGAGTGGAGTTGGTGGGTGGGTGGAGTTGGTGGGTGGGTGAGTGAAAGCTTCGATTGTTTGAGAAGGAGGGTTGAGAATATTCACTTCCAACCAGTCACAACCACCACATCAGCATAGCAACAACACCACAGGAGTCTTTTTCTTGTTCGCTTCCTTCGTGGCGTTCAGTCTCCTCCTCCTCTTCCTCATCCTGCCTGAGACGAAGAACAAACGCTTAGAGGAGATCGAGGAACTCTTCAAGGCGAGGGTCCTGGTGCCGTGCAACAAACCAAAGGTGTATCTGGTCGCAGAGTGACCACAAGAAGACAATCGGGGCTTTGAACACGTGGTCTTTCAATGCGATGATGCAAGGGAATGTAAAGTATTTATCAAGAATGTAGGTGAATTGTGGTCGGAGTTTTAAGCGGGTTTCTCTAAGAGATGTCGAATTAACTGGTTTGCAATTCACGACATTTTTAGCAACATAAAAGCATATCCCATCGATTTTTAAGATTTAGTAGTTTAGTCTGCAGGGATTTCTGGTGGCTGTCTCGCTGATGTGATATTGCTCAATTAACACTTTGACTGGTAACATATTGCTAGTTCAGTTAAGTTCATCCTTTTATGAGATATTACTCAACATAAATTATGCATGCTTTATAGCATAATACACAATCAAGCTGAAGGGATGACCACTTTCTTTCTGGCATATTCGACGTCTGCTTTTAGGGAGATTTAAAAAGGGAGGTTGCCATTTTAATTTATTGTCATTTTATTTAAAGCCTAGTGTCCCTTAACGAAGTATAATCGACTTCCGTGCCTTGGTTCAGTAGCAATTTACTTACCACTAAAAGTCTTACAAACTCTCAAACCCCAAACATAAATCAACTTTAAGAATATCTTCAACTTGTTCCTGCATTGTAATTAAGTTGGGCTATTTTCTATTATAAGTGGCGCTAGTCCCGTTGAAGCTCAGGCCACTTTGTTGAGACATTTTACCTATTAAATCTTTAGTTCTTGTTTCTGACTCCACTTCACCACAGCTAACCAGGGAGGGGGATAGGGGGAAAGGGTGGGGAAAGGGTTATGATGGGAAGGTTCACCACACGACGCTGTACTGCCCTATAGCTGTATATCCTTGTGGTTCAATACGGATAATCTGGAAAACCATTAATATTTGAGTCTTACTATTTTATGTTTTTTTAGATTATTATTATTATTAATTCTATTTGTTTCATGCAAAATTTAGTACGATTCTCTTGGCTTTGCATATGCAAATTATTTCAAAGAAGACAAAAATAAACGTCTGCATACTTTTTTTTGTTTCAAAATATAACAAGTTCAACAAATTCAACAAGAACGTGTAAGTTAACAGGTTAAAACATGTTTAAGAAGTAATAAGGATGATTTAGGCTATTGAACAAGAAGTTAATAAACGAATAAGTTGAAAAATTGACTAAAGAATTGTAAGTTTTGATCACAAATTTAATTGAACAATTAATCGAATGCAGTCAAAAATCATACACAACAAGTTTCTTTCAAACTTGAATGAACACTCGAGTGACAACTTGTAATACAATTGATTAATCTTCCCAACTACAACTCTCCAACACTAGTAGGCCTTGATTGGCACAAAAATTTAAAGTTAAACAATGTGAAAAATTGTGGAAAACGTTAAAAAAAAAAATATTAACAACTTCAAGTTCCTGTTTCTCGTTTCCCTCATCTTTGCATCTGTAAATTTTAAAACGAAAATTGAGAAAGATTACAACACCACTTCGGCTTTCTACACCATCGAACCACACATCACTTGACCTATAGCCTGTAGGCTATACGATAAGACGACAGGCTTTTCTAATCTAATTTCTTCAAGACACCACCTCACCAGTCAGCGGTCTCGTTGTAGTGGTAGACGTAGATGCGGTAGTCCTTGCTGGAGAGGATGATCGACGAGTCGCCCATGAGCGCCGTGTCGAAGCACTGCGCATGCTTCACTCGACTCTCCATCGCTCTCAGGTACTTGCCCTCCTGTGGAGGTGGAATTGACTTGAAGGTTTTGACTGAGTGGCATCGAGAAAGTCTTGGTGTGGGTTGAAAGGAGGATGAAAATGGTTTCATGAAAGAGACGTTTGAAACGTGAAATGTCATCAGATTGTCAGTTTAAATCGAGTTTTAAGCGTTCTTGAATTTATAAATACGAGCTATATAAATATATTCATTAAATTGGAATTACAGTTTTTTAAACAATTTATTAGCAAGTTTCAAACTACAAAAGAATGGCTCCCTAAACGGAGAAACCAACTTGAGTGAAGATGGTGACGTTGAAGTTGTTGTGGTTGTCAGCCACGACGAGTTCTCCGACGCTGTTTATGCCCACCCCGATGGGATAATTGGTCACCCCCATTCCACCGATCGTCCTCAGGAAGGCTCCGTGGTAGTCGAAAACAACGACGCCATGCCTGCGATTGTCGCTGATGAAAACCTCCTCTCGCTCGTTGACGGCAACTCCGTTCGGAAAGTTCACTTTTTTCTCGACAAGGAATCGGTTGAGAACCGAGCCTGAAGAGTTGAAGATGACAACACGCATCACCTGTTCATGGTTGGGAGGGATCAGTCGAGTACTGTTCACCATTGCATACTGAATCGAATATTCGTCACAATATTTTGACATCAGAATGAGAATAAATGAATAATTAAACTATAAATGATGCCAATTATAACAGTTACTGTAAATTTAAATTAGATTCTTTCCAACTTCTCTGAAACAACACCATCTCTCAGCACACGCACCTTGCACTCGACCACGATGATCCTTCCCATCTGGTCAACGGTGATTCCTCTGGGATGCTGCAGCACATGAGAGCCAAATCTTCGGACGAACCTGCCCTCTTCGTCGTACACCCTCACCTGTGTGAGTTGATGGGAAAAGAAATTAACAAAATGCTTCTTAAACTACACGTTCCGTCCCAATTAAGAAATGCACTGATTCTAGAAACTTTAAAAAAAATTATTTATGAATTCTCAATCATCTAGCGCTCAACCTGGTGGGTGGGACTCCGTTCTGTGACATAAATGTCTCCAGTGCTCTTGTTCACAGCCAATCTGTTTGGGTAAACCAAGTCTCGCTCGTTCTGTGACTTCAGATCTGGGTCTGTTTCAGCCGAGTCTTGGCCTATCACCCGCTTAAAAACTCCCTTGGAGTCGAAAGCCTGTTTGGTGTCATGGTGTTATTGAAAAGTTTTAATGCTGGTGTAAAATGAATAATTGCATTATTTCCCTATTCTTTGATACACACCTCAAAACAAAACAAAAAATTTATCAATAATTAACAGTTGTTTTATCGTGCCAAACGGCATGAAAATAATTTCAAAAAACTATGATAAAGTCGACAACCTGGATGCGGTGGTTGTTGGCGTCTGCAATCAGAATCTCGCCTCTCCTGCTCACAGCCACTCCACTCGGCTCCGAGAAGTCTCCAGGCCTGTTTCCAAACTCTCCAAATTTGCACAAGTAACCCATTTTGGAGCGCTTCACTTTGCTGGAAAGATTGCCATCTGGCAATATGACTCTGTTGTGGGGTGTTGAGAGATTAGTCTATTCAATCTTGTGATTTTAAAGTTAAGTATTTCTAATAATGAGTAGTAGTTATATAATTTTGTTAACAATATTTTTGAATTTAAAAATTAAGTTAGTTCAGAAATATCGATCAGTTTTAAATAATATTGAATAAATTATAATTATCAGTCAAGTAAATGTTGAAAAATGTGAAGTTAGAAAGATAACGTGTGAAGGTCTTCTTGACCAATGGTCGTAACAGCTGCACCCGTTTGAGGCAGTGAGGGGTTTTGAAAGTTCTTCTGGAAGGCGTAGTTGTGCTGGTGGTCAGTCCTTGTGGGTTGAAGGAGGACGCTGTGTTTTGTTTGAATCCTTAACTTTCTTTTTATATTAAAAAAAATACAAAACTAAATATTAACTACTCAATTAACATTTTTCGCTAACTTTAAAATATATTTTAAAAATGGTTGTATTTAAAAACCTGTTATTAGAAGGGTCACGCTGATAATTGAAGTGAAGGCCTGTGTCCCTGTGAGGAACAACGCCTTGGTTGGTTTGACCTCTGAAGTAAAACTGTTCTCCGTAAGACGTCATCATTCCTTGGGGGAGAAAACTCTCCTCTGGCAGCACTCCTCCACTCTCCATAGTTCTGCCATCCATGCTTTCGTCTTCACATTGCGAACTTTCAAATTTTTCAACTTTCGCGTAGACGTTTTGCACACTGGATCTTACTAGTTGTTTGTTGGCGGAAAAAGCCAGCTCAGAAATCAGATTGTTCAAGTCGCAGAACTCTGGTTTGTAGTTGACGAGTTCCTCAACCCTCTGGATGAGGTCAAGCTTCAGAGGAATGAACTTGAGGTTGAAGGGAAGAGGAAGGAAGGTTTCGATGAGAGCTTCCGCCTCACTCACCTCCATCAGATTGCCTTCCACCGTTGCCTTCATGCCCTCCACCTTTGCCACTCTCGTCTCGTGACTCCTCTCCAACTCATTCTGCACTTGCTCCTTCTTCTCCTGCAACACCTTCTCAGCGTATGAAATGACGTTTCAATGTAATAGGTCACTAATACTACTTGAGTGCCCAATGTGTGTGGCGTAAACGATTAAATTAGAAAAAATCATTGGAAGAATAACTTTCGCGACTGAAATTTGATGAAGATTTCTTGAATTTTAACATGAAAAGAATAGAAAAACAATATAATTTATAAATTATTACAATTCATTAAGTTCAAATAAAAACCAACAAAATATTTTCATTAACCTTTAGCTATAATTTGAAACAAATCCACAGTCTCTGTTCTCTCATATATTAAATCTTACTTAATATCTTATATAAATTTATAACATTTCAAAATCTTTCACCTGGAGAAAGTAATTGTGGAAGGAATCAAGGCGATTCTGCATTTCCTCGTGGCGAGTTCTGAGCCTGGCTTCAGTCCGCTCAAAGCCTTCGAGGACACTCTTCAGTTGCAGCTGATGTGCCTTGGTGTTGTCTCGACCCTGCCGCAGTTGTTCGGTCTGCATCTGGTGCAGCAGAGGCAGTTGGATGCCGTCGTGTTTGCTGCACTTGCTGCTCCTTTGGCATTCTTCGCAGACGAAGAAACAACACGTTTTGCAGTAGGAAGTGTACGCAAAGCCGGGGTGCGCAGGACAGAATTTCTCTGTGTCGTTGCACGCCTCGTTGTGAGTGGAATGCTCTTGCGAGAAGGAGTCGAGAGTGGAGGAGTGGAGAGTGGAACTGTGAGACTGCTCCGACATTTCTTTCACTGAAATAAGAAGATTTTTGAGCTCTTGTGAGTTGAGCGAATCTGGCTCGTTCGCAGGGCAGTTTGAGGTATCTTCTTTGAAGCTCACCTCTTCTTTTACATTCATTGTAAAGTGTCGATAATTTAGTTTATATTCAGTGTATTTCGTATTAAATATTGTTTTCTTTTCACGTTTTTATAAATGGCTGAATTAATTAATAAGTTCAAACGTAAATTTCTGCAGGTCTTTTACGTTGTGATCTAGGGTTGAGTTGAACAGGCGAATGCTTAAGGTGGCTGTCAGACTAACAGGCTAGCCCCCACCTGCCTTTCCAGCTCATTCAAACTCATTAGTGCACTAGAATGTGCACCAAAGTGGACCATGATTCTCAAGAAATTAATTCTAGTTTAAGTGAAGTGTCTGCATTGGGACATGTTCTGTGAAAGATATCATCTAAAAATGCCAGATGCTTATGAATAAAAGAATACTTTGAATAACTCTCTTTCTTAAATTTTTTCCTAGTTTAAAACAAATAATTAACACTCAAAATCTTTATATTTTGGATACTTTACCTCCTGCCTCTCAAAGGAAAGTAAAGCACAAGTGGTGTGGAAAGACTTTGCTAACTTGGTTTTTTTGCATAAAAAAATGCAAATAAAGTGTTGTCATGCTTTTAGCCAAATTTTTGAAGGTTTTAAATTCTCTTCTGAAACCTAATAAAAATGCGTGTGACATTGACTGGCAGCTTTAAATGCTCTCAATTTGAGTGTCTTAAAAATCGAACAATTTAATGAAAAAGTTTATTAGATAAAATTCAAAATCAATTTGTCTTATTCACATGGGAAAAGCACATTTTTCCCGAACTAGTAATTTATAATCAAATTTTCTTGAGTGCCTCAGGGACTTTTGCGCCTCTACAATGGATTGTGTGCATTTATTTGCTTGCATTTTCAACTCATTGCATAGCATTTTTAGTCTAAAAAATGTTTTTAAAATTAAGACAAAAATGCTACATTTTATATAACAATATTTATTTGCAACGAAAGAAAAAAGTTAATTATGTTAAGAATCGAAATACACTAGAGTCTAGTGACTAGACCATAGAGCGAGGAAGCAAAAAAGGGCAAAAAGATAAGAGAGTGGTTCACTGCACAGATCATTTATCGATTTCTTCATTCGGTTTTTCGCCATTCCTCTATCGAACCTTGCGATGTAATATTGTTCTGAGTGTGAAGTTACGCATTAGTTTTTTTCAAGCATAAATATGTGTTTTTTAGAGATTTAAATTATCTTTCTACTTTAAATTCAAATACCTTAAATTACATTACATCACATATTCCTATTCAACTTCTTATAACGTTACAATAAAACGTCGTTGAATAAAATTCTTTAGAATGAACATGTTGCTGTATATATTGAAAATGATTCTTTTTTATTTTCATCATTTTAGCATTTCAAAAAATATTAATGAAATTTCCTAGTTTTTCATTAAAAGTGCGATTACTTCAGATAATGTCAGTTCTTTCTCAAGACGTATTCCTCACTCCTTCCTTGTGCATACACCACCAATCGACTCTTTCCTTTTGAGCACTCTCATTGACTTCCATTCACCTTTGAAAATGCTGCCATTTTTATCCAAGGCCGTATATTTAATGTGGCCGTTCTATAAATACCAACTGTGCACACAACCTGCCAGCAACGTCAATGGACGCTACTTTTAGCTCTAGCTGCCTCTGACGCCAGACAACTTAATGCAGACATTTAAGCGATTTTTAATATAATTTTTAATTATTTAAAAATATGAATATCTCAAAGGCGTCATAATCTCTCATCGGACTTTCTTTCTTTTCAGAAAACGTTAGTTTGCAAAAAAAACAAGAAAAATAATAAAAACATGTCTCAAAAATTAAAATGATTAAAAGCTTTGAAATTATATGCATCCTAGCTATCTTCTCAAAAATACTTCAAATTACATTCAGTTTAGAAACAACCTCTACTCTCCAGTAGACGTCCATACAACATGGCAACCCTGTACAACATAGCACCATCATACAACGTGCAGCTAGCTGTGGAGGCGTGTATTGATTGAGGAGATGGAGCAGTGCTGAGCCATTTAAATGTCCACGAAACGATACGAGAGCGCTCAACGGTGCATGCTTCCGACTGCTGGACACAATCTCGCAATGAGTTAGTTGATCGATTCAGAAGCAAGAACTCCCACTGGCTTTTATTCAAGTGAGTTTTTGAGTATGAAAAGTTGTTTAAACTCTAAGGGAACTTGCAAATGAAGCTTTGTGGGATATTAAAGACAGAACTTTTTTGCGTAATATTTAACGATCATAGTAAGTGAGCGAATGATTTCCTAACGGTAGAGATAAGTCTTAAAAATTTATTTTTTACATTTATAAAAGAAAACTTTTAGTACGCAAAACTTTTAAATGTCTTTTTTTACATCAATAGAAGAGATTTTAACAAGCCAATAGTAATACTTATTTGAATAATTAAAAGCTGTATTATTCTGGCATCACCCACAGAGCTTCGATGCCACTGTACTTTAACATTTTCCTTCGCGCCTGTGGGCTAATAGGGTGCCCTTGAGAAGGCACCCAAATCATGACCATTGGTTCAACCGATTGCCGTAACACACTCTGCCACTCGTTCATTTATAAACGGATGCATTCAGTTTTATAAGCACTTTTAATCTTTTTTCAAATACATAAAATCATTCAAAAAATCATTATTTTAAACACCCTCTCACTCTCTAGAGCGGCCAGCACAGCAGCAGCAGCAATGGATCCTGTAGCGATGAACGACTACGGCTACGGAGAAGATGAGCTGGACCACAAGTTCAGCAAGTACACCTTCAACAACAACCGCCCCAACCAGCCCGCTCAACAAATCTCGCAAGCACAATACAACAACCAACAACAATATATCGATCCCAACCAACAACAACAATTCATAGACCCTAACCAACAACAGCAGTATCTGGATCCCAACCAGCAACAATCGCAGCAACCAAACCTCCTAAACGGTAACAAGTTCTCCGACAAGCTGAACGAAAGCTTCAACATGGCTTTTCCGAACATTAAAAAAAATCTTCTTTTCGCAAAAGCGTTTTATTTTTTCTTCTACGCCGCGTTTGGCTCACTCTTTCCCCTCATCGGAGTCTACTTCAAGCAACTGGGCATGTCCCCGTGCCAGACTGGCCTGCTGATTGGACTGAGGCCCTTCGTGGAACTCTTCGCCGGTGGGCAGGGATGCAGAACTAGTTCGGATGATTTTTAAGTTGTTTCCCATTCCGATAATGTAAGAAGTTATATAGGAAAGTATTTACCAAATTAAAGCGTTCATAAATCTGAAATATTGTTTCGATGGCAAGTTGACTTTTCCTCGATGAATTCTTTTCCTACATTTTCTTGGAGCTTTTATAAGTTGAAATTTTATCGGCAAATAACTTAATATTATTTCAGAGACTTGAAAATCGCAAAAATCAACCAATTAAAGTTTTTAATGAAGAATTATTTTGAATTTTGAATAGAACGTAAAAACATTCTTTAATCGACTTTTCTTCACAGGTCCATTTTGGGGCAACTTGGCTGAGCGGTGGAAGAAGTGGAAGTTGATCCTGCTCGGATCGCTAGCCTGTTGGTTCATCTTCACGGTCAGTCTTGCCTTCGTGCAGCCAGCAGCCAACTCGTGTCTCATCCACAACGGCACGAACATCTTCGTCGCCAAGCCGTACACCATATACGGACTGACGTTCGAGAACATGGAAAGCAATGATATAATAAGACCCAGGCAGAAAAGGTCTGTCTACAGGCTGCAGAATGGAGGGTATAAGTACGATGGAGAAGTAGGAGAAGATGTGGGAGAAGATTTGATCACAAATGCTCACCTGAAAAGCTATGAACCGCATCTGAAGCACATTGCTGCATCAACTGAAAACTTGATCTTCCACCCTGTGAAAAACTATATCGATTATAACAAACTGCAAAATAAAAGATATAAAAGATCAGAGGTGGAAGGTAAAAAGAAAAAAAAGAAAAAGTCTAAAAAAGTAATAGAAGCACCCCCTGAAGAAGAAGAAGAAAAGAAAAAAGAAGAAGAAGAAATAAAAGAAGAAGAAATAAAAGAAGAAGAAAAAAAAGAAGAAGAAATAGAAGAAGAAAAAGAAGAAGAAAAGGAAGAAGAAAGAGAAAAAGAAGAAAAAAAAGAAGAAGTTAACAAAAAACAAATGAATAAGAAAAAAACCGGAAGCAAAAAAGAAGTTGAAGAGAAGAAAGAAGAGCCTTCCAAAAAGGAAGAGGATGACAGCTACGAGTACTACGCCATTGACGACGATGAACCCTTCGACGCCACCAAGAACACCAAGCAGACCTTCTACCAGTTCAAGCAGTTTCCCTACCCTGCCATCGACATCCCCGGTCTGTCGCCCTTACCGCTTGACCACAGGCACATCGTTAATCTGGAGGCTGACGAAGTTAAGGGCCTCGTCTCACCACCACTCAGTGCCGTCGTCTACAGAGAGAGGGTTTGTTCAGAAACTATTTAAAATTCAGTTTAAAATTAGTATAACATTTTTTCCAGCTGGAAAAAATGTTAAATTATAGCACCAATTATCTAATTTTATAAACTTTAACTTATAATTATAAACCTAAAAAAGTTATCGAGTATCGAAATTAACGCTCAACACAGGACATCACGAGCATCTTCCTGATCCTGCTGATTCTGCAAATCCTCGGCGAGTTCCTGAGCACTCCCTCGATCAACTTGGCTGACACCGCCACCTTGGGCTACCTTCAGGGCAAGACCGAAGACTACGGCAAGCAGAGGATCTACGGCTCGCTCGGCTGGGCCGTGTCGATGTTCTTTGTGGGAATCGCGCTAGACTACTCAAACATCTTCTCGAACCACCCTTGTGGAACCGAACATGTGGTCGACCGAAACTACATGACCTGCTATGCGGTCTTTGGCATGTTGATGCTGTGTGCTCTGGCCTCCGCCACTCAGTTCAAGTTCAGAGAGGTTGACTCGCCCATACAAGTGGTGCAGCTGCAGAAGCTGAAGGAAAAGGTTTGTTTTTGGAGAACTTGTTTTGTAAAGAGAAACGGTTTTCAAGTCAATCAACTTAGTTTGTGCTCTTTTGGTTTCATCAAACAAGCTTAAAAAATGTAAAAATAGAGTAGAAGAAACACAATTACACTATTGAATCAGGTGGTTGACACAGTCCATAACAAGTTTGGGGGTGCTAAAGATCCGAACAAAACGGATGTCGTGGGTGAACCTCTGACTGAAAACCAGACTTTAGGGGAACATGAGAACCAGCCAGCAAAACCCTCCCCTATAACGTTCGTACCTCGTGGAAGGGCGGGCAGACTGCCTCAGTGGGTGAGCGTCTTGAAGATGTTTGCCCCCATTCAGTACTCTTCCATGTTCTTCATAATCTGGTTTAGCGGATTCGGTGTCGGTTTGGTGTTCGCTTTTCTCTTCTGGCATCTCCAGGACCTTGGCGGCTCACCCACTCTTTTCGGCATCGCTTCGGTAATCAACCATCTTTCGGAACTGCTTGCGTTCTTCTTCATCAAGAAGGTCGTCGTTAAGCTAGGTGAGGCCTTTGACTGAATGTAATGAGGCGTATTTAAACTTTTGAAGTCGTGATGAAAAAGCTTTATATAAATAAAATATTACCCTATTAAATTTAATTATTTTATAACATAATTACTAATATATTTAATCCATTAAAAAGCTTAACTTTTTAACAATTTAAATAAAGTTCAAATTCTCTCTTGCAGGTCACTTGAACGTGGTGTACATTGGCTTGGTGGCAAATGTCTTCCGCTTCGTTTCCATCTCCTACCTCTCCAGGCCCTGGCTCGTCTTGCCGCTGGAGTTCTTCCAAGGTCTGCTCGAGAATGATAATAATAACTTATATTTTTAAGTGAATTATTTTGGCATTAATTGATTTTTTTAAAATAATTTTTACATAGATGTTTTAAAATGTGGTAACAAATGTCTATGAGGTTTTAATTATATACACTATTACTAATAATACTACTACTACTGATAAACAATTCATCAAAAACCAAAATATTACTTTGTAAAACCTCCACCTACTCGCCAGGTTTGACACACGCGTCGGTGTGGGCATCAGGCGTGTCGTACATGACTCAGACCATCCCCGAGGAGAACCGATCGACAGCGCAGATGATCCTCCAGTCACTGCACCTTGCTGTCGGCAGAGGCTGTGGCACTGTCATCGGAGGCATCTTCATCAACAGCTATGGTGAGACCTCGAGCGTATTTGAGATTAAATAAAAAGTTTGATAAGTTTATGTGAAAATATTTTTCTTATAAAAGTTTTTTTTCTCGCATTTTTTTCGCGCAAATATTTTTTTAGGTATTTCTTTCTCCATAGAATTTTTGCGTTTAACTTTAAACTGATAAATATTATAGAATATCTATTAATAACTTATAATAGAGATTGTGAGCGTTACACATGAGATCACACTGAAACTAAAGCTCAAGCCATAAAAACCTTCATTCAAAATACACAAACATCCACTGGCATTAAACTTAACCCCCCCCCACACCCCACACACACACACACACACACACACACACGCACACACAGACACAGACACACACACACACACACACACACACACACACACACACACACACACACACACACACACACACACACACACACACACACACACACAAATTCACACACACACACACACACACACACACACACACACACACACACACACACACACACACACACACACACACACACACACACACACACACCCACACCCACCCACACACACACACACACACACACAGGCACAGCCTCGGTGTTCAGGGGCTATGGAGTGACCTGCTTAATAGTTTCTCTGGGCTACTTCGCTCTCAACTTCTTCTTCATCAGCAAACTGCCTCCCATCATGGGAGCTCCTCCCCCCTCCAACGACGTCACTGCAGACGCCTACCTCGCTCCCCATGGAGTGCCTGGAAGCACCATCTCAGGTGAAGATGTGGCAGTGGAAGAGAGAAAGAGAACAAATGAAAAAGGGGTGGGGGGGGGGGGGGTATAGAAAGAATAGGAACAATAAAAAATTATTTTAAATTTTTTTCTTTTTTTATAGATTTGAAGAGATTTTTAATATTTGCATTCATCCACACAGCTCAAAACTCGCAGTTCTCTCAACCACAAAACCAGCAACAACAAAGCCTCGGAAACAACCCGTTCGGCAACAACATCACCAACGACTACTACACAGGACCGGCTGAAGGCATGGACAACAGCAACAACTACAACGACATGAACCAAAACTACAACAACAACTACAACTATAACTCCAACTACAGCAACAACGCCCAGTACGCCACCGAGCCAGAAAACGAATCTCAAGGCAAGTCATTGAAGTTGCATCTAAATCGTACTTTCAGTGGTTAAAGAGTTTCACTCTTTTAATTTTAACTGATTATTTTTTAAATACGCCAAATTTATAAATGATTGAAAAAGCCGATAAATTTATTGTTATTATTGAAAAATATGTAATAATAAATTTTGACTTCTTGAACAGGCATATACAGACCGAACCAGAACTGGGGCGCTCAGATGTAATTCTAGCTTGAAGACACTCAATGCTCGCTTTTCTTGAAGATTTTCTCGACTAGATAATAAAAAGAACTAGCTGAAATAGCATTTTCTCTTAGTTCACCCACGATTTTTTGTTAATTAAGACGGAGGTTTAAGGAAATGTTTAAAGCAAGTATGTAGAGTTGAGGTTTAAACTAAAAAAATATTATTACTCCCTGCTAATGCGACAACCTTTGAAAGACCCTTTTGTTCATTATTTCTTTCAGTCTCGTGAAAGGTTAGAGCATATATTTTCAGAGCCTCGAGTCCTCGGCGTGCATTACAATTGCTTGAAGCTGCATCGGTAGTTAACTCAAGCACTAACACTCACTGTTCTGTGCTTCGACACTCTAAGGTGCTCAACTTTAGGACAGCGTGGGTCATAAGGCTTCTCTATTGCGACCCCGCCACCATGAGTATTTTCAGCGATTTCATTTGTTCTGTCAAATTATACACTTAGTCGTTAGATTCATCTGATATGACTTCTTGAAATTTTCTTCAAGTGCTAGTCTTACTTCAATATAATCGATTCGTTTGTATAGTTCCCGAATCTTCATTTGGGAATTCTTTTTGATTGTTTGAGCAGCTTAATGTCGTTGTAGATTGACTCATTCAAGAATGGTCCTTTTAAAAGTCTTAGAAACAGAGAATGTACCAGTGCAAAACTTCATGTAATTTGAATTTTTCTTGATTATTGTTGGTCTTCTATTGTTGACAATTACCTTTCCTACCATTTTAAAACATTTTAAGGCAATAACTTTGTCATTATGTATAAAAAATAGCTTTAAAATAAATTTAATTATAAACCAATTTTCTTATATTTTATGCTGAAATAATTTTTTAAAAAACATTTTTTCCTATTTAGATCATTAAAATATTTGTGTTTTATCGCTAGTGATGGTACTGAGGTTGCCAACATACTTAAATAATCAACATTGCGTTCTTTCTTTCTATCAACAAAACCCAAATGAATGTTTAAATGTGATCAGTTAGTGACAATAAAAGTTATTAGACAATAGAATTCGTTATTTCAATGTTTGCATTGCTTCAAGTATTATAAACTAGTGCTTGGTTGTTAGACATCTGATTCTGCAACGAGTGAGAAGTTTATGGATTGATTACTATAAAACTAGGCCCTATTTTTTCCGTTTGCATATTTGAAAGCCCCTAGTTACAAGGGGCTTTCAAATATGCAAAAGTTATCTAAAAAAATTAAGTTAGCTTAAATTAAAATAGGAGTTCTAGAAAATTGTTTAATGTGTTTATTCGGATAAAAGTTTGAACATTAAAATATATTTTGATAACATTTTGATTTAAAAATAATATTAATCTACTTTTAATGTTTCCGTCATTTAGTATTTGTCGGTTGCTATGAATTAAAAAAAATACTTTAGCAATAAAATTAATAAATAGATATTTCAAAATATAAATATGAACTCATTTCAAAATGCACGTTTCAGGCCCCAGTTTCAAATAAATGAAAGTATTTACAACCTTTTGCCAGCTATAGTCGAAAAGCCTGTTAAAAGTGAATTGTACAAATCTATTTATAAAAGAAAAATTTCTCTAGAAAGCGATTGTGGCAAGAAGGGTCATAAAACCTTTGGACAATCCGATCTACGTTTGAGGGGACCAGGAAACTTCCTGAAGAAAGGGGATGGTTGCCAACGCGTTGTCTTGGAGCAGCCTGGTAAAAAAGAAGGGAAAGACGCGTGTGAAAAGTTGAAGAAGGCTGCATGTCCTCAGCACGACGTGACTCCTTTGTGTGATGGATTCAAAAAACCGACTGCTTACAAGAGAACTGTCCAGACCAAGCATGACTATGGCTTTGAAGTAAATAAAGATTACTGTAAAACACATAATGAAGCTATCAAAAAGTTTGATGCTTACTTAGATAAGCGCGAAGAGAAAAAGAAGACTGATTTTATTAAAAAGAACGCCAAAGGTGCAGCATCGTTCAAGAAGAATATCGACAGAGGAAGATCTCTCGTTGTTTTCACAAGAAAAGGCGAAAAATATCTTTATGACAATTCCGGATTCGACAAAAAGTATTCGAATTTGAATAAAATGGGCAAGACTCCGACGTATATAGAAAATAGAAAGGAAGAACTAGCAAGGAATGTGAATGAATTCAACGAAAAGCTGAAAAAGAAGGTAGAAAGTGAAGCGATGAAAAAGTTGACGACGGAAGAAAGACAAGAGCTGCTTGAGTGTTTGGAAGCGAGCAGGGAGAAGTTACAAATGAGGTACCAGGCGCTGCCTCTGATCATTTCCTCGCTCAAGACCAAGAATGCCCGCATCAGACTGGAAGAGCAGCTGGGGCAGATCGAAAAAGACATTCGACTTATAACAGCTCACTCGCAAATTTATGTGGCTCAATAGACTTTAACAATTATTCAAAAGCTTTCCTGCATTTGTAGCAAGCAATAGTTAAATTTATTTCAGAGTTTGTTTTGTTTTTTTAATTTCGATATTTTTTATTGATCTCTTTTTTAAATAAAATTTATATTTTTTTTTCATTTGATGACATTTCACAATTTTTAGGACGAAGAAAATATGTAAAGGCTATTGAAATGTATGTTAGGAAGCTTTATTAATTTATTGATCAAGATAATTTCAGTTGTTTTTCTGAGCTCATCGACATCACCTAAATGACCTTACATAACCACCTGAAACACTTATGAAAATTTCTTCTTTTACTCTCCATAGCGCTGTTGTATTATGTCAAATGCACAAAATGTTTTTTAAGTTTGGCTATTTTTTTCTGAGGCAAACTTATCAACTTATCTAAAAATTCGTTCGTTTAATAAATAATTAAAAGTTTTAAATTAGTTGTATTTTTAATAATTAAAAGAAGTATGTTATGATTATAGCATTCGAAACCATCTTATTTCCTATAAATTATAGTCTATAATCCTTTTAGATGCAATATGATTGCATCAATACACAGTTATATACATATACGGGTCCATATATTGAAAAGAGGTATTTTGAAGCCGGATCTGATTCTGTGACATTTGCAGTTTGTTGAAACTTATTCAGTTTTGAAATGTCTGACGGGCCTGAGAGACCAGTGGTGGAGCTGTTCGTGAAGGTGGGTCTATGGGCAGGAAGGGTTTGGAGGGTTAAGTCAGAAAAAGAAGTGGGTCAGAAGTTGTGGCTAAATTGTAGATTAGCTTTTTGGGTTATAAGATAGATTTGATTGTCGTTTAAAAAATTAAATGTTAAATTTGTCAAGTTGTTGCTACCCTAATGAGTTTCGGCAACTTTAAATATCACATGATTCGTAGTACTGGGCTTTAAGAAAGCAATCGAGGTAGTCAAACTAATTTTATCTGTTTTATTTAATAATACTCGGAAGACAAATGAAAATCTCATAAATTACACATTAATTGCAATAAATTGAGCTGAGAAGTTAATCAGTTTCAAACCGTTTAAAGAAAAATTCATTGAATATTTTAAAGTAAGTCAAAAAGGTTTAATGTTGAATAAAATTAATAATAATAATAATAAAGGTGTCAGGTTTAATATAGGTTTTATTCGAATACAAGGCGATTAGCAGGCATTTGTAGTCAGTTTTTCCAGGTGTGGACGATTAATAAGTAAGGTATGTTTTGCGAGCAGATGGCTTAACTTGAAAAACTCATTGAATTTTAACATCTTGAGCATTCTACTTTAATCTATCTTAAACGTCTTATCGATTGTTTCGATCCATCAAACCCTACAAAGTCTACAAAGTCCACATGGTTGCACAAATGGTAGACTCAATATAAAAAAAAAGGTTAAAACCCAACCTAATTAGGTAGACTTAAGAACAAAAATTCCACGAAGATTTGTAAAAATAACTAATAAAAATATAAAAGTTTCTTGCACTTACGCTAAATGGATGCCATTCATAATTGCCTTGCATTGGTAACATCACAAAGATTTCAGCCTAGCCAACAACAATTATCCTTGTGTTTGAGCCACGTTAGCATATTACGTCATCATTTTATAAACTTTATACATAGGCATTTTGTTTTATTATATTATTATTATTGTTGTGTTTATTATTATTGCGGTTATCTATATTATGTGCACAGGTATTCTAGCGTTCTAATTAAATTCCATTACCTTATCTCGCCTGTACTGCTTCTTTTTATTAATCCTATTATCTATTTTTATAATATTATTTTTCTCATTTTCTTTTTATTGGCATCATCATGATTACTTTCTTCTCATTACCTTTATTCTTTTTATTAAAATTAATAAAATCTTCTATCCACGAAACATATTTTTTATCATCATCATCACCATAAGCATTCTCAATCTTCTTCAACACCTTATTTGTCCCTAGCGATGCAAGTAAATATATAGATTATATGCCAATTAAGATAAGAAGTTAAGGGGGGGGGGCAGTCACTGTTCAATAATTAATATTCATAAAAATGAAAATGTCCCAATAGGTTTAATAGTATTTGCAAAACGCCAATGCAGGCGGCAGTGGACAAGTTGAAGTCAGGCGGATGTCCCATATGCCAGAGGTGAGTCCCTCCAAGGCCCCATCGAAACTTCTCTCCGAATCAGCGGCCATTTTCCATTGCCTCCGTCTTGCTGTTTCTGTGTTCTACCACCCTTCTCCAACCCTTTATTCATCTTTCCAGCCATCCCTATATGCATTTATCAAGTTTCAATTAAAATCCTTATTAAATATCACATGCCATTTTCCATGCACACCTCCATGCACACCTCCATGCACATCTCCATGCACACCTCCATGCACACCTCCATGCACACCTCCATGCACACCTCCATACACACCTCCATGCACACCTCCATGCACACCTCCATGCACACCTCCATGCACACCTCCATGCACACCTCCATGCACACCTCCATGCACACCTCCATGCACACCTCCATGCACACCTCCATGCACACCTCCATGCAAATAACCACCCTCCAGGTACTTCATGATCTTCTACAGCCTGCGAGAGAAGGGCCTGATCGACCTCATCGTCACCACCTTCCTGCCAGAGAACCCTCCCAAAGAGATTCTGGACTTCTCCACCGGAAAACATTTCCCCCTCGTCAAGGTGGCCTTTTCATTTTGTTTCGGTTCTTGTCGGCTTCTGAGTCGACTAAGAGGCTTTTGTCGTTAACCATTTTTGGGCACGGAAACAAGATTACAAAAATGTGGCAAGAACTATGTTGAGCACCGTGGAGCATAAGTTACAGTCCTTGAGTAAGATTGAGGGTGTGTAGAACACATTGAAGGCGGCATGATGACGCATGCGAGTGAAATGCAATCAAATTAGAAAAGTGCTGCCTGAAATGCTAATGGCGGCATTATTCACTCTGTGTACTGAGGGTTACTGCGTAAGTGTGAAGGAACCTGCTTCTTCATGCCATCCAATGACTTTGACTAACTGTAGATTCTTTTGAAATGAATAACGTATTAAACAAGTTTAAAAATTATTATGTTGACTATTTGTAAATCTCAAGGGGTTGAGAACGAAGGTGGGTAGTGCAGAAAATTCGATAGTTATTTAACAAACCGATTAAGAATATTATTCATAGAGCTCAGTAAATAGTCTTATAATTAAAAATTAAAAATAATTTTCAACCTTTATGTTAAGCTAAAGTAAAATAGTTTAAAATGTACTCTTGCTTTTTGAATTTATAAACGTGAAATTCCATTGATTTTATTTATTTAAGGTGCATTTTTTAAATTTAGCGCTCTAACCATTACAAAGCCACGTTCATGTAAATTCAAACATTCCTTCTAGCCACCATCTGTTTTTTCACGTGCTGGTCCACCTATTAACTTAGCCACTTATTCAACCACCTACGAATTAATCTATTCATACTCGAGCCCATTCATCTTCTGACATCACGCACAAGCCACCCACACATGTAACTTTCATCTCAAGTCACAATCAGCTGTAGAATTAATTTACTTCTTCAAATTGTGTTTTTATCATTTTACCAATCGGTTTTTGTTATTTCTACCTATACTATGTCACCCATTCATCCACACAGCATCATCCGTTTTCAATGAACAATCAATCAATCAATCAAATAGATTTCTATAGCGCTCTTTCTTCAAATTCAAGAGCGCACAATGTCCATTTCAAACGCCCGACCTAACGCCCACCATACCTAACAACCTCATTCTCACATTCCATAAGATCATTGGAGAATCTCAATATGATTTCAAAAGTTTTCTGAATTTTTTTGTCGATCACTTAATCCGAGGCATTCTTTGAGTATTTCATGGGTCATGGTCCAAGTAACAAAAGAAGTCTAATGGGCCAAACAAAAAAAACTAAAAAACTGGTCCAATAAACAATTGTGTTGAAGATGGTGAATAAGAGGTAAAAGATGTCTCCTCCCTGAACTCCTCTTATCGACTCGAGTGCTTGTCAAGTCTTGGTCTCGATACTGCTGTGCATACCATTTAGTACCATCATCACGCCCCTATATAGCGAGCATCCACATTTTTTATTTATAAAAACAGCCCAAAAAGCTAAAACACTACTATAAAAATGAAAAAATAAGCAGAATTACGCAAAAACAATCGCTACCGTTATCACCAAACAGCTTAAAACTATAACCACAAATATCAACCCTGAAACAAGAGTTCCAACCCCAACACACCAGGTCACCTCAGGAACAGACCGTTATGGCAAACCCTTTGACGTGGTGGAGTGCGACACTCTGGATGAGATTGAAGCTCTCATCGACAGGTGCGCCATCCTTAATGCACTTTGTGATAATGAAACCATGTTTATTTCGCCACTGTCTAATTGTCTTTTTCAAAAGTTTTGTTTTTTTTAATAATTAAACTATAATTTTTTCTTAAAATGTTTAGTTTTGTATGAGATTTTAATAATATGAAGAAATGTCCATAATCATCACAACGATTACGATCTTGAGGATAGTTTCTTTCTTGCATAAAATCTCTTTTCCACCGTTTTTTATTTATGAATTCTTTAATTTTTAACTTTAAAAATGAATATTCATTTTTAAAAGTTTATTTCCCACTTGCATGAAGTTATTTTCACCACTCCACAACTATCATCCTCGTTCAGATTCGACTGTGACGAGATGCGCTCAAGGAAGGAGTCAGGTCAAGAGAACCTGGCAGAAGAAGCCTTCGACAGTCTCTACACGGTGTGTTGGAGAGATGAAGGGACAATGATGGGGATTTTATATCCAAGATGGGTTCATGAGTGTTGGTTGGTGTTGGTTTATGATAAATAATGTTGGTTTTTATTTAAGAAAACGGGTTCTGAATAATTGTATTGATTTAATCTAGTTTAAAAACTTTTATTAGCTTGTTTTTGTTGGACGTGAAAAGTCAGGTCTGATTCAAATGAATTTGATAAAAAAATAATTGCTATAAATACTCTAAAGGGGCAAACATGCAGTTATTTCATACAACTAATCCTTCTTAAAGCACATTTCACGCTTTCAAGTTTGATAAGGCGATGAAGAGTTATCACTTTTTCATCTTAAAACCGCAAACCTCAGAATCGACTTGGAAAATCTTTCTTAGTGCCAAAATCTTCGTTTTTTAAACATTGAATTGTGTGTTTTGATCGCTTCTAATGTGTCAAAGTGAAAAACAAGGCTCGCGTGTAAGTAAAGAGAGTGGTTTTGTGTGAAGAGGCTAATGAATATGCATGATTGTTCACCAAGTATTTCCAACTGCGTTTCAGATGCCCTTCTTTGCATACCTGAGTGTTTCATTGTGTTAGTTTTCAATCTAGAAACTCTTAAACTAATAATTTGATAGACATTTACACAGCAGGACAAAAATTAGCAAATTAAATATAGTTTTTATGTTTGAATGATTTCAACCACTAAGATTAACGTCAAGAATTTCCTAAACTGCCAATAAAAGTAGGAGTTACTGTGACTAAGGCTTGCCAGCTAGAGTCCCATGAATGATACCTCAGATAAGAAGCGATAACAGAATGGTGTTGGATAAGATAGCAAAGATTTTGTTTTTTTATATATTTAAAAATGAAAATGAATAAGGATTATAGGGAATACGTCGTTATTAACGATATCTCGAAGCTTTCTACCATTTAAACGAAGGTTTTAAACTAAAAATTGTTTTAAACGTAACAATGAGGCAATTCTTTAAATTATAAAACAGCAGGTCCGACGTATTGCCATGTTTTTGTGAAACCCAATCTCTAACCCAGCTCCTTTGCCCTTTGAATCAGCGGCAAACTTAATTAGCGAGGGATAAAGTATGTTTTCGATGAAATGCTCTGAAAAATCCAATTACATGCTTGCCTTGAAAATTAACTGGTTGTTCTATCATTCATTAGTCAGATCATGGCCAAAGCCTTTAAGTTTTTCAATGAGAAAAATCTCCAAATGTCTTTCACCTTGGAGTTCCGAACGCACCCACTTTCATTCAGAATCCTCTCTTTCGAGCACTCAATGAGCCTGAAAATGTATACTCGAGTTTGATGCATGAAAACCTCCATTTTTTTTTCTCTTTCTTGACATTTTTTAGTAGGGTAATTAATTTCTCAATTTTCCAAACCCTTTATTATTTATTTTTAATTTTTCTTATTTGTTCTTCATCACCCAAGATCTTTCAAAACTTCTTCCCACCCACCCACCCACAGAAGTTCAACCAGTACTTGAGGAGCGACAAAGAAGAGGATCTGCAGCCGCTCTTGAAGGCCTTAGTGAAGCTGGACAAATACCTGGGTGACATGGAAACCGCTTTCTTGGCTGGAGACTCTCCCCACAGAGCTGACTGTTACCTCTTGCCCACCCTGCAACACATCAGAGTGGCTGGAAAGGTGGGTGAGGTGGGATGATGAGAGGGTGGTGTGGTGGGTGGGGTGGAGGTGATGTTGGGTTGGTGTGGAGATGGTGTGGGGGTGGTGTGGAGATGGGTCGTAGACACTGCAAATAGAAATATTTAAGAGAAGATAGCTTGAAGTTATAAGAGACACAACGTTGTGTGAACATTCAAAGATAAATTTCCTTTTAAAGAACATAAACCTTGAAAGTTAATCTTCAAAGATTTTCGAAGAATAAAGATTATCATGCGTTATTAACCCATCTTGACGCAGACATATTCAAACTGCAGTGAGCAACACCACTTGACTTTTGAAACGGTTTTGAAAGCCTTGTGGCCTTCATTCAGAAATAATATGTATTTAATAATTTATTGAATAATTTATTTTTAAATATTTAATTTTTTCTTTTTCTTTTTTCGTTTCATGAGTTTTTATGTTTTTAATGTATTTCTACTGATGATGACTAGCGGCTTCTCGGTGGATTTACATGGAATCTTTTTACAAACAAATCTCCCACATACTCATGCTAAACTCTTTTCAAAATTGAGTTTATTTTAATTATTAAAAATATTTTAAAGTTTTCTAGTTTGCATCTCAGATCGCCGTGAAAGTTAAAAGAGTTTCACTTGCGTTTTCAATAGTAATTTGAAAATATTTTTTAAATTCAACCGTAAAAATCTATTATTTTCATTAAACCGTAAAAATCTATTATTTTCATTAAACCGTAAAAATCTATTATTTTCATTAAACCGTAAAAATCTATTATTTTCATAAAACCGTAAAAATCTATTATTTTCATAAAACCGTCAAAATCTATTATTTTCATTAAACCGTCAAAATATTTTTTTTCTTATATCATAAACTCACCTCTAAATTAAAAATTAAACATCCAACCCTCCGAAACAGGTTTTCAAGAACTTCGACTTGCCAACAGAGCTTTCGCAGGTGTGGAGGTACCTCAGGAACGCCTACCAGACAGACACTTTCCTCGAGTCGTGTCCTGCAGACCGTGAAATCGTCACCCACTACATCAACAAGGTGTGATCGCTAAGGATTCATCCCATTCGTTTTTTTGGGAAGTTTTAAATAATAAAACGTGAGACTTGATTATGTTTCTATAACCCTTTCAGGATTTGAAACTGGTAAATTATATTTAACGTGAAATGTTACGTTTAAAAAAATCTTTTTTTGGTTTTTGAGTAAAATTCACTGTAAGGGGTTTTATAAAGTTTTATAAACGCTATTTTTAACGGATCCCATAGTCTGACGGTTTGATTCTCTTGCAGGTGACCTCCACCATTCCTGAAGGCAGAATTCTTCTGCTTGGAGATGACAGGAGTCTGTCGGCACCTCAGTAAAGTGCGAGAGAGGGAGTGGAGTGGAGTGCTAGTGTGTGCTTGAGAGAAAGTGAAAAAGAGCGGATGTGGATGGTAGTAGATAGATGAATGAATTCAAGTGCTTTTCGATAAAATATTCCGGCGTTTATGATTCTATACATGTAAGTTTTACGTTGTTTAGTAGATGGCGCGGCACTAATGGTGAGGTTATTTAATGGCAAGGTAATGAATGTTGATGGCTGAAGGAAAGGATTCTATAATAATTGTAAAAAATTTAATGAATCGTTCACAAGAAGGTAGTTTTGTAGTAACGTTAAATACTCCCTAATATTCCTTATATTCGCTGCGTATGCACTATGCCATCTAATTAAAACCTTTTTTCGTAAAAAATCAATTAACATTTTAGACTTTTTTTTCTTTCGGTGGTGCAGTGAAAGTATTTACTGCTTTGAGCACGTTCAATCTGGTGATATTGTTAGTTTATACAGTATATGCTTGACCCTTGATCAGCCCTTATAAAAGTAATGTACAATGCTTTGACATTTAATTCTTGCTAAATTCTACCACCTGTGATTCAATGGTAACTTGAAACTCCATGCAACAAGCAAGAAAGTAGCTCAATAAAACTACGTTCAAAGTACAATTAAAATGCTAAACTAATTAATTAGTATAAATACTTAATTAATTGATAATACTATTTCACAATGTCCTCTATCGAGTCCACTTTATTCTTGTCGTACGAGTCATTACAGTAGCATCGTGAAATCAATTACAACTTTATTATTACCGATTATTCTCGAAATTAAATGTATAAATAGAAAACTTTCTGTTAATTTGTTAGGTAAATCATTTTTTTAAATGTATTAAACTCCGTTCATCATTTTTTCAACTCTGGATTAACAGTCCACGATCGAGTGTTGAATCATCATCGATATCTCTGGCTTCTTCTTAATCTTTAAATTCCTTCAGAAACTGATTGCCTTTCAAAATTATTTTCCGATTTAATATTTTTATTTCAAGATTGAATGTTCAATGCAGTCTTTATAGTTGCCAAGTTACAAGTGGTTAGTATTCATGAGGTTCGGAAAAGTTTGAAACAGTAAATTCCGAAATTAATGCAATAAAAATTGATGCAGTTAATATTATGAGTAGAAATAACACAGTCTACAAAAGGCGCCTTAATGTAATGCGGTGAATTTCAGACGACGAGAAAACTTCGAGGTCGGGGAAGTATGAGTGTGAGTGCCTTGATGAGTCTGCCAGAATGCCCTGCTATTGATCGCATGTTAATGATACAGTGTATAGATGAGGCGTATTAGAAAAGTTTTTAACATAAAATATGGACTGACTCGCAATGAGTGAGTGACACTCAATGGCTCGATAATACCTTGAGTTTATCAGTGCTGCATTCAAAGCATCAGATAAATAAATGTGTAAAACTGCCGTTTCCAATTTAGTATGTACAGGGCTGCCTGTTGAGGCCTTCGAGCTCTAAAAAATCTCTAATTTATGAATTTGCGAATCGTTGAAAATAAAAGTACCGTAAATACTGAAATTTTGGGACACATTTAATTTAAAGGCATATTATCTTTTGAAACACAATTTTTTTTAATCAATATTTTGGATCAAATACATCCATGTTTATAAATTGCAAAAATTATATTCATAAATATTTTTTTACAAGATTCACTAGAGCGGTGTTTAAATTACAAAGACCAAGAAACAAAAAACTTATATTGGAATTCGTAAAAATAAAAATTTATAATACCGAGATTTTCGGACATTTGAAAAAACAATTTTTTAAAGTGTCCAAAGACTTGGGTATTTTACGGCATCTCGAGAATGTAATGAGGCTCTTGCGTGCAGAGAATATGTACAATAGTGTGAGATCTTGGGGGGGGGGGAGGGCAGGAGTGGATAAAGGCCATCATGGCACAGAGTTTCAACCGATCAAGACCTGGTGTTGACGAGGAAAGTAACCAGATCAGCTTGTTCCATTTCTTGCAGCTTCGCTTCGTTGACTCCCAACGCCTGCGCCAACGAAGCCAGATCGATGTTGAACTCGTTGAGGACTTGTAGGAGGTTCAGACCTGAACTCGAACCCACTTCCTTCATCCTCGAGCATGTGGGGTTGCAGTGCGGCCACTGGCAAGTGTCGATCTGTTTCATCAAGCCATCCCTCCCGAGCCTCTCGCACCTCCGCCACTGCTTCATCTTCAGAGCTCGTTTGCGCTGCAGTTTGCGGAGTTTTAATTTCTGAAGACTGCTTGCTTGGTCGATTTGGGAGTTTCCTAGAGAGTGTTGTTTTGAAAAAGTAAGTTTTTCGAATGTAGGAAGAAATAAACATTTGAGACAAAGGCACTTGAGCCTCACTTTGATGTGTGTCGTTCATCCCTTGCAGGCTTTTTCTTTTCCTTCTAAAGTTTTTTTGAATGAATAAATAGAATGTATTTTTGAATTAATATATTGATTTGACTTTAAAACAAAATCAATTTGATTTTTAATTTATAAAAAATAAATAAATAATAGTAATATTAATTACGAGCATTATTATAGTGGAATATAATCAAAACGGCTTCTAGGCCCATTAAGCTGAAAATTTTTATTTTCAACTATGGGTTACTAGGGCATGGGTTGCACTCGAACCATTGGTCAAACCAAGAGACGTTAAACCCTCGGCTACGCGTTCTCCAATAATTTATTTTAACGAAAATAATAATAACAATAAATGTCAAAGAACCTTTTATTTTGATAATTTCTGTACGAGGTCCTAATGTTCTTCATTTCCCAGCACTGCAGCATCGACACCAGGTTGTGTTTCTTCACTCGCACCAGCGACCAGTCGCTAAAGAGGGAATTATTTAATCGCAAGGAGACATGACCATCATGAACATGCTTTCTCTATTATTTGTATGCAAAGTTCTATGAATAAATATCCACGTTTATTCTAACTTGAAACTTTTGGTTATTCATTATTAACATCGATTTATTTAATTTTTATTTTAACTATTTTTTAAGCTATGAACTCTTTTATGGATCCATTAAAATTATTTTAAAAAACAATATATTTTATATTCTATTCCCATTAAAATCCTTTCGAAAGTTACTTGAAAGCAAATAATGAATGTCTGCCAAGCCAACCAACCTCTTAGTTAAGATGACGTGTGACAGACAAGCAGGCGCGAAAACGGCACTAAGAAAGAGAGTCAATTAGTTTAATTATTCGCTATACATTCTCTCGAAAAGCAGTTAAGTTTATAAAATAAGTAGTGGAAAAGACCATCACAACGAAAAAAACGACAATGAGTTCGACATTACTACTAGCACTACTTAACTCAGTTCTACAAAAACCACCAACACTACTACAATCAGCTTCTCTACAAAAACTAACACTACTACAATCACTTCCACAACAAAAACTAACACCACTACTACCAGGTCCACAACAACAACTACCACCAACCTTGTGGACATCAAGGACCTCTTCGTTTGGGAACCCAGGTGTTTGATGAGACTCCACTGGTGTGAGTTGCCTGTGCAAAGAAGATTCGAATCAACAAATTATAATAAATAAACAATAATAATTTGTATTTTTATTATAAAGTTTAAATAGCGCCCCGGACCAACTGAAGCGCTCTAAAGCCTCATTAGAATGTGTATAATTCTCCAAATAACTCAAAATGAAAGTTAAATATCTCATTGAACTAGCAAATATATTTTTTGAGAGATATGCAACTTCTGTTAATGCAAAACTTGAAACTTCAAAAACCTGGAGATGCGAGGTTGTTCGCCACGATTTGTGCTTCGTCGAAGAGGTTTTGGAGAATGAAGGTCTCAGCTGGCAGCGGAATGAACGAGTGAAATGAGGATTAGGCGTGGAATGGTTAAGGATCAGAGTAGATTTGAAAAGTTTCATTTATACTGAGATTTGTTTAATTTTTATATTATTGTTTTTTGTTTGAAAAAAATGCAAAACGATTAGAAAATAGGAGATTAACAAATTGTAAAAATCTTTTTAAAACAAACCGCACCTTTGATGCTTGGATAAAGATCTTGGCCAAAATAGCATCTCCATGCGTGCCCCTTCTGTCTCGAAACACAACTCTCCGGAACCACCCCTTCCCAAAAACTTAAAAAAATAATATGACATGTCTGATCGTTACTTTTTTAGATAACTGTTTCCCTTGATACAAATCGATGAAAATGTATTTTTGACATTTTTACAACTGTATTGAACAACTAAAGAGTTTAAATTTTAATAATGTTTAACTTTTTAAAAAAAAAGCTAGTTCGAAATTTTCTAAGCCAAAATCCGCTTGTTTTGACTTAAATGTTCAGATATTCACAGGTAAACTAAGGGCAAACCATTTTTTCTAAAGCCTCTCTGACCCAAGCAAACATACCTTAATGCTTGTTTGATAATGTGGCTGGGTGGAGGCTGCTTGGAAGGCATTGAGAGAGAAGGAGTGTCAATGAACCAACCAGAGTCAGCTATGGCCTTGAAGATTACTTGAAAAGGTGGACTGAAGGGTGGACAGAGAAGAAAGGATTAAATAGTAAATTGATAATAACTTCTTGATCGATTCTTCCAGGTTTAATTTATTGAATCGATCTTCTTTGTTGAATAAAATATTTCAAGTCTCTAAGTAGTGGCTTTCTAACGAAAAAATTAACTTTCAAAGTTATTACAATAATCTCCACAACACAACAGCTTCCACCACAGCAACACTAACTCTTTTATCTGATGCAACATTTTTCTCAACATCGTTTCCAGCTTGTCAACGTTCAACATCACTCCAGTTCCACCAGCACTGTATGGGGGTGACATCGCTAAATTAAGGCACTCACGACCGCGGCATCTACAAAATAAAGCAGTATTTTGAAAAAATGTCCTCAATCAATCAATTAAAACTATTTATACAGTTCTTTTTCTCTAATTCAAAAGCGCTTTCAGATAAATTTGTTAAATGATACAGATTTTATAGACCCCCTCTAACATGTATTTATAACCACTTAAATCTATTAATACTATTTAAATATTATTATTTAGATTTAAGATTTTAACCTTTTAAAAGAGTATACCCAAAACCGTTGCCAAGATGGTCGCTGCTTACCAAAACACATTCCCAATTCAAACTAAGAAACCCGCTTTTCCTTCACTACTCCCTCTTCCTTGAACACCCCCCTCCCCCCCCCCCACCTCGAGCCTGCCAGATAAACGATGAGTGGCTGGCTGGAAGTCTCTCTGCCTGCCATTGCATGCACCTCCACCAGGTCTCTCAGCACCTCTTCCACTATCATCGACCCCATGAAGGAAAAACCGCCTGTTTTTAATTAGTCGATAGGTGAGTGGCAAGTTTTGGTGTGGAAACCTATTAGGCTTTAGGTATTACATATTTTCTGATTTAAAAAATAAATAATTTAAGTTAAAGTTACTTTTAAATTTTTTAACGTTGTAATAGGAAGTCACTTTTGTTGTTCGACTTGTGAGAGCCACTCCATGAGTCGCTAGAGCAGTAATGTGCCAGTCTGTGTGTGTGTGTGTGTGTTTGTGTGTGTTTGTGTGTGTGTGTGTGTGTGTGTGTGTGTGTGTGTGTGTGTGTGTGTGTGTGTGTGTGTGTGTGTGTGTGTGTGTGTGTGTGTGTGTGTGTGTGTGTGTGTGTGTGTGTGTGTGTGTGTGTGTGTGTGTGTCTGTGTGCATGTGCATGTGTATGTGTATGTTAGTTGGTGTTGGTGATAACGGTTGCTATAATTGTGAAAAGAAGTAACAATGAATGTGATATTAAAAGTGAGAGTTATATTAATAATCAAAATAATAATTTTCATTAATCTCACTTACACATGGTTGCCGTTGGGGATGAAAGGATTCTGTTCAAAATGTGGAGATAAGATTCCTGAGCCTGCAGTCGATATGAGCTATGAGCATCACTCAAAAAAAAAGAAACAATATTTTCAGAGAATCTAAGGCTTTAATACTCAATAAAACCTTAAAATTTCAAATGAATTACAAAATTTAGTAGTAATTATAAAAATTCTTAAATCAATCATCAATAGAACTATTATCTGCCAAGCTCTGCCGCGTATTGATAGAGGGTGTTAGGCGGTGAAAGATGCAAAACCTTTAATATGCACAAACAACACTCAATTACTATCGTATAAATCGTCGGCATCAGTACAAACAATAACGATGTGGCTTAGGACCGTTTAAGCAGAAATTAACTTTTATCCAATTAAGCACGAATTCCATAAGTAATTCCTATTGAGTTTGATTTGCGTCTTATCGGTTAATTCCTTAAAGCTCCAAGAGAGGGAAGTTAGAAACTTCAAATAACTTAAATCAAGGGCAAGTGTGTAAGTAAAGTTGATAGTGCTTCTTCAAATATAATAAGATCGCTAAGAACTCTGAAGAAAACAATTGAAAGGTACCCTTGATGGAAAGGGGAGTTAGTTTGGATGACATCAGCTGTGGAGTCTGGAACCACCTTTTCAAACAGCTCATCTGGTCAAAGCACATCCACCCTCCTGTGTGTTTGCGCTTGTTTGGAACATGTGTTCATTTAACTTTGTGTACGTTTCAAAAAAGTGTCATCAGAAACAGCTCACCTTCCAGAAAGATAAGCCACCTGCGACTGTTTGTCTTCCTCAGAAAGTAACTTTGAGAAATTAGAAAATGAAAAATAAAAATTCAATCATCTTCTCGATCAGTTAGGCAGCCACAACAGCACCGACATAGCCACCAAAACGACACCGACCTCGGAGTTGACCCATCGTTGCACACGACACTGGAGTTCCTGATGAAGTACCTCTTCATCATCGCCACCTTGCTCCCATTCTCCCTCTTCCTCAAGGTTCTTCTGTACGTCAGTCTTTTCGACAAGTTCCCGCTTTGCCGCGAACTCTTAGCACGAGTTTTGGCCTGCAAACGGAACCTTTTCTGAACTTTCATTGGGCTTTTTGAAAAGAAAGGATGTTTGTTTGTCGAAAAGCTCTGTCGTTTCGAGCGTTCTTTTGTGCTTTGATTTGAAGATGTGGATGTGGGATGAGTTTCGTGAGTTTGGGGCTGGAAGGATGCTGTTGATGGCCATGTTGGGGAAGTCTGTAACGTTGTTCCTTTCGTTGTGTACTCAAATGCAGTGTCACTCTGCTTGTCTTTGGACTGACCGCTCAGCGACGGAACAACTGACTGGTTGAGGGGGCTTTGCAGCGTATGTGGCGTCAAGGGGAGAAGGTTGTGACAGCAGACCATCATTGTGGAACTCACAAAGATTAAAACAAATGTAGGCCTTTTATAAGTCATTACTGTGATTAACGTGTAATTAATTCCTCTTTACTTAATCTGTATTTCTTGTTTTTAAATATTGTCAACTTTTAACAATTTTTTTATATAATTTAAAAATAATTATTTTGTATAAAAGAACAACAGTTTTTTCCAGCAAAGATGAGGTTTAGAAGAAAATATGCTTTTCCAAGCCTATATATACCAGGCCGATTCCATGTAAGGATGGAGTATATGGTATCTTGTATAAAATAACGTCTTGTCATCTTGGAATCATGAAATTTCTCATGAGTTGAAGAAGAAAGACCAATGATCGGAAAGGACATCAGTCATGTAACTAACTTGTTTGAAAGAATGCAATTCACCGACACATACTTCCATCCTATGTAATCCCTGTGTGTCAGTGAAGTTATGACCAAGTGTGAAAATTACTTGAAAAATGAAAGATCTTCCTTTTATGATCCATAAAAAGCACTTTGTATCAAATGGCGCATGTGTGTGGAGGCTTCTAAGGACGACGATGAAGGGCTCGGGTACACGAGATAATACAAATGCATTAACGCGGGAACAAGGAGAAGGAGAGGGCTTGTGATGTTGTTCCATTGCACCACCTAATTAAACGAGTGGAGAAGTGGTTTTTGTACTTGCAATTAATACTCACTTCTTAAACGCCAGTGGATTCGGTGCTGGCCTTGCATAAACTTGCTGTGTTGTTTTTCAGTTATTTTAAAGAAACTCAACAATGAATTTTATGAAATCATTTTTTGTTTCAAAAGTTTCATTTTCCGAATTCTTTCAGGCTTCCTTAATGATTAGTCGCACTCGAACGAGATCAATACAACAGATCAATGTCGACTTGAAAGACTTTTGACGAGTTGAAGTGTTGTCTCTCGGTACAGCCTTCGAGAGTGGTGTTTTCCAGCGGCGGTTCTGGCATTCTCTCCGTTGGCGTTGTGTTCCGTTCAAATGTCGCGGCAAACTTGTGAGTTTCTCTTATCAGAAGAACTCAAGTCGCACTGAAAACACGTACAATATTTCAAGTTGATGATGGTGATGATGGTAGAAGAAAGGATGAGATAGATAATTATGAAGGTAATTATGAGAAAGGGGAACATTTAACTCATGATGATAGGATAGAAGTGAGAGGTTGGTGAAACTCGTGGTTTTGGAGATTAAAAAAAGCATGAAGGAATGCAGCCCGAGATGAATCAACGGTATTTCAAATTAAATGATCAAGTAAAGTAGCTTTTACATCGCATCTACTTAGATAGGAAACACAGAGTCTTATTAAACCTAAACTTTTCACAAACTCTTTTTCCGTATATTTCAATTTCTATTTATATGAAAAAAGTAAAGGAAAAGATTTTTTAGTTTTAGGAAGAAATGAGAAATAAATATTGCGAAACGAAACAATAATAGTTTTAAAAAGACCCTTTAAAATGAAATAAAAATTCTAAATCTTTGGCACAGTAATTATTAGCTGAACAGAAACGTTTTGATCCTCATTCGAATCTTTCGGAAAAGCGTTTAAAAACAATATTAGCGGCGGGATCAAAGGAAAGTGTTTATCAGATCTTGCCGCCTCTGCAAGCATAATCGCCTAGCAGCCGTTCTATCCATCACCGCAGCCTTTCGGAGGAAACTTTAAATGGAATACGCCACCATTAAATGCTCAAATTCTATCATGCTAAACTACCTTCCAGAATGCTCTCACTAGGCCCATTTTGGGTATTTTTATATCTAAATGAGACAATATAACTCATATTGTCTTAGTGAGTTAAAAATCATATCATAATTAATACTGCCTTGAAGGATTTACTACAGAGGTTCTCGGGCGCGTTTATTAATCATTTGATTTATTTAATAGAGGCGTTCCGTTAATTTACTCTTCGTTGTTTCAACTTAATTGATAATTTATTCGCGTATTTATTATATTATATTAATTTATTTTATTATATTTATTTATTATATTTAAAACAAATTCTCTAAATTCTTCAGTCGTAAAGATTTTTTGAGAGATTTTAAATGTTTGTATTTTTCCTATGAGAGCGAATTGTTTGCTAGGCGGAAGTGAATTGAAGGAGATTAATTGAATGTTTTCATGTACTATCGGATGTTGAAAATTAACTTTTTTACAGAAATTGAAACTGATCGATGAGTATTCATAGAAGCTTTTTATTCAAAAAGGTATGGTGAGTAGATTGCAGTGATGAGTTCATCGTTTTCTACCAACAAACTCGGAGGTTTTCAAGCTGACTAACAATTTTCCTGGAAAATATGACTTATAACTTTAAAGGGTTTTATCGTATCTTTTGGGGGGTTCTAGGATAAAAAGTCTTCAGGATGAAAAGTCTTCAGGATAAAAAGTCTTCAGAATAAAAAGTCTTCAGGATAAAAAGTCTTCAGAATAAAAAGTCTTCAAGATAAAAAGTCTTCAGGATAAAAAGTCTTCAAGAAGAGATTTTCATTGAAAAAAACTTTTTATATAATTTTATTAATTTTAATTAATGTTAAATAATTTTTTAAAAAAAATTTAATTAATAAATAATAAAAAAAGACTAACTAGTTATTTAACATATTTTTTAGCTTATGTTGGAAATATCAAATAAAAGACATGAAACTTTCAGAGTTTTATGAGAAATGTGGTTAGAGCTCCCAGAAGGAAAAGAATAATCGGGAAGAAGGAGAAGTGCTTTTTATATAATTTTATTAATTTTAATGAATGTAAAGTCAAATTTATTCAAATGGTATTTCCAGATTGAAAGAAAAAAATTAATAAAACATTAGATTAAAGTATGAAATTTTGTTCTTTAAGTTTTAAGTTTTAAAGATTATTCCCTTGAAGACTTTTTATAACCACGATTGAGGACCAGCAAACAATTGTATGGTTAGAGTGAAGAAACAAGAACAGCCAAGTCAAATCCTTTATCGAGATTGAACGAAAAAAAATATAGCAAACATTAGATAAAAGTATCACATTTTATTCTTTAAGTTTTGAGGAGCACGTATTATTCACGTATTTTTCCTTACAAAATAATTTTTTAAACATGTTTTTCCTGAAGACTTTTGATCCTGAAGACGTTTACCCTTTTGGGGAGTTATAAGTTATAAATAATCCTTCAAAACGTGCCTTGTAAATAAAACAACTTCAAATCGTTTGATCACAACGTCACAACAGCAAAGCTGCGTGAACGACTCTATCATCCCTCATGCAAGCTCCAGCGTTCGAAAGTCTTTGAAACTGGAATCTTCAAAGCGCTGCTACTTCAAAGCGGTTCCATGGGAATTCGTGGCGTTGCTGTGGTTGTTATCTCTATCATTTTCAAAATTTATTTATGAGCTATTTAAATGTTATAGTATTTTTAAAATATCCGTTTAAATCAATCATCAACAAAAACGAAAAATTTGTAAAAACTAAACTACAGTGACGTTGACCCCTTGCCACTTAATGTTCTCCATCAATTCAAAAACTCAGTTGCTGAGCAGTAACGATGATTTCTGCGAACTAATAAATTATAAAAAGCTGCGCATTCATACCACAGTACATCAACGTATTGTCGGATAGATTCATTCCGCTATACATCTTTTACTTTTTCTTTTGATCCCGTCAACAGATACGATAAAAACGTTTTATATTGGGAGAACGGGTGGCCGACTGGTCAACGAAAAGAGGCTTTCAGGCATAAGTCGAGAGTTCGATTCCAGCATAACCTAGTAGGATACATTTCTTGGAGAGAAGATGGGGGCCACCAAGAGATGCTGAAGCACTAAGAACAAAAATTACTAACAAAATATTCTTGATTATCCTCTGCGACTTGACTGGTAAAGGGAAACGTATTATATTATATTGCTTTTTAAAGTGGCATTCATCACACTCTAAAGCTTTTCACTACAAACGAACATTTTGAAATATTTACTTTAATCGAATATTCTTAGAGACGTATGACTTAAGAATAAGAGTTTGTAAAAAGACATTTATTATTATTAATTTGGGAATGCTGTTGCTTAATTTTTATTATTCCTTTCGAGGCAAGATCAAAGACGATGATAAGTTTCCTTCGAAGAGAACGATTGTTTCTTCAATACGGCAGCAGTATCGTTCGATTAGGCGTATCCTTTGTGCGGCGGAACTCCCTGGCATCCGCTGAAAATGTATGGTTTTTTTCCAGATCGTTTTTGTCCGTGCTTTATTAGTTTCCCATAGAATACCTAGAAATAAATAATAATTAAATAGTATTAATTAGAATTTTTGGTGTGAATGTTGGTTGTTTTCAGTCTGTCAAGGAATGGCCGCACAAAACCAAGATGACCGCAGTGAACCAGGTGAGCTGCAACAAAAAAGAGGAAACCAGCCACAACAAAAGTTTCAGTTTCAACAAAAGACTTCTTGTTGCAGCCTCAACACCAGTGACAAGAAGATTAAGAAAAATAATGATGATGTTTTGTGGGTATGGTTGTGTTGTAATGCCTTGGTGTTGGTTGAAGGGCTGTGTTGGTAAAAACGATGGTTCTCTGGCAGTGATGATCGTGGGTGAGGTTGGATTATTGAGATTGATTGTTTTTTATTTAAATGATGTATATAAATATAAAAGAAAGTCTAAAACTTGTTTTATTTAACAAATTTAACAAAAGCGCTATACAAAGTTTTGATTGATTGGTTATATCATATATATATATATGGGTTATATTGAGTTTCCTTAATAATTTATTCTTTCATTCAGGTTAGAAATTAAAACTAACTTATTTTTAATTTATCGGAAATTTATTTCACCATTATATATTTAGTTTTTCCGAAATGAATTTCGAAAACGAGTAAAATATTTTGAGAATCATTGTGCCAAATGTAAAGAATTATTAAAAAAATAGAGAATAAATTAAGTTGAAATAAATTACATCTAAACTTTTAAGAAAGTGAAAATAAAAAGATGAAATTAGAAGAAATGTGTATAAAATAGTGGTTTTTGTGATAATTATTAAGAATCATGATAATAATGAGCAATATTAGAGTTTTATAATTTATAACCCGATTTTAACTTGAAGAATACTAGGGTATGTGGAAATCGACCACACGACCTTTGGATTGAACAACGAATCATTAAACACTCATGACATTTGTCGAATATAAATGTGATCATTACGTATATTACATTACATACAAGAATTTTTCACGCAAAGCTTAGCCCGACTTCTAAATGTTAGAACTGAATAAAAAAATGGAAACAAGATGGCTATTTTTATTGTTTCATCCTTTATGTACTGTACCCTTGTGCCTGACTAAACTAGATTTGATAGTAAATCTTTGGCCACATAAAGAGCACTCGAAAGGTTTAAGTCCAAGGTGAGTGCGTTCATGAACTTTTAAATTACTACTATAGATGGTAGTATAGTCACACGTACTGCATTTGCAAGGGCCATTGTGAAAGCGTTCATGGCTTTTTAAATGACTTCTCCTAACAAAAGAGTAATCACACATATTACACTTGTAAAGTCTAACTTGTGTGTGAGTGCGTTCATGTATTTTTAAACTAATTTTTTGTCTACAAGAAAAGTCACACACACTGCATTTGAAAGGTTTAACCCCAGTGTGAGTGAGTTCATGCGTTTTCAAATTAACCCTTTGGTTGCAAGAAAAGTCACATACACTGCATTTAAAAGGTTTAACTCCTGTGTGAATGCGCACATGGTTACTAAAATTGTCTTTCCTATCACTGCCATAGCTGCAGAATCCACATTTGAACTTTTTGGCAGCACAATTTTTATTTGTTTGTTTATTATCGGCACAGCTACCTAAACTTTCGGAATCCATTTTTTTTTCTTGTAGTAGCATTTTTGCTTCGAATTCTGGTAAAAAGAAAATATAGAATATTAATTTTCAGAATAATTTAATAAAAGTTAAATATTATGAAATAACCTATTGACTTGGTAAAAATTCATAATAAGTAGCAGTAGTTGTAGTAAAATCATTAATAAGAGAATTCCGGACTAACTCATGATTGGAAATACCAACTTCCATTCTTCCTTATCTTCATTTTCATAATCTATTTATGTAATAATTTTTTGACAATATGACCTCAAAATTATAACATTTTGAAAAATATAAGTAAAAGATATATTACTTCTGTTCTTCATTTTTAACATGAATTCTGGCATTTGTGATTTAAATCCTGTTGAGAAGAAATTTTAAATTTGATCTTCAAGTTTTTTATAACTATAAAGTACCTTTCGATTCGCATATCAGGTAGTCTTGGAGTTGCTTAAATTTCTCATCTTTTTCTTCAGGCTTCATTTCATCAAAATATGACTGCATCTTACATTCGGCGACAGATGATTTGAACCAAGTAATTCCATTCATCTGAATTTATTATTTACCAATACAAAATCTTTTATTTAAAGAAATAACTTAAGTGAAGAAAATAAATAAAATGAATTGACGCTGAAATATCCAAAGGCATACATATTCGAAAAGGTTTGGATTTCATAATTTTATAATACAAAAGTTGGTTTTAAATATAAGCCATGGTTTTAATTCAGTACGATTTATATTTCAATTTTTTGTTGAATTCTTATTGTAGTGAGTTTAACTAAATTTATTCTTTAATTTAACTTAAAATGTATCATTATTTTACCCCCGCAATTTAGTTTTAAAATATTTATTTAGTTTATTTAAATAAATTTCGTAACGAAATAAAGATATATTTTGCCGAATAAAAAGAATTAGTAAAAAAAAGAAAAAATGTTTCGAAAAAAATTTTTTTATATACAAAAAAGAGATTAGATTAGAAGAAAGGAGAAAGAGCGAATGAGAATAAAAATAATGAACATTATTAGAGAATTCTATCCTGATTGAGTGTGAATGAATCGAACTCATAACCCATGAGTTAAGCCACGAATGATTAAACACTTTAAGACCTTTTTTATAATACAAATTATTTAACAAAAAGTTTCGCCAGATTTTCAGTAGTGTGAATTAAATAACAAACGGAAAACAAGATGGCAACTTTTATTGTTTCAACTTTTGTGCGTACTACGCTTGTGTCTGACTAAACTGGAGTTGAGAGTAAATTTTTTGCTACATAAAGAGCATTCGAAAGGTTTATCTCTAATGTGAGTGCGTTCGTGTGATCTTAAATTACTACTATATGTACTAGAATAATCACATTTACTGCATTTAAAGGGCTTAACTCCATTGTGAACTTGTTTATGCTTCTGTAAATGACTATTTGAAATAAAAGAGTTATCACACATACTACACTTGTAAGGTCTAACCCCAGTGTGAATGCGCTCATGGGTTTTCAAATGAGCTCTCTGATTACAAGAATACTCACACACACTGCATTTGAAAGGTTTAACCCCAGTGTGAGTGAGTTCATGCGTTTTCAAATTAACCCTTTGGTTGCAAGAAAAGTCACATACACTGCATTTAAAAGGTTTAACTCCTGTGTGAATGAGCTCGTGGATTTTCAAATTGGACTTCCTATCACTGCCATAGCTGCAGAATCCACATTTGAACTTTTTGCCGGCATAATTTTGGTTTTTATGTCTATTATCGACACAGCTACCTAAACTTTCGGAATCCATCTTTGTTTCTTTTAGAAGCATTTTTACTTCAAATTCTGGAAAAAGTAAATAAATAAAGTGTGCTCATATTTATAAAAAATTAATAAAATTAAAGATTATGAAACAACCTATTGTTATTAAAATTATTAGTAATAGTAAAATTAATTGTAGTAAAATCAATAATAATATAATATAAGACTAACTCATGATTGGAAATACCAACTTTTCTTCCTCCTCATCTTCATTTTCATAATCTATTTATGTAATAATTTTTTCAGATTATGAATGAAAAAAATTAAATAATGAAAAATAAAGGTAACAAATATATTACTTTTCTTTCTTTTCTTTACTATAAATTCTGGCATTTGTGCTTTAAATCCTGTTGAAAAGAAATTAAAAATTTAATGATTAAATTTAGAGATTAAATTGTAATCTCTAAATTTAGAGATTAAATTTTAATCTCTAAATTTAGAGATTAAATTTTAATCTCTAAATTTAGAGATTAAATTTTAATCTCTAAATTTAGAGATTAAATTGTAATCTCTAAATTTAGAGATTAAATTTTAATCTCTAAATTTAGAGATTAAATTTTAATCTCTAAATTAAAACAAAACGCAGTACCTTTTGATTTGCAAATCAGGTAGTCTTGGAGTTGCTTAAATTTCTCAACTTTTTCTTTTAGCTTCATTTCATCAAGCTGTTCTTTTGTAAAATATAACTCCAGCTTACATTCAGCAATAGATGATTTGAACCAAGTAAATCCATTCATCTTTCATTTATTATTTACCACTACAAAATCTAATATTTAGAAAATAACTAAAGAAATAAATTTTAAAACACAATACTATTGGAAACTCAAATATCCGATGACAAAATTATAAGGAGAATGCTAACTTTTTGAAAAAATGTAGCTATAAATAGAACTTTAGTAAGTAAGTAAGACACATCCATATACCTATAGTAATGTATATATGGACACATCTTAAATAATTATTTAAAGAAATATTTTATTAATTGTTTACAGTTTCAGTTTTTGAAATTAAATGAATAGTTAAAAAACTCAAAATAAATTGTATATTAGAGTATATTAATTGAAGACTTCTATAAAAATGCCAACAGTTCAGTACTAGTAGCACTACTAATCAATGGGTAGTTATGAAATTTTTTTAAAACATCAGGGGGTTTCGTCAAAAGTGTCTTTTTTTTCTTTTTTTAAAGAACATTCTCTAGAAACAAGAATTCACGAAACTCTCCAAGATTATCGCTCTACCATCTCATTGGTGGTCGATCTCAAACTTAAGGTCTGCTGACGAAATCGATCTGATCTGCGGTTTCAGCAGCGAACTTCAAGACCTCACCAGCAAGATTTATAAAAGATGTAAGATGAGCAGAAAAAAGACAAAGGTTATTGTGAATGGCACGACACACAACTCAACTGAAAAAACGAGTTTGTTTAGCGTCCATCATGGCGGCATGGCGCTCAGTTGTTACTGTTTTGAACGTTGTATTGCTGATGGCTAGACGGTTTTTTATGAGTGGAATAGTATTTTTTTAATAAATTTAAATTTTTTTCTTTCCTAATTGCCATTCTATTATGTATTCTAGGGACTTTTTAATTGAACTCTCTTCTTTCGCTAAACTTCCTAAAAGTAGTGTAAGACGTAGGGCTTTTAATTTACAGATCTTAGACCATAAATTTATTAGAAATTATAAAAAAAATGAAAAGCTTATCCTTTCTAACCCTAATCCTAACCTAGATAAAACTACTAACACACAATTGAATTATAAAATAAATTCTATTATTAATAAAAAATCTTCTAAATTAATTTATCATAAAAATTCTGATAATAATAAAAAAATAAATAATGATAATAAGAATAAAGTTAACTTCAATAATATTATCTCTAAAAACACTAATCTAAAGTTTGGCCTCCTAAACACAAGATCACTTAATAATAAGTCACTCTATATCTCTGATCTAATTACTTCTAACTCTTTAGACTTTTTTATTTTAACTGAAACTTGGCATGAATCTGCTTCATCACCCTCAGTTATTGCTTCTACTCCTACTGGTTTTTCCTTTGTTGAACTTGCTCGGCCTCCAACTAACCCTCTTTCTCCTCGCCACTCTTCATATGGTGGTATCTGTATTTTACTTAAGTCCTTGTATTCTATCTCTGTTGACTCTTCTGTTCATTTTTCTTCCTTTGAATGCCTTTTTACTACTGTTAAACTTTCTTTTTTCAAATTTAATTTAATTGCTATATATAGACCTCCTAACAGTTCCTTACCTCAATTTTTAGATGATTTTCATAATCTCTCTGAACTCCTTTATTCTTTATCTTGTCCATTTTTTATTCTTGGAGACTTTAATATCTCTAGTAATAAACCTTCTGATTTCTATGTTGCTAAGTTTCTTGAAATTCTTTCTCTTTTTAATTTATCTCAAAACTGTAATTTTCCTACTCATGCTCTTGGTAATACTCTTGACTTTGTGATTTCTTCTAATTATAGCAAAATTAATGACTTAACATCTATTCCACTCCACTTTACTGACCACTTCTTTATATCTTTTAAACTATCTCTTGCTCAGCCTTTTTCTAACTTTCCCTCTTCTATTGTTAAGCGCTCTTGGTCTAATTTTGATAAAATAAATTTTACTAAATGCTTTCTTTCTTCTGACTTTTGCTCTAAATCTTTTACTGATGTGGATAGTTTTATGGATAATTTCAATCTTACTCTATCTTCCCTTTTAGATATTTTTGCTCCTTTTAAAACTTTCCGGTATCGTCTAATCTCTAAAAAATCCCCATGGTATGATTGTGAGTGCACGACTTCTAAGCGACTAGTTCGCAAGTATGAACGAATTTATCGATCTACTCTCTCTGTATCCTGTTTGAATAAATGGCAAAATTGTTTCTCTTCTTATCGTACTCTCCTTTTTAATAAACACTCTTCGTTTTTAAGAAATTCTATTATCTCTTCCTCCAATTCTAAAAATAGGTGGTCTTCTTTATCTAAACTTTTACATAAAAACTCTCCTCCTCCATCTTTCTCTCCTGATGACTATCTTGAATTTCTAACTAATAAAATATCTAATATTAGATCTTCGTCTTATAATAGGCCTACACCATCTTTTACTAAGTTCACTTCTGAATCATTATCATCCTTTTCTCCTGTCACATTGGACCATCTTACAAATATAATTAATTCTATGTCTCCCACTTCTTGTTCTCTAGATCTTATTCCTACAACCCTTTTTAAAGAACTCTCTTTTTTATTCTATCCTATTGTTCTGGATTTGGTTAACTTATCTTTGTCTACATCTAAATTTCCGTCTGCCCTCAAATCTTCATTTATTATTCCTACAATTAAGAAGCCTTCTCTTGATCCTGCATCCTTATCCAGTTATAGACCTGTATCTAACATTTCCTTTCTTTCTAAGGTCCTTGAAAAAGTTATTTCTCAACAATTAACCTTCTATCTAGAAAAAAACTCACTTCTTCCTTCCTCTCAATCTGGTTTCAGAATTGGCCACTCCACTGAAACTGCTTTACTTAAACTCTATAATGACCTTATTTTAACTTCTGATTCTAATGCCTCTTCTCTTCTTTTATGCCTTGACTTTTCAGCTGCTTTTGACACTGTCGACCATACGCTTTTATTAAATGTTTTAGACTCTTCCTTTAATATTTCTGGTTCCTCTCTTATCTGGCTTAAATCCTACCTTTCTGAGCGAACTTCCTATGTATCAATAGAATCTTCTCGTTCTTCTTCTGTTTCTTTATCTTATGGTGTTCCACAGGGCTCAATTCTTGGTCCCTTACTTTTTATTCTTTATACCTCGGAACTACCTAATATTATTTCGTCATCTTCTCTAAACAGTCAAATTTATGCTGACGACTCCTATATTTATACATCTTTTACTGACTCTTCTCTTGACCTTACTGTTGATAAAATAACTCTCTGTCTTCAATCTATAATCTCTTGGGCTTCTTCTATGTTTCTCAAACTTAATCCGGACAAATTTGAACTCATATATTTCAATAAAAAATCGAAGTCTTTACTATCTCTTCCTTCTTTAGTTTTGCCTCCCCCCTCTTCACTCTCTCTAAACCCTTCATCTTCTATTCGTAGCCTTGGTTTTATTTTTGATTCTAACTTGTCTTTAGCTCCTCAAATTCTATCTGTCTCTAAATCTTGCTACTTCCACATTCGTCGTATTAAACAGCTTCTTCCTTTTCTCGATGATCCTACCCTACAACTTCTTGTATCTTCTCTAGTTCTGTCCAGGATTGATTATTGCAACTCTCTTTACTATGGTCTCCCTAATACTACTTTGGCTCCTCTAAATAAAACCTTCAATTGTGCTGCTCGTCTTGTTGCTCGTGCTCCTAAGTTTTCTCACATTTCTCCTTATCTTCGTTTGTTACATTGGCTACCTTTGAGATCTAGAGTGACTTTTAAAATATGCCTAAATATGTTTAAAATTCATAACTGTAATGCTCCAATCTATCTTAAAAATCTAATTAAACAACCCCCTAAATCTGGTCTAAGATCATCCACCTTTAATCGTTCTTTTCGTTTTCCAGTTAAACACTCTTTTGCTAAACGTTCTTTTTCTTACTGTGGTCCTCTTTTATGGAATTCTTTACCTTCTTCTTTAACTTCAACTAAGTCACTCATAACTTTCCGTCGAGGCCTGAAGACGTACTTGTTTGGGACGTGATGGCTGAGCGCTTTTGTTCACTTAGTAAAGGGCGCTATACAAATTATTAGTGATTGACACACAACTCAACTGAAAAAACGATGAATGGAAAAAAGCTAGAAGTGTCACTGTTCAAGTACCTAGGAATAATCCTGTCGCGGGATAGAAAAAGCATCGGATTTTTTTAAAATCAACTTTTTTCTCTGTATTGAAAGTATTATAAATCAAACCAAACGACATACTTTGTTACTAAAATCTAGATATTTAATTATGAAAAATTTAACTATATTATTATTAAAAATCTAGATATTGTATTATTGAAAATTTAGATGTTTCAGTTTTTTCTAATTTTTCTCTGAAATGTGAACAAAACGAATAAAAATTTATTTTTAGAATTTTAATACTGACGTCCATAGAGATTCATGAATGGTAAATTACAATTAAAACCACTAATAACTATAACGTTGATGATCTGAAACAAGCAAGCAGAAAGCCAAGACACCGACACCTAAAAGTATTCTTTAGAAATGTAGTAACCGCAGTGGTACGGGTGGTAAAATTTAATATAAAAATATGTAAAAATAAAGATAAAAACAAAGTTAACAAATAAAGCAAAACGGAAGAAAAAAAACAAAACAAATGAGCCAAAATACAAAACATCGAAGCAGGATGTCCAAGACAAAGGTTAACTCAAGAAGAGAATCAGGATTGCAACGAATGAACGAAGCTCCAAGACACTGCACTTTTTCATGCGAACTGACATTTCAGTAAGCTGTACAAAAACCTCGTCTTGTCGAAGAGCATGGGCCAAAGCATGCACCAATGCAGACAACTGCTGTTCTGCCGATTAATAAGCTTCGGAAGCTATACAAGGAAAAGCATGGTTTAAAATGAATAAAAAGAAATCACAACTGCGGCATTATGCGAGCAGGTCCCCGCAGGACTAACAAGAGAAATACTGAAAATGTTAAAAATCACAGGTTTATGATGTTCGTAAATTTAAGGCGTTCTTCGGAGACGGCTTCATGCGCCTTTAAAGATTAATAATGAAAATAAAGAAACAAATATAAATATAAAAATTGGAATTTGAAGCTTGAAAGAAGAGGGGTGGGTTCGAGCAAGGCACTATGCAATACAATTTTGGATATTGGAAATAAAATTCACAAAAAAACAATGTTTAAAACACAAAAAATTGAATTATATTATGAAACAAAATAAAAAAGCAATTTATAATTATTTGAAAACACCTTTACGAAGCAAAGCGTGCAGAAAGACAAACATGTTCTTTGAAAATGAACATAAATATGTATGGGTACATTACAGGCAACAACTTCCAAAGCAGCTTTGCTTGCTAATCGGCCTCTATAACTTGCCTCGTTTTCATTCTGTCTTAATGTCAGCAGAAACAACTTGGACAACACCATCATCTTTGGCTTCATCATCAATAACATCACCACCAATGCCATCACTAAATTTGCAAGCATCACTGTTTTTACCTTCATCACCGCTACTTACAATAAGGCTGTTATCTCCCCTACTAACATCATCACCCACCACAGCACTCTCCAGAACAACGGTTCCAGATTCATCACCAGCTCCCTTCTCCCCAGCATTTTCAACTTTTTTTTCATTAATTTCATCCACTATAACTTCACTTTTAACACCCCTGGAATCTGTAACTATTTCTCCAACTTCACCCCCATTATCACTACTACCATCAACATGATCACCATCACTAACAGCAGCACAAGGAGCACTGTTATCAACACCACTACCACTTGCTCCAACAACAGCGGCATCCGCTTCACAACCGTCTGCTTTCCTCGCCTCTTCCAACTCCCTCAGACTCTGGGGTGTGTCAAAAATTAAAAATCTATGCTGCATGCATGCTAACCATGCAATAAAACGATAAATATTATTAATGTGGCGTGAAACCATGTTAACTAATGAACGGACAGAATAATAGGAAATAACCTTTGGGTCGATGATTGGCAGGGCCTTCTTTGTCTTGCTCTGAGCCTGCTTGTCCACCAGTATTTCTGAGGCATTGTTGATAGAGCATGGGTTAGGTGCAGTGTTGTGCATTTGTGGTTGCTGTTTTCTTTGTTTTTTTGTGGCTGTTTGTGAATGCTGTTCAAACTTTAAAAAGTAATGGAAAAGTATTTTTGAGTTAGTATAAAAAGCTAAAATTGGCACTGACCAGTGGCGAAAATCATGTTGCTCGAAGATTTTTTTCCCGCGGAAGAGCACCTCTTGGGCTGGATTTCGAGCGAGAAGTACACGGTGCCTCCACGCACTTCGATTGGACACTTTGGCTGGAACTTGAAAGGTGTAAGTTTGTAGCTGGAGTCGCTGGAGGTGAGTGTGTAGTTGCCTTTCTTGGAAGACTTGTAAGTGAAAGGGCCTTGAGAACGGGCTTTGAAGGCTGATGATGCCTGGTTGGAAAGGGGCTGAGTGCTTTTGAAGGCGGCTGCATGAGGAGACAACTTGAAGGCATTGGCATTAAGTTGCTGTGTACTGGAGGTGGTAGAGGTGGATGGGGTTGAGGAAGAAATGGTGGATACTGCAGAGGAAGAGGCTGAAGGGGTGGTGATGGTGGTGGTGGTGAAAGATGATGTACATGACAACAACACGGAGGGTGGTGGAGTGACAGTGATGGTTGAAAACAGGGGAAGGGAGGTTGGCTTGGAAGCTGGCACATTGTTGCTAAAAGGGGGTCTAAGAACGGTCTTTGGAGATGGCAGTCTCATCTTGGTGTCGTTAGTTTGGCAGAAATTCGACGGAAAGTTTGACATGAAATTGTTTTTAGTTAAGTAATGTGGATTATAGTTTTGGTAGTGATTTTGCTGAGAGCTTTGGTTCTTAAACTTCGACTGTTGCATTCTGTGCGGTAGTTGCATGCGCTGTTGTTGTTGTTGGAGTTGTTGCTGAGGTGCGAATAGATAGGGCATGGGCGTGACCCTGACTGGCAGGGCGATGAGCTGGCGGCCGTAGAGGGAGTTTTTGTCGTGGGACGTTTTGGAAGGCAGAATGGGACCAGAGGGAAAGATGAAAGCTGTAGAGACGAAGGCTTGAGAGGCGCTGAAGTTGTTGGGGTGGAAGAGACGGTTCTTCGGCAGCACAGCCAGCCGAGGGTACATGCATCCGTTGTTTTTGCCTTTGATGAGAGTGTTATGCTATATAATAGTTTTTGCTGCAATATAGTATAATAGTTTTTGCTGCAATATAGTATAATAGTTTTTGCTGCAATATAGTATAATAGTTTTTGCTGCAATATAATATAATTTATATGCTTGCAAAAAAAATATTAAAAAATATGCATTTTCAAGTTAGAATTCTAGCGATTTAAATATTAGAAAAATTTACCAATGTTGAGGTGGTTGGGTTTGATGATGTTATTTTTGGCGAGTGACAATTTCTTGAAAGCGTTGGTAGCCTCGCTCAACGAGTGCCCTTCAGAAGCATCTTCTTTGGCATCTTGCGAAGAAGCTTGTACGTTGCTGCTTGCAAGTTGACAAGGTGGTTTGTTTCTGGCTTCTGTGACGTTCGTCTCATTTGCAACGCTATAGACTGGAGTGCTTTTGTTGCTTCGTGAAAGTACGGTGCAAGTGACCGGAGGGAGGATGTCTGAGGAAGGTGCAATGAGTTTTTAAAAGCTGTCTTGTTACTCACTCTAAACAACACACAACGCCCTTCATAATTGTTTATTTTGATTAATCAATAGTACCCAATCACCTTCTTTAGTGAAGCTTCGGTTTAGGTTCCTGCCTTCCTTCAAACCACCATCACTACTCTTTTCATTTTTATTGAACAAAATGTTTCTGTTGACTCTGCTGATTGGTTCATTCTCGCCCTTAGAAGTACTGTCTCTGTTGTTTTCTTCATCGTTGCCACCACACATCACGATCAGCCTCACGTCTTGCGTTTCATGCGGAAACTTGGAATCTCCCCTGCACCAAGCCCTGTTGCCAGGTGTCCTGCCCCCCCTGAACCTGCCCCATCCCGTGTAGTTGTGCGCTTGCTGGTAGCCTCTGTAGCCTGGATCACCTCCCCAAGGTCTTTTGTACTTGTAGTTGTTGTAGGCATCTTCCTTTAGAACATCGTCATTGTGGGAGTAGTTGTCGTGGTTGAGGTCGGCAGTGGAGTTGTTGTTGTTGTTGTTCACCTCGATGACCACCTTGTTTGTGTAGTCAGGTCTGTATTTCTTGTTGAAGTGCTCACTCATGCCTGAGTTTGTATACACCATGTTTCCACTCGTGCTGCACGGGTCATAAGAGGTCTCCTCGGAACTCCTGCTGCTGCTCGAGCACTTGGAGCCGATGACTGGAGCGATTCTGCCCGAACCCACCATGTTCTTCTTCTTCTTGAAGTTGCCCCTGATGCTGTAGATGGGTCTGCCGATGAAGATCTCGCCAGAGAAGCTGGGGAAGTCGTACTGGAGGTGGTTGTACTTGAGCGACTCCTCGAAGGCTTTGTTGCAGTCGTCGAGGGCCTTCGAGCGCTGGTAGAAAGAGTCGATGCAGGACTCGTTCTTGCTGAACGTGCCCCATTTCCTCTCACTTGTTGTCTTCTTGCTTGAAGACTCAGTCTCCTGACATCTATCGAATGAAATTTTATTTGCGCACGATTTGGCCAGGTATCCCTTAGGACTGAATTTTTCGTTCGAAGAGACTTTGTCATTCTCTTCATTCGACTTTTTTGTGTTTTTAAGAATTCCAGGCTTCGTCTTGTCGTTAGAAGGACTTAAATACTTTTTCTCGTTCGGTTTTTCCATCTCCCTCACTTCAGACTCTTCCTTCTTTTTCTTATCCTCCTTCGTCTCATTACTACTTCCATTATTGCACTCTTTGCTGTTCTTTTCTTTGCCCCTGCAGTCAGTCTGCTCAGGGTTGTTTCTGACCACGATGAAGGTTCGAAAGGCATTTCTCTTGGCTATCATGGCAGCCCTCTTCCTTCCACCCACCCTCTCCGCATGTCCTGGTGCCCTTCGTGGAAAAAGGTTTTAGGTGTGTCGTTAGAGAGTGAAGAAAAGCATCAGAAACTGTTCAAAGAATAAAATCTTCAAAACTTCAAGCTTACTTTATCAACTTTATACTAAACATTTTCAACAACAAAAAACTCGAAAGGGTCGTTTCCTACAAAGGGATGTAACCTGTAGCGGTGCTTGAAGACTGGTCTGACGATCGAGTTCAGGTACTTGTCCTGCTTGCGTATGTTGAAGCCATACAGCGTCACCAACTCATGCACCGACTTGGGCCGTTGCGACTTCTCGTCGAACCGGTCGTGCACCCACTTCTCCCTGCTGCCAGTGCTCTCGCTGCTAGAAAAATAAATTAGAACTGTGAGAGAACTGTTGGCGTGGTGGTGAGAATGATTTAGCTCTAAAACCTGGTTTTTTGTGGAAGGTGGCATGTTGATTGTGGCGTGCTAAAGATATATATCATTTAAAGTTGTTTCAGAAATGGGCTTTCATGACCGGTCACATAATTGTCACATTGGTCATCTTAAAACCGACAATGTGTTTTTATATATTGAGTGTTAGCAGAAGCAATCCACGAGGCTGGCATGTGGCATAAGAACAGAGAAGCTGGATTTCATAAACGCAGCGTTCAATACATTTTAGACTTCATATTTTGCCATTCTAAATTTAATATGAGAATACTTTATTTTGAGCTCTGCAGTGGCAATATATTATAAAGTAAAAATCCTTGAAAAATGAAATTTTGGAAAAGAAGCAGACGTAATGTTAATTGTCGTGATCGAAATCAGATGGCGATCGATTTTTTCAAGTCTGCTGTTTAATATTGCATTATGCAGCCCCTCTTCCCAGCATAACACGTTCCTTACGCTCTTCACATCTCTCTCGGCAATTCTGTTCATCCATTATAGTTTTTTTCTTCTGTTCTCCATTTCTACTTTTCAAAGTTTTTCTTTCCCTATTTCTAAGAATAGGCGAACAACTATTCAGTTGACAAACTCGAAAGCAGATAAAGGCTCTAACATAACAAGCACAGATTCTCCTTCTACGAGTTTAAATACTCAAATGTTCCTTTTGCGTTATCAAATAGATACTTTTGACATAAAATAAAAAGAGTGTTTTTATATATGAGGGTCAAATCCGATAAGAGTTTCTCGAAGGTGTGAATGGGAATGTTGCTATTTATGTTTGTTGTTCCAAGGCAGCGTGTATCTAATTTGCTATTGCGAATTCCGCATTCCTTTCACTGCATAACTACCCTTCTGATCACTTGTTCTACATTATCAATTCTGATTACTTGTCTACATTATCAATTCTGATCAACTAGTATTTTAATTACCATCATCATCATCAATACGATCGTTATCATCAACATCAATACAGATGCTGTGATACAACATTGTTGTATTAGTTGAGATTATCGTAATCACATCCAAAACAAATCGATGGAAACGTTTCAAAACAGATCACAAAAGCAAACCATAGACCCCCTCCAAGCACCATGATTTCTCTTAAAAGAGCACCACAGTCAACGTAAAACCATCATCACTCCGTTAAACTTGACGTTATATTAAATATACACAATCATCATCATCACTCCGTCCACAAACCTGCTTTTGACCTCAAGGTCAATGTTGAGCGCCTCATCATCGGCCTTCCGCAGATCATGCTCGAAAAAGGCTCCCTTCCTGGGCACGTATGCCGGGTTCTTCTTGTCTTCGTCCACATCTCCCGCCCTGTCCGCTGCACTCAACGGCTGTTCCTGAGCGTGTGGAGGATTCGAGCAAATGTTGGAAGGCGGTTCTATCGAGAAGATGGGCAAGATGTGGTGAAAATGAATGGAAATGGGACAATGAATGGGCATTGAAGGAACGTTTATCAAAAATTTTGCGTGCATCAAAACTAATGTTGGTTATTGATAAAATAGATCTACGAAATTAAAACAATTTTGGTCCCTAAAGTCTGGAGTTTTATGTATCTCGAGCATTTGATTGTTTATGTTCGTAAGCACGTGAGCCGCTACGCTGGAGCTTTCGATCGGGCGACCGATGAACCAGGCAGCCCACAGCAGCAATGTTCGTATCAGGCAATCTCTTCAGACCTTCTTTCGTTATCGACCGCATTACGCACACCAGAATGAACTAAAATTTCAACTGATGATTGTTTCGAATCCCCTACTTTCTTTCCATTCCAACTTAAGACTTAAAATTTAAATATTTTATTTTATTTACATTCAGCCATTTCCACACTCACCTCACCATCCCCACAGTGGCGCTTGCCATTGAAGGCCAGGTCAATAAAGTCATCTTCGACGTTTTGACTCAAAACACTCTCACCATCTTCGTCGTCATCATCCTCACTCCAGTCGGTGAAGTCTTCAGAGTCGTATGTGGACTCACTGTTGGCCCGTGCTTCCTTCGAGTCCTGCGGGTTCGGATGTTTGGTAGTTTGAGACGTTCTAAATTGAGAATATGTTAGTACTACAAACTACTGTTTCAAAACTAATAAACTGTTGACTTTTAAGCATGTTTTAATATCCGAACCTTAAGGCAAGGGGGTTCCGTGCAAGGGGGTTTTATGGTAGCTTTCACAACTACGACCTCTCCATCATTCACCATCTTTCAACACAAACAGACGAGAGTTTTTCTGAAACTCACAACTTTTTTGTTTTAAAATCACTTCTTTGTTCCCCTCAATTGAATACAAAAAAACATGCTACTTATTCTTTTGAAATATTTATTGAAAATAATCTTTCAAACTTTGTTATAAGACGCATATGCAATATACTTTTTATACCGCATACTTTAGAGTACTACAGAATCTATACTTTGGTGTATTGCCTTCAGTGAGGATGTATGAAGGATGCTGATGATACAACATATGAAGCAGAGCAGCAGCCTTCAAAGCCACGCCCTTAATACCACTAGAAATAACGATTATAATAACCTCAATTTGATATATAAACTCTATTTCTATTATTTCTATTCGAGTAGTACTTTAAAAATGCTTAACGTATGAATTATAATTATTTAAAAAATTGTATTTTGATGAAAAAAGTTATAAATGTATTGTGTAATTAAATTCAATATAGATAAATTTTAAAAGAATATTTAATTATTAGTATTTTGAGATAGAATTTCATTTTTAAGCTATTAACATAAGTGCTTGTGAAAATTTTATTTTACATCTTGCTGAGTTTCTAAATTCGGATTTAGAAATGAATTTTTGAAATAATAATAAGAATTACTTATTTTTTCATATTTGATTGTTATAGTTTGAAATTTGTTGAAAGAGCATATTAAAAATTATTTTATCGATGAGTAATTTTTTAAATCACAATTTTGAAATATCTACATCGAAAAAAATATCTATGCTCAACACAAACTCATTCAATATAAATCGATCTTGCAATACTTCAACGCAATCAGACGGCTATCCCAGAAACGCATCAAGAGCCCCTTTTATAACTTTCAATCATGCGAAGACATTCTGAGTCTGAAAGGTTGTCAGAGTGTAGTGACAACAGCATGGCGCTGGATGAGGACAGTGACCATTTCATTGCAATGAATGAACACCCGGTAGACGACATTTCCTTGGACTTCTTCTACAAGCCGCACACCCTCACCCTCCTCTCAGCCTGTGTCCTCTGGCTCATGTACTCTGCGCTAACCAGGTGAATTTGTTTTTTCGTTACGTCTTTCACTGGAATATTCATTAAATTTATACTATACATTTTAAAGAAATAAATATCTATTTATCAAATGACCCTTAGAAATAATCAAAAAAAGATTTGTCCAAGTTTTGCACAATATTTTTGTACATTTTCGTATTTAGTTTTTACATTTTTAATGCTAGTTTTTGCTAAATTAGTTTGGAAAACCAATTGAAGCTCCCAAGGTCATTCAAATATTACTTGTTACTCATTGTTGAAACTAATCCCAATACTTTTTCACAATCCACTTGCCATTTTTTAATTAATTTTATTTCATCCTAATCGACCAGTATAAAAATTTTTGCACATTCTATTAATTTTATTTTTACTTTAGTTAACATCTATTCATCCATTTAATCCACATATTCGTCCACCAATCTTCTCATCCATCCATCCATCACTGCAGGAATGATGCAGAGAAGGAGTCAAACTACTGGCACGGCTTCTGGTGCCTCGTCTTCTTCTTCCTCATCATCAGCGTCCTCACTTTCCCAAATGGTAAGTGCATACATTCATAAAGAATCGTATTTAATTAAATAATTAATTAGGTAAATATTTTCATAAATAATTTAATATAATTCAATTTTATTTAATAGTTATTAATTGAATTAATGCACTGAAAGACATTCAAATAGCACCACTACCACCATTACAGGTCCTTTCACCCGACCCCACCCAGCCATCTGGAGGGTGGTTTTTGGTGAGTTCTTTGTGACATCTTTCTATGTGGTAGATACCATTACACCCGTCTCACCATCCACACACCATCTCTGATCATCTTGCACCTACTGATTGATTGATTGATTGATTGATTGACCTTGCACCTACTGCTTTAACGAGCATTCCATCACCTACTTCATTCCATTTGCGATAGTGTAGAGTGGTTGTAGGTGAGAATAATATTATAATAATAATAATAATAATATAATAATAATGAGAAGATAAAGATTGATTACTCACGCCCAGGGTTTTGGGCTTTACGGGGCTGTGAGGTACAAGCTTTAATCTAGTTTCGAGTTCAATTTACAGCTGCCTAGTACTTGAGTGTCTCAATTTATACACACTTGACAGTCTTGCAATCTCCAGGAATTGACACTTTATTCAACCTTTGTTCCCATTGTCTTTTATGAGATTACCCTCGTTTCTGTCCATGCATTTCATCATCGATTTATACTTTTATTCCTATTATTCCACTCCACCAAGTTACCAAAATCACGCCGTCGCAACAACACAACAAAACAACACCAACACAACACCACTGAAAACACTAAACGACAAAACCCTAAAACAACCTAACTACAAGCAACAACACAACAGCAACAAAACACCAACAACAACACAAACAACAACACCAACACAACACCACTAAAAACACTAAACAACAACACCTCAAAACAACGCAACTACAACCACTACCACCACAGGCATCAGCGTCTTATACTTCCTAGGCACGGTCTTTCTAATCCACCAATGCTACGAGGACATCAAGCAAATCATGTACTGGCTCTATCCAGACCTGGTCGGCTGGTGGCCTGAAGAGAAGGTGCGTTTGTGGGCGAGAGGTTGGGTTTGGTGGAGGAGGGTGGGTTTGGAGGAGGAGGGTGGATTTGGTGGTGAGGGTGGGTTTGGTGGTGAGGGTGGATTTGGTGAGGAGGGTGGGTTTGGTGGAGGAGGGTGGGTTTGGTGGGGGAGGGTGGGTTGGTGGAGGAGGGTGGGTTTGGTGGTGAGGGTGGGTTTGGTGAGGGGTTGGGTTTGGTGCAGGAGGGTGGGTTTGGTGGAGGAGGGTGGGTTTGGTGGTGAGGGTGGGTTTGGTGGAGGAGGGTGAGTTTGGTGGTGAGGGTGGGTTTGGTGAGGGGTGGGGGATGCATGTGTTGTGCGGGAGCGTTGAGGTTTGTGTGAAGGAGTTTTAAACAACTACTGACTAAGTCTCACCCACCAAAACCAGCTTGATTCCCATAACTTACCTTTCCTACTATTCCTTCCACTAACCACCCTCATCAACACTACTTATCACCACACTTCCCACACCACATTACCCACCACTTCCCACACCACCACTACCCATCCTCACATCATCACACTACCTACCCTCACACACCATTACTCTTACACTCATACCATGATGATGATGATGATGAAGATGATGACGATGAGGATGAAGATGATGAAGATGATGATGATGATGGTGATGATGATGACTCACACGGCGACGATGTCACAACACAGGAGTACGCAGCGAACTGCAGTGAGATCACGGTGGAGAGGCTGTGGTCGCACATGGACATCTTTGCAGTGGGCCACTTTTGGGGCTGGACCATGAAGGCCCTTTTGGTCAGACACTATGGTATTTGCTGGACCATCTCTGTCATGTGGGAGGTGTCAGAGGTTCGTTGTGAGGGGGGAGGGTTATGAGGTAGGTGTGTTTTGGTTGAATGGGGGGGGGGTGCTTTGTGAGAGAGGAAAGGGGTGAGTGTGTTGGAATGGGAAGGGGGGAAAGAAGAGTGTTGGAATGGAGGTGGGAGGGGTTTGCTTTGTGGTAGGGGTGTGGAAGCTATGGCGTAGTGGTCTTGGGGGCTCTGTGGTAGGTAAGAGAATAACTTAGGTTTTTCAATCCTGGAACAACTACCTGGCTTAGTGGATGAATGAGTCATGATGATGATGATGATGATGAAGGTGATGATGATGATGATGAAGGTGATAATGATGATGAAGGTCATGATGATGAAGGTCATGATGATGATGATGATGATGATGATGATGATGATGATGATGATGATGATGATGATGATGAGGTTGATAATGATGCCCATCCCTCCAACATAGATCGCATTCGCTCATTTGCTGCCCAACTTTGCTGAGTGCTGGTGGGATGCTCTTGTGTTGGATGTGCTGCTGTGCAATGGACTGGGAATTTGGTTTGGTGAGTGTCTACATCTTCATCATCATCACTATCATCATCATCTTTATCACCATCATCTTCATCATTACTTCATCATCATCATCATCTTCATCAATTTTATCACTACCACCATCATCTCCATCATCATCATCACTTCCATTATCAGCATCATCATCACCTCGATCATCATCATCATCTTTAATGTGTTTGCATTGATGGTGTGCTTGCCAGTGTTATTTTCGTTTCATAAAATAGTTATAGTTTGTATTTCAGTTTCGTTTTGGAATTAATTATAGTTTTTATTTCGTTTTCGTTTTGAATATAATTAAAGTTTTTATTTTCATTTTAGTTTTAAAAATATATTAATTTACAACTTTAAACACCATTTTTTTATATCTAAAAAAATTAATTGCTCATAAAATGAAACAGTAAAATAGAACTGTATCTTAACAACAAATGAGTTTCAAAAATCTACAGTCAATTGAAATATTGTAAGAATTAATTACGTAAATTATTGAGTAATTACAAATTTAAAATATAATAACAAATTTACGATTAAATAAGTGATCATTTAATTGACAATGCGAAGCGGTAATAAAATAACGTTTTATAAATGGCGCTACTTTTATAAAGCCCAAAGATAATGATTATAAAACAGACATATATTTTTTTATATAAGTTATTCATTTGCATATTATGGCATATCATAAAAATTTATTTAATTGTCGTTTTGGAAATATTTATAGTTTTTATTTCAGTTTCGTTTTGGAAATAATTATAGTTTTTATTTCAGTTTCTTTTTAAAAATATTTATAGTTTTTATTTTCGTTTTCGTGGAACGATTATTCAGAATTGTCGTTTTCGTTACGAAAATCACACTGGTGCCTGCCTCCCTGACAGGCATGTTCCTCGCAAGGAAACTCGAGATGATGAACTACCATTGGGAAAGCATCAGGTGATGGGTTGTCTCCATTCATCCATTCATTTATTCCTCTTCACCAATCTATCCATCCATTCGTTCATCGCTCTTAACCACTCTATCCATCCATTCATTCATCCACACTAAGTTAAAAGTTTTTCACCCATTTACATTCTTTCATCTATTCATCATTTAATTCATCATTCATTCACACAATAATATCCATGCATCCATGCACACTCAAGCATTCATCCATCCATCCATCCATGCACCTTCCTTCTCCAGAGACATCGACTCAACCACAGGCAAGATCAGGAGAGCTGTCCTCCAGTTCACTCCATCCAGGTCATCATTCATTCATTCTACATCTTCCATCCATCCATTCATTCATCCATCATTTATCCATCATCTTCCATCCATCCATCCTTTTTCCTTCAAGCATCCAATCGACCCTCTCACAGCTGGACCCACATCAGATGGCTCGATCCCCACTCCACCTGCATGAGGATCGTCGCTGTATCCATCTTGGTCGTCGTGTGGCAGGTGCTCACTCCATCCATCCGCCATCTACCTAGCATTCCTTCATTCTTCCATCCATCCATCATCCTTCCATCCATTCATCATCCTTCCATCCATCCATCATCCTTCCATCCATTTATCATCTTTCCATCCATTCATCATCCTTCCATCCATTCATCATCCTTCCATCCATCCATCATCCTTCCATCCATTCATCATCCTTCCATCCATTCATCATCCTTCCATCCATTCATCATCCTTCCATCCATTCATCATCCTTCCATCCATTCATCATCCTTCCATCCATTCATCATCCTTCCATCCATCCATCATCCTTCCATTCATTCATCATCCTTCCATCCATCCATCATCCTTCCATCCATTCATCATCCTTCCATTCATTCATCATCCTTCCATCCATTCATCATCCTTCCATCCTATTATCATCCTTCCATCCACCCATCATCCTTCCATCCATTCATCATCCTTCCATCCATCCATCATCCTTCCATCCATTCATCCATCCATCCATCCATCAATCAATCCATCCATCCATTCATCATCCTTCCATCCATTCATCATCCTTCCATCCACCCATCATCCTTCCATCCACCCATCATCCTTCCATCCACTCATCATTCTTCCATCACACCACACCTTTTCATCCACCAAACATTCACTTAGCATCTTACTAAAAAGTAAATAATACTAAACAATAGAATATTCTTTCACACCACTTCATTCCATTCACCCCACCCTTCACCCACCACTCATCCCTCTACCACTTCACACCCATATCCAACCACACACACACACACACACACACACACACACACACACACACACACACACACACACACACACACACACACGCACGCAGTTAGTGGAACTGAATTCCTTCTTCCTCAAACACATCTTCGTGCTGGCGCCTGACCACCCCCTCTGCTACGGCAGACTCGCCCTCATCTCCATCATCTCTGCACCCTCCATCAGGTGCCAGCGCCCGTGCTTTCATTGTCTTCGTCTTGTTGTTGTTGTGGTTGTTGCTGTTGTTGTTGTTGCTGTGGTTGTTGTTGCTGTGGTTGTGGTTGTTGTTGTTTCCACTTCCACTGTTACTGAATCTACTCCATTCCATCCACTGCATCAAAATCCTTTCCATATGAACCTCTATACTAACCCATATAACTTCATTCTTATTCGATAAAAACACACACATACATAAATGCAAACTCATACAAACACACACTCACACACACACACTCACACACACACACACACACTCTCACACACACACACACACACACATGCGTACACAGGCAGTACTACACGTACGTGACAGACACGCAATGCAAAAGAGTGGGAACTCAGTGTTGGATGTTTTGGTAGGTAATGGTGGTGCTTTGGCATGGGGGAGAAGGTTTGTGGTGGCATGGGGGTGTGGCTTGTAGTGGCATGGGAGGGGTGGCTTGTGGTGGCATGGGTTGGGGGGTAGTTTGTGGGGGCATGGGAGGGGGGGTGGCTTGTGGTGGCATGGGTTGGGGGTGGTTTGTGGTGGCATGGGTTGGGAGGGTGGCTTGTGGTGGCATGGGAGGGGGGGTAGTTTGTGGTGGCTTTACCATTGGGGAACTAGCTTGATCAGTTTCTCCCTTTTTTCCATCTCTTTTCGGCGTTACACTTGGAAAATTTCATTTAATTTATTTTTCACTTTCTACTACTACTACTACTACTACTACTACTACTACTACTACTACTACTACTACTACTACTACTACTACTACTACTACTACTACTACTACTACTACTAGTACTACTTCTAGCACGACTACTACTACTACCACCACCACACAGCGCCATAACGTTTGCGGAGTTCATCTTGTGCATCAAGTCAGGTTCGCAGATCTTCATGCAGACGCAGATGCTGTACGTCCTCTACTGGCTCATCTTCCAGGTGTGTGTGTGTGCCTGTGTGTGTGTGTGTGTATGTATAAATATATATATATATATATATATATATGTGTGTGTGTGTGTGTGTGTGTGTGTGTGTGTGTGTGTGTGTGTGTGTGTGTGTGTGTGTGTGTGTGTGTGTGTGTGTGTGTGTGTGTGTGTGTGTGTGTGTGTGTGTGTGTGTGTGTGTGTGTGTGTGTGTAAATATATATGTGTGTGTTTGTATATATATAAATAAATAAATATATATATATATGTGTATGTGTGTGTGTGTGGTCAGAATTACTTCCACACATTCTCAAACTTCAAACTGATTCTCTTTTCTATACCACCTAGTTTGCTTAAAAATCATACTAATTCAAAGTTAAATACTTTTATCTTATGACTATCAAAATTAGTATAATTCTCATCTCATAAGAATAATTTCGTGGGCGTGGCTACCTATACGTTATAATATATGTTATATGTACGTTATAATTATTTTATGAATATATTATATGACGAGGACCTCACCCCTCTGCAACAACCACCACTAACACCACCACGAACAGACGGTCTCCTGCATCTTGTGCATCTACTTGTGCGCCATCTATGCCAGGTACTCCAAGGTACGTGTCCCCTTTACGTGTCTCCCCTCCCCCTCCCCCTCTCCGCCCATTTGTCTCTTTCTTCTCCCGTCGTCATTTATCCGAATCATTATAATCATCATCTTGACCATCATCATCATCATCATCATTATTGTCATCATCTTGACCATCATCATCACTATTATCATCACTATCATAAGCATCATCATCGTCATCATCTTCTCCATCATCATCATCGTCATATTGTTGCAACATGCACCTCAACACAACGCAACAAAACATGCCACCGCTGCACCACAGAGAAAGGAGTTGGACACAGCGAAGCAGAAGAGACAGCAGTGCAAGGATGACGCCCCCGCCAACGCGGTCCCCGATGATGACGAGGGCGGTGGTCGTGAGCAGGCAGGCGATCATTCCAGAAGCAAGCGCCTCAAGACGGCTTGAAGCATGCCCTGCTGCTGCATCTTTTCTCATCCGCTCCCATTCTTCCTTGCATCTTCTTCCATCCCTCTTCACTATTCTAATGCACCACTTTCCACCCCCCCCACCAGTCATCAATATTCGTTTTTTTATTTCCATCATCACCAATACCATCATCGTCTTTGGCATCATCATCATCATCACCAATACCAACATCGTCTTTGGCATTATCATCATCATCACTACTGCCATCATCGTCTTCGGCATCATCATCATCATCACTACTGCCATCATCGTTTTCGGCATCATCACCAATACCATCATCGTCTTCTGCATCATCATCATCACCACTACTGCCATCATGTTGTTCTCTTCTAAATGTTCGCGGTTATTTGAAGGTTGATGCCATTACTCCATCTCGAGTGAAACACCCTCTATCGTCCCTCTATTCGTTGTCTCTCATCCACCACTGTTGCAGTCACTACCACTACTTTTGCAGTCACTACCACTAATACTGCTGCAGCTACTACCACTAATATTGCAGTCACTACCACTAATATTGCAGCCACTACCACACTGCCACGTGCCATAGATTATTTTTAACTCGGTCGTAAAACCTTGACTTCTAAGTTCTCAATATAACGTGACGTCACAGTGGCATCAACGTGGGTTTAGTCGTCACCTTTTTGCTTGTTTCAACTCTTCCTTAGGTTACTTGTGCTCGAGTATGATAATACTGCTGCGTAATACTCTGTATCTCTGTGCGTACATACATTCAAAAACATGCAGACATACATTCAAAAAATACATATATATATATACCCAAACGTACACACATAAATACACAAACATACATAAAAAAAGAAAAAAATACATACAAAAATACAAAACAAACATGCAGTCTTGTTTATTCATTCTCAACCTTCTGCAGCCTGCAAATCATGTTGCAACTACAAAGATTTCCCATTATACTAATTCTATCTCATCATTATCATCACCATCATAATCATCACCATCATAATCATCACCATCATAATCATCACCATCATAATCATCACCACCATAATCATCACCATCATAATCATCACCATCATAATCATCACCATCATAATCATCACCATCATAATCATCACCATCAGAATCATCACCATCATAATCATTATCATCACCATCATTATCACCATCATAATCATAATCATAACCACCGTCATCATTATCATCATTCCACGTCGCGTGTCTGTCCATTCAGCGGCGTCTTATGATCTCTTTCAACATTCGGAACACATTTTAAATAGCCCTACATTCTGCAGAGACATGTATATAGTACGTGTGTGTGTGTGTGTGTGTGTGTGTGTGTGTGTGTGTGTGTGTGTGTGTGTGTGTGTGTGTGTGTGTGTGTGTGTGTGTGTGTGTGTGTGTGTGTGTGTGTGTGTGTGTGTGTGTGTGTGTGTGTGTGTGTGTGTGTGTGTGTGTGTGAGAGAGTGTGTGTGTTTGTATGAGTGTGCATTTATGTGTGTGTGTGTGTGTGTGTGTGTGTGTGTGTGTGTGTGTGTGTGTGTGTGTGTGTGTGTGTGTGTGTGTGTGTGTGGGTGGGTGGGTGGGTGGGTGGGTGTTTGTGTGTTACAACTCATAGATTGCAAAGATACCCTCACGAAGGGGTTCAGCTGGTACAGATGTAGTGAGCACCACCACATCAGCCACTCCGCGTCGCAGCCCACCATCGCCACTTACCATTTCCAGTTTTATACCACCACATGCACTCACATTATTATTTAGACTACTTTATTTCGTCTCTCATGCCATTCTCGGTGCTCGATCGTCTTTTGAACGCCATGTTTCTACTATGGTACGGTCTCAAATGCCCTATGCCCCCTGGGTTAGCTGTTTAACGCCCTGTGTTCATTTGCTACTCCCAACGCGCCAAGCTAGTAATCAAAACACCAAGCTTCACAAGCTCTCTCAAAACCCCCTCACACACCACCATTGAATTGTCATGCACTCTTCCCATCACATCCTCCACCATCATCAAATAATCATTCACTCTTATCATCTAACCCTCCATCAAATTATCATGCAATTCTACCATCTAACCCTTCGTCAAATTATCATGCAATTCTACCATCTAACCCTTCATCAAATTATCATGCAATTCTACCCTAACCCTAACCCTCCATCCCCATCGAATAACCTTTTGAGCTCCGGTTAGACTTAATTCTTCCTTTTGTTGTCCTCCATGCTATTCACTTCTCGTTGTCTTCCGAGTCTTATTTATATAAACATTTCAGTTGCTTTGTTTCTCCGATCTTTCGCAAAGTCTACAATTCGTATTAACTTCCTTGCAAGAGTATTTCTATAATTTAACGCGTCGTCACATTTTACTCTTTTTATGTAATCACGCTGTGTTGTCGTTTTTGGAACAATAATTTTTAGTAATAATTGTGAGATTAAATCGCCATTTGTGCGTTGCAAGCTGTCGCTCAATCAAAGGAGACATTCGTCATTTAACTTCAGCAGTATTGATGGGGTGCGCGTGGGTGAGCGTCGTTGGCTGCGTTTGTCTGAACGTCGCTCTGCGTGCAGTGATCGCTTGGTCGCTGCATTCTTTTGAAATCTTCGTAGTAGTATGCAGTAGGTTTCTGCTCTTCGCTTCTACCTAGTCTCCATCATCCACCTTACAAACCAGGCGAGCATTTGTCGTTCTTTTAGTCTTGTAAAGTATTTTTGGCGACAGATTATCGAGAAGGTTGCCATTGTTTTAATATGGTTCTACAACTTTAGATATTCTAAGCAATGTACAAAGCTCATTTGAAATGACATATTTACTAAATAATATTTTCCTTTCCAAAGTTACGTTTTGCTAGTTCAATATTGCACTCCTATTTATCTTACTTGTGCATATTTATTCACCTAGTCTCACGAATGCACGCATCGGGAAGCGCTGGGGTACTGCCTCGACAGCATTTGTCATGATAATAATACTTATTGAGTGCTTGCAGGTGTTTTGTAGGATTTTAGAAGTTCATTGGTTCTCTGGAAAGTTTCATTTAAGAGATTCTGTCCCGAGGTTCGTCAGCACGCAGTCTCGTGTTTTAATGCTCTCGCTAGGTGGCGCCGTTCGTCGTCACCTCGGTTCGAACTGTTTGCATACGTGCAGTGGGTTGCCAATGAATAAAACATAAACTTCTCTAGTTTCTTTCTGCAAACACAAGCACCCATGAGCAGTGAGAGCTTACTGAACGACACCTCACTAGGCCTTGTTGCATCAATAAAAGAATTTCTTCATTTTAAAAGAATCTTCATCGCAGGGATAGATTGTGTCACTGGAAAATCTAACTTCGAAGAGTGGGTGAGACTCATTGGATCTTTTGAATGACTACACTGACTTACGCACCTCCCATCTTCTCGCATTCACCACACAAACACGAGCACGAATGATCGAGCAGTGTTTGCAGACACTCGTGTGCCAGGAACTCGCATTAGAGGCATTTCAACGAGACAAATGTCACAACGAACGCCCAAGAATTGTGTCTTCGTGTTATGCAATCAATGGAGTGTTGAGTTTCGGTGGCTGGAGAGAGAAGGAAGAAGGGTGTGATCAAGCAAATGAGCAGTCTGATGGCTTGCTCTGAATATGCTGAAAGTCAATAAAAGGGCATCCAAAGATTTAGTTTCATAAAATATTGAAAGATAAACTTTATTATTTAAAGAATTTATGATAGAAAGAGGAAGGGGAAGGTAGAATGGGTAGAGACAGATTGAATGAGTGGCTCGGATGTTTGTTCTGACTTTAAAGGCTGTTTACGCTTCGTGATTGGTCGTGCTTGGAGCAGAGATGAGGAATTAATGCCATCGTCTGCGCCTAATAAACCACTGGAGTGTCGCTTCAAGTGTTACATAGAAGTGTTACCAGCAGTGTTATCAGCAGTACTATCAGCAGTGTAACTAGCCGTGTAAGTGCTTAAACTAAGATTCTGAAGGTCGTTTAAGGAGAAATTGACCCAGTTTATAAATATTAATTGACCAATTGTAAAGTGAATATTTGGCTGTAAAGCAAGCAACTCCATTGCTTGGTTTTTCCCTGAATCTTTAAAAGTTTTTCCATCAAGTCCTCTTGCACTGGTTGTTTATCCTGACAGATATTCCCTCCCAGCATATGCCGTCTTCCTGGCTTCCTATTTTCCCTTATGCATGTGTGTGTGTTTGTGTGTATGTGTGTGTGTGTGTCTGTGTCTGTGTCTGTGTCTGTGTCTGCGTATCTGTGTGTCTGTGTGTGTGTGTATATCGCCGTGGCGTTATCTTTGTTAGGCCTTCTCGGTACAAAATAATTGAAAGCTGAAATCGTTAAATCTCGCACTATCACTTGATTACTCCGCATTCCCTGTCATACTTCCATCAATCCTTTCCATCTTTTTGCTTTTGAAATCGAAAATATATTTTTTTTAAATTGGTGAATTCTTTTTTTTGTAAAGCGGAAGAAAGATGTTGTTTTTGCATTTATTTAGACAAAAAATTAAGGGAATTGACAGATATTACCAACTTAATTGACAGCTCGTTAACGATTCATATTTCTGAATTTACATGCAACATATCAAAGAAAGTTTTAAAGCAATTACAAGGTATATTTATCTTTAAATAATAAACTGGCGCTAGGTAATGGACCGAGCATACGAAAACACACTTCATCTGCTAATTACTGCACTATAAACGAAGCGACTATAACATTAAAAACAAGGTTCGCGAGACATTTCTAATCACTCAGGTGACTATTTTCTTTGAAAATAATTAGAAGTAAAGAGCCTAACAGGATGAAGGACATTTTTTTTCATATAAGAGGCAGGCGGCCACAGCTCTTCCTATCTCCCAGAAGGCGCTGTATGCTGAAGTTCAACGATTTTTGTTTGTTTGGAGAGAACTTGGTGTAGGTGATCGCGTTATTGATCAAGGTATTGTTATTATTGTTATTGTTGTTGTCGTCATCGTTGTTGTTGTTGTTGTTATTGATGTTGTTGATGTTCATCGAGATTGGGGTGTTTGAATACTCGAATTTTTGTTCTTTGCTCAACCCTTCGTTTCCTTCCTCGCATCCGTTGATGTTCTCTTGCATGTGATTTTTGTTGGCAATTCTAACTTCAAACCTCTCTGAGCTACAGTTGTTAATGCTGCTTTCTTCATCCAGCGATTCAGCCTTTTCTTCGGAGTAAATGCCCATAACACAACTTTCGTTCTTCTCCCCCCTTCCACTTCCTTCTTTAAAAACACAATTAGTTCTTTTTGCATCGTATGCCGAAGTATATTGGTGGCTTCTGTTGGCGGTGTGTCCAGATAGGAACAGTTGGCAGTTGAGGAAACTTGAGCGAGGGTGCATCTCTGTAGCGGTAGAGGAACTGTCGTAAAGGGGTGAATGCTGAATGCGTGCATGATGATGATCTTCCTTTTCCATCTCCTCGTTGCTGTCTTCGCATACGTCCAAGCTATTCGGAGTTTCACAAGCTTCTATGTTTTTTTCACTTTTGCATTTTAAAACGTTCAAGTCCTGCTTCTTGAACAGGCTCATTGAACACGAGTTGGCAAAAGAACCGTCAAAATCTTCAGCACCTGACTCTTTCCGTAAATCTTTTCTGAGGCCGATAACGTCCTTGCACCAATCGCTGTGCGTCCTACTCCTCGCGTAGAGCACAGGTTCCACGTATGTTTCCGACTGAACGATGTCTTCTTCGAAGTTCTGTCTGCTCTTCAGAAGCCTCTCGTGCATCTTCTTCTTCCTCCTCTCCTCCTTCTTCAACTCCTTCCGACGCAGTTCCTCCTCACTTAGAGGAACACCACTGCAGGATCTGGGCTGGTCGTGGTGCGATGGCCTGCCTGGGCCCTTCTTCGTGTTCTCCCGCTTGCGCCACTTCGCTCTTCTGTTCTGGAACCACACCTGCACTCGGAGAAACGAAGAGTTTACGATGACTTATGGCTTTGAAGTATTCCAAACATTATTCGCTTCCCGTCCATTGTTCAAACTTTTATGAAATCTAATAAATCTAGATTATGCTTCAATTCAAATAACTTTAAACGTTTAAAAATCTTTAATAGTCGTACTTGAAAAGCCAATAAAAGCATTTGAAAAACTCTTTCAAAAAATTTGAAACATTTAAATTCCACTTAAATTACATTTAAAAAAAAGATAAGGTCGACTTTAAAAGGGATGCCTCAGAGTTTTAACGAACAATAACGATTTCAGATTGTATTCATGAGGTGCTTAGCGGATAGAATGGCATTAATACGGATGCTCAATTGTTTGTCGACGGCTTTTGTTTCGAAACGACACAGAATCGCAAGGCTCAATTGAGCAAGTTTGATGCATCGACAGAAGTGGAACAAACAAATAGAAATTAACGCTTGTTGCGATGCCAGAGCATGCTATCTTGTTTATTTTATGCAGCTTTAATGCAGCCTAATAGCCTGCATTGTGGCAGGCAAAAGAAACTCTTTTAAAGGAGCCGTGATTGAAATGAGTTAAAAGCACATCTGAAAGCGCCTCCGTGTCTCTTAAATTTTGTTGTTGTCTTTTAATGCTTCTTCGTGAAATCATAACAGCATCGTTTGTTAAAATGTTTGAATGCGGTGCTTCAACAAGGAAAATCATGAGAAATTGAACCTTTTAAAACGTCACAATGAGCTTCATTAGTTTTACTTGATTATACTCAGACCTCGAAAAACACATTCACATCCAAGGCTCGCACAAACCTGTATTCTGGACTCGGCTAGTTGCAGTCTGAGCGCCAGAGACTCTCTCAGGTAGACGTCGGGGTAGTGGTTCTGATGGAAGGCCCCTTCCAGCTCCTCCATCTGCCAGGCGCTGAAGTTGGTTCTCATGCGACGGAGCTTGTTGTCGTCGTCGTCGTTGATGTCGTCGTTCCGGTCGGAATCCCTCGAGCGCATGTGCTCGTTCAGCCCTTCGGACTCGCCCTCCTTGCCGCTGTCCACTTGGTACAGGCCACCTGGAGGAGATAATCCTTTATGAAAGTTTGTTTTGCGTCTTCAATATACAAATATTCACTTTTAGTGCGTTTTCAATATATAAATGTTAAATTTTAGTGTTTTGTCTCATAAAAAAAGATTGAGACGAGAAACTGAACGCTTGAAAGACCATCGTATTTATTTTTGGAAAGAACAAATCAATAAAGACGTCTGATTGAAAAGAAGGTCTCACAATGCAGTACTGTGATGTCTTCATTAGTTGCTCTTTTGATCGCTCTACTGAATGGAAGAGTGCTTTGAAGTTGTGCTTCAGCATTCGTCATTGTTGAGCAGCCATTGTGTCGCATGCAATCCTGCTCCAACTCAGAGTACTCAGTCCTTGCAGGCCAGTTACACTTGATCCACTCTTGCCAGCGAGATTCCATAGAAGGTATGTTCTTGGAAGATCATCGTTTATCAGACTCGCACGTGTCAAGGACACTGTTCAACGAAGCGAGTCATCAAAACCCCGCCTAATTACCGTCTTATCTCGCTTATTTGCAAACATAGACAACACTTCTGAATGCCAGCGTTTGCATTCATTCGGAGCATGTTGCTGCCTCAAGTGTTAAGTTCCTTTGACTTTTTATCTCGCTGAGTTATTTACTTACTGAATTCTTAAAATTTTACAAATATAAAAACAAATTAAAATAACTGAAATAAATTGAAGGAGCTGATGATTACAAGATACATCCGTCAAAGCCATCTTTCTTGCATTCCACAGGCGTACAGCACTCGTGTGCCACTCTAAGTGCACTGTCGGCTTTCGTGACGCTTGCTACACCTTGTAGTACAAAGGATTAGCATTAATTAATTATCCGAAACTGTCTAATTCTTAATCTGTCTCATAAGGCTTTTGTGTCTGTCTGCTTCTTCTTTAAACCTTCAAATTGTTCGAGCTTTGTACGGCTTTTCCTTTTGTACGATTGTCTCTTTGTAAGACTTTCCATTTGTACGTTTGTTTTTTGTGTTTGTCTAATCATACATTTATTCAAAAGTTTCAACTTAATAAGTAACAAAATCATTAATGAAGCATGTATGGGGACTAAAAGAACCTGCGAGAAGAATACTACACTTGAAATGTAATAACTGCTATTGCTACTACATACGAAATTATACACAAATTCACACAAAAGACTGTTACTAAAGCAGCAAAGCATCTTTCAATACAAGACAAGCATCAAAGTTTCTTAATAAACTCATCGAGAACTGTCTCTGTGCTTGCGTGCGTAAGAAGCATTCTTCTTGTTGCTGCATACCTTCCATTAACGTTTGAAGTCTCTAAACGTTTTCATTAATGTCTCAAATTTCTACATTCTCATCGAAGACAACTTTATCCACCCCCTAAACAATTAGTAAGTGTGTCTAATATAGTTGATTAAATTTTGATGAAGTAAGAGTCTAACACGCCAACCTTATCCTTCCTATCTCCTCCATTTTCATCCTCGCTCATTCGCCCATTTAGTTTCCCCTTTTTTATTTCCCTCCATTTAGCCTTCATTCCTTTCCCTTTTATATTACCCTGCATTTAGCCTTCATCACACGGACAGAGCAGTCCTACATCATCTTTTCGTGTTTACGCTGTCACGCACCAGCGGAGGCAATCAAACTCTGTTTACTGCTACCACTCGTTCCAAACCCATTGCACCCATGCACCAATCAAGCAAGCTCAAATCCATTAGCAGAACACACGCACGCAGAAATACGCTCACGCAAAGACACGCAAGCACACAAAAAAACATACAAAAAACGCAAAAAACATACTCATTAAGGAGAAGTGTTTTGAAGACATCACATTCTATTTTGCAACGCGCCTTTCCGCTTACACGAAAGTATGTAGACATTTAGAAAGATGGGTGAGAGGAAATGTGATAATCGGTATGCATGACGGTTACTTTTGGTACATAACAAAGAGTAGTACAAAAAATCCCAGCATTTCAATTCAAATTCAATTTGTAATTCCACTTGAGAATGTCATTGTCTCTTAAGAAATGCATGCACATCAGCCTGATTAAGACGAAGAGAACAGAAGCTGATGATGAAGGGTGGTCGTCGAGGCATTAGCATGACAGAGAACGGGTGTTGAAAATATCCGCGGGCAGCTCGTTTGAAGAACGGGGTTTTAGGCGATTCGACATTGTTTACACTGCTGCTTTTGAATTCAAAGCATTTGTGCCTCTTCATTCATTGTTTATTTTTCCGCAATCAAGATTCTATTCCACAAATGCCTAATTACTTTAATTATAACTTTTAATTATAATTTGATTTATAATTTGTTTTTAATGCAAAGCTGGTAATTTTTATTAATAAAGTTTAAGCAAATTTCTATGAGACCGCTGAGTCGAACAGTTACCACTTTCCCTCCTCCTAGCCCATGTCATTCCACTACTTTGTAACTGTCCCCCCACCATTAGACTGTGATAGTCTAGAGAGATCTTTAAATGCCATTAAGAAACTCTTCAACTTAACCACCACCAACACCTCCAGCTGCCTCGCTGATTGAAGCCATAATTATTAGTGTTAGTATTACAATGCTCTGATCTCACAAACGCCTCAATCCTTCCCTTACTCCTCTTATGCATAAACAATTCATTTAGTGTGTGTGTGTATGTGTGTGTGTGTGTGTGTGTGTGTGTGTGTGTGTGTGTGTGTGTGTGTGTGTGTGTGTGTGTGTGTGTGTGTGTGTGTGTGTGTGTGTGTGTGTGTGTGTGTGTGTGTGTGTGTGTGTGTGTGTGTGTGTGTGTGTGTGTGTGTGTGTGTGTGTGTGTGTGTGTGTGTGTGTGTGTGTGTGTGTGTGTGTGTGTGTGTGTGTGTGTGTGTGTGTGTGTGTGTGTGTGTGTGTGTGTGTGTGTGTGTGTGTGTGTGTGTGTGTGTGTGTGTGTGTGTGTGTGTGTGTGTGTGTGTGTTTGCATGTGAGTACTGGGCGTTTGAACGTGTGGGAGAGGGAGAGAGTAGTGCATTTATTAAAAGTCTGTTATGAGAATTATCACGTAGTAGTTTGTCTATGCTGGCAGATTAAAGAGCACTTGTGTAAACAGGCGATAATTGAGAAATGAATGGCGAGGCGGTCATTAGCATCTGACATGAATTATTACTTTTCGGGCTAGTTACTTGCGTGTGGGGGTGGGTGGTTGTTCGCTTGCTACCGTTAATCCATTTGTTTCCTGTGTATATCACAGGGTGATATAATCAGTCCCACTGCTAATGCTGGAGTGTATGCGGGGAAAGCAGAAGAAGAAGAAGACCAGAAATTCAACTTGCTCAATTCTTGCTCAATTCTTCTCGTCTGACACACTCGAACTAGCGGCTAGGCGTCAGTAAAATGCATGAATTTATAATGAGCTGATTGATAATGGCCGAATATATCGGTATATGGGATGAAATAAAGCTTTCTAGAAGCTGGATGATTGAATAATCGAAAGGATGATTAGCTAAATGTATGCATGGATGGTGTTGGGTGAATGCCAATACTGCAGATCGATGCAAGACATGTGCTGGATTTCGGACCATCTTGTGCTACTTTCTGCTTCACTGCAGCCAGGTTTTGTTTCACAATTAAGAAGTGTCTTTCTCTCACGCATGCGAATATTGCAGAGATCATTAAGTTTCCCTATCAATTGTAGCTTCCAATAGTTTTTATAAAGCTTTTCAATCATTTTCAGTGACCTCCCACACAACCTCTAAAAAGACATACTAAATCTTGACTGCTTTCAACACTTTTAAAATCAATATTTTCAAAATGTTAAACAAAATATCTTGAAAACTGGCAACATAAATATCTTGAGCAGTCCTCACCAGGGAAGAATCGGAAGTTTTCGAAGGCGACCAGAGGTCTGTGGCAGGCGCTGAAGTCCATCGGTTTTGCATTGCTGTTCACATACGCTTCCAAATGTTTGAGGTGACAATCGATGCTGTTGTTCGTGTTGTTGCCTGTGCTGCAGTTGTTGTGGTTGTTGCTGTCGTCGTCAGTTCTGGTGATTTCATTTTGTTTTGCGTGTTGCGTGTCTGGTTGCTTGTTGTAATGTTGTTGTGCTAAATTCAGTGAAGTTTTTTCTTCTTTTATAGCGTCTCGCAATGAAAACTCAGTCATTTGTGCTGGTGGACTTTCCAGCAATTTGGAAGAACGCTCAGGACTGTATTGCTGCTTCATCCGATGCTGTTGCAGTTGTAAGAACTGCAAAAACTTGATTTGACTTTGTTTAAGACTGTGCAGGTAATTTTGGAAGTGTTGTTGTTGTTGATGTTGATGTTGTGGTTGTTGTTGTGGCTTTGGGTGTTGTTGGAAGTATTGAGGTTGATACTGCCACAGAATTCTTGGGTTGTTCTTAATCTCACGGAGTTTTAAGTGCTGTATGTGTTGTAGGAGTTGTTGCTGGTTTTGAATGGGCAGTTGAGGTAGTTGTTGTAGCAGTTGTAGCTGTTGCGACTGTTGCTGTTGTGAAGCTTGTGGGAGCTGTTGGAACCTGGGCTGCATCAGGTGGGCAATCAGAAAAGGATTCAGCATCACGCGACCTTGGAAGGGTTAGTCGAGGAAATCAAAAAGTAAATCGGCTGCTCTGCGGTGGAGTCTTTGGAGGGAGCACTCTGCTTGAGAAACTCAAAGAACCGAAGAGATTCTGATGTGGATGAGGCGTTTGTATTGGAGAGGCTGATTAGCAACTTGATGCTTATATACCCGGCATGCATTCCATCGGATGGAACTCTTTCATTCCTGCAGACGAGCACTAACCGATTCCCTCTTTTGCGCCAATCAATCGGCACTTGAGAACAGGGGGCGGAGTCAAAATAGCGAGGCTTGAGCTTATTGGCGAAAAATTAATCCCACCTGAGAACAATTTAATCGGAATATAATTGTTGAGAATGAAATTCTGATACTTCGGATTAGTGAAAATGGTGAATTGTGCATGCATGGAAGGGTGCATGCATGGGAGGGTGCATGCATGGAAGGGTGCATGCATGGAAGGGTGCATGCATGGGAGGGTGCATGCATGGAAGGGGCATGCATGGAAGGGTGCATGCAATAAAATGTTGCATAGGAAATGCATCAAATATTTTTCGAATATTCACTTTTTATATAAATCATCCCACAGTCGAAAAAAAGCTTAAAACACAGAAAACTTTAATCTAGAATAAAGTAGAACACGACAAAGTTGAAAATCTTCTAGATAGATCTCATTTGCCTCCTACTTCTGTCTCATAGAGACAAAATTGGAAGTAAATAAAATATATTTAAATTATTATTTTGGTATCCAATAGGCATATGTAATTTGCCCATTTCCAAACGAGAAACTAACCTATAAATTTAAAATGTAAACATATATTACGTGGTTTTAAACTGCCACGTGACTTCAATTGCCCCTCTTGGACCCGCACTTTTTACAACAACACAATTCTTGCAGACTTTCAAGAAACTCTTAAGCCTTCAGGAACTAGTTGCACGTTCTTTTGATTCAATGCCGGATCAGATCGATCTTCTAAACAGACTGGAATAATCTTTGTTTTTTTTGCTTTTAACAGGAATCTTTCAAACCTAATAGACTCATGAGTGATTGGCACTTTTAATTAGCTAATTAAGATGTTTACAGACAGCTTGAATTGAGTTGAATGCAGCAAACGAATTAATTGCTGAGAGATTAACAATCAACCGCGTGTTACACTCTGTGATTGTTAACGAGTTGTCGTGAGACACGCTTGCAAGGGATTAGAGATAGTGCTGATAATGATGTTTAAATTTGTTCTTCTATGCAGGAATATCATTCAAAAGCAGAAAGAGTTTGAGAGGTAGGGGAGTGAATGCAGAAAGTGTTTGTAGTTTTTAATGAAAGAGCAAGAGGGAACAGCAGACGAAGGAAAGAAGCATGACAGGCAGGTGGATTAAGGATTCCTCGCAATGCAATGCTGCCAAAATAAAATGTTCAAATCTTCACTTGACAAGTTTCAGTTATCCAACCAAAGAAGATCGCTTCTTCGGCGAATTAAGAGCTCCGAATTTAATTGGAATCGATCGCTCTTCACGCAGACATCGATTCGCAGCTGCCACTCGTCCCAGACCTTCGCTAACACATGCTCTATCCCACCTCCCAGCAGACCCACCACACTTCAACCTCACATCCACCTCACATCCACCTCACATGCACTTCACATCCATCTCACATCCACCTCACATGCACTTCACATCCACCTCACATCCTCCTCACATCCACCATTAATCTCTCAAAACTGCAGCCTTCCTCATTATACCAATGAACCAGGTATACAATTTGGTTGATGTATTGAAGATTTGTTTGACAGTTTGTGGTTCAAACACTGAATATGATGGAAGCAGGGTTTTCTCGCATTTCTCAACACTATCTAATTTTATATTATAAAACACTTTTCATAATTTCGAAGCTAGTGAAGGTTTATTGTTAACGGTGATGCGTAAAAAATTTTAATAAAATTTTTTCAACTAAATATTTAAAACAAAAATGTTAATTTCTTTCACTGCCTTTTTATGCTTTATTTGTTTTTCTACAAATTCTAAAATTCTTCTCAATAACCCAGAAGCTTGTTGATGGTGGGATAGCGGGTAGCCCTGTAAGGCATGCACTTGCTGGCATCGATGAAGATGCTGTTCTTTTTCACCAGTAACTCTTTTTCCAGGCCCATGCGCTGTTCCTCCAGCCTTCTGAGGTCTTCTTCCACCCTCTTCAAGTCTCTTTCCAGCTCGTACTTCCAAGCCTCCAACTCATTCACTTCCTCGATCAACCTGAAGTTGTTAATTAAATGCTTGCGTAACTTGGTGAAAAATATTTTTTTACTTTTCAAAAACACTTTTTTCCACAAGGATTCTCACCCAAACTGAGCAGGATCTCTGCACAACTCCACTCTGGGCCTCCTTTCGCGCACATGCAACCTCGTCTGAGCCACTTTCATCGGGTTTTCCAAGTCTTCCATCCTGCCCTTCAACTCTTCAGCGGACTTCTCCGCCTTGCCGATCAAGGCACACGTCTGAGAAATGGATTTTGTTCAGAAGGCCCTACTCAAACTAATTAAAAAAATGAATGCAACAGTGCTGTTTAGTTTACCAATGACAATGCAAACTCAAACCATCCCTTAAACCTTTTTTAACTCGTCTTCCAGGCCGTTTCTCGCGGTTTCCATCTCACCAATCCTCCTCCTCAATGCCTCATCCACTTCTCCAGCCTGTCTCATCACGTCGTTGCTGACGTCCTCCAAAACGCTTCCGATCAAAGACCTCAGCTTCACCGATGCAAGTCTTTCCTGCTCGGCCTTCTCGATGTTGTCGTGTGAGAATTGAGCCCACGACTCTGGCGTTGATTGACTGCAGGTGTTTGAGAAAAAGAAAGTTACATTTGAAAAAAAATTTTTTGTGTAAATGAATATTTGAATTAATTATTCGAAAAACATTTCTAGCAATAATCCACTCATCCTTTTTAATCATTTGCACGCACATTTCTTGCAGTCTGGCAGCTCCGGGGAAGTACATCTTCTTGGTGCTCTGGTTCCTGAGTCCAGTGCAGAAGTCGTCCATCTCCTTCGCCTCCTTCTTGTCACTCCAGTCGAACTCCAGATCCTGCTTTTCTGCCCGGTTCCTTCTAAGTGATGCAAACATAGTCGAAAGCTTTTCAAGTATTTGAAAATCAATTGAGCCATATTATTCCAGAAAGGTTTTTGCTTAGTTATTGAAAGTTATTCAATATTTTAAGTTAGTTACACTTAAGTTGTTTTTGAAAAATATTCATTAAACATTACTCAATAGTTAAGTTTCTTTCTTTTTCCATTTATCTAAAGTTAGTTTCATCATAAGAAGTGATTTCAGTTATTAAAATATAAATCTACTGACTTTATGCGACGTCTAACGAACTTTAAAAAACATCTTTTCAATTTTTCTAATATAGAAGCAAATATATTTATATATATTATAATAAAGATCGCTCAAAACAGAAAAAAAGTTTCAAAAAACAGCAAACTTGATTTGGATTTCTGTTTCTTGCAGAGTCCTCGCCAGGAGTTCACGAGCGCTGTTGATCACTTCCACTTCCTGAGGATCGTTGCGAACTCAAGTCCCTGCAGACACCAAGCAAACTCTCAAACTCACTTTCAGAAGCTGCAGCTCCGCGTCGTCTTGCACCAAGTCCACTCCGAGCCTCTTTCGACGACAGTTCAAGTTGTCGATGCTGATGTGGCGAGGCACCTACGAAAAAAATAATTTTAAAAGTTTTATTTCCCAGATTAAATATTACTTTTTGACATTACCCACATGGATAACACATGAGCCTTCAGACAAACCTCCAGGGCTCTCAGAGCTGACTCCAGTCTGTTCTTCTGAGCGACGAGGGCATCTGTCTCAGAGATCATGTCATCAATCATGCCCTTCAACTCTCTCTTCCACGCCTCGATGTCAGTGCATCTCTCAAGCAGTCTCTTGGTGTTGGCAGCCTGCATGCGGTCTGACTGCGTCTTGCTGTCGCTAGCGGTGCTCGAGGCCTTCTGACGGGTCTTTTTCATGTCTTCTCGGTCCATGAATGACTGGTAGAAGCTGTTTGGAAGAAGAAAACTGAGTTTATTTTTCATCGGGATGAAGCATATCAGCTTAGTGGGTAAACGCATTTTGTTGGAATGAAAAAGACGCACTGACCGGTTGTAGTTGTTTTCGCTCCATTCTGCCGGGTTGAACTTGGAGCTTCTGAAGCCTACACTGGGAGCCCCTCTGTCGTTTCCCTGTGCAAGACTCTGCTGCATGTTAGTCATTGCTGCCAGCTAAACTAACTAGGAAGGTTGCAGGAAGAAGGGTGTGAAGACTACGTAGATAACTTACCGGGGTTTATAAGTAACTTAGAAACAGTTGCTTGGTGGGAAATTGATGGGTGAGGTACTTGAGAGCAGCAAGTAGTGCTATCGGGATCTCTTGTTGTGCCCTCAGAGCTCGTGACCTTGGGTTAACGTCTAATCACTACGACAAATACATCGAAGATTTCTTTACTTCATAAAGGTACGAGTATGTGTTGTTTGTTTGAAGGGTTGCTAAGTTACAGCGAAAGTGAGAGGTGGAAAAGCGCTAAGTTTTAAATATTTTAATCATGAAATATTTATGATTTTCAAGTTTTTTTATGACAAAACAGCAAAATGATGATTTAAATGAAAGATTAGATGGATTGAGAATTCATGCAACATGTAGCATCAAAGCAGACAGCGGCTCCATCAGTTGATTGATTTTCCCCTCGGAGCGTCAATTAAACTCAACTGATTCAGCACTTTTAATACGCATCATTGATTTCTTTATGCGGAAAAGTAATAAATGCTGTGTGTTTTAATTGAAAAATTGTGGGAAGTTGATGCAATAGTTCTCAGAAAAGAGATCTCGTAAAGTATTATTTCTGCTTATCGCTAGTGGGGTAGGCAGATAGAGGAAACGTACTTGGCGTTAGTAGGAATTAGTCGATAGGTTTGCAGAATAATGTTGAGGGCGAAAAGATGACAAGATGAAGAGGGTGATGATGATGATGATGAGGATGATGATGATGATGATGATGATGATGATGATGATGATGATGATGATGATGAGGATGATGATGATGATGATGAGGATGATGATGAGGATGAGGATGATGATGATGGTGATGAGGATGAAGATGATGATGATGATGATGATGATGATGATGATGATGAGGATGATGATGATGATGATGAGGATGATGATGAAGATGATGATGATGATGATGATGATGATGATGATGATGCTGATGATGATGATGATGATGATGATGATGATGATGATGATGATGATGATGATGATGATGAGGAGAAGGAGGAGGAGAAGGAGGAGGAGAAGGAGGAGGAAGAGGAGGAGAAGGAGGAGGAAGAGGAGGAGGAGGAGGAGGAGGAGGAGAAGGAAGAGGAGGAAGAGGAGGATGATGATGACGAAGGTGGCAATGATGATGACGAAGATGGCGATGATGATGACGAAGATGGCGATGATGATGAGGATACCGACGAGTGCGGATCGATATGATATTATTATAGACTATAAATTCAAGCGGCATCAAGTCGAAAAGCAATCACTCAGCTTCGAACAGGTTGTTTCGACGTCGTTCGTGTTTATAAGGTGCATGCGTTCGATGGCTGGCGTGCCAATCAAGACTTGCCCATATCGACCCACCTTGTACTTACACTACACCCCTACTACGTCCCTGCCGACGACCACTCAGTGAAAAGTAAACTAGTCGTACTAACATTTGAAAGTGTATGTAAAAGATTGCGTTGGTTCTACATTTTTGTGGGGAAAAGATTAACAGAATGTGACGTGGTTACAAAATGGGATTTGGGAGTGGATGGATTGTGGTAGGAAAACACCTGGTGAATGCTTCAGAATTCTTAGGATATCTTAGGAAGTTTTAGTCGCACGAATATAATCTCTATAACCAGATCATATTCGATTTCAGTTTATGTTGCCCTCAGCACCTGATGGTACTCTAAGGCAGTTAATTTCTCATTTCGATTTGTAATGTGGGTTTTTCTGCTATTATCTCTTTATGTTTTTAGTTGTTTTGAACTGTGACTTTTGTTTGAGGCTGGTAGTTGTTGTTGAAACTGAAAAATGTTTTTGAAGCTAGTAGTTGTTGTTGAAGCTGTGAAATATTTGCGATACTGTGAGTTTTTAAATGTCGAAAAACAAACTAAGTGCAGTAATTGAATATTCGAAAGCGTTTCTAACAGGAAAAATCAATCAAGCAGATACTTATGTATGAGTAGTGTTCAAATCGTACTTGTGAAATCTCAATGATTGAAATTAATTAGAAATACATTAACTTAATTGGAGACTTGACTGAAAGGTAGCTAATGGAGGCTGCTGTTATCGTGCAGTGACGCCACAAGGGTTAATTGGTTCATGTCGCATCTCTACCTGAGGAATCCACTGTATCTACCTTCGCATGCACACAATCACCCCAAGCATATAGGAAAGTCTGGAAAGATCACACAAATAAATACACACACACACAACACACACACACACACACATACACACACATACACAACACACACACACACACACACACACACACACACACACACACACACACACACACACACACACACACACACACACACACACACACACACACACACACACACACACACACATACACACACACACACACACACACACACACAACACACACACACACACAAAACACATATACGAAAGCATACACTGTACTACAAAGTGTATATCAAGTTAACATCTAGCTATGTACAAAGTTTATTAATGATTTCGAAGAAACCAAAAATGTATGGAAGTCTCCCTAAATAGAGCGACGTTTACTGGGAATTCAGCTGTTGTTCTGTGTATCTGACGTAGGCGAATGAGCTCTATCGTGCAAGCACAGCTCTTCATGAGGCCTCCTGAAGCTTCTTAGCCAACTTTGAATTGATTTTTTATCACACTTCTGGATTGATCTTTAGCCTGGTGCTTTTTTGGATCTCTCCACACACCTTTCTGACAAAGAATTTATTCGAGTGTTTCAAAATGTGTGAATGAGACTAAACCTTTGGGTTCTTTGTGAAACACATGTGACGCGTGGAAGCTGTGAATGCCGCAACGAAGACGGCTGAGACATGTTTGTTTTATACGAATACTCCAAATTGATTTCGATATAGGAGGTAAATAAGTAGTTTCAAGATTATGACAGCAACTTGTTAGTTTTTCATCACATCATCAATTTGAAACTTTCTAAGGCTTCCCACACAAGTCTGAAGATTCATTGATAAAGCTTGGAGAGATAATTATTTCTTTTCAAAGCTATTAGAAACATATTTTGAAAATGGATATAACAGTTATTATCTATTGTTACAGACATAAATATGGCTTGACACATAGCTATAATAAGGGCCTCGATTAGAAAATTTGCAGATTTCTGAACTTTTCCAAACTGAATCGGCGATGCCTTCATTTCGAAACTTCTTTCAAACAACATTTCAAGAACATTCTTCATTGTCACTCGCATCCCTGACGTCACAAGGAAGCCAGAGTGCATGCGCAGTGACAGACACACACACAAACACATACACACAGACACACACACACACATTAATACAGGCTCTGATCCGCCTGATAAATGGAATACTAAGAAACAATTAGTGCCTTCCGAGAAAGTTCTATGCCTTACAGGGCGAGCATTATGATACTTTAAAGTGAATTCCCCTTAAAATAACATTGACTTTGCCATCCGCTTCAATTCTATTTTCTCTGCGTCTCCCGAAGAAGCATTCACTCGCAGCTTAGAAGGTGCTTTCATGCTTTATTCCGAGCGATAAAACTCCGATATGAAAGCTGTGCTCCTCTCATCCACACCGCCTGCTTCCGAACGTCTCGAGTGGCGTTCTTCTCAAAGAAATTGCGTGTCTTGGAAAGGAATCTTCAAAAGGAAGACTTTGACGAGAATATAAAAGAGTCTGGAAGCCTGAATTATACCCGCACATCGCATTTATTTCCAAAATGTCTTGAAATTCATTTCAAATTCCAGGAAATTAAATATATGGAAAAGTTGTAAACAAAATGTTCACTGAAGAACATCATTTCTGTCATCTTCCTCGCTCCATCATGGACTGACTCATTGCTCATAAAAGGCATACTGAAAATCTAAAAACTTTGAAATATCGAAAAAAACAATAAAACATCCATTGTTCTTCAATCTAGCGTGGAATAAATGAAATTAATAGAACTAAATAAAAGAAAATTCTAAAAAACTTGATTTACTAAAATTGATTTAATTCTAGTTGGTTTTATCAAAAACTTGAGAATTGGTTCAACGGATTTGTGGCTGCCAAAGTTCTCATCTTCAAAAAGTCACGCAAACTCGAATAATCTACTGAGGGCTTCTTCGTGGAATTCTAGTTTAACTCTAGGTATCCATGGTTTGTCCGATACAAAAACATTAGAAACCGTTGAAAGAATGGGGAGTTGTTTGTGGCTGACTGCGAAGCAAGACTTAGGCACCGAAATATCGCATTTCGAAACTATTGTTGTCTTAGTCGGCGCTAATCTAGATGATCCTGAAATAAGCTAGCACAGCCCGCAAGGCTTGTTAGTATCTTGTTTTGAAGACTTTGCGCCATTTTCTTAGAACGTTGTTGAGAATGCAATAAAACTAGTTCGAATGTTTTATGAACGTATTGACAATTACTTTCGTCAAATTAATGTTTGAAATACTGCCGAAGAGAACAAATAAGTGAGAAAGGAAGGTTTTGAGAAACATCCTTCAGTACTGAATGTCTGTTCACATTTTTGGAAATTGACTAAGAAAACAATAAATATCCTGACAGACAACAAATAGAGGCTAAAAGTGTACGTTTTACAAGGAATCAGTGCATGCTCAGTATGAAGACAAAGACAGAAGTAGCAAAAATAATGTGTGAGTACGTCAGGTGTTAGTAGCGATAATAGGTGGCCACACAGAGTGAGTCTATTGTTTCAGATGGGGGTCTATAGAAGTGGTGGAGTCTGATCTGACAGGGTTTACGCCTCCAACGATCTGGTTGATTCTGAGTCTGGCCAGGTGAGCCAGTGAGGGGGTGGTGGCAAAGAGGGGAGTCTGCAGGAGAAGGGGGGTGTCGCAGCGCCCTGAACTCTCCTCTAGTGTGCTTTTGTTTGGGTTCTGTTGTGAGAAGAAGAAATGTTTGTTAAACATTATAAACAAAATTAAAATTTGAAGCTATTAACATCAGAATGTTGTAATGTCAACTATGATGTGGCTAGATGATAGGATGATTGAAGAATAGTAAGCTAACTTGAACAAAGTGCTGTATAAGTCTTAGGAGGGAATTGCATCGTGGAACGGCTTGGAGGTTGTAATGGTGTAAGTCTGTCTCGAGACTGAAGCGTTGTTGATGGAAAAGGATGCGGATGGAGGTGGGCCCTCGGGTGGTCTTGAAGGATAGCGAGAGGAGGTAGTTGGGGTTGGAACTGTCTCGGAGGAAGAACGTGCCCACTGGCTTGGAAGACAAGAGACTCGAAGCCTCGTCTGAAGAAACCCTGCCGTGGTAGAAGCCACACTGCAGAAGCAGAACAAGGTTCAACTTTAAAATATGCAGCTCTTCGTCACTGAAATTTTCTTCCCTTTTATTGCACTCACTCTTTGATTTATCACCCGGGTTCTTGTCGCTGCCACTTACAAGGCCCCCACTCGAGTCGGAACTCTTATTTATTTTTGCGATGTCTAGCTTGCTTCTCAGAATCTCAAACAGAGCATATTTCCTCGAAAGGCGCGATGAGTTCGGTGAATTATTTAACAGATTGAGGGGAGGTAAAAATTGTTCGATGTTTTTAAATTCTGGACATTCCGCCTCTAAACAACCGCAGTTACTATTCTTGCTGGCGAGCTGTGGCTTGGGGAACCTGGAGTGATGGCAGTAGGAAGGGACGCGGGGACTAGAGCTGAAGTAAGTGTTGTCTTGCCTTTGACTAGTTTCTTTTCTGGATATTTCTTCGAGCAGGTGCTTCAGGCGACTGCTTGTGACTTTGTCGCTGTGGGCGTTGGCATTCTCGTTATGGAGCTTTTTGTATGCTTTTCGAGGTTTACACGCGTGATTTAAAGAGCTTTTTTGCGTGGTTAAACTACAAGGTAGTGTAAGATTGGTGTTGATGTAGTTGTGGAAACTCAAGAGATTCTGGTATATTCTTTCTAGCTTCACGTCGTTCGGAATGAACTCACTGCAGTCGTTGTCGAGGAAGGGGTTTGAGTTGAAGTTTTGGTAGAAGGACTTTTTGTGAGGGTCCTCCCTGTAGGAGATGAGGAGTGGATCAGACGAGGATGCTTCGAGCACTGCTTGTCCGTGGTGGCCTGAGTAGTTGTCCAAGAAAGACTGGTCCCAGGCTAGCCTCGCCATGCTTTTGGTGCCGTTATGGCGTTAATTTGTCCTTATTGTTTTTTGAAAAATCTTTTTGCAAAGCAACTAACATTTCTGTAAAAAGTATGTCAATAGAATGTAATCCCAAACTAAAAGGTTTGTTACTACTGCACTATCCACAAATTTCCAAGTCAAACTTATAGTCCTGATCCACATGCAATTGACAGCTTTCAAGGTTTTGTTGAACACACTGTACTGATAGTTTTATAAGAAAGAGATTGTTTGAAACTCTTCTAACAAGAATGAACCAGCTTTGCAGGCTCTAAACGCTATGAATTTTACTTAGTGAGAGGAGTTAATCAGAAATCTTATTATATCCCTTTATATAGACCTTTCATTCGTTGTAAACCTGTTTTGAAGTATAAAGGCTTTAAGCGTTCTATGCGTCTACATATAGGCCAGACTGCACGCGCACTCCATACATCTGCCTTTACACACAAACGATCGCTATATCCTCACGTGTGTTGTGTTTTTCGAATATGCCAGATTGTTTTTCTTGAAAGCACAACGTGAAGCATAACAAGGATTTCTTATCTTCGCGTTCTTATTCTTGCCTTTTTAAATCTTTCTTCCCTTTGGTAATGTTCCATACACACAAACCACCGCTTGCGAACCTCTGAATGCCGTTGCGTGGAAAGGTGGTGGGAGTGGGGGAGTGCATGCAAGCCATTTTGGCCAGCCCAATTAGTTTCGCGTTATCTACTGTCATGTTATGACGCATTTGCAAGCATATTCATGTCTAGCGTGATTTTCTTATTGTGTAATTACTCGACGCCACTCACATCGCCACTTAGAGACTGACTGAGGCCTCAAGTGCTAATCTTTGAAGGAGCCATCGAGTGTTGTTCTGGCTTTCTCGTTCGCATTAAAAGGCATTCGATCCTCTTTTATGACTTGACGAAGAAAACAGCAGTGCAGTACGCAGAACGAGGGCGATAATGGCACGCCTTCCGACGAAGCAAGCTTGATACCCGCTTGTTTAGAAAGCCTCATCATGACGAAACCTGCAGCTCACACGCACAACGCACGCACACATCCACAAACGCACATTAAATGCACACGTGTATCATTGGTGTGTTAGTGGGAATTTGACAATAAAAAGAGCCTAATGATAGTCAATTTAACGAGTGGTTCTTTTAACTGCGACGGCTTCCCCGTAAACACAGCTTTCTCATTCATTCGGATGCTTCGTAGTAGCGCTCATTCGCCTCCGCAGTGCATCGATCTTGTATTCAGAAGCGAAATAAGTTCCTCAGAAGGCTGCATACATCTCCGCTTACTACGCCGTTCACTACGCAGAAAATCATCCGATAATTTATTAAACACACTCGCATTTAAAAAGTAATAGAGTAGGGTATTGTGAAGATCTAGGCCTTTAACAAATAAATGACAATGCCTGAATGCATTTTCGAATGATTTATTCAAGTGAGCCTTCTCCACCATCCTCATCGTTGAAAACGCCTCACGACTTCTGAGAAGGGCTAATGTGACACGTTGGCCTAACAGCACTCTGCTGACAACTCACTCCTCGCATGATAAAGTAGAATATAAGGCGTCTCAGAACTATTTTTAGATTTGTACCTAGATGCATGGAAGATTAACACACATGTGTTGGGATACTTAAGTGTGTGTGAGCGTGAATGAGTGTGTTGAATTGCAGAGAATTGAAAGAAAAGCCGTATATAAGTTTTTTCAGAGAAAAGAAAAAAAGAGAAAAATGTATATAAATACTTTTCTAGAAAACTCTTAATACCAGTTTCAAGAAATGGCTTTTTCTATTTTTAATAATGGAATTGTAAAAATATTTTTGTAAAATATAAAATATTTTGTTTCAATATAACATCGAGTGAATAATTTTTTTTTTAGTTTAGCGTATTTTCTTGAATATTAATCTCATCGAAGCTTCTAAATTTAAAGATTTAAAACTTTTTGACTACGTATAAGACGCACCAGTGTAAATGACGCATAATTTACCTTTTAGTTTTTAGACGCCTGCGATGCATCTATTGTTTTTTCCAATGAGTTTTAAAAGAATCCAACTTGCACCTAAGCCATTTGTGGTGGTCCTGGTGATGACGACATTGACGGGACAGCCATTGCAAAAAAAATAACTCTATTTGATAAAAAAACGGGGTCTTATAAACCGGAAAATGTGTTATTTGTGAAACTAAATATGAACCACACTATTGAGCCTTTAGAAGTCCATCAAGAAGGGTTCTTCTGATGAACGACTTTCAAAGCTCTTCGAGCAATGACAAACATTTTTTGTAAGAAAAAAATCAAAATACACTCGAGAGAGAAGCACGTGGCAAAAGAATAAACCCCGAAAAAGACAACAAAAGAACACATTTCAAAAGGAAAAATGAGCAATACCTTCAAAAGTTCAATCGAAAGCTTTGAGACAATTCACCAACACCACGAAAGAGCTGGATTTATGTTTATTTTCGTCTAAAAAAAGTAAATGTGACAAAGAATTACAACTCAGTGAAGTCATCTGAAGAGCGTCTAGCTGCTTCTGAGTATTTGACGTGCGTCTGAATGTCAGAAGAAAAAGCAATTAGGACTTCTCAGAAAGCAGCCTGCCTTCCTCGCATGCGTCACAACAGCACTGCAAATACTTCCACTGAATCTACGTGCTTACCATGAAAGAAGCTTTGTACTTCTTTCTAGCAAACAGACTAAAACCTAGAAAACCAAAATAAAATTTAAAATCAACGTTTAGAGAAAAGGTTTATAAAGTGTCTGACTCAGGCACCACACAAGCGAAAAGTGACCGCAAATAGTCATTTGGGTTCTTCTTGGCGACGTTTGCTTTTTAAAACCTCTAATAAAGCTCGCGTTAAGGACCTTAATTTTGAAAATGATGATAAATCAAACGTCGTGGTGCGTGCAAATGATCACTCGACGATTGACACAATGGTGGTGGTGTGGAGGCAAGCCTGTGTGCTTGTGAACTCATGCGTGCGTGTTCTCAAGATTATATTCAGAAATGTTGTGAAGCTAAAGAAAAAAGACATTCCGAGATCATCTAAGAAGGCAAGTTGAAGGCCGCACAAAGGAGAATGCTGATGGTCGGGGCCTTCATGCTTTACGAAAAAGTATTTTAAAAGCTTGAAAGACGAAAGTTTATGAAGCTATTTTCAAATTTTTTTAATAAAAAACTGAAGTAAAGTTTTTGGCTGAAAATAATTAGATTTTCTTGTAAGGAAGCAGTGAAAAAAGCAATTAGATGTTAATTTAAATTTAAGATTATATTTATAAACTTAATCTTTTTATCCAGAGTTCTCGGAAATACGTTCAGAGGATGAAGAAGGGAATTGCGAGAGTAACGAAACGCTTCCTAGAAAATCCTTTTGGAAACCCGAAAGAATTTCACGATTAACCAATTAATTTAAATCTCTGAAATGAAAGCAGTCTCCAAGAGACCCTTTGAAGAACTCATAGGAGAATATTGCCTCCTATCAGACCCAAGCTCCTATCATAACACTTCAGTCCGCCTCGAAGCTCGTGGGTTGTTCTATGCAATCACACTCTACGATAGAATATAATGGAATTTAATCAATCGGCATTTCTGGTACTTTTAACGGTGAAGACCTTCAAAGAAGTTGACTGACCTGCATGTGACAGCCCCTTTCTTAACCACTCCATCTTACATCCTTAACCACTCCATCAACACATCCCTACCATTCTACCAACCCATCCTTACCACCCAATTAGCCCATCCCTACCACTCCGTCAACCCATCCTTTCATCAACCCATTCCTACCAATCCATCAACCCATCCCTACCACTCCATCAACCCATCCTTCCATCAACCCATTTCTACCACTCCATCAACCCATCCTTTCATCAACCCATTCCTACCACTCCATCAACCCATCCTTCCATCAACCTACTTCCTACCACTCCATCAACCCATTCCTACCACTCCATCAACCCATCCCTACCACTCCATCAACCTATCCCTACCACTCCATCAACCCATCCCTGCATCAACACATCACTCTATCAACCCATTCCTACCACTCCATCACCCATCCCTACCACTCCATCAACCTATCCCTACCACTCCATCAACCCATCCCTGCATCAACACATCACTCCATCACCCATCCCTACCACTCCATCACCCATCCCACCACTCCATCACCCATTCCTACCACTCCATCACCCATCCCACCACTCCATCACCCATTCCTACCACTCCATCACCCATCCCTACCACTCCATCACCCATTCCTACCACTCCATCACCCATCCCACCACTCCATCACCCATTCCTACCACTCCATTAACCCATCTCTCTATCAAATCATCCCTAGCACTCCATCAACCAATTTCTCCCACTCTGTCAACCCATCCCTAACACTCCGTCAACCCATCCCTCCGTCAACCCATCCCTCCGTCAACCCATCCCTCCGTCAAACCATCCCTCCGTCAACCTATCCCTATCACTCCGTCATCCCATCCCTAACACTCCATCAGCCCATCCCTCCGTCAACCCATCATTTCATCTAGCCAGCTTCCCCAATCATTTGTTTTGTACCAACTCGAAATTCTATGAAAGCGAAAATTTTTTTGGGGTAATTTCAAGAAAAGTCCATTTGCTGAAAACTTTCGATGGAATGCCTAATTGCTGCGTCTCGGAGGAGTTCGCAAACAACAGGCCATGGAAAGACACTGAAGATTCACTAAAAAGACTTCCAAACATTTTCTCTGGCTTCTGCTTACACCGCCAAATACTGCTGCTTTTGATGGTTTTTTAAACCAAAAAAGTATATGTTTCTGCTATTGCTTTTCGAATAAAACCCATTCATGAAACTGTGTCTTCTTTCTCGCTAGTGACATTTTCGAGAGCTTTTTCGCCGAACAATAAAAGCGTGGCATCTGTGTCTCGTGCTGCGTTATCGTCTCTAGGCGGAATTCATCCTTCATTAGAAACACTTTCTATCTGTTTTATGTCTATTTTGGTTCTTTTACGACCATGAATACTCCCAAAACGAAAACTTGACACAGAAGCCCCCAGAATGAATTCTCAGCAAGAAAACCAGAAAGCATTTTTCTAAGCTACATTAACATCACTCCACGATGTGGAGTCTCCACGCATTGCATTTATGAGTCATGTGACCTTGCTACAGCTCCTGCTCTCGTCATCACCTCATCATTCCGTGCATTGTCAGCGTCGTCTCAGTGCATGCCTTGTTGCACATCCTGCTCCTGTTGAGTCTTGAAGCCTCCAGTAATTAGAGAACATCCAAGAAACACACAAAAGATTAAAAATACACGTTTGTCTTGCAGTCACCATCAACGTCTTCCCAACGTCCATCTCCTTCTCCATCCATTCAGAACTACTCTTCTACCATCCATTGCACAGGTTAGTTCTGCCCGCTCACAACCATCAACGAATGCACGCTTGCGACACGTTCATTAGAAACGATCAATAAACACGAACTTGAATCTTGTTTGTGGAACCCATTAAAGCAGCTTTCGCTTGCTGCAAGCGATCAATCAATCAATCCTGAAATGCACTCAAAGCCCTCCCAGACGCTAACATCTCCTTGTAACAGCTGCCTTCGTCGAAGTCTTGGTCGATACCTCGTCAACTCGCCTTCCCACGAAGTTCGTTGAAGAGAGAGGAGAAAGAGAGGATGGAAGAAAAGAAGAGCTGCAAATTGCACTGGAATCTTCAGAGAAACAGTTGTTTGCAGAGTGAGAAAAAAGACTATAAAAGGTATTTTCCGAGAATACTGCATTAGACACGGCTATTAATGCTCCCAAGTTAAATTTTTTATCTAAAAACACACAATTATTTTTTGTGTTTTATAGCACTTATTAAATGACTTCGAGAAGTATCTTTGGTTTTTTCAATCCGTCTATTCACCCAACAAGATCGACGAATCAACAAATAGTGAATCATTAAATAACTTTCAAAGACTTGCCTCTTTCTGCTAATTCACGTCCAAAAGGTGAATGTAGAAAGTTCATTGTATATATAAAAAGACACAATAGATAGAATACTCGAAAGTAAAACGAGTAAGATAATTGACTTCCAAGAAGCAATTTAAAATACAGTGGCACATGGCTTTTATCATTCTTCTTAAAACGTCAGTCACCTTATCAACTGCTATCTTCTAGTTAGGCTAATCTAACTCGAAACTTATCTTTTTCTCATTGTATCAATTAAATTTCTCCTACACAGAAAATGTCACTGGTTTGTACCGTATTGGCTCAAAACAATACACAAATGCCCAAGTTATCTGAACCCGCTCTGAAGATCAAAAGTAGTGGTTCAAAGTCTCTCCACTGCCACACAGCGATCTTCCCACATACCCATCTATACCCTCCCAATGCTGGATAAAACATGAAGCTGATCAAATTTTAAAATCATCTTTTCTATGTGTCGGGGCACCAAAAAGTATTCCCCCGAAAGAATCCTCAATAAAAAATAATTCGTTCGTAATTTGTTCGCGGGGAAAATCTATTAGGGTTAATTGTAGCCCGAGTGACGCTTATTTCTGAAGACTCATGAATATGCATGAGACAATTACAATATGCCGTTGAGAAGTGAAAAAATGACACACTACGCAGTGGTTGGCATTTGCAACATGTTGTTGTTGTTGGCGTTTTAAAAGATTTCCATTAGGCTTCTGAAACGTCGAAAGTCTGATTTATTTCTATTATAAAATAAAAACACCCAATTGCTATTTGGCGAGTATCAGCCTCTCACAGACCTTCTTGCATCTGGCAGACCTTGATTAAGCTCGATAAACTATTTAAATGCGGCAAATGATTTTTATGAGTCTATTACTGACTTGAATGTCTTGAAAGGATGTACTACTGTGAAATGAGTTTAGCTCACGGCAGATTGCGCGGTTCTTATCGCAGGCACAACACTCGACACTTCCACGAAACAAGTGTCTATTATTCTAAACCTCTCTAGCCATTCATCACGCACAAAAAGAATGTCTATTTCCATAAAAGATTTTATAAATTCCAAGAAAGACGGCTTCAAAATAACAAATATTTTATGTTGATAAAGTCGAGAAATTATCTGAAAAGTACATTTTTTATCAAGGAACGTGACTCTTCATGCTCAATGTGCACGAAGAAGAGGCTGCAAGAGACCTACATGGCTTGGAGATTGAGAACGGGATGATTTGATGTGTCGTCAAGACACGCGTGAAGAGACTGCAGGCTCGATAGCACCAGAATCAGCCGAGCTTTTGCACTTTGGGAGGAATGTTGTTTCGAGAAGATCAGTCAGGCGAAACCCTTCAGCTTTAATTGATAACATGGTAGAAAGACTAAACACGAAATCCGCTTAGACAGTGAAATTTAAAGAATTTTCGAAATTTGGAAATGTATAATATCTTAAAAAAGTTTTATTAAATATATTATTTCGCAGTCACCGGTTTCTTTGCTTACTGAAGCATTAAAACTTCCGTTTTCTTTAACAATTGTGATTTTTGAAACATTAAAATTTTGACAAACAAGGGACACAATTAGGCGGAAAAATTTTCCATTCGTGCATTAGTTTACCAGCAAGAGTGGAATAAAGTGCATAAATTAAAGAATTTACTTCATTTTTTTGAAAAACCAATGCTCTTCTAGTCAAAAATTTTATTCTTGAATGTTATAAAAAGCGTTTGGTGTGGTATGAATAAGTTTACGCTTAGAACAAACGCAAAAAAGGAGATGGGTAGAAAGCAGGAATCTTTCCTCGAGTCATGCGAACCACCTGTTAATCATTAAAAAAACTATTTTTAAATAATTAAATTAATATTATTGCGTATTTTCCCTGCATTGTACTAATATTTCTTTTAACTTTAACAAGTTTGAAAAAGTAAACAATATTTTTCAAAGATTTTTTTCTAATGATTGACATCATTCAGGAGTGCTCTTAACTGTCCAATGCCCTTCAAACTTAAAAGTAAATATTTTCAAATGCTGGAAAAGTATCACTGGTAGAAAGGAATGATTGAGGGAGAAGCCATCGATGCAGAGAGAGTGAACAAAAATGCTCGGTTCTATCGTTTATGCTATTATCTAAAAATATTCCAAAAAAGCAAGTACGTCGCATTGATAGTAAGACTTCAAAAGTTTAACTAGGACATTTAGAGTCGATAGTGAAGTGATTCAAAGAAAGCTTGAACGTCATGGGTTCAAAAAGCTTTAAGTTCTAGCAACGCGACCACCAAATCTTCTTTAATCAGATCAAGACACCGGTATGACACAAGACAGTTTCCCAAAAAATAAAACTGTAAGAAAGAGTATGAAGATTGATCAGGTTTCTGTCACAGGTTTTAAACCAAATGAACTTTTTTGCATTCACAGATGTCATGAGTTAAACTTAATGTTTCTCGAAAATTAACTTGAAATAATTATAACTCAGAAATTTTAAATCACTGCCTGAAAAAAATAATTTTTAAGAAACTTCTGAACTAAAAGATTCACTCACTTGGTTTTTTGAGAGATCACTTGAGACGAAAAAAGCGGCCCCAAGGGACCGAGTGGCCTCAAAGAAACCGAAATCGATTTCTTAATAACGACTTTTAACTAGAGCCTCAAGATTTTAAGAAAATAAATGGTTAACAAGTTTATAATTTGGAAGGGAGGAACGTGTAGTGAGATAGAAAGTTTGCTGACTAAATGCGAAGGAATATGAGTGAGTGAGTGGCATACCGAATCAAGTAATGCAATTAGAGGGAGCGGTGATGAAAGTACGGGATTCGCTGAAGAGAGTTTCTGATAGTTTATGAGTCAACGGGATGAGGCGCAATTAGGGAGACGGCAACGATGAAGACTACAAATGAATAGTTTCAATGAATGGCCTAGCGCACAGACTAGCGGTAAGAGTGGCGACATTGATTAATAAAACAGCGTACACGAATCTGAAAAAGAAGCCTATTACATAAAGATGAATAATCGAAAATAAATGACTAGATCGAACGAGAACAAAGCACAAACGCAAGAATCATAGTGCTTTCCACCACACCTTCACCACGACCCTTCTTCACGCCATTATCGACGTCCATCTTGAAATTGTTTCGCTCCCTCTACCGACTCTGATAAAACTCAGAACTCCTCAAGATCACCTTTACCAATGCTCCCTGCCATTGATGCCTGAGAGAGCACACATGATGATGATGAAGAGCAGATGATGACTAGCATGCTTGAGTCGCGCTCTAGAAGAAGAAGAAGAAGAAGAAGAAGAAGATATTGCTTGGTCGACTGCTGATCAGTCAGAAGGACATTTAAGAGAACATGCAAAAAGACAACTAGAAGGACATTTAAGAGAACATGCAAAAAGACAACTAGAAGGGCATTTAAGAAGACATACAAGAAGACAACTAGAAGGGCATTTAAGAAGACATACAAGAAGACAACTAAAAGGGCGAATAAACAGATGGAGCGAGTTAATGGAAGCGACAATCGAGAGAATGAGCGATAAGGTAATGCCGATGGACATACAGTCGAGTTGGTTGAATGCTGAATCGTAAAGAATGGAATGAGTAGTAATAAGTAAGTGTCAGGTTCATGGCATCATTGGCGCGGCAGAATACGTGAGAATCTCTTTAATTGAGAGCGGTGGTGACAGTGTTCAAGAATGAATAGAGAAGAAGAAATTGAGTACGGAAAATAATTCGAGAACCTCAATTTTGATTGATATTTCAAAATAGAAAAATAGGATAATTGATGTCAGAAAATACTTCGTTCATAACTTGAGTAAATGCTAAGTAGTTTTAAGAATTAAACAAATTGAAGAGTATGATTCATAAACCGTGGGTAAGACATTTGTTCAACAATTTCAAGAAGAATTAAATGCATTTGCATGACTAGGAGCTGCTTGAAGAGCGATAACATTTAACACCAGGCCTATAACTATCAATCAATCCCTATTTACCGGCATAGAAGCCCAGCTCTGCCAGCAGCAAGAGTTTCAAGCTAACAAGCCCTGCTCGCAATCATTTCTCTAGCAATAGTCAAGACTAGTGCAATCGAAGAAAGTAAATCAATCGGAAAAAACTAATAATGAGATCGGAAAGCCAAGGAGGAGAAGAATGAAGTTGAGAAACTCTATGGAAATTTAAAATACTCCCCCTAGCAGTCTAGCAGTGGAATGCAAGCGAAGAAGAAACAATAAGAAGAGGAAGAAGAAGAAGTATGAAATGATCGAGATATGCCAAGTGATGATGATGATGATGATAATGATGATGGTGATGATGATGATGGTGGTGATGATGATAGACTGGTCGCCGTGAAGACAACCATGAATTGGAGGGGTAAGGGAATCTTGTGCAAGCGTGGCCGATGCAGAAGTTCAATAAAGTCAGCGAGAATTGTTTTCTTAATCATTTAATCATGTTTTTAGATAGTCAATGTAGAAGATTACAGGCATACGATGATGATGAATTGAAAGGAGGGGGGGAGAATGAAGGAGTGAATGGAATGAATGAAGAAGGGAATGAAAGAATAAATTGAATGGAGGAAGAAAAGAATAAAGGAGTGAACGGAAGAATTGAATAAAAAGTTAATGGAATGAAAGAAAAAAAGAAATAGAGAAGTGAATAGAATGGAGGAATGGAGTATTAAAGGAGAAGAGGAGTGAGGACAGACTTGACTAGAGCGTCAGGAGGCTACTCTACGACGCTCGACTAGGCCACTGTGGCTACCTTAAATATGATTATCAGGAAACGATGGAGAGTGTCTCGAGTGAGCTGGAGACACCTCATGCCAGGAAAGGAGGAGGAGCGAAGGAATGAAAGAATAGCACTGTGCTGTACTGCAGAAACTCTGTCGACGGTGTTGGTTGTTGTGGTAGTGATGATGATAATGATGATGATGATGATGATTATGATGAAGGCGTATTGACGATGAAACATTACATTTATAAACCAAACCGCTGAGCGCATTTCTAATTTCCTGTTTTACTCCGCTACTCAGCTCTCGTTCTAAGTTTTCATCTCATTCAAAATAACCACAGCACTTTAAAGCTAACCACAGCACTTTAAAGCTAACCACAGCACTTTAAAGCTAACCACAGCACTTTAAAGCTAACCACAGCACTTTCAAGCTAACCACAGCACTTTAAAGCTAACCACAGCACTTCCAAGCTAACCACAGCACTTTCAAGCTAACCACAGCACTTCCAAGCTAACCACAGCACTTTAGAGCTAACCACAGCACTTTCAAGCTAACCACAGCACTTTAAAGCTAACCACAGCACTTTAAAGCTAACCACAGCACTTTAAAGCTAACCACAGCACTTTAAAGCTAACCACAGCACTTACAAGCTAAGCACAGCACTTTAAAGCTAACCACAGCACTTTAAAGCTAACCACAGCACTTTAAAGCTAACCACAGCACTTTAGAGCTAACCACAGCACTTTCAAGCTAACCAAAGGCAGCAGACTCACGGCACAACCACACACAACACAGCAAACTCACCAGTTCTTGAGGAACCTCATCATGGCTCCGATGCCTCCTTCGATGATGGATGCGGGACCGGCAGCCAGCGAGGGAAGGCGGGTCTCTCCCGATGAGGGGGCGGATTGAGCGGTGGAGAAGTTAGAGACTGACTGGGTGGCCTCCTCCACTTGCAGGCGACTGCAGATGCCCTGGTACACCTTGCTGTTCAGTACGTTCTCAGGTACGCCCTGCAACTCGAAGTCGGAATAGCACTTCTGCAATGGTGAGAGATCGTTGGTGATTACAATTGAAGTAGATTGGAAGTTTCAAGATGAATGTTTTTTATTAATCGCTAGTGGGAACCCTGGTGATGGCGAGGAGGCAGTTCAGTTGGTAGGAGTGCAAGCTGGAGTCGATGCGTTCGAGCAGCCACTCACTGATCATCTTCGTTTGCGAGGAATACCACGACTGCGCAGTGGTGGAGAGGTGCAACAGATGAAGGTGCATGTGGCTACTTCGACTAAATGAGGCATCATCGATGAAGCAATACTGAGAACAAGGAAGAGCGTTCTTGAATTTATTAATAAAAGCTATAAAAACTAAATCGATGAGGAAAGAGGAAGGACAGACAAATAGACAAACAGACAGACAGACAAAAAGACACCTCAAGGAGGTTCAGGATGTAGAGCTCGTCTGCCACCTTCTGTCGGATCTGGTCGAGTGTCACCCGCATGAAGCTGATGTACGACCTGCTCAGCTCGTCTGTCGGCTTCTGAGGAAGGCCGGGAAGCAAGTTAAGATTTAATTTGAAAGATTTTGTGAAAGATGTTTTCAAAATTTCGAATGTTGCTAATGAAACAAGGGTCTGAAACCTTGAGAGGAACAAATGCATGGTAGCAGAGGACTTACGGTGAGTGCGAGAACTGAAGAGAGCAGGGAGTTCTGGTCGTACCTGGCCAGCTTACCTAACGTATTCTCCAGCACGCCCAGCAACTGCAGAGACAAAGAAAGAGTCATGCAATGCTTGAAGATGTCGAAACTACTGCACAACCAACCAACCCTTTCGAGCAAGGACTTGGTCATGATGGTGTGGATCTGGTCTAGGAGTTCATCGTCTCTGTACAGTTGTTGCTGAGACAAGAAGAAGAGAGATGAAGAGTGAACGAGAATTATAATTTTTTGAAATTCATAATTAAGTGCTTAATATGTTGCACCATCATACCTCGCTAAGACATCTGCCATTAATATATGAGAAATAAAGACCAGCGTTGGCCGAAACTTCCGCCACAAACATAAGCCACCTGGTTCTTGAAGTCGACCAAGACATTCATCATGACGAGCATCTCCGACGGGAAGACGTAGTCAGTCGTCTTTGGTCCCTTCTTCAGCCACGTCTCAAAACCCTTCGCCACCCTGTGTGCGTGATGTGCCCTTCGTTGGAATCTCCTTGTGAAAGCACAACCACACCACCACCATCTTTACCACCACCACTTTCACCACTACCACCACCACCAAAACAACTACCAGTACCTCATCGAAGTTGTCATTCAAATCATGTATACAGCCTTCCATTCATACATACAGCCATCCCCGCACTCACATATGTACACACAAACACACACATGCACACACAAACACACACATGGACACACAAACACACACATGGACACACAAACACACACATGGACACACAAATACACACATGGACACACAAACACACACATGCACAAACGCATAGGAACGAACCTCTTGGAGGCTGCCTCGATCATTTCCGATGAAATGACCTTGAGACGGTGGTCGAGGTGGTCGGCGAACACTTCCTCGGGCCAGTGCAGGTCTGTGATGAAAGACTGCAGCACCTCGAGCTTACACAACATGTTTTCCGACGTCTGACATCCGTTGCTGCCATCAAAAGGTTTTATATATTTGTCTTTGAATTAAATTCTATTGCTGAAATTGTTCAATAGTAAGTGTGATTAAAAGGTTTTTAAATGCATAATATAACTCTGATCTACCCCCAATCAATCTCTCTGACACTCTCCTCACTCCAGACCCAACCCCTCCATCCCACACAACACCCACCCTTTAACCAACTACCCAGCACCAAACAACCCAGCAATAACCACCCCACACCAGCCCATCACCAACATCAACATCAACCACCCCACCTCATCACTAACACACCAACCAAATCACACCCACACCACACCAACCAAATCACACCCACACCACACCAACCAAATCACACCCACACCACACCAACCAAATCACACCCACACCACACCAAACACTCCAAGCACCAACCAAATCACACCCACACCACACCAACCAAATCACACCCACACCGCACCAACCACTCCAAGCACCAACCAAACCACCCCAACCACACCATCACAAATACACCACACCATCCCATTCCCAACAAAGCACCAACGCACCCTTGCAGCTTCCACGTCTCCTTCTCGAAGCCATTGTTGACCGCTTGCGCAATCGCTGACTCCATCAGGTCGACATACCTGACCACCAGAGGAGCGAAGGCATCCCTGAGATGACTGTGGAACTTGCCGCCTGACAAGCTTTCTGTGGTTGATGTGGTTTCAGTGGTTGTTGTGGTTGTGGTGGTGGTGGGTGGGTTTAGTGGTGGTGGTGGGTGTCTCAGTGATGGTGGTGGTGGTTGAGGCGGTGGTTTTGATGGCTGGTGGTGGCTGTTTGCATTGATTGTGGTGGTGGTGGGTGGTCGTGGTGGTGTTGGCAGGTGGATGTCTCAGTGGTTGAAGTGGTGGGTGCTTCAATTGATTTTTGTGGAAATGCTGGGTAGTTGCAATGGTTGTGGTTGCAGTCATTAAAAACCTCTATCATTCAACCGACCACACACCGTGGTTTCTGAGATAGTCGTTGAGCATGTGGAAGAGCGGGAAACAGCCCCAAGTGTCGGAGGGCTGGCTCGCGAGCAGGTTGTCCAGGTCGACTGAGAATAACGACCAGAAGATCTCCGCGTGCTCGCCTATCAAGTCGCTGAACCAGGAAAACGCCTTGTGGTGTCGTTAAGTGAAGGTGGTTGTTTGTGGTGGAGGTGGTTGTTTGTGGTGGAGGTGGTTGTTTGTGGTGGAGGTGGTTGGTGAAGCAGATGAGGTTGAGATGCTGGAGAAAGTGTAAGTGATGGTGGTTTGTGGTGGAAGTGATGGTGGTTTGTGGTGGAAGTGAGGGTGGTTTGTGGTGTAAGTGAGGGTGGTTTGTGGTGGAAGTGATGGTAATTTGTAGGGGAAGTGATGGTGGTTTGTAGTGAAAAACCGACATTCCAAAGTTCTAAGTGTAAAATGCTATTTGAATTGGTTGAAAATCGAATGGTGTAACAAGAAGTGAAAAATTCTACTCTAGAAGTTGAAAAAAGCGAATAAGAAAAATAGACAAGATGAATGTATAGAATGGATTCAACCAATTGATTAGAGGGATTTAATGAATTGATTGAATGAGTTAAATAAATATATTAAATAAGTTGAATAAATTTTTTAAATATGTTATATAAATTTATTAAATAAATTAATATAAAAATCCTCCATTAAAGCAAGTCTAAAAACTTACCAGACGATTAAAAAGACAAGGAAGTGGCTAGCAACTATTTAAAATAAGAATGAAAAGTCTAGAGGGAATCTCACCGCCTTGAAGGACTGTCAGGATTTAGCCGTTTGTTTATTGAAATATAAAAATCTCAATAAATGCTTTTTACCTATGAAAACGTACAACAACAATAACAAAGGAAATGTCGACAATAATTGTCAATGATTCAGAGACAGTAAATGATGGATGAAGAAAGGGAGAAACAAGCACACAAAGACAAGCCACCTCGGCGTGGTACTCGTCGTTCTGCTGCAGCACCTCGATGCAGAGTTCGGCCAGATGGGTCAGATACTCCAGCCGCTTCTTCACCTCCACGTCGCCTCCTGAGGCGTCTGCTTGCGCTTCTGATGATGAGGAGAAGTGAGTGAGTGTGCAGTGTGAGGGGGGTAGCTATCCATCTACCCATCAACGTCGCCAAGCCTTTTGTCAGTCACCAATGAAAAAGTAACTCAATTAATATAGACAAAACTCAACAACAAAAATCTAATATAACATAGGAGAAGGCATGAAAAAGTTAGATGTTATATATTGAAAATAGCAAGTTGTTGAAAGAGTGGTTAGAGGAGTTTAAAGGGCGATGGATTGTAAGGTTGTGCCCCAGCTTGCATGAGATGCTCAACATAAGAAGGCAACAAAGAGTATGTTAGACGAAGACAAACTGAATGATTGAAATGCTAAATTTTTCGCTCAAACCTTGCTTTTTGAGATTGTTGAGGACTGGAGTACGTGGAGAGTTAAAGAGAACGATTAAGAAAACATTCGAAGTTAGATAACACTAATAACAACTCGAACTAATTTAACATTTATTTAAACAAAGACGCACAAACACAATAAGAGCAACGGTTGCTCGAAAAAACAAAGAAACAAACAGACACCTTCGAGCTTGGCCTGCTCAGAGATCTTGGTGTAGTTGAGCAGGGCCCCGTTCTCCAGACACTTTTTCAAAAAGCTGTTGTTTGGAGAGGGTAGCGAAGATAGACTTGTGAACTTGAAGGCATTGAACGTACTCTGCCCCATGAGTCAAGCCTCTCGATGATCTCCCTCCCCAACTTTTCATTCTCAAACTCCCCCTCCACCTCTCTCTCTTTTTTTTCAACCTCCTCCTCAACCTCCCCCTCAACCTTCCCCTCAACCTTCTCAACCTCAACCTCCTTCTCAACCTCTTCCTCCACCTCCCTCTCTTCTTCTTCAACCTCCTCTTCAACCTCCCTCTCCACCTTCCCTTCAACCTTCCCTTCAACCTTCTCAACCTCAACCTCCCCGCCTCCCCCTCCACTCCACCTCCTCCCCCCAGACAGACAGGCACCTGTGGATCTCTTCGGAGGGCACTGGGGTCACGATGTCCTTCATCAGCACCTGCAGACGAGTGATGGTTGAAAGGGCAGCGATTTGAGCTTGGAGACTCAACACGACACAAGAGGAAGTTATGGAAGCTAACTGAAGCTCGTCGGGTTCACGCCACGACGTGACCACGTCAATAATATTCGTCATTGTACTTTATTGTATTGTATTTTATTTTATTATACTGTATCTCATTGTATTCTATTGTATTGTATTGTATTTTATTGTATTGTATTGTATTTTATTGTATTGTATTTTATTGTATTGTATTTTATTGAATTGTATTTATTCTATCGTATCTTATTGAATTGCTGAACGCACCCGTTCCATGAGGGAGAGGGTGGCCTTGAGGGCTCCTTCGGGTCTTCCGAACGGAAAAACGTACCTGGATGGAGTGAGGTGAGGGGAGGGGAGCTGGGAGGCAGTGTATTGAAAGTATTTCAAAAAATGAAATATACAAAAATAGAAGATGATTTGAAATAATAACGAAGGATTGAATAGCACGTTGTGAGATTGGGCATACAACATGTGTGCATTGTGTGGACGCACAAATAGATAGCCTTCCATTCACCCGTACGAACCACCCATTCATTTCTTAGTGCATTAATGCATTTATCCATCCATGCGGTCATGCATTAATGCATCAGTGCACCTAAAGTTAGTGATTTGAAATTCGATTTGGTTCCTGAGTTGCTCTTTTATCTCGACAAACTTGTCCCTCTCTTCGTGAAGAATCGACCCTACCCCATCTGGTCTGTGTGCGTGTGTGTGCGTGCGTGTGTGTGTTTGTCTGTGTGTTAGTTTGTATGTGTGTGTGTGTTTTATTGTGTGCGTGTGTGTGTGTGTGTCTGTGTGTTAGTTTGTATGTGTGTGTGTGTTTTATTGTGTGTGTGTGTGTGTGTGTGTGTGTGTGTGTGTGTGTGTGTGTGTGTGTGTGTGTGTGTGTGTGTGTGTTTGTGTTCGTGTGTGTGTGTGTGTGTGCGTGGATTCAAAGCAACCTGTTGCCATGCACGTGGGAGGCGCAGAAGGCGAAGCTGTAGTGCATCAGCGTCGAGTCGACCATGACACCTGTGATGGTGTTGCAAGGGCATGATAATTGTGCGGTGATGGTGTGGTAATGGTGTGGCAAGGTCATGATATTGGTGTGGTAATGGTGTGGCAAGGGTGTGGCAAGGGTGTGGCAAGGGTGCGCCGATGAAAGTAGCAGCAGTTTTGTTCAGCAAATAAGTTTCATTAAGCATCTCAAACTACTCATTTTAAAGACGAAACTCTGAACTCTCCAATTCCTTCTCGCCCCGATGGCCTCAGAAAGGCTGGAAGAACCTCTGAGGGCACTTACTCAAAAAATACTCCCTACCCTGTTCAAACGCCCACCTAGTGTCAACGAAAGAGACAGGAAGATTTGAAGGAAAGAACGTTAGATTTCACGAAAAAGGTTGGAGAGGAGCAGGGTGACGGGGTGAAGGGTAGCAGTGTGAGTATTGAAATAGGTTGTCGCATAGGTGGGAATCTAGAATAACATTAATAGTTATTATAATTATTTATAATTAATAATGCACTTGAGCTTTATCGTCTTTTAGAATTTTAATTATTTTTTAATTAAACGAAAATAAAGAGAAAAAAGTCGAAATAGAGATTATAAAGTCGTGATGCTCCGAAGCCATCAAAACGCCGCAATGTCGCAGCAGGCGAGCAAACGAATAATGATGGAAGAGCACTAGAAGAGCGGGATTAGCGAGAACCCCGCATGAGAAATAGATGTGACCGAGGGAGACAGGCAAAGATGCGAAGACGTCTCGGTGCTTCTGGAAAGTTCATGGGAAAAGCGCAAAAATATCCACTTTCCCTTAGATCTTGAGAAGGAAAATGAAACGATTAAGGAGAAACTAAAACAGTTCAGACAGGCCCCACCCTCGAGAGAAGAAACTTTGGCCTGAATAAAATAAACCTGATGATGATGATGATGATGATGATGATGATGATGATGATGATGATGATGATGATGATGATGTTGATGAGGAAGAGACGTTGAAGTTGAAAGAATGGAGGAATGAACCGACTGTTTCTGGCTTGGTCAAGGAGTTCAGAGAGGTAGAAGAGGTGTCTCTTGCAGCCCCTGACGCCGTACCTGGCACAGTACTCGTCCAATACGAAGATCTGGCCTGGACTGAACCAGCCCTGGAGAGTTGCATGTGTGACAAGGGGTGTCAGTGGCTGGTGTCAATGATAGGTGGCAGGATAGAATGGCCAGTTTAAGAAAATATTTCTAGATGGTGAATTGCAAAAATTTAAAGACAAAAAGTTAAGCAGACACAAAATCTTAGATAAGATACAGTCATCAAACAAAAAAAGATACAAACGATAATAAAATAAATAAATAATAACAACAATAATAATAATAATAAAATAATAGGAATGATGATGGTGATGATACAAGCAGCAATAACAATGCTTATACTAACCAGCGACGTGTACTGGTCGTTGAGGCGGTACTCCAGCGTGAGTTTCTGCAGCAGCTGGAAAAGCTCGTGGTGCTCGAAGTTGCCTGGAGCTGCACTCACAAACTCGTCGAGGCCATGCTTTCGCGCCTTGTCTGTGTCTGGCAGTGGTTGTGGTGGGGTCGAAGCGTTGAATGTGACTGTGGCGAACGAGCGCGACCGCTTCAGATGCGCCAACCGTTCGGTGCAGAATGTCGAATTACTCTAAGAAAAGCACAGGTCCTTGAAAATAACGTTCTCCTTGCTGACATCATCATCATCGTCACCACTACTACCACCACCATTATTATAACCATCATCATCATCATCATGACACAGACAAAAGCCTATCACCACCAACCTCCCTGGACTTTGGACAGGAGGGTGTTGGTCGACTTGGAGGGTTGGCTGGCGGGAGTGACGGGCTTGTGCGACTGTCCGGTCGCTCGGTAGATCGCCTGCACCCAGAGGGACCGTTCGGTCTCATCGTCGGTGGCGAAGACTGTTTGGTCGCCCTCCCTGACGATGCTCATGAAGTACTTGCCGCCCTCGACGCCTGATGGGGGGGGGGGGAGAGGTGCACAATCTACAATGAACATCGTGTGCATTGTACATCAACGCACACTGCATCCATCCATCTACTGCCCATTCACCCACACACGCACCTTCGAGAGGCTCGCAGTAGTCGACAGTGAAGCCGTCGAGTTGCTGTATCTCCACTGGGTCCTGCTTCCTCTCGTGGTAACTGCACATCGCAAATGTGTACTGAGACACCTGTTGGGGTGGTGGGGTGTGGTGGCGGTTTTGGTTGTGGTGCGTGTGGGGGTGATGATGTTGTGTGGGGTGTGGTTGTGGTGGAGTGGGGTGTGGTTGTGGTGATAGTTGTGGAAGTAGATGCAGTAGTGGTGCACTGGTGCACTAGGAGGAAAAAGAAACGTTAATAACGGAAGAGTTATAGCGTTTATTACTATGGAAACAGATCAAATATTAACTTCCGAATCTCCGCTCGAAATAACTTTTCAGAAACTACAAAAATCCCAACGCAGAAGAAATTAAAAGTCGCAGAAAGAATGAAAAAGCGACATTGGATTGATCGAGACAGGAGTGAAAGAAGACAAGATGGTCACTTTCAAGGTGTTGAGAGGAAGAAGAAAAGAAGCCGCTGATTGGCGGGCTAACGATCTTCCTCCATGTGAAATCAGCCTCCCTGAAGCTTGCCGATGGCGCCAATATACAAACGACCTTGACACTGATGGTCGCCATTCTATAGCGCACCAGTAAGGGTTGCTTAAGTCTCGCGTGAATATTTAATGAGGCTGTATCATTGGAATGATTAATGATGTAATTAGCTAAGAAGAAGATCGATGGACTGATCGGTGATCAGTGGATGAGTGAACGGAGGATTGATTGATTGTTGAGGAGAGAGAGTGATTGATGCATTTGGTGAAAGACAATTCTGGAAAGTCAAGTTCGAATGAGGAAGCGGCGACATGCAGATGAAGCAAGCGACGATGCCTCGATGAAATACTTGACCACAGAACAAACTAATGGCTTTGCATAGATGATCTGTAAGATTGCTTTTTGAACCAAATAGATAACTTTTTCATGTCAGAAGGTACCAAAGTAGTTCAAATGTTTTATTAATAATTTGCGTGCTTTTAAATACTTAATGGCAAATCTAGGCAAATCAAAACACACACACAAAAAATGCTGGGAAATTACCACACTAACACACACATACAATGACCACACTAACACACACATACAAGTACCACAAAGTTAACACACACATACAATTACCACACTAACACACACATACAATTTGCACACTAACACACACATACAGTTTGCACACAGACCTGCACGAGGATAAAGTACCGCTTCTTCCAGCGCTTCCAGACGTTTTTGCCCTGAGCGTACAAGTAACTGTGTTGTTGTTGTTGTTGTTGTTGTTGTGGTGTTGTGGTTGTTGTTGTTGTTGTTGTGGTGTTGTGGTTGTTGTTGTTGTTGTTGTGGTGTGCCAAGGAAGTGCAATGAGACAAACTTATTTTTTTCTTGTTTTTATTATCATTGTTCTTATCATTATTATTATTCTCATTATCAATTTATAATTTTATTTTTAAACCTATTGATATCGCCTGAAATAATTCTATTTTATATTTCGTCACTGATGCGAGAGTGCAATGGCCATTTGAGACTCGGTAATCCTTTCAAAAACGCGCACAAACAAACACAAACAAACACAAACACAGACACACACAGCACAACAAACCACAACACACACACACAGCAACATACACACACACAGCAAAACACACACACACAGCCAAACACACACACAGCAAAACACACACACACACAGCAAAACACACACACAGACACACACACAGCAAAACACACACACAGATACACACACAGCAAAACACACACACACAGCAACACACACACACACAGCAACACACACACACACACACCCGCAGTGTTTGAGGTTCTGTGGCTTGTCGATGCGGATGGCGATTTTGATCTTGAGGCTTTTGTCGACGCAGTTCTTGGAGGCGGTCAGCTGGTACCACTCTGGCGTCTTGGGGGAGTTCGCCGTTGGTGTGATGATCACCTGCAGTGGTGGTGGTTGAGAAGGCGGTGAAGGTGGAGAGTGGAATTGGGAAAGTGAAGAAGGTGAAGAGATGAAGAGGTGGTGGAGATGAAAAAGTGAAGGTTAGGAAATTATTAAGTTGGTGAAAGGGATGTGTGATGAGTTGGCGATGATGTGAGCCTGTGTTAGTGACGCAATGTGATTCAGGTCTCAAACAAAGGTTTGAATAATTCACAATATGCACGACTAATCTTCAAAAACGGAAGAAAACAATTCAAAGTCAAGAAGGTTTATAATGTGAGGCCGTTTTGCCTTGAAGGTTTATTAGTGGTCCGTTGAAGACGATGCCATCTTGAAAGACGGGCATAAGGCACGCAAGGCATGATTTCCCCGGGGATTTGCAATGTTTGCCTCCCAGTTGTGTGTGCTGCACAGGCATTATGGAATGTTTCTCTTTTCAGGAAAAGGACCTTTTGAAATTTATTGAGAGGTTTGAAAGAGACTTTTTAATGGATTAAAAGGCGTTGTCTCGATCGATCTTTTCTGCTGTTTAATGGCCTGCGACTTTTAAAGCAAATTTCTCGATGCACTTTCAAGATTTTGAGGGAG
>OX030956.1:4638411-4655911 GCA_943735955.1 Piscicola geometra
TTTCCAGATGGATGGAGTGTAAGCCCACAAGTGGATGAATGAGTGAATGGCTTGGTGGTCGTTGATGTTGTGGCGGGAAGGTTCGATTGTGGTGCATGATTAATGACGCAGGTCTGATGTCGTAGTGGACGCTGCCTCGTTCGAGACAGGCTTCTGAGAGCTTAGAGACAGAGTATCAATTAACTTGAATGCCCTTTATTCTGTTCTAGCAGCAAGCACTCTAATACAATACAATATATTTACAATAAAATACAATACAATATATTTAAAATAAAATACAATAAAATATCTTCACAATAAAAAACAATACAATATATTCACAAGAAAATACCATACAATATATTACAATACAATACATTTACAATAAATAACAAGAAAATACTATACAATACAATACAATGAAGAATATTATCATCGTGGCGTAAACTCGAACGAGCTTCAAGACCACAAGTTGTGCCTAAATCTGTGGTTGAGAGTTGCATGTGAGAGTTTAAGTGAAGAGAAGAGAGATGAGAGGGAGAGTGGAATGCAACGTGGAGGAGTTGTCTTTGAAGCGTGGTGGAAGCATGAACGAGGAATCTGCAATAGCTTTACAGCGCAAGGATGCTTCAGGATGCATGGGGACCAAACACTATGAGCGTTGGGACGCATGAGACAGAGTGTGATGCAGATGCATACATGAAACAACTATTTTATCTGGCTGAGAAATTAAAGAAGAGAAGAAGCGCATCATTCCATGCTGACCTCTGAAACGCATCACTTTAAGAGTTGTCGTGCGCATTAGAGGGACGTGTGATGTGTTTGTAGGGGATTTGCTTTCTGTGTGACGTGCCTGTAATGTGATGCGCCAGTAATTTGTTTGTAGCTCGATGCGTTTTTGGTGTGCCGTGATGTCGGTGTGATGTTCCTATCGACTGATGTTGCAAACACGAGGCTGTCAAGAATAGTGATGGTGGAGGAGAGATAAGAGGAGATGGCAGCACGCGCGTGTGGGTGTGGTCTGAGTGCATTGCCACTGAGAGACATAAGAAATGCATGAAGAAGGAAAGTGCGAGTTAATTACTGTGTTTATTGACTATTCATTTAGAACGGTAAGTGCTTAAAAGGAGTTTCGAAATGAGATGACGAGAGGAAGAAAAAGGAAGAATCCTTGAGAAAAAAACTTTTGAGAAGGAAAACTCACTTAATTTAGTGCTTAACAAAAGCCTCCAGTGAATTAGCGTGAGCGAACGTGGGCGGTACACAAAGGGAGCGTGCATACACCGAGTGTACGATCTTTCAGCGTTATGATGCCTTTCGAGGTCGAATGCTGATTGCCTAATAAAACTCGCAAAAATTAGAGGCCTCTAGCGAAGCTTTATAGGTCTCGCTCGTTGAAAATGTGCAAAAACATTAGCTTCGTGATTAGAGGGCTGTGAGTCGAAGGAATGGGTGAATGGTTATTCATTTACTTTCAACCAATTATGAAACAAACACCTTGGCGAGTTCTTCGGCGGCGTGCAGTCTGTTGTCCAACTCCCTCCGAACCTGGGCAGCCTGCTCGTCTGCATTGTCCAGCTGCAAGGAGTGAAACACAAATTCAAAAGAACGTATCTTCGCATGAATTGTGCAAACAATGAAGTGCTAACAATAGAATTTGATACTGGATGCGTGTGGAGTGGGGTAGCAGTGGTGGTGATGTGGTGGAGGGTGTGAGTGAAAGCTGCTTGACGCGATGAAAACTCTTATGAAACTCTGCATGAAATCATCGAGGAGTTATTGAAGATGCTGATATCGAGAAGCTTCTATTGAATGCAAGTTGCAACGAAGATTGCCTGCAATGGAAATGAAGAAGCCAGAAACGAAGGTGCTGTGTGGACGAATGGTCATTTCAATTAGTGATTTATATTTGTCTCGATCCGATGGTCTGCCCAACGAATATTGGTCTGTTTGATGGGCGTGTATGAAAAGCAAGATTGAAGATAAGGCTTGATAAATGAAGCACTTATTATACATCTTATTATGTACTATAATTATCATTTATCTATTTTGTCTGTCATTTATCATTACATTTACGCACGCACGCACGCCCACACATACACATACACACACACACATCCACACGCACACACACAAACATCTTCAAAGGCATTCGTTTTTGCAGACCATCCCAATTTACAAATCATAGAAAATAAGTGGCATTTTTTTGGAGCATGAAATTTTCTTCTGAGTCATCCATTGATGCAGTGATAATGCGGGCAATTTGACAATGTCAGAAACGAATTACTCTTTTTCAATGGAATCTAAATGTTACACGAAAAATGGCTTGAATGCCTGAAAGCTACAAACTGGCACTTTGAAATTCTCCTTTGAGCACAAATGACACAATCTTAAATGAAGGGCGCTATACAAATATTTATTGATTGGTTGATTGATTATCATTATAATTTGACATTCAAATATTTATATCTTGTCAAACCTATTGTAAACAAATTTTAGCTTTATTGTGTACAGCCAGTTTATTTGTACATTTAAGGTTGGAAAAAGGACTAGGCAATAATAAATTATTTATCTCATTAAACTCTGAGTATGCAACTTTTAATTTGTGGCAAATGAGCTTTTAGATTGCATACGAAATGTATAAACTAGATGCCAAGATAAGCTTCAAAGTGGTCAGTGAGGCTTGAGAAAGAGAATGAAAGATGGAATGCTTACCTGGAGGGCGTTGTAGAGGATCTGGTGCTCATACTTTTTGATCTTGAGAATGTTCTGAAAGAGGTCGTACAACTGCTCCTTCGTGAGGATCGCCTCGGAGGTATTTGCGGCGCTGATGCCCATCCTCTGTGACCACTTCCTCGGCTCCTCGTCCCCACGGAAGATCTGGTCAAACTTGCTCATCCACGAGTTCAAGACTGTCTCCTTGGGCAGCCCTTCAATCTCAGGCAGCCTCCTGATGCGCTTTTCTACATTGTTCTGAGGTGCCAAATTAATTGTTCTAATATTATTATAATAATCATAAATCCTAAAGTATCCTTCAACTGTGAAACTATAATTTAATTTCTAAAATTAATAAAATAAAATACTTTACAAATCTTTTTCAAGTCCACAATTTCTTACTTTGAAAATTTCTCTGAAGTCAGTGGCGGAGCAAAAGCCTCCTTTGACCATCGAGAGCACCCTGTCACTCTTCAGAAACGACTCATAGTAGCTCTGCACTGCATTAGTGAAGGCCTCGTCAGCTGTGATGTTCAACTCTCCCCTGAGGAAGGACTGGAAGCGCTCCTTAGTGGTCTGCAGTTGTGTCTTGTTCAGTTTGGTCTGTCTCTTCACCATGTCTGTGGGCTGCTTGGCATTGAATGGGTAGGCGATGCACCTCATCACAAAGACGTAGATCTGAATGGTCTTCCTCCTGAGCTCCTCTTCTCGTTCTGCCCTCTCCTGCTCATTTTCCTTCTCGGACACTTGTGAAGGACTCGGACTCAATGATCTGGCATCTCTGTTATCAACTCTCCCAGAGGTTTTCTGACCCACCACAGCCCCTCCTGCACCTGCAAATGAGCCCGATGACATGGCTCCTTGGTTCTGATTGACACTTTGTCCTGCATAGCCTCCCTGTCCATTCCTGCTGTAGGCACCTGCCTGACTGTCTACTGAGGCCATGGCAGTGCTCTGCAGCTCCACCTTGTTAGCCATGTGAGTCTTGCCCCTTACCCTGGTGATGTGCTGCTCCTCGACATGACCTCTTTCCCCGTCTGACTCTTCACTTGATGATGGATCCAACATTTTAAACTATTGACCAATTTATTATTAAAGGAAATCAATACGTTTTGTTATTACTTATTTAACAAAAAAACTGTTAAATCAGTAGATATTTGACTAAATATTGGATTATTAAAATTAGGCCTGATCTGATTTATTCAAAAGTTCATCTCAATTGAAAAGACATTCCAAATCCTAAACAGAAGACATCTCAGTATCCATTGCTGTTGCTGCAGTCATATTTCTCTATACGAGATGGATGGATATTAAAACTTGTCTCATATATTTGAATAATTTTATCTAAAAATTTAATATTCTGATCAACTGTTTTTTTTTCATATATATATTTTATATTCACCAATGAAGCGGTAGAAAATCTAATAATATTTATGTAATGACCTCGAAAGTAGACTGACCGTGAGACATCTTCGGTAAAATGTTACTAAAAGCTTCTGCTTCGACTGTTCTTAAGCAAATCGTTAGATCCTCTTCTTCTGGTGGTCATCATGCTACTGAAGGTAACTTTTAGAAACTCATTATCATGAGTTTTAATGTCATTTTGACTAATATACTCAGGATTTAGACCTTAAAATTTGTAGAAATATATTATAATATCTCAAACCATTCTAGAGTCTGTGAGGAGATGGACTATTTTGTCGGTGCTGACCGTCATTCCCCTGACTGCCTGCTGGGTCAATGCCTACCAGCTCGAGAAGAAGGAAGAGGAACACTTCCAACACCACAGGCCAGATTATGTGCCCTATGATCACCTCAACATTAGAACCAAGGTACAGTGTTTCTATATTTTTTTTATTATAATAATGTTATGAATATTCTTTTTTGATGTAATTCTCAAATATTTATTTTACCTTATATTTCTGTTTATTTTATAATTGTTAAACAGAAATTTCCTTGGGGGGACGGAAACCACACTCCCTTCCACAACAAGCACAGAAACCCAGTGCCTGGAGGCTATGAGGAATAGATGGTTTTTTCGAAATGTGAATAACTCTGAACCAGTGTTTCAAATCTGGATTTGATATCTCAAAATTTAAATGAATTTTGGAAGAATAAACTTGAAAATATAAATGAAAATAACTTATAATAAGAGAAATAGGCATATTTTCTCATGAAATCATTGCAGATTTACTTTGCACTATTAAACAATTATTCAGCAATATAAAGAAAGAAATCTTGAGATTATTTTTAGTTATATAAAGAAAAACAATTTTTTGCATACAATTATTTATTTAAAAAACTTTACAAGAAAATCATTAAAGTTAGTTTAAATTGAATGCTAAATTTTATCATTAGCTCTGGACATAACACCCCTTAGTTTGCCATAGACAGTGGACATGGGACTGCCGAGGATCAGTTCACAGATTGCCTTTTTGGCCATGTTGACGTTGGTGAACGCCCCCAAGAGGTGGACATTGTTGTCGCACAGAACGATTCTGGTGGTGGTGGCATTTTCAATGGCATTCTTTGTTCTTCCCTTGCTGCCTGCAATTCTTGCAATAGCCCTCGAAAGGTGGTCCCCCTTCAGTGGTTTGACGTCAGTCACTTGGAAGGAGTCCAAGTACAATTCATCCAACCGCAACATCGCAATTGAGTCTGCGAGGTCAAAGCCCAGTGTAAAGGTTTTTATGAAGTCAGCTCCTTTTTGTAAAGCATTCAAATCTGTCGTTAAATCATTCTTCGCCAATTCAACGCATTTTCTTCTCACATTGTATCTTATATTTAACTTGAGCTGATTTACAATCAAATCAATGATTTGTTCCCAGTTGGCTTTGAGAGGAGTTCTTCTATTTTGAGGTATGTGTACTCGACGGATGTCTACTTTGGGTTTTTTAGCAGCATGTCCACCTTCCTCCATTGGTTCGTCCTCATCATTTATCTTACGCTTCAATTCTTTTTCTCTTTGACTTTCTTCGGCCATTTTTCCTAGAAAAAATTAAAATTGAATTTGTATTATTTATCAAGATTAGTTATATAAGAAAATACAAAACGTAAAAACTGGTTTCACAACATTGAAAAGAAAATTACACACGTGCAAGTTAGAAAAGAAATATCTCTAAAATTTCCTAGCGATATACTAAGAAAAATAATCATTTATTGAATTTACACTTTTTAAAGTTATTATCAACATCAGAAAAAAAAATTCAATATACTTAATAATATTTTAGAACTAAAATTATTAAGTTGAATAGCGAAAACAATTATATCTTAATTTTAATTCTAAATATAAATACTACTCGATTTGAGACAATGAAGCTATAGCTAGAACCTAGCCATTAGTATTTAAAAAAATTTGTAGATTTACTTGGAGTATCAAACCTGACATATCGTCATTCCTCCCATCTTCCGTTAAATCCAGTCTATACCTCCATACTCACAATTCACTATAGACCCTAGTCTTAGTCTTAGACGTACGATTGAAGATTCTTTATAACAAATTGTGTCTTACGATCTTTTATTGATTAATTTATTATACAAACTTATAAAATTGTGATGTTAATTAATATTTTCAGAGCCCTATAACTTATAATTATACCAACTTTTGCAGACGATTAGCCAGTTGAGAATAATATGTACAACTGATAGTCGACTGCAGAAGCTTATTCAACAATGTGTACATAAGAAAATAATTAATAAAATAGATTCTATTCCATAAAATTGAATCAGCAATTAACTCAAGAAATGCAGATTTCTTGCCAAAGAGAAACTGAAAGCTGGTGTTTTTTCTGAGACTGGCCAAGAAGAAAGTATTTAAATTGTGAGCAGAAGTGGTTAAGACTTCCTTCAATGAAATAAAATAATAAATTTATTGAAATAAAAATAAACAATAAATATACAAACCGGATGCTTATTGAATATTCGATTTTATATGGCAAAAAATGCATTGCTTGGGTTAAATAATGAAATGTTCGAATGTAAAAACGAAAATGCCCACTGAGCTTCGGGTACATCATGGAAAAATTTAAACTAATCACTTCTATGCATAGAAGACCGAATGTGACTAACTAAAATGGAGACAGCGAAATATTGAAAAAACAAGATGGAATATACGGAAAAGCAAGTAATTGAGTGCAGCTTTTATTTAGCCATTAACTTTATCTTAATTGCAAAGTACTTAATAGACTATTAATAATTGTTTTTCATGAGAAAACTAAAAACTCATCACTCATCATATGCTATTGACCCTCTTGCCCTATGTTACCACTATGGTATTTTAATCTAAACACTAGAGTGAGAAAATCATGATGTTACACGTTGATATGAGGCAAGTGAATACAGAATCGGGATTGTAGAGATTCACTGAGGCTTCAACTATAGCACACCAACCCCTGCAAGGAGACCAACACTGTGACACCGGTTGTTTCAACTTATGGATAAATACTGGTGTAGAACTTATCATGACAAAGCATCCTAAAGTATCGACGATGTTTAGCTGGCTTTTTATTAGCATCCATTGTATATTATCCATGCATTATTTTACCCAATCTTAATAATATCGTTTAAATTAAATTAATTAAATTATTTTTAATCGATGCTCATTTCGGTTTGCCTTTCGAAATGTCGATGTCGGATTTAGAGACGATCTTGGAGATTTCTCTCTTCTGGCTGGCCGAGAGGTCCTGCACCAGATAGGAGATGAGCTCCATGGCGACGTCACTGTTGCTCTTCAGCGTGCTGTGTGTGGGAGGAGAGCGGTTGTTTGGAAAATAATGCAGAGAAAAAGATCTTTACTAAAACAGTTGAACAAAGTTTTGAAAAACTAAGAACTTAGATAATACACTATGAAAGCGTTATTCGAGTGAAAACGAAAATAGAAAAAAACTCAAAGGGACTTTTACATTGATTTTCCCTTTAAGTATCCACAGAGAAAAATGAAATGCCATTCCACCATTCCAAACCTCTTCATCTGCCGGAGCATTTTGTCTCTGCGCAGGCTGTGCAGGTTGTCTCTCACGATGGACGGCTCACTCACCTCGTCCAGCTGCTCCGTCAGCCACTGCACCACCGCCCTGTTGTCCTCCCACAGGTACGACTGCGACGATGGTTTGAGCAGCATTTGAAAATTATCAAGTTTGAACATTATAAAGTTCATAAGTTCAAAAATTAAAGTTTGAACATTATAAAGTTCAAAAGTTCAAAAATTAAAATGTTTGAACATTTAAAAATGAAAAGATAAAAATTTTTTAAAGAAAAACAATATATCTGGTTGTCATAGAAAACAAATAAACATGAGACGAAAAAAATAGCAAAAAAAAATTTCAAACGGCGACAATGATCTGAAGAGCAACCTTGTGAGCACCCATGGACTCGATGAACCAACGGGACAGCATCGACTTGATCTGAACTCCACTCAGCAGCGGGTCGACCTCCTTTACGCTCCTCTTCAGCCTCTCCTCCAGCATCAGTCTGCGCAGACGCCAATACATGAACTCTCTGCTGTTCTTCCAGCACAAGATGTCCTGGTGTTGGTGGCAGAGTCTTTAAAAGTTGTCTTCATGGAAACTTCAAAATATCTATTTTCAACATCATCACAAATTCTTGACTTGCTAGCCTCATCACAAACTCCATCGAACAGCCAACCAACTCACATGCACACATCCCTTCTCGTGCATGCGTGTAGCAGTGTCGTGCAGGTCTGCGAAGAGGACAGCCACCTGCTGATACGTGCCTCCCAGCTTCGACTCCCTCTCTCGCAATTCAGTCTCTAACTTGGCCTTCTTGTCGACGAGTTCTTCTGCTTCGATACGCCTCAGCAAGTCTCCACACACGTCGTCCAGTCGGTGCATCGTCTTGCTGAGGTCCTTGAAGCGGAACTTGATCTCCACCGTTCCCTCTGCCTCCAGGATACCGCCTCTGTTGAAGGACAGAAGGAAGCACGTATGTACTTTTGTTGTAAATTAATTGTCGTACCACTCTCCACGCATCGTCATTTCAATACCAAAATCAGCAACATCAAACCCAGTGACACTCGTGATAAATAAACTCCCTCATGGTTAACTAAACCACAATGTGGCTGCATGTTACAATTGACACCCTCATGGTGAATTAAAAATCTCACCCCTTGCACCCTCACCTGGCCTCCTTGTCGGCATACATCTCGATGTACTCCGGGTTGATCATCGTGTCAAGCACCGCCCAGGCACCGCCTCTCAGCTCAGCGTTCGGTGGGATGTAGATGAGAACGGGCTTCTGGTAGTTTCGGAGGCCGTCGACGATGTTGGCGCCAAACTTGAGGATCATGTCGAACATGTCTGCGAAGGAGAGAAGGAAGATGATGAAACGAGTCCGGTAAAAATAATTCAAAAATCAACGCTTCAAGATTTCAATGAGTTAGGGTTAGGAGACCTTATTATTATTATTATTATTATTATTATTAGTAGTAGTAGTATTAGTAGAAGCAGCAGTACTAGAAGTAGTAGCAATAAAATCATAATGATTTACAAAGGATTGAAGGGTAGGAATAGGGGCAAACGGACCTTTCATGCCGCCAGAGAAGCCCCTCCAGTTGGCGAAGATGATGAGGGGCAGCTGCTCCTTGTGGAAGTACTTGATGGCTTGTGCCGTCTTGTACGAAGAGTCAGGAAACCAAACTTGCCCCGCCTGCGCTATCACCTGAGAAGGCATTTCAGTGAGTCGTTATCTTTAGGTTTTTCAAGGGTGAGAATAGCGGAGGGTGGTAGTCGTTGATGTTGATGCTTGTCATTGTGGATACTAATTCTTCTGATACTACAATGCAAGTGAACAAGTATCATGCTAATAAACTCCAACCCCACCCCCACTCGACCTTGACTTCTGACTCAAGGTTGGCGGGATCGGCTGGCACAGTGGTTTCGATGGTGCGTGTCTCGGTGGCTATGACGCCCACCGGGATGCCACCGAGCCTCGCCCTGCCGCAGATGACCGTCTGCGCCCAAGGAGCCATCATCTCGTGCCAGGAGTCCTTGTCGAAAAAGCCCGCCTGCCACTCCTCGTAGTTCTCGGGGTTTTGCCTTCCCGCCAGCATGAAGCGTGGGTTGTAGGACGCCTTGGTGGGGTAGAAGGAGACTTCTCGGTCGACCGGGTCCTCACTCGCCAGGAAGGCCTGGGGACCGTCCCGATGCTGGTTGTGGAAATATGTTTGTGCTTGAATACTCAAATGTATTTTTCATTGTAACTGCGTCTTCCTTATATCTACAATCTCCACCTCCCTTCTCAACTTTTTCACCCTTCCTTCACCATCCCTTCGTCGACTCCACCCTCCTCCACCTCCACTCCACCTCCTCCCCCTCCACCTCCTCCACTCCACTCCACCTCCTCCACCTCCTCCACTCCACTCCACCTCCTCCACCTCCACTCCACCTCCTCCGCCCTCACCCACCTCAGGCACGTAGGAGAGCCACTTCAGCATGGTGAGAACTCCATTATAATCGTCAGAGGAGACCGCGTGTGAGACTCCATTACTGTACATGATCTGTATGCCGCCTATCTGGTTGTTGCTCGTGTACACTTCGCGCCCCAGCACCTGGTGCGGTGGTGTGTGCTTGTTGTAGTGTGGTGGTGTGTGCTTGTTGTAGTGTAGTGGTGTGTGCTTGTTGTAGTGTGGTGGTGTGTGCTTGTTGTAGTGTCGTTGTGGTGTGCTTGTTGTAGTGTCGTTGTGGTGTGGTTGTAGTGTGGTGGTGTGTGCTTGTAGGAGTGTGGTTGTGGTGTGGTTGTAGTGTGGTAGTGGTGTGGTTGTTGTAGTGTGGTGGTGGTGTGGTTGTTGTAGTGTGGTGGTGGTGGTGTGGTGGAGGTAGTGTTTGTAGTGTGGTGGTAGTGGTGTGGTAGTAGTGTGGTGGTGGTGGTAGTGTTACTAGTGTTGGCAATGATATGCACTGTCAGTTCTTGTATGTTTGTCTGTTATTGAGATAAAGAACACAATACAAGTGAACAAGAAGACCAACCTTATTGAGAGCACTTGCGCCCGTGAGGATGATGTGCGAGTTTTCCACCTGCACGACCCGGTGACCGAGCCTCACCAGGTATGCGCCGATGCCGACCGCTCGACACGAGACCAGACTCATCGTGACGATTTCATCGAAGGCGGCCGACATTTCACCGGCGATGAGACCTGAGCCCATCAAGCACTCCACCCCTATGCCGTCCTCTTTGCCTGCGGTGGCGGTAGTGGTGGTAGTGGTGGTAGTGGTGGTGGTGGTACTGCCAAGTTGAATTCTTCGTACATTGTGGAAGGTTCAGCGGCCAATATGACCAATGGATAGAAATAGAGAACAGGGTAGAATTTGATAGTGCAGAGAAGAACCATCTCGAAGCTGATTGCCTGAAGAAGAGCCAAAAAAATGACTCACCGATGATGGTGTTGATTTTGTACCTGGTCTCGCCTTCGTCCTCGATCAGCTCTGCCTTCACGCTGTTCTGGCTGCTGACTTTCTTGTACTCGTCAGGCGTCAGGTACAAGTATCTGAAGCCCTGGAAGTGGCGTTGTTGTTGTTGTAGTAGTAGTGAGGCAGTGGTGGTAACAGGAGGGATGAATTCTTAAGGAAGTAGTTATAGGCCCACTGATAATAGAACTGATAATTATATACATATATATTATTATTATTATTATTTTTTCTATTATTAGTATAAAAACCCAACAAAATTAAACGAAATCTAGATACATAAACATATAAAAACGCAAAGCAAGCACTCGACGATGAAGGCAGCACCTTGTCGGGGTCAGAGGCGTCCTCCCAGGCGACCTTGAAGACCTGCTTGATCTCCTCGGCCAAGCCGATGCGAGCGCCAGAGTTGGCAGAGAGGTAAATGCACGGCACCTTCAGTTGCCGAGCCAACTGCATCGCTCTCTGTGTCGTGTTGTGCGTGTGTGTGTGCTTGGCTTGATGCGTGGAGCAAATGGGTTTGGGTGTGTGGGTATTATGTGTGCTTGTAGTTTTCGTGACGTTAAAATAAAATACAATGCAATACAATACAATACAATCCAATATACTCCAATACAATACAATACAATGAAATACAATACAATACAATGAGATACAATACAATACAATACAATAAAATGAAATACAATGAAACACAATAAAATATGATAAATACAATACAATACAATACAATACAATGAAATACAATACAATAAAATAAAATGAAATACAATACAATACAATGAAATACAATACAATACAATACAATGAAATAAAATACAATACGACGTATAGTATTAACTTGGCGTAACCCGTTATAACTGTCTGTTTTATATCGCTTAAGTTTGAAGTTATTTATGGTCAGGTAACTCTTTCTAAAAAATCCTTTCTTTTCCCATCATCCCTCCATCACTCACATGAAAGAGTGCATCTTCTCCGGGCCCAAAAGAGCCGATCTTGAAGGTGATGTCGTTGCCAATGACGACGACTCTCCTTCCCGCTGGAAACTCTGGCGTCTTCATTTCCATCTGCCACGCCACCATGCCCACCTGTGTTAGTGCGTGAAAGTTGTATGGGTGGGTGAGATTGTGTGGATGAGTGAAGGTTGTATGGGTGGGTGAGATTGTGTGGGTGAGTGAAGGTTTTATGGGTGGGTGAGATTATGTGGATGAGATTGTGTGGATGAGATTGTGTAGGGTGAGTTTGGTAGATGGGGGTTACATGTTATACAAAAGAACTCTTCCCAGCGCAGCAAAGTGCGTCCACGGATGAATAAATCTTGAGCCGACCTTGTTCTCTCCAGGGGGTCTGTTCATGTGCACCAGTTGCTGTGCCGAGTCGAGCACCAGCTCCGATGTGCTGAGCACTTGTGCTGGCACCTCGACGGAGTCCTTGCAGCATTGCACCTCCCTCTCGCGCCACACTGCCAACAGCGCCTGCGAAGTGTTTGCGTGGGTGTTTGTGACTTTGAGACGATGAATTCAGCCATTACGTGCCCGTGCGCTCTATAAAAACGATTATTATTATTATTATTGACATTATTATCAGTATAATAATAATTATTATTACTAATTAAAGCACACGGACTTGTCTGAACATCTCTGGAAAGTCGTAGATGTAAGTGGTTCCGTTCGTCTGCGCCTGGAAGCGCTTGAGTTGGAGGTGGTCCTTGGTGACGTAGGGAGTGCTGAGCAGCATGCCGTGCAGCGGTCCCTGTTTGGAGCCGTATGCCTCGTACTTTATCTGCGGTGGTTGTGCAGCATTTTTGTATATTTTTGTGTATTATTTTGACCAAATTGACGATGACGATGATGATGATGGAGCTTGTGGTACTTTGTAATAGCTGATATTTACTTTACGAGGTATGTTTCGTGTGCAGCCACAAGCTGAAGAACAGAAACCTTTTCACCAGGCAGCACATAACTATCCCATCATCCCACCACCCCTGCCCCATCCTCTGACCACCCACCCTTCCATCCACCCATTCAACCAATCCCATCACCACCCCCCCATCCGAAACTCTTTCCATCCCATCCCACCCACCTGTCCCATCCTCTCACCACCTACCTATCCCATCCACCCTTCCATCCCATCCCACCCACCTGTCCCATCCTCTCATCCAGCACCTCCTTGTACATCGATATATCCAAGTAGTAGCCGCTCTCACTACTCAAGTAGACGCGAATTGGTATGCGTGTACTGCAATTGACCAGTCTGGGGCATGGCGATGATGGTGATGATGATGATAGAAATAAGGATGAGGGTGATGATGATGATGATGATGTTTATTTGGCCATGTTATTATGCACTCCCATCAAATCCCAAAACCACCACATCAACCACACCACACCACAACGACACCACACCACAACCACACCATCACCACCACACCACAACCACACCACAACCACACCACAACCACACCATCGCCACCACAACCACACCACAACCACACCATCACCACCACAACCACACCACAACCACACCATCACCACCACAACCACACCACACCATCACCACCACACCACAACCACACCATCACCACCACAACCACACCACAACCACATCAACCACACCATCATCACCACCACAACCACACCATCACCACATCACCACAACCACACCACAACCACACCACAACCACACCATCACCACCACACCACATCAACCACACATCAACCACACCACAACCACCGACTTGATAGTGATCTTTATCTCAGACTGCATCACTCGCAGCTTCCAAATCCTGCTTCCATACTTCATCACCATGTTACGAACCGTCTCTTCCAGCTGGTGTGGTTGGTTGTGGAGTGGTTGGTGCAGTGGTTGTGGAGTGGTTGGTGCAGTGGTTGTGGAGTGGTTGGTGCAGTGGTTGTAGAGTGGTTGGTTGTGGAGTGGTTGGTGCAGTGGTTGTGGAGTGGTTGGTGCAGTGGTTGTGGAGTGGTTGGAGCAGTGGTTGTGGAGTGGTTAGTGCAGTGGTTGTGGAGTGGTTGGTTGTGGAGTGGTTGGTGCAGTGGTTGTGGAGTGGTTGGTGCAGTGGTTGTGGAGTGGTTGGAGCAGTGGTTGTGGAGTGGTTAGTGCAGTGGTTGTGGAGTGGTTGGTGCAGTGGTTGTGGAGTGGTTGGTGCAGTGGTTGTGGAGTGGTTGGTTGTGGAGTGGTTGGTGCAGTGGTTGTGGAGTGGTTGGTGCAGTGGTTGTGGAGTGGTTGGAGCAGTGGTTGTGGAGTGGTTAGTGCAGTGGTTGTGGAGTGGTTGGTTGTGGAGTGGTTGGTGCAGTGGTTGTGGAGTGGTTGGTGCAGTGGTTGTGGAGTGGTTGGAGCAGTGGTTGTGGAGTGGTTAGTGCAGTGGTTGTGGAGTGGTTGGTTGTGGTTGTGGAGTGGTTGGTAAGCACAGTGGTTGGTGGACTAGTTGTGGGTAGATAGACTCAAATTAATTCAACTCACTACCATCGACACCACCATCTTTTTATATTATACTTTTTTATTAATTATATTACAATACATTACATTACATTAAATTATATTATATTAAATTATTTTGAAATATATTTTACTACTTCAAAATGAATCTGAAAACCTTGCCAAGGTCGGATAGAGTGAGGGTGGGAACAAAGTTGAGGAAGATGTGGTTGCAGTCAGTCTTCTTGGTCTGTGGTGGTGGTCGCAGTGGTGCTATTTAACTTGCTGACACTATCCCTTCACTTCATCCTTCCATCCATCAATCCATAAAACCACAATCCATCCATCCATCCCTGAAACCACAATCCATCCATCCATCCATAAAACCACAATCCATCCATCCATCCATAAAACCACAATCCATCCATCCATCCATAAAACCACAACCCATCCATCCATCCATAAAACCACAACCCATCCATCCATCCCAGAAACAACAACCCATCCATCCATCCCAGAAACAACAATCCATCCATCCATACAACTACCATCCACATAACCACCACCACCCACACAACCCCCATTTATCTATAAAACCACCATCATCCATCCATAAAACCACACCACCATACAACCACCAACCCAACCATCCACTCATCCCCCCACACAACCAACCACAATAACAACTCCAAACCCCCATCAACCATCCATTCATCCCCCCACACAACCAACCACAATCACAACCCCAAACCCCCCCCCCCATCAACCATCCATTCATCCCCCCACACAACTCCAAACCCCCCCCCCCCCCATCAAGCATCCAACCCAAACCTCTTACTGAGCAACCATCGGCCACCACACCTGATAGTGCGACGAGGCCACCTCAATGGCGTCCATCGCCTCCAACAGCGTCCTCTCGCCCTCGTTCCTCAGGTACTCGAAGGAAGCCTCTTTCGTCACCAGGTCTGAGTGTCGGATGATCGAACGCACGAAGAAGCGGTAGTCGGTCACCACTTGGCCTTTGGCTGACTGCTGTGGTGATGGCGGGTGATGGTGGGTGGTGTTGTGGATGTGGTATGGATGTGTTGTGGATGTGTTGTGGATGTGGTATGGATGTGTTGTGGATGTGTTGTGGATGTGTTGTGGATGTGGTATGGATGTGGCAGGTTGTGGTGGGTGGTGGTGAGGGTGAAAGAAGACAAGAAAGATGATGATGATGTTTATTTAATATAATGCCGAGACAAGCAACTGAGGCGCTTCGTTGAATGAAATGAGAAAAAGTGAAATTAAATTAAATTCAGATCCCAAACAGTAACTTCTCTCTTAAAGCAATAATCTACACTGACTACACCCACAAAAATCAACTTAAACCCATCTTGTCTCGCCACCTTCTCGCCTCCATCTCACCCCTCCTTCACCCCACCACTGACTAACCTTGGCTTTTCCAAGATAGAGGTGCATGCGGTGGTTGACGATGGGAATGGCTTCGAGATCGAAGTTGCTCATCCGGTTGATCTCCAGTTGGAAGGCCAGAGCAGGCTCGAGGTGTCTGTAGATGCGGTCCTCTGCGAACTGGGAGGGTGGATGGGTGGGTGGGTGGGGAGTGGGTGCGTGGGTGGGTACGTGAATGGGCGGGTGGGGAGTGGGTGGGTACGTGGGTGGAGTGTGGTTGATAGGGTCTGAAGTTGGTTGAGTTGATGTTTGGGGGTGGTTGGAGGGTGGTTGGAGGGTGGTTGATGGGGTTGATAGAAAGTTGGAGGATGTAGGAAAGTGGAGCGAGTAAGTGAATCAGCATGATCACTTTTATTTTAATATTAAATGTTAGCGACTAGATTTTTGATTTAATACCAATCTGACATTATTATTCATTTCCACCATCATCACCACCATCACCATCACCATCATCACCCTCATCACCACCATCATCATCATCACCATCATCATCACCTGTTTCTTGCTTCTGTACGTGAAGTACTTGGGGAATTCCCGTCTGTGCAGCACCACGAAGGTGATCCTCCTGATGCCGTATAAGGCCAACTCCTGCCTCTGTTGGTTGAGGGAGTTGAGTGGAGGTGGGTGGGAAAAGTGAGAGTGAGTGAATAGAGGTGGAGTGAAGGAGGGTGGGAGAAGTGTGGGTGAGTGAGTGAAGGGGATGGGAGAAGTGGGTGGTTAATGAGTGAGTAGGAAGGAAAGAAATGGGTGATTGAGTGAGTGAAGGTGGAGAGGTTAATTGGAGGTTGGAGTGGTATGGTTTGGTGAGTGAGTGGAGGTTTTGTGGGTGGAGGTTGAGTGGGTAGTACTCGGTAAAAAAATTATATATTTAATTTAATTATTTTATATATAATTATTATTCTTATTATTATTGTTAGTAGTAGTAATAATATTATTATAAATAAATACATATACTTTACAACCACTCTCCACGCACCCACCCAAGCATAAGCCACCCAACCACTGGCAACCTTCTCGAGGCAGAAGCGGTTGAAGACGAAGGCGTACGACTCATCGTCCTCCTTCATGCTGTACCTTATGGCGATGTTCACGATGTGGATCGGCTCCGATACCTGCCTCTGTGTGTGTGTGTGTGTGTGTGTGTGTGTGTGTGTTTGTGTGTGTGTGTGTGCGTGTGTGTGTGTGTTTGTGTGTTTGTGTGTGAGTGTGTGTGTGTGTGTTTGTGTGTGAGTGTGTGTGTGTGTGTGTGTGTTTGTGTGTGTGGTGATAAAGCATGAATAGATGAATGGTGTGATGTATGTATGAATTGAGGAAGGAAAGAAATGGAGAGGTATAATTGATGCAAATAAGATCTAAATGTTTAAGAAATATAAAAATGTGATGCTGATGAGATGATGGTGGGACGAGATGAGATGCTGGTGGGCTGCTGGTTGGATAAAGCTGGGATGCTGATATGATAGGATTCTGATGGGATGGGATGCTCACAGCCTCGATGGAGC
>OX030956.1:4660911-4683411 GCA_943735955.1 Piscicola geometra
GTGGTGTGCAGTGGTGGTGTGGTGTGCAGTGGTGGTGTGGTGTGCAGTGGTGGTGTGGTGTGCAGTGGTGGTGTGGTGTGCAGTGGTGGTGTGGTGTGCAGTGGTGGTGTGTTGTGCAGTGGTGTGCGGTGAATTGAGCAATGTTGTTCGATTGGATGTTTTCTATCCCTCAACGTCCCCTCGCCCCCCCCCCATTCATTTGCCTAACTACTCACCTAACACAGCACCCACTTATGTACACAACAAACTACCCAACCACCCACCCAGCATTCTATTTACTCCACCCCCCTACCAACAACCCAGCCAACCACCCACCCACCTACCAACAACCCAGCCAACCACCCACCCACCAAACAAACACCGCCTCCCCATCCACCCAACCATCTATTTACCAACCACCCACGCAACAAGCACCCACTCACTTGCCACTGTGGGCAGCCCTCAGCTCCATGATCATCTTCATCACCTCGATCTCGGCGAACAAATCTCCAGCGTTCACATGCCCGCCCTCTTCAACGAGGTAACTCAGCAGTTTGCCGGTAGATGGCATCCTCAGCTGGGTGGGGTCGTTGTCCTTATCGAAGACGCACGTGCGATTGCCGATGACGATTCGATACTGGCTGGTCTCCTCCTTCATGTACGTGATCGAGCTGAGACCGTCTATCGACACCAGGAGACCACCGTCTGTGAGTCTGCGTGGTGTTTGTGCGCTTTTTTTGGTGATGTTTTCAGTGTTAGCGGCAGTTATTGTGTGGTGTTGGAGAAGTGTTTGTTTGTGGTGTAGTGATGTTGGTGGTGTTGGGGATAGGCTTAAAGCGTTGTTGTGGCGGTAGTGTTGAAATGATGTTTAGGACGACGTAGTGGATGGTTTGTTGAAGTGGTGATGTGGAAGATGACGACACCTGTGAGCTTCTGCCTCGACAAAAGAGCCGTTCATGCTGATGAAGTAACTGACCTGACTAACCTTCGCTACCTGCGCGTGGTAAGGTGGTTGAGTGTGGTGTGGTATAGCGGTGTGGTGTGGTGTGGTATGGTGGTGTGGTATGGTGTGTCATGGTATAGTATGATGGTGTGTGGTGTGGTTGAGTGGTGCTATGGTGTGGTGTAATATTGTGATGGAGTGGTGTGATAGTGTGTGACGTGATGTGTGACGTGATGGAAAAGAAAAAGAATATGACAAAACCAAAAATAAATACAAAGAATAGAAGGCAGACGGCATAAACACCATAAACAAAAACTGTCACACTGAGTGTCAAACTGTCAAACTGTCACAAAGACTGTCACTCAGAGTGTTACACAGACGGTCACGAGGAGTGTCAGCCACCTGCACTGCATACTTGACCCCCTCGTGGATGAGTTCGACTGCGATCGTGTGCTTGAGGAACCTTGCTGGCAGGATCTGACCTCTTTAGGGGGTGGAGGTGGGAAGGTGGTGGTGGTGGTGGAAGGATGGAGGTGGAATGAGGTGGTGAAAGAGTGGAAGTGATGGAAGAGTGGAGGTGGAGGAAGAGTGGAGGTGGTGGAAGAGTGGAGGTGGTGGAAGAGTGGAGGTAGTGGAAGAATGGAGGTAGTGGAAGAGTGGAGGTGGAGGAAGAGTGGAGGTGGTGGAAGAGTGGAGGTGGAGGAGGGATTGAAGAGGATGCCACGTGGTCAATGGTGATGGAAAGATGGAGGAGGGTAGAATTGGAAGGAAGGAGATTGGTGATGGATGAAAATAGTCTATGGTGGTGATGGAAGAATGGAAGAGGGTGGTGATGGGAAGATGGAGGAAGGATGTAACACACCTCTCGAGGGTGGCTTGGAAGTTCTGGAAGTTCTGCAGCAGCATCTGGTCTGCCACGTGCATCGAGCCGACGATCACCGCCAACATCATCTCAGGCTTCTCCGCCTGAAGTGTTGTTGGTTGTTGTGGTATTTCTACTTCAAACAAACTTCCGTCAAAACGTCTGCTTCAAAATAACTTTCTTTTAACCTTTCTGCTCTAAAAGAACTTTTTTAAATGGTATTCTTTTCAAATCAACCGGCAAAGACCCAATGCCCTGGAATGCAGAAGAGAAAAGGACAAGCCACCCTTATTCACCTTGACTTTGTCGGTGATGAGTTTGTCGAGCCAGCCAGTGTCGCAGAGGTTGTTCTGGAAGCTGTCGGTCTCGATGAGTTTCGTGAGGTACTCCACGGTGGTCCTGAAGTCGCCCCTGATCGATAGCTCCTTCAACGCCACCACCATGTTCCTGTAATGTGTGGTCGGAAATTGTGTGGTCGAAGAATAACAACAACACGATAGACTGAACAACAACAACAAAGCAACAACAACCACAACAAAGGCAACAACAACCACCACAACAAAGGCAACAACAACCACCACAACAACAAGAACAACAACAACAAGGGCAACAACAACGAAGGCAACAACAACCACAACAACAACAACACAAACTCTCTAGCGGACTCTCGATCAGCGCCCCACGAGAAGCAGTGTCCGAACTGCGAGTCAGCGAACTCGTGCAAGCCTCCGAACGCCACGACGCTGAAGTAGCCCCAGATGTTCTTGCTGCTTCGGAACGTCAACTCCTGCACCGTGCCTGAACTCGGCTTGAAGCCCTGTGTGTGTGTGTGTGTGTGTGTGTGTGTGTGTGTGTGTGTGTGTGTGTGTGTGTGTGTGTGTGTGTGTGTGTGGGTGTGTGTGTGTGTGTGTGTGTGTGTGTGTGTGTGTGTGTGTGTGTGTGTGTGTGTGTGTGTGTGTGTGTGTGTGTGTGTGTGTGTGTGTGTGTGTGTGTGTGTGTGTGTGTGTAAGGCGCCCACCTCCTCTCCAAACTAATGTAGGTTACTAGAGTGTTTTAGAAGCGAATCTATGATCTATACCTATTTTAAAAATTAAAAACCCTCCCCACCTCATCTGGGTTCTCGCTGGTCACTCTGGCAGCAATCACGTGACCCTTGGGCACGGGTTTGTGGCGAGGATTCTCGAAGTTGATTGGCTGATCTGACCATGGCTCCTCCCCGTAGAACAACCTCACGTCCTTGATCCGGTGCAGCGGAATGCCCATGGAGATCTGGTGTGTGTGTGTGTGAGGGGGGTGGAGGCTTTGGAGGGTGGAGATTGTATTCGCCCCTCCCTCTCATCACTGCTGCTTCCTGACCAGTTTTTGATCATCCACCCTGCATCATGGACTACCCACCCTGTATCATGCACCCCTACCCACCATGCATCACCCACCCTGCCCATACACCACCCACCCTGCCCATGCACCACCAACTCTGCACCATGCACTACCCACCCTGTATCATGCACCCCTACCCACCATGCAACCTTCCACCCACCCTGCAACCCTCTCTCTCATGAACTACCCACCACACACCCCCATGCACCCCTACCCACAATACACCACCCACCTGTAGCTGTGCAGCAGGCAGGTTGATGTCAGCCACCATCTCAGTGCACGGATGCTCCACCTGTAAGAACACTCCTATGACACGTCCACAAACACACACACACACACACACACACACACACACACACACACACACACACACACACACACACACACACACACACACACACACACACACACACACACAGAGTCATTTATACACATATATATTATACTTTAATATGTTAGATATAAATATATATAATATATTAGAAAACATATATAAGCCGAAAGAATGTCTTGAAATACCGAATCACAGAGAGCAATGCAGTGTACATTCGTAGACACACAGGAACCCACCTGGAGACGAGGGTTGAGTTCGAGGAAGTGGAAGGACGCCTCCTCCTCGTTGTAGAGGTACTCGACTGTGCCGGTGCTCTCGTAACCCACCAATTTCGCCAAGTCCACTGCCGCCTGGGGGTGTTCAGCGTGGTTTTGTTGGTGGTGGTGGTCGTAGGATGGTGAGATAAAAGATGTGGGTTATTTAATTGTCTATTTTAATTATTCACTTTGCCGCTACTTAAATGCCGTCATGATGATGAACGAACGGTAACAACACCAGAAACACCAGTAGCCACCACAACAACAACGACGACTATATGGTCCCGCCTTCACGTGGCGTCGTTGGCTGCCCTCGGGCACGAAGAAGACCCCAAAAGCGCCCCCTCTCCACCCCTCTCTCAAGGAGAAAGCGCAACAACAAACATCAACAAAAAGATGGGTTTTTCGAGGCCAGAGGACATAACAACAACCGGCGTATGTCTTCTGGCTTAATATCATCCTAAGAGCCGGTGATGTTCACCCCAAGCCAGGACCTCAATGTGGAAGCTGCAGTGGAACAATCCGCAACGGTACGATGGTGTGCGAAGGCTGTCAGAAAAACTTCCACAAAAAGTGCACTGGGTTGACAAGGACGAGGGGAAGGTGTTCACCTACCTTCTCCGCATGAGACCAGGATGGTTCGGTCATGCGGGATAGAAACAAAGAACAACATCGACAACGACATGCGAGAACATACCTTTTCCATCGCCTCCTGCAGGTGCTGGGGAGCGACGGTGACGGGCGCTTCCTCGATGATCTTCTGGTGCCTGCGTTGGATCGAGCAGTCCCGGCCGAAGAGCGATATGGCATTGCCGTACTTGTCTGCCAGCAGCTGAACCTCCAAGTGACGCGCCTTCTTCGCCAACTTCATGATGAAGATCGGAGAGCCTGGAACCTCCGCTTGCACCTGGTGGTGGTGGTGGTGGTGGTGATGGTGGTAGTAATGGTGATGGTGGTGGTGATGGTGGTGGTGCTGATAAAGATTATGAGAATTAAAATGCACACACTCTAGTTATAAAAATGACGGAGATTATATAGCCTCAGAGAAAGCATCCGATGCATGAATGCAAGAAATGATGTGCCTCCTCCTCTCCCCCCTAACCTCAACCCCCCCCCCTCCTTCCCTCCCCTCCCCTTACCTGTCTGAAGAGGTTCGCCATCTCGTCCGCCCCCATCGCCTTCCTGATGCCCTTGCCTCCTCCCCCCTCTGAAGCCTTTATCATCACTGGGTAGCCTAAGTGGTGGTGATGATGATGATGGTGGTGGTGATGATGATGATGGTAGACGTTGAAAATCAATTGTGTTGGATTCATTTGTTAACCATCTCAACGAGGTCATGCTAATAATAAAAACCACTTAAACAGCAAAAACAACAACAAAACACAAAAACAATAAAGCACCAATGACGTCAGAGGCTCTTAGGGCCTCATCGACTGTGGAGACGAGTCCCTTTTGGTAGACGTCTGCAGGGATTCCGTGGCCCCCCTGCAGGAAGGCGTTGCTGTCCACTGTGAGGCCTGTGATGGATGGATGGATGGATGGATGGATGGATGGATGGATGGATGGATAGATGGATGGATGGATGGATGGATGGATGGATGGATGGATGGATGGATGGATGGATGGATGGATGGATGGATGGATGGATTGATGGATGGATGGATGAATGGATGGATGAGTGGATGAGAGGGTGGGTGAGTGATGAAGGAATGGATGAATGGGTAGGTGGGTGCATGGATGGATGGCGAGTGGTAAATGAATGATTGAAGGATTAATGAGTGAATGAGGGTTTAATGAGTGAGTGAGTGGAGGATGCTCGGCGGTCACCTGAACCACTCCATGGCAGCGTGGGCACTCCAGCTGTCTGAGCCACAATCGATGATGCAATCTTGTCTCCCAGCGCCCACATGGCATTTTCAGAGGGTCCTTGAGTGGTGATAGTAATAGTAGTTTAGGTGCTGGTGATAGTAATAGTAGTAGTTTAGGTGGTGGTGATAGTAATAGTAGTAGTTTATGTGGGGGTGATAGTAATAGTAGTTTAGGTGCTGGTGATAGTAATAGTAGTTTAGGTGGTGATGATAGTAATAGTAGTTTAGGTGGTGGTGATAGTAATAGTAGTAGTGATGGTAGTGGAAGGAGTAGTAGTGGCAGTAGTAGTAGTGGTAGTAGTTATGATGTTTGTGCAAGTTGGGTCGGTTACAATGATTGGTCTAGTTGTTAACTTGATCAGCTGTTTGAGAATAGCAGTATAGTCTATTATAGAAGGTATATAATATCTACTATAATAGTAGGTATATAATATCTGCTATAATAGTAGGTATATAATATCTGCTATAATAGTAGGTATATAATATCTACTATAATAGTAGGTAAATTGCTGATTGAAGCCCAATTAAGCACCATCGACGTTCTCATCGACGACTCTCGACGGAGTACTGCTCAATACTCATGATGAAATGAATGGCAATCCATGGGCAATCCATGGGCGATAGCTGAAATGCAGAGTTTAATTTCGTGTGCTATGCTATGTGCTCAAGTGCCCTTTGACCTTGCAAATAACAAACAATTTCATCATAATCATCATCGTCATCATTATCAACCTCAGCACCACCGTCATCATCACCACCACCACCTTAATCACCCCCCCCTCCCAAGCACCCATCCACCCACCCATGAAAGCGATATCATTCTTGTGGAGTATTTCTGGCAACTTGGGATTCTCGGAGGCGTGTCCCCACCCGGCCCACACTGCCTGCACCTGCAACCTCTTGGCGATGTCGAGGATCAGCTCGATGTTGGCGTAGTTGTTGTTGTTGGAACCGCCTGGCACCGGCACGTACTGGTCCGCCAGACGGATGTACTCTGGTGGGTTGGTCGATGGCGTAAAGGATTTTTGATGGTGGTGTATGTGTGTGTGGTTGATTAATGATGGTGTGGTGTGGTTGATTGATGAAGGTGTGGTGTGGTTGATGATGGTGTGGTGTGGTTGATGATGGTGTGGTGTGGTTGATTGATGATGGTGTGGTGTGGTTTATGATGGTGTGGTGTGGTTGATGATGGTGTGGTGTGGTTGATGATGGTGTGGTGTGGTTGATGATGGTGTGGTGTGGTGGTTGATATTGGTGTGATTGCTGACGTTGGTAGTAATGTAGTGATGATGATGGATTGATTAACGCAGTGTTGATTCTGTTACGCTGATGACGTAGTTTTACATGTACACTTTTAAATTAATCATGTTAATTATTCACGGTTATAGGCGTGGTCGTCACAATGCAAGCAACCAACCAGCGTTCGCCTTGAGGTCTTCAGGCGTGACCATGACGACGAATTGGATGGCCTTCTCGTTCTTGAACATCTCGTAGCTCCAGCGCCTGATCGAACGGATGCTCTTCACTGCTGCGATGCCGTTGTTCGCTATCAGCACCTGGATGGTGGTGGTGGTGGTGGTGGTGACACTGGGATGTGGTGAGGAGAGGGTTGTGGTGACAGTGGGTTGTGTTGAGGAGTGGGTTGTGGTGACACTGGGATGTGGTGTTGAAGAGTAGGTTGTGGTGATAGAGGGATGTGGTGAGGAGTGGGTGGGTGGGCAGTTGTAAAATAAAAGTATAATTATATCAGCATTGAGTTATTTCTCATAACACAAAACTTTGCCAAAAAAATATTTTACTTTTTGAAATAATTATATCAGCAATAAATAACACAAATGTTCCCATAAAATACTCCAAAGAAGCATCATCGCTGACATGTTACTCTTGGAGGATGCACAGCACAGTGCACAGTCACCTTGTTGATGATCTTGTTGCCTCCGAAGCGCTTGACGAACTCCTCGGGAGTGGCGACAGTGAAGTCCTTGAGGGAGCCCCTCGACTGCGTCCTCTGGTGCCCCAGCGAGCCCAGATGCAGCCCTGACATGGTGCGACTGGAGGGGGGGAGATGTTTGATGATGATGGTGATGATGATGATGATGTTGAGAGTGATGATGATGATTAAGATGATGAAGATGATGATGATGAAGATGATGATGAAGATGATGATGAAGATGATGATGAAGATGATGATGAAGATGATGATGAAAATGATTATGAAGATGATGATGATGAAGTTGATGATGATGAAAATAATCATGATGATGACTATTTATAATGCACCAGGACGAACAACAGAGTTGTTGAAGGTGAAAGAGAGAAGGAAGATGTTGAAGTGGAAAAGAGTGGAAAATCAAGTTGAATTAGTTAGTTATCTCATTGCAAAATATGTGTCGGAATGAAGTTTACAGAGAAGCCATGCTGCAAACTGCAAGACTTTGAGTGAGGTTTATGAAAAAACATTTTAACCTCACCCATGACTCATCGTCTCTTATTCTACAGCACTCCTAGCGCAGTCCTTCCTTCCTTTCCTTATAACTTTCCATATTCCTTTTGTGTTTTCAACTACCTCTCAAACGAATGTTAACATACCAGACTTTGCTCGTCTTACCACTTCAAGCACTCACTAACAGCCTGTCATTGTCTCCTCTTTCATATTCATGAGTCTCACTTGAGCATTGCTTGCATGCTTGTGTGCCTAGCATGACAATGTCTCTACAAGTGCTTATATATAATCAGGTGCACTTCAACTTACTCACCACTCTTTGGCCTACACTAGGCACTTCAACCTGATTTGGCTCAATGTTCTTCCACAAGTTTTTTATTGCGTATGAAACATTTCAAAGCGGAGTTCAAACCTGTGGCACTTAGTCGGACCTTTCTTCTTCTTCTTCATCTCCTCCTCTTTCTCCTCCTCTCGAGCACTCGTTTCAGCAGTTTGAGGATTCCTCTCGTGATGTGCATGTCTGCAATCCTCGACGTCGTCTGCTGAGGCGCTCTCAATTGTGCTCACTACTCTTATCACTTCGCCTTCGTCACTTGGAATGGGTGGAGTGGTGGGTGGTGGTGTGGAAGTGGTGTCTTCACTTGATTCGGGGGTGTTTTCCTTGACAGTGACAGTACTACTACTACTGCCGCCGCTGCTGCTGCTCGGAGTGTTAAAAGACTTTCTTTTATTGTTCTTCTTGTTCATGTCAGACTTGGTGTCGTCAGGGTCGGTGAGATCGAGCAATAGTCGTCTGAAGTACCTACCTAGCATGTTAAGGCATCCTTAGCAAGTGAACTCAACTATTTACTTTCAATTGATTACTTCGTCAATAGTTTCTTGTTCTCAACTATCTTAGGTTTTTAATGCATCTCAGATAATTGTTTTCTTGCAGTCACTTCCCTCACTCTCAGTGACTTCATATATGCAGTTCTTTCAATTACTACTTGTAGCATCATCATCATCAGCATCATGTTCATATATATGCAATTTTTTCAATCAATGCATGAGCATAAATAATATATAATAGTATATATCAATAAATATATATATACATATATATTTGAAGTTTGCCTATTTTTGCAAGTGCATTAGGCAGTTGAAGAACAAAATTGCTCATTTAAAACTTTTATGCATAAAGATTATTTAAATCATTAGAGAAGATTTAAGAGAAAAGTAAAATCGAAATCAAAGTTGAAATGGTAGAGATGCATGCAACAGCACCTTTCTTTCATGGTGTTCTTTTCTGGGTAGCTGTCGCCACTATCCAGCTTCGTTGAACTGAGATTCTTAACGCCATTTTGGAACCTCGATTCCATTGGTATATCCTCTTCAGGGGAAGACTTTCTTCCATTGAGGTCTGCATGCGAATGCTTCCTCAGGTTCAAAACAATTGGCTTGATGCCATCTTCTGTGTCACTCTCCATTATGCTGTCGCCAGAAACTGTAAAAACGATCCTATCAGATCTGTCCTTCCATTTATTTTTCTTTTGCTTTCTACACTTATCCGTCCCGTTCATCTGAAAATGATAATTTATTTTGAACTTAATACGAGATTGAAAATATAAGGAAAATTCATGTGTAGAGTTGAACTTTTAAAATGCTAATTGAATCCTATTCCAAAAATATATGAAAATACTCTAACTAATCTGAGTATGTTTTGATTTATCCTATTAATCTATAACATTTTTTAAACTCAATAACACAAAGCAGGTGGTTATAAAATCTGCGAAGTTTAAGGACGATAATATAAATATTTAAATCCATTTACAAAGACAGACAAATATTTGTATTAATTTACTTACTTTAAATACATTTTTTCAATAAATAAAGAAATAAATTAAAAACATATATACATAATTTTGTTTCAAAAATTAAATCAGACTGTTTTTATAAAGAAAACCTTTTAAAGTTCGACTTAGGAACCAGTTTAACTGTAACATATCATCATACGGGGCGGAGCTTGCATGGTGCGATCTCATGCCTATCACGTGATTCACATTAAAAATCGTGATCAGGATGAGGAAGCATGTCATCACTCCTTTCACCTGCTTGAACCCTGACGAACAATTTAAATAAAGGTCTTTTGCATTATCTTCAAATAAACAGACTCAAGCAAGAATTTAATCAATTTAACCATAAATATGTTTTTTATCTTCATTTATATCTAACGGACTGGAAAAGTCCAAAAGTCATAATTTCGATTTTTAAAAACGATAATTATATCAATTTTACTATGAAAATTTCAATTTTCCGCCGTATCTTTTAATATTTCTGGTTTTTCGCTTATCAGGCTTAAATCCTACCTTTCTGAGCAAACTTCCTATGTATCAATTGAATCTTCTCGTTCTTCTTCTGTTTCTTTATCTTATGGTGTTCCACAGGGCTCAATCCTTGGTCCCTTAATTTTTATTCTTTATACCTCGGAACTACCTAATATTATTTCGTCATCTTCTTTAAGCAGTCAAATTTTTGCTGACGACTCCTATATTTATACATCTTTCACTGACTCTTCTCTCGACCTTACTGTTAATAAAATAACTCTCTGTCTTCAATCTATAATCTCTTGGGCTTCTTCTATGTTTCTCAAACTTAATCCGGACAAATTTGAACTCATATATTTCAATAAAAAATCAAAGTCTTTACTATCTCTTCCTTCTTTAGTTTTGCCTCCCCCCTCTTCACTCTCTCTAAACCCTTCCTCTTCCATTCGTAGCCTTGGTTTTATTTTTGATTCTAACTTGTCTTTAGCTCCTCAAATTCTATCTGTCTTTAAATCTTGTTACTTCCACATTCGTCGTATTAAACAGCTTCTTCCTTTTCTCGATGATCCTACCTTGCAACTTCTTGTATCTTCTCTAGTTCTCTCCAGGATTGATTATTGCAACTCTCTTTACTATGGTCTCCCTGATACTACTTTAGCTCCTCTAAATAAAACCTTTAATTGTGCTGCTCGTCTTGTTGCTCGTGCTCCTAAGTTTTCTCACATTTCTCCTTATCTTCGTTTGTTACATTGGTTATCTTTGAGATCTAGAGTGACTTTTAAAATATGTTTAAATATGTTTACAATTCATAACTGTAATGCTCCAATTTATCTTTAAAATCTAATTAAACAACCCCCTAAATCTTGTCTAAGATCATCTACCTTTAATCGTTCTTTTCGTTTTCCAGTTAAACACTCTTTTGATAAACGTTCTTTTTCTTACTGTGGTCCCCTTTTATGGAATTCTTTACCTTCTTCTTTAACTTCAACTAAGTCTTTAAAGATGTTAGTCTCTGCACTTGTTTTATCTCGAATTGACTATTGTAACTCACTCTACTATAATTTACCTGAAACTACTTTAAAACCATTAAATAAAGTATTTAATTATGCTGCTAGAGTCGTTAGCCGTACTCCTATTTATCACCACATTACACCCTCTCTCATCTTATTACATTGGCTCCCCATCAAATTTAGGATTATATTTAAAATCTGTGTTTTTATGTTTAAATTGAAAAACTCCCCAGTATCCCCAATATACCTCAAATCATTAATAACTCACCCTCATAGAAGTCATTTAAGATCATCCACTCAAAATCATTATTTCATCCCTTCCATTAATAACTCTTTTGCTAAACGTTCTTTCCATTATGCAGGTCCATATATTTGGAACTCATTACCTCCTTATTTAACTACGTCTAAATCATTATTTACTTTTCGTAAGGATCTGAAGACATATCTGTTCGACAAATTTATTTACGAGCGCTCTTGAATTTGAAGAAAGAGCGCTATAGAAATCTATTTGATTGATTGATTGATTGGTCACTCATAACTTTCCGTCGAAGCCTGAAGACGTACTTGTTTGGGACGTGATGGCTGAGAGCTTTTTTTCGCTTAGGAAAGGGCGCTATACAAATTATTAGTGATTGATTGATTGATTGATTGATTGATTGATTGATTGATTGATTGATTGATTGATTGATTGATTGATTGATTGATTGATTGATTGATTGATTGATTGATTGATTGATTGATTGATTGATTGATTGATTGATTGATTGATTGATTGATTGATTGATTGATTGATTGATTGATTGATTGATTGATTGATTGATTGATTGATTGATTGATTGATTGATTGATTGATTGATTGATTGATTGATTGATTGATTGATTGATTGATTGATTGATTGATTGATTGATTGATTGATTGATTGATTGATTGATTAATTGATTGATTGATTGATTGATTGATTGATTGATTGATTGATTGATTGATTGATTGATTGATTGATTGATTGATTGATTGATTGATTGATTGATTGATTGATTGATTGATTGATTGATTGATTGATTGATTGATTGATTGATTGATTGATGGTATCTCAGTGCCCGTCGACGTAGGCTCTTTAATGATTCTTATCGTGTTTTTTTCTTGGGTCCACTTCTCGCTAGCTACTGGGTAATAGCTGGAATCGAACTCAAGACATTTTGATTACCCATTTAGCATCGCCATTATTGACATTATGGACTATATTTGTTTAAAACACGGACCAAACTATATTTACATGAAAATGTGGAATATAATTAAAACACAAGTTTAGTTCAGTGAGTTAAACCACGCAAATCTTTTGACCTCTATAATGGTTTAAATAAAAAAAACACATATATATCTAAGAATTATTATTATATAAAAAAAATATATATTTATGTTTATGTATATAACTTATTTTTTACTATTATGTCATAGTCGCACTTATAGTTGTACATCATGGGATGGTTTTCCCAGTATTTATCTAATTTTATTTTAAATTTATTTGTATTTTCAGCTTTTACGATCTCATCAGGCAAGCTTTTCCAAACTGTTACCACTCTATGTGTATAAAAAAATTGTCTTGTATTCTTTTGGCACTGTTATTTGGATAATTTTAGTGAATTTCCTCTTGATTGCCTTGTATTAAGTGTGAAAATATCTTCTGTTATTTTGCTGTCATGCTTATTATTCAGTATTTTATAGGTTTCGATCATGTCCCCTCGAAGTCTTCGGTATTTTAATGTTGGCAACTTAATTACTTTAAGTCTATCTTTGTAAGTCTAGTCTTTTAGATAAGGTAGCACTTTTTGTACATTAAATTGGAATCTTTTACAAATGAGCTATTAATTTTAGACAAATATTAAATTAATTTTTTAAATCGGATTTAAAATAAAATTTAAAAATTAAATTCTTTTGTTAAAGGAGAAAAATGTTAGTAAAAACAACACAAATATTGAATATATTGTTTAATCCTTCCAACCATCGCCTTTGGTAAAAATAAACGATAGCTTAAACATGCGGCAAACAGTGCCTGAAGGTCAGGTTCACTGCTGGTCGTTTGCCGTCAGCATTGCCACTATGAGCGAGGACTCCGAGATGTCGGAAGAGACTCCCCCTTCAGAAGAGGAGGAAGAGGAAGATGAGGAGGGAGACTTAGAGGATGAAAAATCGTATTGCCACTCTTCTGGGAAGCGTTGGATAGTTTGTTGAAGACATTTAGTTTATGAATGATGATGCAATTAAAAGAAAAATGAAACTTGAACCCGTGAACAAAAATTAAGAAAAAAATGTATTTTGTAGTACCCTTTAAATCAAGCTTTATCGCTTTGAAATTTACATCTGCGTCATCTTCGACTAAAACTGCATGTTTATAAAAACATCACCTTTGTCTTCTTCAGCACTTTCATTGCAGACCTCTCCACCTCCTCCTTCCACTTCCATGCAGGGACTCCCTGGAGTTTTGCATTCCTTTATGTCATATTCCCTCACCTTACGCACTTCTAATTCATCGTTTGTGTTGTTGTTGGCGTTGTGATAGTTGTTGCGGTCTTCTCGCACAAAGTGCTCAACTTCTTCATCGTCTTCGTCTTCTGACCTCGACATGCTGTCTGCACTCTCAAGGGCGTGAGCGTTGTTCTGCGAGCGGTCGTATGGTGGGTAGGACGTCATTGCAGACTGCGTCTTGTTGCTCATGTACCCCGAAGCCACTCCGAAGTTCGTTTTCTCTGGCATCCTGGACTGCCTGTAGCCCAGAGGAAGGTAACTGTCATCGGCAAGATGTCTTTCCTTCTTCTGCAAGTACATGCTTCTGCAAGGAGGGAAGAAACGAGTTTTAGTAACTAAAACGAACTTCCCGATGCAAGTACTCTCGAAATTAACAAAAGCGCTATATAAATTTGATTGATTGTTGATTGAAGCACTCACGCGAGAGAAAGGAGGACGACGAAGATGAGGACGGTCACCAAGGCAACCATCAGCGTCAGGATCAGGTCCTTCGTCGTCATTTTGATGACGTAGTAGGTGTCCGTGGTCGCGTCTGCTGAGAGGTTTGTTTGTTGGTTGCTCATAATTTGTGTTTGTCAACTGCGTCTTACATTATTAAGGATGAAGGCTTCATGAGTGATTCTGGATTGGTCACAGGAAATAGCTTATGCGCTGTAGAGCAAACCCACCTATGCCTTTTGTCGAGTAGGTCATCAACTGATCGATATTCAAATCAGTCTTTTGTATGGATCGTTGAGCGACCGAAATTTCGTTTATCGGCATGAATTCTCTCGGTGGTGCGATTCTCGCATTCTCAGTGCATGCATCGAGAAGGCAAGGGTGCCAGTCGTTCGCCACGCTCAAGCCCTCCTGCTCAGCACTGCACTGCTCATACAGGTTCTTCGAAGGATTTTCGATTCTGCTGCAAACTTTTTGCCTGGTTTGGATGCCTTCGCCACAGGTGACACTGCATCTCGACCAGCCACTCCAGATGCCAAAGTACGCTCCAAAAAAGATTGGATTTGTGTTTGAAGATTACGGATTTGTCTTATTGTATTGTATCATCGGGAAACAAGTTAGATCTAAGCAATGGATTAAATAAATGATTATTTACCGGTTCCATTTGAGTCTTCTCTTTTGGAATTCTTGCGTTCTGTCGCATATCCACTCGCGCCTTCAAGCGCCTGCAGGTAGCCAGCCAGGTCGTCAAACTCTGCGCCTGAGGCTTATTGCCGTTGACGTTGAAATGTTTCAATTTCAATATAAAATACGAGTATTTAGAAAATATCTGTCATGTTTAGTTGTTTATACACGTGTGTTAGTAATATCTATAAATAGGAATCCAATCAACTGAAATAAATAGGTAACAACTGAACTTGAGAAATTATTAGAAATAAATATTTGATTATCCAAAGTGGATTCTAATTAATTCAAAAGAGGCAGGCAAATAATTTAAGGATTAAAAAACTGTTTAGAGAAAAAAATTGCAGCTTCACCTCTTTTTATGTCAGTTTTGGGTTTAGAGATTGACGAGGCGGCAATGGTTTCAATAAGAACAAACAATTTGAAAAACACTGTCAACAATATCATTGTAAATTATTCACGCGTCATCATATTACTTAGGATCTTTGCAAAACTCAATCTGTAGCCAATAGGAGCCCTGCTTTTTTGGAGCCTATTTTTTAGATTTGGCGTTATTTTTGCCGCAATGGACAATCTTGAAGGCATGAAATATTCTGACTTGTTGAAAGTTGCAAGATCTCTAGGAATAAAAAAGAGAAAAAAGGTATTGATAAATAAATTAATAAATTGCAAATGATCATCTAGTTTCAAAAGGATTTGAATGAAGCTTGGTCAAGATAACGGATATTTGAATTAATCATTAACAAATTAGTTTATTAATTAATTTTGATGGCTATATTTTGCAAAAGTATTTTGTCAGATGCTTTTTCAGTTTTCGTTAAGCCTATTGATTGCTTTTTTATTCGATTCTATAGGAAGTAAACAAAATAAATATTCACAGTATGAGCTGTTGATCAAAGAGGTGAGGAGCCTGCAAGAAAACAGGCGTCAGTCTCCAAGCGCCAAGGACCCATCCAACAAATCAGCTTCCAAAACCCCTTCAGTCAAGAAAGCACCTTCCTTCACCTCCCCTCTTCTAAATCCATCTGTCATTCTCTCTGACACAAAAGCACTCTCCGGACCCTCCTTGCTCTCAAAGCCACGCATCAGCATTTCATCGGCCTTTAAAGACCTCAAAGCTCGTTCTAGCATTTCATCCTTCATCAAACCACGTTCCACCACCAAAACACGTAACAGCAGCTCACCTGCCATCACTAAGGCATCCCCAAAGCTGACTGCAAGGAGGGAGAGTGCCAGACAGGGTGAGGAGCACTGCTTGTGTTGCTTGTGTGTGAAAAATTGATAATTATATTATATTTAATAATAATAATGACGAGAATTATCATAGTGGCGTATAACCCGAAGTCAATTCAGAGAAGTGGCATCACTTCACATGACCATTGCAACTCCACAGTCGTAGCGCCCGCAGAGAAGCTCAAGAAGACAACGACGACGAAAAAGGACTCTCAGTGTATGTGTGTTTGTTTCATTGCGTGACGTCTCTGATACATACATCACACACGTGTGACATGCCACTCTCTGCAGACTGGGAGAAGCTGCACCACAAGAACCAGCAGAAGTTGATTTTTGCCTCAATGGACAATCTTGAAGGCATGAAATATTCTGATTTGTTAAAAGTTGCAAGATCTCTAGGAATTAAAAGGAGAAAAAAGGTATGGATCAATAAATTTATAAATTGCAAATGATCATCTAGTTTCAAAAGGATTTGAATGAAGCTTGGTCAAGCTAACAGATATTTGAATCAATTCTTTTAAAATTATTTTATTTTTTAATTTAATATTAGCTATATTTTGCAAAAGTATGTTGTCAGATGCTTTTTCAGTTTTCGTTGAGCCTATTGATTGCTTTTTTATTCGATTCTATAGGAAGTAAACAAAATAAATATTCACAGTATGAGCTGTTGATCAAAGAGGTGAGGAGCCTGCAAGAAAACAGGCGTCAGTCTCCAAGCGCCAAGGACCCATCCAACAAATCAGCTTCCAAAACCCCTTCAGTCAAGAAAGCACCTTCCTTCACCTCCTCTCTTCTAACTCCATCTGTCATTCTCTCTGACACAAAAGCACTCTCCGGACCCTCCTTGCTCTCAAAGCCACGCATCAGCATTTCATCGGCCTTTAAAGACCTCAAAGCTCGTTCTAGCATTTCATCCTCCATCAAACCACGTTCCACCACCAAAACACGTAACAGCAGCTCACCTGCCATCACTAAGGCATCCCCAAAGCTGACTGCAAGGAGGGAGAGTGCCAGACAGGGTGAGGAGCACTGCTTGTGTTGCTTGTGTGTGAAAAATTGATAATTATATTATATTTAATAATAATAATGACGAGAATTATCATAGTGGCGTATAACCCGAAGTCAATTCAGAGAAGTGGCATCACTTCACATGACCATTGCAACTCCACAGTCGTAGCGCCCGCAGAGAAGCTCAAGAAGACAACGACGACGAAAAAGGACTCTCAGTGTATGTGTGTTTGTTTCATTGCGTGACGTCTCTGAAACATACATCACACACGTGTGACATGCCACTCTCTGCAGACTGGGAGAAGCTGCACCAGAAGAACCAGCAGAAGTTGATCTCCATCACAGAGTATCAGCAGCAGAAGCAGCAGAGGGCTGCCTCTCTCCTCAAGAGCCCTTCCCTCCGGTCTGTCAAGGCCCCGACCAAGTCACCCAGACCCCCCACCAAGTCACCCAGACCCCCCACCAAATCACCCAGACTCCCCACCAAATCACCCAGACCACCCACCAAGTCACCCAAGCCCTCCACCAAGTCACCCAGACCCCCCACCAAGTCACCCAGACCCCCCACCAAGTCACCCAAGCCCTCCACCATGTCACCCAGACCCCCCACCAAGTCACCCAGACCCCCCACCAAGTCACCCAAGCCTCCCACCAAGTCACCCAGAGCTTCAACCACAGGCGGCAAAACTGTTTCATCTCACCCCTTCAAAGCAATTGTCGAAAATGTCAAGGCCATCGACTCGACCTTCTCGAATGTCAGCGCCATCAAGCCCTCCAAGATCCCCAAGCTATTCGTCTTCACTGCCGCCAACAACACCAACATCGGCAAGTGCCCTTTATGTGTGCAATTAGCTCTCTCTTGCAGCGTCTACCACCCGCCTTCATGATGAACCTTCACCTCGCGCAGGCAGTCCAGGCAGTGCGGTCAGGGGAAGGCCTCCAAAGAACGCTGCCACTTCGGCGCACAAGAAAGTGCCCTTTGACCTGCAGGAGAGTCTCGAGAAGCCGATCACGTGGGTGCCTCACAAGGGCCCTCTGAAGCCCTTCGAGGCCTCCTCCACCCTCCTCGCCCCCCTGCCCGAGAAGGCCCGCAGGAACCTCATGGTCGACCGGAAGCTCGTGCAGCTCAAGACAGTGTGCGTGTGTGTGTGTATTTGTGTGTGTGTGTGTGTGTGTGTGTGTGTGTGTGTGTGTGTGTGTGTGTGTGTGTGTGTGTGTGTGTGTGTGTGTGTGTGTGTGTGTGTGTGTGTGTGTGCTCAAGCACTCTTTTTCATACACCTTCTTTCTTGCAGGGCTTCTCGCCGACAGGAAATGAAGGAACGACAGGCGGAACAGCGAATGAATTCCAGAATGCTTTCCAGGAGGGGTGTCAGCAGGGAATAGCATGCCTTCCATTTCATAATCTAACAATCTTACTATAATAAAGCAATAAGCTGGTTCACGGCATTGATTTAAAAATAGAATCGCTTATTCTATCGCTGTTTTTAAGCACTTTACAAACGGTCGATAAGGTGGTAGTGTTCTCAGGAATGGACATCAAGAACCTTTTACAACCTACGACGTAGGTTACCTACGTACTCTGTTTCTTTGTTTGATTTGACTATTTTATTTATAAATATAATTGTTTCAATGCCTTACTGCCGTTAAATGCTTTTAAGGTCGAAAATAGTGAAACTAGTGAGTAAGACTAAACTAATTAAGAAATTAGCGGATTTTTTGCCGTTTAGATGCGTTAAGTCGATCACAGAAGACTCAGTTTCTGGCAGAGGTAGTTCCTTCTATCAACTATTTTGCTTATACATCTGAATGTGAATTTATTTTATATATCTTATAAACCATATATTAAATTAAAGTTATTTAAATACACCAACTGCACTATATAATCATATATTTATAAGCAAAAGCTCTATAGTGTTTCTACAAAGATTTGAAACAAGAGCAAGTCAATGTAGTGTGCAGTGATGTGTGTTTGTGATTTGTTGTAACGACCGCCTTATAAGAGATGCACCCGTGGTTGCAGCAGATCATCCAAAGACATGCACACTGGTGTTTAAGTTGCAGTTGTCTGAGAAAGCTTCATTGAGTCGCTGTGAAGTTTCATCTGTGAGACATTCACAAAAATTTTTTTTATCAAAAAGAGGTTCATTTGAACAAGTTTACAGTTTTAAAAACGATTTTATTTGAATTAATAAAGCATCTGCAACTTGTTAGAAAGTTCTGGTGATGGTTGCCTCGTTGCTGAAGACATTGCTACTGCTAGTTCCCTTCGTCATCAAGTACTCACAAGGAAATCGTTTGTGAAATTAATTTAAAATTGCCGATGGCATTTCTATTTTTATTTGTTGCAATAATTCAGCTTATTAATTCATCATCGTGGTTTAGAGACTCATTAAAGAATCGAAGCTTGGGGAATCGATGGCAGTTCTTGAACTAGTGATGTGTTCTATAACGGCAATCCATTTTACGGCACACACGAATCCACCACAAACACTCAACGGGACAAACAAGGGGTGCTTAATATTTGATGAACTCGCTCAATCGAACGCAGAAAAACGTTTCATTTGCAAAGCTATAAAGAGCGATTAGGCGCTGAATAATTGAAGCAGCGAAGGTTACAGGCGATGTCTGAGTGCCTTGAGTGCTTCCAAATCAGAGGCAGTTGCTTTTCGCTAAGTTATCAAAGGAAGTAATGATGCAAAAAGTTAAAGTATTAGAATGCTGCAATGATTTAATTGAGGCTTTTAAAATATTTAAATGGTATAACTTATACCCTCTTGTATTTATACGTTTATAAACTCAACACTTAAGCTTTGCAAATTATTTTTTTTAAACATGAGTTTAAGAATAAATGTAGATTTTTTGAGACAAAAAGCGATGAAGCTCGAGGGCAAGAGAGCAGAGCAGAGATTGTTAATCGCACGCATGATGCCGGTAGACAAAGAGAGACAAGCCACAGGCAGGCTGCAGAATGAGTTAGTGATTGCTGAAGCTAATGATGAATAAGTGCCTCTGCCCAATGCATATTTGATGTCTCAATCGTGGCACTCTCCATCATATATGCAAGCGGCATCCAGTCCTGCTTGTTCGCATGCAAGCTTTACCCATATTCCGATCCTGCTTTGTTTCTTCAGATTCATCAGTTCTTCAGAAAAAATCTTGCTGTGAGAGGCACCTCTGTTATGAAAGGGTACAACTTGATGAGGGAGGTACAGCAAGGAGAGGATAAAGGAAACTATGTAGATAGACAGAAAATGAATAAAAGGAAATACTTTACGAGAGATATTCTGAAACTTTAAAAGTTTGAAAAAAAAATGGAACAAATTTCGGCATAAAAAGTTACGCAAAAAGCATGCAATTATGACAATCAAACAATGGCGTAACGAAGAGAAGTGAACAGAAAATCGAAAAAAAAGAAAAAATAAATATCAAAAGTTGGCGCAATAAAAAGAAGCGAACTTGCAATATGATGACCCGTGTAACGTGACACAAGGCTGCAATCACCGACGTCAAATATTCACTAAGTGAAAAGACATATGGGAGGGGAGAGGGAGGTTGGAAGGAGTGTTATAGTGATGCGGGGAAGGGGTGGAAAAAGTGTTAAAGGGATGCGAGGGGGGGGGGGGAGCGGAAGGTGCTTATTGAAGAATGAGGGTTTTGTCGGGAAGTGTTTTTGTTTGTTCTTTAATTGGAATCAAGAGGACAATCGAGAATCACAAGCGCAAGTATCAGCGGCTGTGGCACAAGAAAGGATGATGGGGACGCCACGCAATTAAGAGATGTGATTAGACGAATGAGATGTGTGTGTGCTAAGTCGAGTGTTTGCCTCTGTCACGACACCACCGTAAAATCAACCTCCCATATCGGCCATTAGCACCTTCTCTTGTGTTTGTGAACGTGTGTGTGTGTGTGCGTGTGTGTGAATCTGTGTGTTTTTGTGTGTATATATGTGTGTGTATATTTGTGTGTGTGTTTGTGTGTGTGTGTGTGTGTGCATGTGTTTTTATGTGTATGTGTGTTTTATGCATGATTATTGCAGCCACTTTAATAAAAAAGATACCAGAGTAAGAGCGTCTGTGCAAGTTTGTGTCTGTATCGGTGTCTGTATCAGCCAATAAGCCTTTGTATTTCTCCTTCTCCAAAAGACCCCCCTAAAGAGCACTTTGGTGTAAGGATGATGTTCAGGAAGACATTAATTGAAGAAGTTCTCCCACTGCACAATGCTGCACTGCCAAGCGCTCTCAACTGCACAGAATTGCATCTATTACTCGAAGCGCAGTTGTTCATGGCCATTTTAAATTTAATTTTTTCATCGTTTCAAAATAAAGAGAAAGTGTACTTTCGTATGATTTGTTATCTTAAGATTATGCGCACACATCATGCTAGGTGACCACAGAAAAAGTTCAATAAACTAAATACAATAAAAGTATTTTAAAGACAGTTTAAATTTTTTCAAGCTTATATACGACTACCTAATATGACAGCTCAAGTGAAATAATAGTATATAGAAAGAAACAGAGAAGCGATTGATTGAGCAATTGGTTCAAATTATGGATGCGATGATCTTGAAAACAGTTACAGCACCGACTCTAACCCCGCAGCTGGAAGCAAGTGCAACTTTCCTGACTTCATCACGTTTCCCGGGGATGAGGCAGGCAGAGGAAGAAACGCGGAAGAAGATGCTGACAGGGTGGTTGCATGGAGAACCCAAATCAGGTTTGAAAACTATGGACGAAGGTTGGTCTCTTTGGTCGAGGTTTACAGCAAGTCCCAAAGTGAGTTGTCTTTCGTGTTGAGTCATCGAGAAAACTGCTACAGAGCTAGAAGGGTTTTGAGGAGAGATCAAGGAGCGGGAATGAAGATGCAAGCAAAGGAAAGAGAAGACGTGGAAGATGAGTTTGAAATGGGTAGAAGATTAAACCAAAGTGATGTAAGTCTGATGTGTACTCCCCTTTACGACATGATCTGCGTGCAAAAGCTCCCGAGAGATGTCTTCAAAGTCCACTACCGGCATCAGAGGCGAGACACTGATGTGTTTGGGATGGGAGCTTCATCGAATGTTCTAGAATCTATGTAATTTATTGCTTTAAATCATTAGAAACATTCAATACACTATTCACAGCGTGTCAACCTCGTGTGTCAAGTTCGTCAAGAGGGGAGTCAATGTGGTGCAGTTGCTGGAAGGTTAGTGTGGTTAAGGTAGAAGTTGATGAGACTATGTCAGTGCTTCTGAAATTAAT
>OX030956.1:4690911-4718411 GCA_943735955.1 Piscicola geometra
TATAACTAGCAAATGATCTCTAGATCAACAACCACTACCTCTCTAGCCACTACACCTGCATGTCATTTGAAGGCGAAGACTTAGGTGCTAGAAAGCAATCTAAGTTTTATCGACCAGAAAGCATCAAATTGATAAGGGCAATGAATACTTGAAAAAGATTTTTGGAATAAATTAAAGTTTACATGTTTCAAAAACATAAAGGCGCTTCCGGATGCGTTTTTTAATAGCCCATCGATTTAAGTTTGTTGAGTCAAAGCATCTTTTTAAAAGAAAAATAATTTAATTCAGCTTTAAAGCTCGCAAGTATATAAGGAGACAGCGTCTCACACATCTCACCTTTGAATATTTCTATTACTACTTCCACACAAAAACATTTCACACACCACATCATCAGCATTTACTCCTTAAAGCACAGCACCAGAAGATGACCGGTCTAGAGTCACTCTTCTTGTTTCTTCTCGCCAGCATCTTTTCTCCCAGCAGTTCCGCTCCAGACAACATTGCCATGGGGAAGCCTGCCTTTTCCAGCTCGATCTACTCCAGCCGGACCATCCCCCAGAAGGCTGTCGATGGCTTGAACTACATGTATGGCTTCACCGAAGAAACCTGTTTCATGTCTGCCAAAGCTGATCCTGCAGGTATTTGCTCACACAATGGCTTACTTTCATTAACGTCTGTGAGCGCTATACTCTAATTTGTAGATTGAAATGTTAAATCAACAAATCAGAATAGAATCTATTTAAATAAGATAATTAAATAAGTAATGTTAGCTTTTTTTATATAAAATTCTTCACCTGCAAAGACAACGTGCCGTGTTGGTTTGCAGTAGACCTGGAAGACCTCTACAAACTCGTGATGGTTTCTTTGGAACTCAGCTACTCCAGCGCACGTGCCTTTTTGAATCTTCTTCCCATCATTAAGCAAATTGTCAATTTAGACCATAACCACTTTTCCCGCCATTTCACCACTCTCTTCCCGCCATTCCACCACTCTCTTCCCGCCATTCCACCACTCTCTTCCCGCCATTCAACCACTCTCCATGCCAGTGCACACAAGGCTCGGAGCAGTCGACAATCTCAAGAACGCCTACGTAGGCACGTTGAAAACCGACGTGAGACAGCAAGTGCCAGCTTCTGCGAACATCGAGATCTGCAGCAGGTACAACAGGAACATCTTCTCGAATAGCAGCAGGATCACGTTGTTTTGTCGCATCAGCATGAGGCCTGGTCGCTACTTCGTCGTTCAACAAGAGACCACTGCAGTCGGCTACCTGACGCTCTGTGAAGTCGTCGTCAATGGCGATCTGGCCTCAGGTATGTTTGATGTTTTCACTAATGCTCTTGAATTTATTAAAAAAGCTATATAAATTTATTTGGTTGATTGAATGTGTATTGAACAGCAATAAGATGATTGCAGTGACAACTGGTCTACAATGAATGTACTCATCTTTTGAAATGATGCTTGCAGAAGCCTCAAGTACAGAGTCCGAGACCAGAGTGACAACGTCTGCAGGAATGACAACAGTTCCTTCTGCTCCGAGTGAGTTCATCAACAGCACTTTCGAAGGCAATACGGGTTCTAAAAAATCCTGGTTAAAGGTCTTTCTGCAAACAAATGTAAAGATATACTGCATCCGTTTAGAGCATCTAAAAATTAAATAATTTATATTTTTTAATGAATAAATTATTTTTCGAGTGTATAACCACCCAGTTTACACAACATACACTTCCATGCAGTGCTTCCTTGTCTCTTGCCTCGAGCGAACTTTTCGAGGAGGGAGATGCGATGGAGAGGCATGCGAGGAGGGAGGAACAGCCTGCCATTGGATGCCTCTATTGGCGACTGTTCCACACGTAGAGTGCGAAGTTTGATCGAGTGCCTCGTCATCTGCTCCACTACTGCAGACCTCCACTGCAGCAAGGCGAACTACAACAGCCTGGAACGCACTTGTGAGTTTACCTTCAACGACCTTCCTGCCTCTTCCTTCGCTGACTCACCGATGAGCACCTGGACTGCTGCCTTGAAGGAACAGGACATCTACACTGCCAATGCAGTACATTACGATTCAACGACGAATATTATTAACGTGGTGTAAACTTGAATAAGCTCCAAGACCACAGGTAAAAAGAAAAAATTGACTGCTTAATTAGAATTTTCTGCGGAGCAGCTTTCAGCTTTTCTTGACGCTCTAGAAGCAATTAAGCTATTCTCGTACCCTTAGAATATTTATTAAAATATTTAAAACTAACTTTGACATGAAACATGTGTGGTATTTTAAAAAATGAATTTTAAAACCAATAAGAGTTTCTTAAATAAAAAACAAATCAATATAAAAAGAAAATAAAAGGAAGAGAAAGTTGAAGCAATGTCTTGAGATCTTTGGCATAACTCCAAAAAATAACCGGTCTTTTAAGTAGTTGATAATGCAGTTGAGGACGCATAAGGTGAAAGACCAAATATTACGCAAGTTTGAAGGGAAAGAAAAATATTCAAGTGACTAGTCTTTGCAAGTTGTAACAAATGCAGTGGAAGAAATGAAATGTAGGTGGTGAGTGAACTGTCATGAGAAGTGAGCACTAGAATATATCTAAGAAGTAGGCGGGATAAAATGCCTCGATAACTCTATGCAGATATGTAAGGGTAGAAGTTGTCATAATGATGGCACGTCAGTCACGCTAGAAGCATCCCTAGGCACTCAAAATCCTCAAGAAACTATAGGATCAGAATAAAATGATGGTGTCCCTGTGCAAGCGTAATGGTCACTTTGACGGACCATTCAGGGTTGAAAGCCCAACTTCCTGCACGTCTGCTCAATCACGTCTCGTCTGTTGTGTCGTCATTGACATAAAAAAGTTTTTTTATAAATATATATAAATAAATAAGTGAAAAAATATATATCTCTATAGTCAGTACCCCTTGCAGCCACGAGATATTAAATTCATTCTATCACAACACTGCTATCTCACCACAGCATACATAACACAATCAAAGCTTTCAAAACTAGAACAATGTTCCAACTACCCCCATTAGCACAACCACCACAACTACCGAATGCGCAACAGCAACTACCCCAACAACTACAACAACCACAACTACCCCAGCTACAACAACTAAAACAACTACCACGTGCACCCCAGCCACAACAACTGCAACCACCACAACAACCACAACCACCACAACAACTACAACCACCACAACAACTACAACCACCACAACAACTACAACCACCACAACAAGCACAAACTACAACCACCACAACAACTACAACCACCACAACAACCACAACCACCACAACAAGCACAACCACCACAACAACTACTTGGCGAAGATGCCGCCACCAGGGGGCAGGTCACTCAGGTTCTCCTTCTCGAGCAGCGTCAGCATGTACTGCACTATGTCGTTCACCTCGTACATCACTGGTCTCTTTAGCAACTCTATACAATGTATATAGGTGTGTGTGTGTGTGTGTGTGTGCGTGCGTGCGTGTGTGTGTGTGTGTGTGTGTGTGTGTGTGTGTGTGTGTGTGTGTTTATGTATGTTTGGCAATGTGTAAAAAAGCGAGAGGATATTATATTCTAATGAAACATAATAAAACTAATAAACCATCCTAAATTTCTCAAGAACGCACCCATGACTTTGTTCTCGATCACGGTGTTTAGCGACATCTCTCTGATGCGCGCGTCTGCCGTCTCTTTTGGCGCGCCCTTGAAGACGACCATCACGACGCTCATGTTGTCCCTGCTGCCCTGTTGGTGCCGAAGAGGAGTGTCGAGGAAGTGTAGAGGAGGTGTGAAGGAGTGGTGAAGAAAGAGTGGAAGAGGTGGAAGAGGGTGGAGGAGGGAGGAAGAGGGTGGAGGAGAATGGAAGAAGTGTGGAGGAAGTTATAGAAGAAAAAGATGCAGTGTGTGGTGAAAGAATAGGATGATGAAGACTTGATTGCTAGCAGATATGACGTCCTATTGCAGATTTGTTCTACTATAAAACGAGCTTGTCTTAGAACGATTCAAAGTGGTGTCAATGACTCGCCGATACTGAGTAAGAATGATGGGAAAGTATCTCAGGTAAGATCACCTTGGAGAAGCAGGTGTCGATGAGGTTGCATGTGATGTGGCGCAAGTCCTTCGTCACAAGCATCCTCGAGCGCACCAGGTCGCAGGCGTCCTTGTTACTGATCACGTCCCAGATGCCGTCGCACGCCAGCACCAAGAACTGGTCGTTAACGTTGCGTTCGTAGAGATAGAGGTCGGGTTCTGAAGACACCATCTGCTCCCATGGACCCCTGCCTGTTGGTACATGTGGATGTGGTAGTGGAATTGAGGATTCATGAAACTTGATCATTAATTGATGCTAGCTTAATAAGATAAGTAACGAACTTTGCACAGTTTTGTAGTCAAAGTCTCCCAGGGCCCTTGACACAGCGAGAGAGCCATTGATCCTCTGTATCATGACGTAGCCGCCTGCATTGATTATGCGTTCCCTCTCCTTTGGCAAGACTGGCTTGTGGTCGATGGTCGCCACCACTACTGCACTGTGAGCCCCTCTTCCTGAGAACATCACTGCCCGAGAATCACCCAGATTCGCAAAGATTATGTGCGTCTGATAGATGAAACAACAAATCACTGTGCAGCCGCTACGATCATCTGAAACTCTTGCTTCTGGAAGCTGAAATTTAAAAAAAGTTTCTTTATTTTTCTTCAAATTTTAAAATTAAAATAAAATAAATCATTTAAATAGGCTCCTTACATCAAATAACCATTTGTCCATTTGCAAAAATCCGTTTTTTATGCCCTTCTCTATTTCAGTCAATTGTTCTCTGGATGGGATGAATTGGGTGGGACGAAGTATGGCTATATCAGCTATGATTTTTCTGAATTCTGGAGTCGAGAGTATAGCAGTAAGTAAAGTTTTTGAAGAATGTTCTGCCACTAGATTTCCAGCGTGACCATCATAAACTGCAAAGAAGGACCAGCCAGGCAACTCGGGTATGGTCAGATGGGTAGAGTGAGCATCTTCCATCTCCACACGCCATCCCTGCATAGAACAAAGTGCATACCTCATTCCAGTTTCATTATCAACGCCATCTTCACTATTTTTTTCCATTATTGGTTTGTCCAAAAAGGCACCCATAATTCTTGTTGGTCTTGTAAAATAATCTTTTATAAATCTTTTGAAATATTTTTTACTAATTTTCAATCGTTAAAAACTATTTGTTAAAGACAAAATTAGGCAAAGAAAAAGAAAATCATCTTTTTGAAGCATTTCTTATGGACTTTTTAAAACTCTACAATTGCTATTTGTAAACAATACAGATGAAAAATAACGTTTTAAATAATATTTCTCAACGTCGATATTATTAAATTTTTTAATTGAATAAAAATGCTGTTTTAATTTAAACTATTTTTTAAACAAAATAAATTCTTTAATAAAATATTTTTAGCATTTTTAACTAATACTTTTTAATAAATAGATAAAGCGGTTTATTTTTAATATTAAAAGAGTTTTTGTTATTCAATATTGTTGAAATTATAATAAAATTATTATATGTATTGAATATTTAAATTTCCCTTTAATCCCGTCTAATGATTTGAGATTATGGTCATTAGGAATTCTAATATATGAGCTGTCTTAATAGATTTTTCAAATATCATTAAAACCATTTCAAAAATAAGAATAAACATTATTAGATATTTAGCTTTAAGTGTCCTTATTAAAGCATGTAAGTTGATGCGGTTAAATTTCATTTTAAAATGGTTAAAAACCTATTAAACCGATCATACAAAAAATTAATTTTAAATGTAAATATAAAATATGTATAAAAAGCGCATTTTAGGATTGAATTTACTGTTTGTTATTAACAAAGCATGTCATTTCTGTCTCTTCTGACTTTCTGTAGCTGGTTATTCTAACAAGAATTTTACAGTCTTAACCAGTGTTGATTTAATGATTAAATTTTAATCCTTTCAAGGGATGAATTAACTAAATAGTATTTTTTCCTTGAACCCCTACAATGATTTTGAATTATTGAACTGATATATTTATATTTAAAATAAATTTTTCTCGTCAAATTAAATTTTGGAGTTTCAAAAAATATATCCTAACTAGGAGATATAGGAGCTTTATCTTTGTTGTCACTTTTTAGAACAAAACTGAATTTTTTTATAGATCCTCTTTCAACTTTAGAATCCTATTTTTTTATTGCTAACAATGTTTAAAAATAAATCAATATCAGTGGAGTGTTTATTCAAAAATCTTCATTTTAAAAAGTTCAAGTGATGGATAAAAAGACTCTATTCATAGACATTCCTAAGTTGGAATTGAATCCATGCAGCAAAGTAAAATATTAAAATAATTAATTTTCGGATGCTTCTCATCACAAATATAATAAATATCCTTCGAAAATATGAAAAATTAAATGGTAGTATCGTAAATAGAGCTCAGAATGAAAAGAAAAAGAAATTTATATAAATTATACTCATTTGAATATTTAACATTTAAAACTAAAGCATGAAAAAGCAAGTGTTATTCTATGCTGCTCTAATTTCTCAAACATCCCACAAGACTAGCAAAAAAATATCTGAGTTATTATTTAAATGATTTAGTATCCCTAAAAGGAGATAGAACTCCTACTAGGAAGCAGTAAGTAGACGTGCGTTTATAAGCGGATGAATGGAGTCTAGGCGTGGTTCGAGAAGTGATGGGAGCACTGAGGGTTTCTTTGCAAAAAAGTGAATACAATGTTGTGTTGTGGTTTTCAAGAAAGATTGTTAACTTGACTTGATTAGAGAAAGTTCTCAAAACGCTAAATTTTATGCGAAAGAGACTTTTCAAAGTTCCGATCATCGCGAGTATACCCTTTTCTGAAGACATTTAATAAACATTTTATCTGCAAATAAAAGGTTGTTTAGCAATATCTTTAGTTCAACTTTGTGGTCATGCGAATCAAGCATGTAACACTAAAAAGTGGTAAATGTTTAATAAAATATTGTTGGAAATAATTTTAATAAATTATCTTATAGGAAAGAATTAAAGTTTCACTGACCCAATAGAACAGTTTGATTAGGCAATGGCACACTTTCTCTGTAATCCCCTTTGAAAACCCTTCTGAAAAGGACGTTTAAGCTTGAAAGTTATTTAGGCTAAGGGCCACATAATACTGACTTCTTCATTATTTCATATTTCAAGTTTGATCACCATCTTTTAGAACACCAAGTCATCCTCACAAAGAAGGCATCCAATGAGATTGGTAAATATTTTTAAAAACCTTAAAAGTTCAATTTATAAAAAAGCGTTTAATGTTGAAACGAATTGAGAAGATCAAATCCAGGAAGTTCCCACAACCAACACTACTTCATCATTGCAGCACTAATTATATAGAAAGAGAAACGAAGAGCTACTGAAAATAACATTAAAAATGGCTCGGATAATGTGAAAAAACCCGCATAAGACTATCTCGATTTCTTGAAGACAAAAGAGCTGCAAATGTATTCAAATAAATCAACCAAACCATGACAACAGACGAGTCTATGTTTCTTTTCTTCTTTTCATTAGCCATTCGAGTCATTTACCTTGAAAGACTTCCATCCATTAAAGCCACTTGCCCACCTCAGCCTTCCACTCTCTTCTCATAAGACTTTTTCGTCCTTCAAACTTTTCCATCAATAACTGTAAAAAATACTTTTAGAAACTTTCAAAAACTCACTAAATCTAACAGCACCAAAAATTTTTACCCACTTCGACCACTGCGAGCTTCCACAGTAAACCCTTCTCCAAAGACGGACGCCAGATAGAAATACAATGTTCATTGGACTGGTCATCCTGCTGGTTCTGATCGTCTTGTGCGCAGTGGCAGGCCTCATCTACGCCTACATCTACTTCACCAGGATCAACCCATCAAGCAAGGAAGGGAAGCAGGCCATGATGCTGAAGGAGCGTCGCCAAGGAGACGCCACAGGAAGCGGCTGCAAGACTCCCCTCCCACCCTCCTCCAACACCTCCATGCACATCTTCCTCTTCAAGAAGGGTTATGGAGTCACTTCATACGCCAGACCTTACGACTACTGAGAATCAATCAATTTCTTAGGAAGGGTTTGTTTGGGGCGCATGCAGTCATTGGTTTGGAAAGAGGGGCTGGAGATTGGTGAATGGAGCTTCAACCTGGTGCTGTGGTGTTCTTCTTTTTCACATGTCAGGTGGATGGGTTGAGTATTTGCTGCTTTCATGAGAGTTGAGTCTCAAGAAGGTTCAATGGAGGGGTTTCAAAGTGTGGTCGGAATTCTCAATGAGGAGATGCTGATCAATCAAGTTCAGAGACCTGGGCGTGAAAGGACATTGAAAAGAAGCATTGAGGCAGAAAAAAAATGAATTGAGCTGAAAACGGAGATGAATAGATGATGGATGATGGATGAGTGGGTGCACAAAGGTTGAGAAATGAAATGGCGATTTATGAGGATGGCATTTGAACGTCGTTTTTCATAAGTCAGCGAGGGGAAGGCTACACAATGAAGGAATAAATGGCGACTTGACAGATTGCTTTGGCAAGGGAGGGATTAAGGGTGATAGATTGCTTCACACACCATGCCCTGCGATGCCGTCTGGATGCGTGATTCAGCATAAAACATTCCTCAGCAACGTTGAATAACAACAATATGTCGTATTATATGTTTGATGTATTTGAAATATTATATATTTTGATGTTTTATTTTGTTTTGCGACTTAAACTTAAATATTAAAATACATTTTTCAAAAAGAAAGTGATACATTTTGTTGAAGTCCTTTCAACCCTGATTGGTGTTTTATGATGTGAGAAGAGCTTGTTGATCGGTGTAGTCAATCTTTCGTTGCCATGAAGCAATGTTACATTGTAGAATGTGATAATGAAGCTCCCAAGGCTTGATATATTTTCTTACGTTTTGTTTGTACGAATTTTTGTTTTCTTATGCGTTTTTATTGCGATTTGATGCTGAAAAACTCGTTGTTTTTGCGCGACGTAGCTTCGGTGTGGTAGGAGCTTAGAATTTCGCATCTATGTCTTTGTGGATACAATATCTCCCATAGCAGAGTATTTTAATGAAATAATGTGTAAAAATTGAAAATAGTATTATTTTTATAAAACTTTAAACAAGAGTGCAGCATAATAAACGCATAATTGAAATGATTTATGTATTTTTACCTTGGCTATTGAATAAAGACTTTATTGTTCAAAAAGATTGTGAATCTATTGAACTTTTATTTTTATTGAAATTTAGAAAAAAGAGAAAAAGAAAGTAGCCGTTTTGAAGTTTAATAAAAAAACTGCTTAAAATATTATGATATTTCATTCTTTCTATAAAAATCAAATTTATTTAATATTTTAAAAACTGAAATTCTTATATTACTGAAACGAAGCATAGAGGCAAGAAAATCGACAAACAGGAAGATTTTTAGTTGGAGGTTTGAGTGCCTTCTTACTAAACCCCTCACTCCCAATGGTTCTTTCCAGCAAGCTCGTGGTTGAAGGCTTCTTCTACGAGGCGCCAGTGGTGGAAGGCGGTGGGAGGAGCCAGCTGCTCAGTTGATGCACTGAGCGCATCTCCCAAGGAAGCGTTTACGTTCCTGTGTTAGAAAAATTTGGTTTATCATAAGTTTTATGTACAAGATGTTTCACTTGTGTTTGAAATCAACTTCACAGACATATGAAAAAAAAACGGATTATTGCCAGATGTTACAGCTTAAAAATGTGAAAAAGACATGTAAACATGGAAATCTATTGCAAAGACAATAGCACCTGTGGAGCCATCTGGAAAGCAGGGGAACTTGTGTCTTGTGGAAGGCGTGGTTGTCGAGCACTTGCAGCAGGTTCAGCTCCAAGTGCTTCCTTTCAGGCTCACTCACTTCAGAAGCATTTTCCCGCCTTTGAATGAAGTCTTTCATCTGCAATGGAAGTGTCTCATTTACAGAACATGCCTTAATTACAGCATTATACTTGATGGAGTTCATGAATTGTTTAGTAAAGAGTTTGGTTGGTTTCAAAACTCAGAAAAGTCAATGTGACCTTTTGAACGTGGTGGTCATTGAACCACTTGTCGATGATGGTTGTTAAGATAGCAAGCTTGTTGAACCTGAAAGGATGTGATAAAAGCCTTTAAAAAAAAGTCAAGATTGACAGCTCAAAAAGCAATAAGAATACAGTATTTATCAAAAGTTCCGCCAGCATATGACCTGGTGCTTTTCTTCCAGTTCTCATCCATGTATTCAAACAGCCTCTCAGCCCCATGCGAAGTGCTGGCCAGGTACTGTGCAGCCTGGTCGAAGTCCTTCCAGAAGAAGCCCTTCTCTTGCACGATGGCCTCGAAGATGCTGAGGAAGATGATGGTCCGTCATGGTGGGAGTGAGTACGAAAATGAAATGCTGTTTTTGTAAAAGTTTACGAAAGTTTGCCACATGAGCAATTCTCTAAGCCACCTGTCCAGGTTCTTGTGGTCTCTGCTGCAAGTCATTGCGAAGATGTAAGCGTAGCGTTCCTCCTTCACCCACGACGTCTTTCTCTTTTCGTACTGTTCCTGCACCAGGTCATAATCCTTCTGGTCTCCGCTCCACACGCCATCACACAACACAGTGGGAGCCTTGTTTGCGTCGATGCTGACCACAAAAAGTACCAATTACTCGACTTGTAGATATTCTTTGATTAATGGAAGATATCTCCAACAAGTTTCTGATCTGAACAAACATCTGAACTCACGAGTTGACGTCTGGTTTGAGGCGGTATCTCGAGTATTCTTGCCTCGCCACCCTCAAGCAATCCTCGCTGCCAAACGAACAAGCAGACGAGAAGGTATCCTTTCGCAGGAAACTGTTGAATCGTTATTTTTCGATCTTACTACATCAATGAATTCTGAACTTGCATAGTCAGTTACAATGGTTTTGAAGGGTTCATTCTACATGAAGTTTCACTAAACCTGGTTGTGATCGTTTCGTCGACTGGAAAGTCATAACTTAGCTTTTGGAGGATTACTTCTAGTTTTCTCTTGAAGTAAACCTTAGATTTTTTTATTTGAGTCGCTTTTTCATGAATTAAAACTAATTGGAAAAATTCATAATGAATAAAATAAATTTAGTTTGCAATGTCAGCACCTGGAACTTCGGGAAAAAAGCCTCTTGTCTAACGATTGCTTCAATGGCGTGTGCGTGTTTCAGAATCACCTGTGAATGATGTTCATTCATTGAGTGTTTTGCAGCCTTAAAAATTTAAAAAATTGTAATAGCTTTAGTGAAAATTTTTATTTGGATGGTTTCTAATGGATGACTGAAATGCAAATGAAGCGACATAAGAGCTCAATGGTTGCATTTATGAGTTAGCGACCTGCCACGGGTTGTAACTGAAGTCTTTGTCGGCGTTCAACGTCAAGTCCATTGCAATTTCCACGCTTTCCCTGCCTGACCTGTGAGTGGTGGGAGTGGTTGCTGAGTGATGGAGGCTGCTGGGAGATTTGAGAAAGCAAGCTGACGTGTTTGCAATTGCGGTGAACTATTGTGTGCGCTTGCTAAAGTTAGTGAAGAACTTTGGATATTTTTTCAGAGCAAACCAACCTTGAAAACTCAAAGTAGTCGTCCAAGAGTTGTCCCCGACTTTCAGGAAGGATTTTCTTTAAAGTAATATATAATAAATAAATAAAATAATGCCTATTTATAATGCGCCAAGGTACGCAACTGAGGCGCCACTCACACGACATAAGTCGTGAAACACCGCATCATATACACTAGGAATATGATAGCTCACGGTTGGATGAACAGAGATTCGAACTGGCGACCTTTAAGTTGCAGGTCCAACGACTTTACCATTTAAGCCAACCCGCTCGCCAAAATGAGAAAATATAAATTTAAAAACTTTCGAAAACAATAGTTTACTCACCGTGATGTCTGCGTTGAGTTGTTGAACTAGTCGCTTGATGTTCAGCTCGTCGTAGTGAAGCCTGTAGTAGAAGTACTGCCTGGGATTCAGGAGGTACCATCCAGCCTCAGAAGCAACCTTAAGACTCTTGTCTGATGGATTGCAAATGATGATAAATAAAAAAGGTTTGGATGGAGTTTGGATCAGTCGACTCACCTTTGCTCCCGTATGGCAACCAGTCACTGACAGGACCTTCCCAATCTTCCAGGCCACTCTTGCTCGTAACAATTGAAAGAGGCACTTCCCAGGAATAACTGGTGATCATCATCATCACCATCATCAATATCATCATCACCATCACCATCATCGATATCATCATGATCATCATCTTTATCCTTGTCACCCTCATCTCTAGTTAACACATTCAAACTATAACTCGATCGTTATGATACAAACAGTAACAGGGAAACAGTTTGAAAACTGTTAAAGCCCGATGAATGACTGAAACGTACACAGTCTGATCAGAGCTGGGCACTTGTTGACCCGATGGTCTAAGGTAGAGACTCTGAGAGATTTTGATGGTGCTGGGGTTAGTTCTGGAGACGTTGAGGACTGGAAAGCCCTTGATGTTGAGCCAGGAGTGGAGGATGTGGTCGAAGTTGAGGGGCGCTCCATCGGAGTGACTGAGGTGTGCCGCTGCTGCCGCCTTGATGGAGGTTAAAATTCACTTGGAATGACAACTTTTCATTCACATGTGTGTCGAAGTTTGATAGATGAGGAAAAATAAATGAGTTTTGTTGAGCGCTAGTTGAAACCTCGTCCAGGACATCGGTGAGGTCTTTTGTGTTGGCGTTCTTATACGAGAACTTGTGGAGGAATGTCTGAAGAAATGGAGGTTTGGGTCAGCATCGAGAAATTGAGACTTCATCCCGTACTAACGGAAAGAGCTTTTTCGAAGACATCTCTGCTTAAAATCCCTTGCAGCATTCGAACCACTGCCCCTCCCTGTGTGGAGTGAAACACTATCATCATTATCTTCATTTTGAACATCATTATCATCATTTTGAACATCATTATCATCATTTTGAACATCATTATCTTCATTTTGAACATCATTATCAGCTTTTTGAACATCATTATCATCATCTTAAGTCTTATCATCTTCAAATTCAAAGTCATAAAACAATTCCTAACTGCCTCGATAAAACCTTGTTGTAGGAACCACTGTTGAAGGCGGACTTGGAGTCCTGAGGCCTTGCCACCGTTCTCCTGACAGTCTGGCTCAGAAAGAGTTTCTGGTCTGTTACCATGTGGTATCGAATCCCCCTCCTTGCATCAGAAAGCTGCAGCGACATCTAGCGAATGTTTAAACATCGAAATAGAAGGAGATTTCTATGTCAATTTGAATTTATTTTCATCTTTTCAAGGATCTCAAAGAAGTTTTTCTAACCCAATCCCATCCCAGATCTTCAGTCGGTATGTAGTTGAAGTGGGTAGCGAATCCTTCTTGGAGCCACACGTCATCCCACCACTCGCATGACACCAAGTTTCCGTACCACTGCAGAAATAAAATCAACCCTATTTATATAAATAAGAATCACTGTTTCATTCTTTCTACTCAAACATTTCCCACTATCACATAACACTCCAACATCACCCTATTGACCCTCACTATCACACAACCACTCTTAAATCACTATAAAAGCTTTCACTATCACATAACCCTAGAAATCACCATATGAGCCAACTCATGCGACACTAGGACCACAGCATCAAGCTTTTGCACCACACTCGACGTTTCATTGTCGACGCACAAGCGCTCAACTCCATACGTCACCAAACCCCAGTTCTCCATCGCCCCTCCCTTGCTGGGCAGGGCCACGTGGTCTGGAAAAAAATATTTGCCATGGTTGCATTGCTGCTAGCAGGGTTATTCTGTTAGTAAACAACTTTCGAAACTGGTCTAACACACGCCTGTTTTAGGTTCTTTGTATGGAAAGTTGGTGTGGTCATCGTACCACTTTTGTAGCTTTGTGACAGCCAAGTTTCTCACGTATTCGAGGTTTTTAACTTGGTCTTCGGTGGCATAGAGGCTGATGTTCACCTGAGGGTGGTTTTTGCTGGTTGTAGCTCGCTATAGCTCGTTTGAGTTGACGCCAAGTATACATTATTTGTCAGTGTATTGTATTGAATTTTATCTTGTTTGTCATTGTAGTTTATTGTATTCAATCATAGATTTACTGCCTTTAAAAATTGGAAAAAGATAATTCACATGGGTAAACAGAATTTCAATTGAAGCCATGTAATAGGTAGAAAAAACACTTCAAACGTTGTTGGCGGAAGGGGCGGTGACTTTGTGGAAGTGTCCAACTACGATGCAGACGAGGTAGGTCGTCATGGTGGGTGTTGTGTCAAAGGTCACCCTCATCCAGCCATCAGGCCTGTGTGTTGGAAGACACATATAATGAAATATATGAACTTTTGAAATTAAATTTGTGTTTGAAAATTCATATGAATTTTTGGCTTTAAGTTTGAGGCTTTTTCAGTCTGTGTCAACATTAATTAGTTCTTGAGGATGCGTCAAGAGCAAAACTGTAAAAGACGTTTAATGGACGACAGTCTTGGAAACACGGGCACTTGAAACAATTAATTTTATTGAAAACACGGGCATTTACAGTCTGGTCGATTGGATGGCTGGCATGTTGGAGAGGACCACTTGAGCGTCGAGAAGTTTGTCGACAGCGATGCTGAAGGTGGCCTTCATGTCGACCTCGTCCATGCACGGGTAAGCCTTGCGAGCCTCTATCGCCTGCAGTTGAGTGGCTGCTATGTACCTGTGGAAGGAAGTAAAATTTAAGAATTTGTGAAAAATTGATTTTTAAAGTTGAAATAAAAGTTTTATTATTTTATTAAAAAAATATTTTTAAAGTAAGCATGGAGAAGGACTCACTTGATGGAGCCATCAAGGTCCACATGGCTGTCCCAGTAGAGACCCTCATCCTGCTGCAGTCCCACCCTGCCCTCGTACTCCAGCTGTTGGCGACAAGAAGAGTTTCAATCATTCATATACGCTTGAAATGAAGCCATTATAAGTGATTGAAAATTTCCAATTTTGCTTATAAGTTATTTTGCTTATGTTTTTAAGACGTATATCGATTAAAGGTTTTATTCTAAAAACCTTTCTACATTCTACCAAGCATGCTCACCTTCAGAACATATTTGATTCCTTCGACGAATGGAGTGTGCACAGTGAGGGAGACAAAGTCGATGCTGGGTCTGTGGAGGGTTTGACAATGATACTGCTGAATGCATCTTCCGATTGCTTCAAACATCAACGCTAATTTAAACAGCATGTAGCTTTTTTATCTATTTAATTTGTATATTCAAGATTTAATTTTAAAAAAAAACTACATACGTATTGGTATATATATCTAAACTTTCTTCAGGTATATAAAAAAGCTGAAAAGTATTAAAAGTGTTCACCTGTAATCGATGGAAGTGAGGATGGGGTTGGGATAAGCTCCCTGTTGGCCAGGTAGGACGTGGAAGCTCACTGAATCGTACCGTATGGTCAGTCCTGTGGGGAAATAATAAATTGATGAAAAAGTCTCAACTATGTATGAAAAATTATCAAGCCAAAAGACTTTAAAATAATTTGTTTGAGGCATATAGGACTATAAGATTAATGAAGACTCAGGATAAGGACAAAGCTCACTTCTGGCGTTCAGATGCAACACGTTGGTGGACTTGTAGCACTCAAACGACACATTCACGAGTCCAGTTGACGTGAAGGGAGGCTGGCCGGTGTTGATGTCAGGGCGGAAGATGAGGTCGTAGTGGAAGGGCAGCAGGTCTCTAGGCAACCTGCCTGACTTCTCGAAGTCTGCAGCTTAAATGTTTGACGGTAGTGTGAAAGCATTGATCATGTTAATTATGTCATAAAAGATTTATTATTTCGATCAATTAATCAATAAGAGATGTATTATTTCTCACCATCTTCGTCTGCGCGTGTAAATGAGAAAGAGAAAAAAAGCGACAATATCAAAATCTTTTTCATTTTGCAAACAAATTTGAATGGAGTTTCGAAACTTTATAAGCTTCCTCTCATGGGAATTGCTCCTATCTCAAGGGTATCGGATACGGCCTAGTGATATCTAGCCTTCTATTCATAAAACACTTGGAAGATTGTCTGGGTAAAATCTGAAACCTCTTGAAAGATAATTTCTATAACTATTTCCGTAACATTGGTACTTATATCTGACCCGTAGATTCATTTATGTGTTTTTTTTAAAGTGACCTTGAAGCTATTTTTTTATATTAGAGATGGAAACGGGTCAAAACTAAGAACCCGGGTATTAGACACAGTAACAGACACTTGTGTATTTAGAATAAGTAAAAGCGGAAATGGGAGAGCAAGCACAACTTTTTTGCGAGAAGGAGGGAAGGAGAAACATGTCGTTTGAAGGGGAAGATCCCACCTGCCCTCCTTCTGGCTTAGGGTTTGCACAAGCTTTAGAAATATGCACAAATAGTGGATTTGAATCTAGAAAATCACATATTTTATCTTAATCAAGTTTCTATTTAAAACAGCTGTTCCCGATCACAAATTGCTTTGTTAGAGCTTCGGAACGGCTTAGAATCTTGCACCCTCTAGTTCAGTGGGGAAAATTTGTGAAAAAATAAATATAAATATCCAACCTCGCATTGCTTTTTATATATAAAAGACAGGCTCATACGCCTAATTAGCAGGAACGGCGATCTGCTGCAAATCTTAGGGGGGGGGTCCTATCCAGAATGGATGGCGATCCTGAGGGGTCCCGGGGTCACTACTAACAAAAAATGGTCCTGGCCCCAATACACCCCCCCAGAATCGCCGCCCATGCTATTAGTTACAATTATTGCTACATTAATTTTGAACTCTACAATAAATTTATTGCTCTTAGTCACTAAAATTTAGTGTTAGTGGTTCGAAAAATTCTATAATAGTGTGTGGTTGTCTCTGGCTTCAAAAAGTTGAAGAACCACTGCTCTCGCCTGTTTGCTATTCGCTCTGCTGATTTCTTTGAATATTTTAACTTTTTATTTTTCATTTTATTGTTTTTCACTGTCGTTAAAAAAAAACTTTGGCTTAAAGTTATGACTGATATGCAGGGGCTGAGAAAATACATATCCCAATAGCCAATATAGAAACCACGTTTATTTCAAAGTTAAACATCTTTAAAGTTTTTATTGCAAAATAAGATGTCGTATAAAAATATTTTTCAAAAAATCTAAATTACAGACCATTGCTTGTTTATCTCGAGCACTTTCGCCATTTTTGCGATTTTTGTTACATATTGTATGCTGGCCAACTTCAAACTTTTAAGCTGTGTAAAGTAGACAAGAAAAAAAGAAATGGAAACTAGAAATTATTATGGAAATTTTTTTCCTTCAGGCCTTGACAACCTTGAAGTCCATCTAAAAAGTTCGTCTGACGTGCCTGCTTTGACCAATGGCGTTTTAGACTGCTCGACTAACAATGCTGAAGTATGACATCTCTTTTATTCACATCTCATAACACATACTAGATGTATGTATTCAGAAAATAACATTTTTGTTTTTGGATCTTTTTGTTGTCCTTATGAAATGGGGAAATAATCTTACTGGTTCCAATAAGAAAATAATGAACTGCTTTGTGTATTTACATACTTCAATTTGCATAGATTAAAATTACTTTGGGAAATTTCTATAGATTCTTATCAAAGGTGCATTGTAAATGGCTGGTTTTGAAGCTTTTTGTTAATATTATAATTATGACTTTGAAGGCAGTTAAATAAATAATACTTTAATCACAATACTAATTTTCAAAACTAATCATCTCTTTAACATCAAAAATGAAAAATTCGAAGGAAGCACATGCCTCTCAAAAGTGCTACCAGTGCAAGGCCTCCCGTGCCTCCCAACTCAAAAGTAACAACCCTTTATTGATTTTAATAATTATAATCTTAATTGATTGATTAATTAGTTAAGATAATTATGCTAAGTATGGTGCAGAAGGATGAGTAGTGTAATACAGTAAATGATTTTATCCTCATTAGTAACAGTCATAGCTTTTTAGTGGTATCAGTTAATATAACTATAAGCCTACCAATTCCAGAAGACAGCAAGATTCTATTGAATCCAAAAAAATCAGATACAAAAGTAAGCTAGAATATTTAAAAATCTATTTCTAATATTATGGTTATGAGATTTAAAATATTGGTTTGCTGTAAAGGACATTTATCACAATGAAGTGATGCACTGAATATTTGTGTTAACACTCAGGGATTGCCATGGTTGTGTTCAGTGTGTGAGAAGAGACTGCTGGATGCTGCTGATGATGATGATGATGAAGAGGAGGAGGAGGAGGAAGGCAGCACTGTTGTTAGTGTCTACCAAATAATGTTAATTCTAGTAATAATAATAATAATAGTAAATAAAGTAAGAGTAATAAAAAAAATATTAAAATGGTTGTCACAAGAGTATAAATCAATGATTGCATCATCATGCCAAGTATTGGGATTTATACTCTTTGACTTTTAGCATCCGACCATAAAACATCATTTCAATCATTGAAGGTTCTCAACGACTTTTATGCATATGACACATAGCCCCTCTTAATTGATTACACCTCCATGACACCTGCACGACACCCACATGACACTAAATAAACATAATCATCATCATAATCATCATCATCATCACCCATGACACCTCCACCCAAAGGATCTTGAAGGGGGACTGGATGGGGAGGTGTGCTTGTGTCCCTTTTGTGTCGAGTCGAGGTAGGTGCACTTTTCACTGATGGTGATGATGATGATGATAATGATGATAGTGATGGTGGTGATGATGATGATGACGATGACAACAACAATGATAATGATGATTTCCAGTGGCAAGACTTGAAAACTATTCATGTAAATAAAATGAGTGTTAAGATGAACGCCCCCTCGCCACAAGGGAGAGTGACGACGACCTGGAAGCTGAGATGCTGGACTACAAGGCCGAATGGGAGAGTCTAAGTGGCGTGGTGCAAGGGGTGTTCAGCATGGACGCTGCTACCGTCGAGCACCTCGACGTACCTCTGCTCCGAGCGCAAGTGCTCAAGTGAGATGGGGGGCGTTTGTTCGTTGTGGAGAATGCTTTATTGTTTAGAACAATTTATTGTTTTGAGTAACATTGGAGCTACGATTTGTAGACAATGCATATACTGAAACATACGTCTGCTTTCACCCTTCACTAAGCACAACCACCACCACTAACCACCACCACCACTTCTACCACCACCACTACCACCACCACCACCACCACCTCCTCCATAACCTCCTTCACCACCTCCTCCACTACCATACCACCACCACCACCTCCTCCATAACCTCCTCCACCACCTCCTCCACAATGCAGGATGTGCATGATCGACTCGCACAGCCTCTTCAAGAACCTCGCAAGACTCAGCAAGGTGGTCGTCATCGGCATGAAAGTGCAGGTGAGTCTCCGTGCTCCTCCTCTTCCTCTTCTAACTCCTCTATTTCCTTCTTCTAACTTCTCTTCCTCCTCCTCCTTCTCCTTCTCTTCATCACCCTTGTCTTCCTTTTTCTTTTCTTTTTTTTTCCCGCCTACCCTTCTTCTCTTTCTTCTTCTTTCTCTTCCATCTCTTCCACCTCTTTCCTCCACCACCACTTCCACCCCTCCACACCCATCGACACTTCCACCCCACCACACCAACGACGACACTGGCGTCAGGTGATGAAGAGGCTGGTGCAGCACTCGGACGAGACGGCGCACCACTTCCTCTCGACCCTCCTCCTCAAGTTCCACTCCCTCGCCTCCGCCTGCGAGATCCTCTCCGACATCCTCACCCCCCTCGTGCGATCATAATGATGATGGCGATGATGGCGATGATTATTACTATTATGATTATTATTATGATTATTATTAGGATGATTATTATTCTTATTATGATTATTATTATTATTATTATGATTGTTATGATTATTTTATTATTATGGTGATTATAATGACAATGATGATAGTAGTGATGATGATGGCGTCCTTGCAGGTGGAAGAGTACTTGAGTCTGTTCCAGATGACGTGGCAGTTGTTCGGCAAGCACCTCTACAACCGCATCATCTTCAGCGACCCTGTGCTCCAGAAGTGCTTCCACAAGGCCCTCTTGCACATCAGGTGTCCGTCTGATGCTGATGATGAGGATGATGTTGGTCTGTATGCCTGCCTGTCTGCTTGCCTGTACGCGTCTCTCTTGTGCGGGTGATAGTAATGATGATGGTGATCTGCTTGCCTGTCTGCATGCTTGCCTATATTGTCTTCAAAATCTTTCAAACATCTTTGACTCGTTGTCTTTCTCATAAACATCATGGACATCCATCCCGCAGGCAAGTCCTAGCTGATGCCAACACACCTCCAATGACAAAGCACCAAGATGCCACTGCCACCACTGCTGAATCTGCTTCCACTACTGCTGCTGCTATTAGCACTACTACTACCACCCCTTCTCAAAGCAAAAACGACAACACTTGCAGCAACCACAACAACAACACCATCGACCAGAACAACAACCTCAACAACAACAACAACAACAACAGCAAGTGCTCTAACAGCAGCAGCAGCAGTGACTCACACAGACAGCTGAGTGCCCTGCTGAGGGAGTGTGAGGCGTTCCTGCTGGAGATGCAACAAGTGCACGCTGCCTGGCTGCCCTGCCAGAAGCTCCTCGAGGGCTACGACGAGAAGCAGGTGCGTCTCTACTGCTTCTTTAGCGCTTGTTTCGTTTCAAAGAACTTCTATGCCATCACTGCCACTCCAATCACTCAACCACCCTACTATTCCAACTAGTACATGTACCACAGTACAGAGAACATCTTTGTGTGTCACAAACACCACTCTATTCTAACTACCATAACCGCCACTCTATTCAAACCACCACACACACCCAACCACACACAACCACACACAACCACAAACAACCACACACAACCACAAACAACCACACACAACCACACACCCAACCACACACAACCACACCCAACCACACACAACCACACCCAACCACACACAACCACACACAACCACACACAACCACACACGTAACCACACACAGGCTCAGATGCGCCTGAGTCAGAAGTTCTGGCGCGACGACTACCACTTCTTCATGAGTCAGAGGAGGCTGCTCGAGAAGCTGGTCGACAACCCCTCCGCCCCTTCTTCCGAGTCAGTTGTGTGACGTCATCATCATTATCATCATCATTATCTTCATCTCACCTTCTCCTGTTTGCTATCTCCTCTTAGTGGCTTAGAGAGACAGTTTTATACAATACGATACAATGCAATGCAATACGATACAATGCAATTCAACACAATGCAATACAATACGATACAATAAAATACAATGCAACACGATACAATACAATGCACACATGCATGACGCCGTTTTATCATCGCAGCAGCATCATCATCATCATCACCACCACCACCCAGTTGCAGCAGACAATTCGAAGAGTTCAGCAAGATGTTCAGGAACAAGCAATACTACTGCCCCACCTGCAACAACTTCAAGTACTTGCCCTCTCTTCCTCTTCACTCTCTCTCTCTTCCTCACTTACTTTATCTGTTTCTCTTCCATACACTTACACATACACACACACACATACACACACACACACACACACACACACACACACACACACACACACACACACACACACACACACACACACACACACACGAAACACACACACACACACACACACACACACACACACATAAACACACACACATAACATAACAACAGATGCTCTTACGACGAGTCGGGAATGTCCCATTTGATCACGTGTGGCCTCATCAGTCCTGACGTCACAGCCAGCGAAGAGGGAGGGGAGGAGGGAGAAGAGGAGGAGGAGGAGAATGAGATGTTCTCGAGTGATGCTGAAAGATTGCAGGCCTATCTGAACCTCTCCGCCTCATCCCATTCCACCCACTCATCCTCCTCCTCCTCTTCATCCTCATCCATCCTCAACGCTGCCTCCTGCGACAAAAAGGCACGCAAAGGCGCCCTGTGTACCGCACTGCATCAAAGGTGCTGCTGTTGTTGTGCTAGTGTGATGCTATTTATATGCATTAGTGTCTCACTTTTCTTCTGCTGTTGTGTTGGTTGGAGGCATGTGTATGGCTTTGTGGACTTGCTGGCATCTCTTTGCTGAACCATTCCAAACTGCCCTCCACATCGCCAACCAGTATCAAGACCAGTGTCTCAAACGACGAGATGGGCGGGTCAAATGATGAGGATGAAGATGACGATGATGACGACGACGATGATGATGACGATTTCCATGACGCCCAGCAGATGCATTTGATTGACTTTTCTTACCCTTACAGTGCCGTCGTGAGTTGTGAATTTCAAATGTCAACCTTTTGCTTCTCCTTGCGTCAGATCCTAGTGTGTTCAGTCTTTGATCCTACTTTTGTTGGAAATCAGGTTTTTGGATAAAGTATTACTATGATTTGTTTCATATTCGAGCAAATGCTGGCAGGATAAGGAAGGCAGGAAGATTGTGCTGGACCCTGACAGCCTGCCTTCGAATCCTGCAGAGGCGACCACAGCTTTGACGCCTGCTCGCAAGAGCAGCAACCACTTCGCTTCTCCGAGCCACGACCACCACAGCAACACCTCCAAACTGCCTTTCCTGAAGTTCCTTCTGAAGGACTGCAGCAAGGAGGAGGATGTGATGTCGGCACTGTGTCCCCTGCCAGCCACCACGCAAACAACCTCCACTACGCCAGTCTCAACCACTGCATCGTCGTCGTCAACGCCACCATTCATCGGCCAAGAGGGCTCGAGCGACAAGACTTGTCAGTTCCTGCTGCCCCCGTTGATCGAACAGCTAGAGGCTTGCAGCAGTAGTAGCAGGCTGAAGTTGTGTCTCAAAGGCATGCCTGCCTTCGCGAACAAACACCGAAACTACCTCACAAACTCCCGTCACCAGCCACCGTCTACGAGTAGTGACCACCACAAAGTATCATCACCCTCTTCATCTCCCCTCTCTTCTGCCTCTCTCTCCACCTCCAGCCTCTCAGAGTCTCAGGCTCTGTACTACCTCAAGCAGCACTGTTCGCAGATGAGTGCAGGAGAAAGAGGGGAGCGGATAGTGCTTAAGGAAGGGGATGGAGGAGAGAGAAGGAAGGAGGGGGAGTTGGAAAGGAAACTTCTCAAATGCACGTCAGATGGAGACACCGCATTACATGGCACTGCGAGCGACAACTGCTTGATGAAGCAGCGACAAGTGAGCAAGCAACAGCTGTACCAGCAACACTTCTCCAAGAACCACGCTGTCCACAAAATCATCAACGCCTCTCACAAACAACTCTACCTACAAAAGATCTGCAAACAACGCTACAAGGAAAACCAGCAACAACAACAAAAACATTCACTACAGCCTCAACAACAACAACTACAACAACAACAGCATCAACAACAACAACTAGAACAGCTTCAGCAACAACAAAAACAACCACAACAACAAAACTGCGAAGGTAAAAAGTGCACTTCAAAGCAAGGGACAACAAGCTCGAACGCGCCTCAAACTGCCTCGCTGAACAAACAAAAAGCTGAACAACACAAGAACACCAACTGCCGAGGTTCTTGTGAGAACCAAAGCGCAACAAACGGAAAAAGCAACAGCAGCGGCACCAACAACAACGGCAACAACAACAACGGCAACAACAACAACGGCACCAACAACAACGGCACCAACAACAACGGCACCAACAACAGTGGCGACACCAGCAACAACAACAACAACCAACAAAATGGCCAACAGAGCAACGGTGGCGGCAAGGGAGAGAAGGGCCACTGCGACTGCTGGCATTGCGAGTTCTTCGGACACGACACGGTTCGTTCTTATCATTCCATGCTAATCATTCATATTACAAATCAATACTTATTATTATTAATATTATTATCAATATTACTACTCCATGTTATCCATCGCTATTATAAATAAATAAATAATAATAATAATACTAATTATTATTTCTTTATTGCATTATGACGTAGTTAAGGCGCGCTTCAGTTGCTAGAGAAAAACGACAACAATTATTATTATCATCTTTGTTATTATTATAATTATTATTATCATTATTATTATCATTATTATCATTATTATTTTTATTACTCTTTCAAATGTTCAATTGTAGCTTGCTGGTTAGTTGCCAAGCAAGCTACAAGTGTGTGTGGTGTGGTGTTTAATCGTCTTCACCGCCCTCACAGCCCTCCACAGCGCCTGTGAGCAGGAACTTCGCTGAGTGCAGGGAGCGACTGAGGCAGAAGTTGAAGAAGAAGGTGTCTTTGCGTTTGTGTTTGTGTTTGTTTTTGTGTTTGTGTTTGTTTTTGTGTTTGTTTTTGTGTTTGTTTTTGTGTTTGTCTTTGTGTTTGTGTTTGTAGCCTCCGTTATTATAAATAGACATCTCCGTCACCATCATGATTTCCCATAATTAATTTTCCACTTGACCTTTCCATCTTTCATAATTACTTCTCAACTTCACCCTTCACCACCCTTCCACAACCTGCAGCAAATCGTCGACTCCTGTCCAAACCGAAGCACAGCCTTAAGCACTGCACCCTCTTCGAGCAGCATATCTTCATCTTCGCCACTAGCTTCTCACCATTCTAAGGCTTCCACCTCCACCACTACTCACACAACCACCACCTCCACCACCTCCACCACCACCACTACTAAAATCACCCAAACCACCATCACCAAAGAGATTAAAACCACCACTGCTAAAGAAATTAAAAGCACCACCAAAGAAATTAAAAGCACTACCAAAGACATTAAAGCAACGGTAGCCAAGGCAACTAGCTCCAAGATGGTGACGACGTCGAGTTTGGATGACTTGTTGGATTTCATAAATGGACTCGATGGGGACTCTTACGGTAAAGAGAAGAAGCAGAAGAAGAACAAGTCGAAAAAAGTTTGAGGGGGTTGGGGGGGATGAAGGTATAATACTAATAATAATAATTAATATCAATCATCGATGGCACATCACTGCTAGCCACAACAACAACAACGACAACATCCTTCCACAGATAAGCAAGTGCAGAATCAACAACGACTTCAGCCTCTCCACCGCTCCATCACCGCTCCAGCCTGCAGACAAGCCTACCAACAACAAAAACAACAACACCACCACCAACGACATCATCAACAACAAGACGACACACATGTCCCAGGAGCAATGTGACGTCACACTGATGCTCGATGCTTCAACTGGTTGGTGTCATCTCAATGCATTTACTCTTTCAACTTTTAAATCCTTTCAATATTCGTGTCTGCAGGTTCTCCTGGCATCTTGCCAGGCAGTGCAATGTCCGTGTTGGAGATGAGCAAGCAAGCAGTAATCAGCAACAAGAACTGCAACCACACTTCCAGCAACAACCAAAGCAACAACAATCACAACTCCAACAACAACCACTGCAACGAAAAGCTTGACAAAGACATATCATGCCCACTATTTAGGGACGCTGACGAAGCTTTGATGCACCAACCAAAAAGTAACAAAAGCTGCAACAGCAACAAAAACAACAGCAAAAACAACAGCAGCAACAACAGCTTGGGCGCTTGCAAGGCTCAAAAGCCTAAAGTCTTCACTGAGGACACAAGCACTGCTTCCACTTACACCCACATCTCCAACAACAACAATACAACAACCACAACCAACACTTCAACTCAACAAGGGTCTGCCAAACCACCAGGAAACAACACAGCTGCAAAAACAATGCAAGCGGGGGCCAAGTCCATTGTGGTTGGTGAAGTCCGTAAAAAGTCGCCGCTGTTGTCGTCGACTTCATCTCTCTTATCGTCGCTGTCGTCGTCGTCGTTGTCGTCATCGTCTTCTGAGTCGCCCAACAAGAAAAAGCCACGTGAAAATGAATCTGTAGGTAAAGAGATCAATGGTAGCGGTGGTGATGCTGCAAGGAACGGCTGCAGCAGCAGGACAGCACCAAGGTCTCCTGCCTCACCAGCTCCACCCGCCAGAGAACACAAGAGGAGCAAGAAGTTGCACCAGATGATTGGTTAGTCGTGTGCCCTCCATCACTCGCTACTCCATCACCATCACATCCACCTTCCAAGAATGTCTCTTCTCATCTTGCGTTAATGTGCCTTCTAATGGGCATTTCTCGTGAACATTTCTTTAGATTAGCTTTCAAGCACCAGCATTACAGCAACTCCCGCCATTTTCAGAAGATGTTTTCAAGCCATGCGAAGAAGAAGTAGGAGATTTTGAGCGCGAAATTGAAGATTTCAAGAGGTTTGATTGCCACTATACTACCACTAGAAAATTCAAAATGTTTGCTGATGTTTGTGAGATGGCGCTTGAGAGTTGATGATGGATGGTGGATGCTTTCGTTGTTGCACTCCAGCACCACCCCTGCAGGTTCTGCCTCAACGCCCCTTCGTACCCTGCGAAGGAAAAGGTGAATCTGAACATGAGGGACATCCTCAACAAGCGAAGGATTGCCAGTCACATACAAGGCTGAAGTTGGGCTGAAGTGTGGTGTCGTACATTAGTGAGTTTGAATTTATATTGGTCACGCTAAGGGGCGGTAGTTGCGAGGATCACACGCCTCGCCATGTTAAGCCGTTATTCACAACATTTTATTCGACCACTATTTACTTAATTATGTTATTATATATCATTGCTTTCTGCTTGTTACCAAGTGTGCATTATGCTTCATTTTACTTTTCGTAAGTTTGCGGTTTAATAAAAATTTAATTTAAATAAACTTACAAAACTAAATTTTATTTTGGTGAAGAAGTGAACTTTTTTTTCGGTGTATTATTTTGTTGCTTCGATGGCACGGCAGTGAGCAGGGGTGGCGATCTGCTGCAAATCTTGGAGGGTCGGATCCAGAATTGGCGGCGATCCTGGGGGGGTCCTGGGGTCACTACCATTAAGGTGGACCCCTCACTACCAGAATGTGGAAGTTCCGGACACCTCCAGGATGACCGCCTATTGTAGTGAGTGTAATCTAAAATGTTGTAGTAGGAGATTCTCGAATAGACTGCTGGAAAAGCTGGGTCGCAGCCACAACTCCTACCAGCTTAATGGCTGTGAGTAGCACTTACTTTTTTTAACTAGCTTCACAAGCAAAGCTGCACCCGATTAGTTAATTCATTACCGATAAATACAATTTACAAGCGATCCGTTATTTCTTTATTGTCATTCAAACGCTATGAACAAAATAAGTAAATTGAGTGAATGAAGAGAGAATGAAGAAGTGCAGTAAAAAAGAATGATTGATGGAAAGAAGATGACTGCATGAAAAACGAAGTTCAAATTTGGAAAAAGTTTGATGCAAGATCAAAATATAAAAAATTAAAATTTCCTAATTGTGTGTTAATTTACAAAATGAATTCATTTACAACTCGTTAGTGGCATGGAGGGGGGGTTGAGAGTATGAGATGACATCGGGAAGTAAAGAAAAGTGAATTTAATTAAAAAAACGAACTGCTCGAGGATTTAGCGAGGCTGCTTACGAATCTGAAAGACGGCTAGTCCTTTACACATGCGCGCCATACGCGCTGCTTGGCGAAATAGC
>OX030956.1:4723411-4728411 GCA_943735955.1 Piscicola geometra
GAGTTTTTCCCATGAATAATGCAATTAACGAACGCGAAAAGAAACCAACTTAAACCTGTCATATGGTTCTTTTTAAAACCTTTTTTGTCGTAATAATGACTTGCAATAAAGTATTTCATAAATACAATTTTATTCTTATTAAAGAATTTCAGGCGTCCGCATAATGTATAAACAAAATGTATTGTTTAGCGTTAAATAGTTCAGGTTTTTAAATGTTGTAGAGACGTAAAAAGATTCATATTTTATAAAATCTGAGGCCATTTAAAAACGGGATAAATTTATTTTATACTATGATAAACTTCAAATGAATAAATACAAGAAAAATCAAATGTTCTTCGTTTCAGCTGCTGAACTTGAAATGTCATTCGTGCACATTTATTCTCAGGACAACTGTGTGAAGGAAGTTGTCATTTGATATTCACTCAAATAATTACAAGCTCAAGTATACATCTTTCAAAAGTTCTTAATGTCACACAAACAGTGTCACACACCCTTACAAAGGGTAGCTCGTTGTTAATTACCCATCACAATATGATATATTATTATTATTATTATTATTATTATTGTTATTATTATTATTAATTACCCATCACAATAAAATGTTACGAAACTCCTATTCATGAACTGCAATGGCTACAAATTCAGCATTGCTCGAGTTCTCAAAAACCACATATGATATAAATATATTTGTCTAATGAGCTATGAAATTTGAACGTTTAAAAAAATTTATTTAAGAATAATCTATACGAAAACATACTTTTAAATAAATATAAACATAATCACATACCAGATGTTCCATCTTTTTGTCGGTATGCATTGAACAGCTTGGCAAAGCGTTTCATCTCGTCCTCCAGTTTCTCTTCTCCGACCAGGTCTCTGAAGCGTTCGAAGGTCTTGATGAGACTGCACTGGAACTGGCCACTGAACTCCTCCATGGAGTCCTCGAAGATAGTGAGCAGATGCTGGGCGTATGAGAACTTCCCAGACATCTGCTTCAGGAACTTGTCAACCACCTCAGTGAGCGCCATGTGGTCAGGGTTGTAGCGAGGAGAATTCATCGTGGCAGCGTTGTTTCCGAACTTTTTCCTGCTCATTATGTCACCGAAACAGTCTCCGAAAAACTTCTCCAAGTCTTTGATGTGGTTGGTTATGACACTCTTAGACTCGAGGTTGATCACTTCAGTCAATTCACTGAACGACTTGTGTTCGCCTCCGGCCATTGCATGCTTGCTCTCTGTTTTCTTCTCGATCTGTGTGATGAGGTCTGGCGAGATGCAGTTGAACTCGCTGCTGCAAGTGATAAGGATGCACATCCAGTTGGAGAGGTCCTGCTTGAAGGCCTGCAAGAACTGAACCAGGTCAGGCCATTCTTCGGGATTGCATTCGTTGAGGCCATCGATGATGACCAGCCTCCGCTTGGGGCAGTTGTCCACCAGCTTGGCGTACAACGCCTTGAGAGGCTTCCTGAGCAGGAAGTCGTAGAGTTTGGTCCAACTCTTGAAGACTCCTTCTCTGTCCTCCCTGTACTCGACTGCCCTGCTCTCCTGGATGATGTCGTCCATCATGCACACGTATTCTGGAATGTTCCTCATCAGACTGTTCGCTATCGACTTGATCAACTCCGCCATGCCGTGCTTCTGCCTCGAGTCGAAGACGAAGACATTCATGACGTAGCACTGGTTCAGCTTGCAGAAGGCTGACACGGCACACGACTTGCCAGTGCCTTCCAAACCACTCAGCCAACAGAAGGGCTTGTCGCTGGCAAACAACCACTCTTCGATCTTGTTCAGCAGCCAGCTGCGAGTGCCGTCGTGGATGAGGTGGGAGGCGATTTGATCGAAGGAGCAGCCAGAGGGCACTGAGAAGAGACCAGTGTCGTGGAACTTCTTCTTCGCCATGAGACGGTACTGCGCGATGAAGACGAGCAGAGTTGAGGACTTTTCAGGGTCAAGGACGATGGTGCTCAAAAGATTGATGATCCTCAAGGTGACCTCTTTGATCTGAAGGGGAAAGTTCTCTCCCATGAAGTCTCTCGTGTCGTACAACTGCTGCAGCAACAACTCCGACGCCATCTTCCTCAAATCTAAGATCGCCAGAAAGTTGAGAGTTGTGATTTGTTCTTTTTCATCACCGGTCTTTGCTTGTTCTTCTGGCTTTTCCATGAACCTAGACAGAATCACTTTGGTGTCATAGGGGTTCTTGGGCGTTTCGAGGAAGGGCGCTTCCAGCTCATCCAGCTTTGCTTCGGCGTTCTCTAGCAGACGAATGAGTTCCTCCGTCTTGCTGTCGTGTCCTCCGTAGGTGGCCTTGTCCAGGAAGCCATACTCGGTGCAGAAGGTCTTCAGGTCTAGGAGCATCTTCATCGAATGGAACTGCTTGCTGAGCACTTTCGACAGCAGTTGTTCGAGCTTCTTGATGTAGATCGGGTGGCTGCACTGCGTCATCTGCGTCTTGAGCGTGACGTCGATGATGCAGAAGATCTTGATGGCAGTCATCATGTCGGCGAAGTACAGCAGGTCGTTCTGGTCGAAGGGGTGCAGGAACTCTTTCGAATTGACGCTCTGAGCTTCAACCGTGGTGTGCGCGTTGAGGGTGGTAGGATCTTCGGGTTCTGAACGACCGTTGTCAGCCTTGTTGCCTTGGTCACCGCCCATCTTCTCCTGCTTCAGAGTGACGCCCACGTGAGCCAGCTTCTCGTCGACCACTTCGTACACCGCATCTGCCAACTGTCGTGGTCGTTTAGTCCTAATGAGTCACCCCTTTTTTTTTAAAAATATGCTAGGTTGTTGAAAAAACCCATTCAAAATACCATTTAACCGGTATAAAACATTATTAAATAGCTCCATAATTCATGCAATCCTTCTCAAGACATCACCAACCTGTAGGATTCTTTTAACTTTCGAAAACCACGGCACCACAGCATCACACTCGTCGAGCAGTCTTTCGAAACTCTTGCTAACCAACGAGAGATTCTTCCTGATGTCCACCTCTAGTTCCAAACTCATCGTATACTTCAGAAATTTACTTTTGATAAAAATATATTTTTGTTATTTTTATTTCTTCTGGTGTATTTATTGCCTACGTCACCTTCTCGATGACATCAGAACAAAAAAGTTGATACTAACTATAAGCAGTGAACAGAATATAAACTACCATCAAATGCGAGAATAATTTAATAATAATAATATTATTATTATTATAATTAAAACACATAAAAATAAAGATATTTAATGAATACTTAAAGAACCTTAAAAAACTCTCCTAGGCCATATTTTACATGCAATAATATTGCAACAGAGAATACACGATTATGAAGACTTAACGAGATGCGAGGCTGACTTTGAAGCTTGAAGATTTCCTTCAGAAATAATAAAGATTATAAGTAAATAAAAAAAAGAAACTCCGTACATGACGTCATTACGATTAGAAAAGTGCATCTAAATATGCACATCTTTACATCAAACAACAGCCCAGTCAACATGTCTATTATCATCTTCTTCATCATCATCACCACCCCCACCCTCATCATCAGCATCATCAGCAGTATCACCACCACCACCATCATCACCCCATCATCAACCCCATCACCACCACCCCATCATCACGCAGTCTCTGGTTGGAAGAGAGAACACAGTCCAAAGTCCTGCTCTTGCGACGACGACGACGACGAGAGCTGCTGCTGCATCTGCTTGAAGATGCGAAAGGGAAGCAGGGCCTTGATGTGCGCTCGTCTGCTGTGCCGTTGCCCCACGTTGTGCTGTGGGGGCGAGGGTGTAGTGTAGTGCAAGGGAAAGGTGTAGTGCAGTGCAAGGGAAGGGTGCAAGGGTGCAAAGGGGGGGGGGTGCCAGTTAGATTACATAATAATAATAATATTTAAAAATAGTAATATTAATAATGATACTTGTCGATATTTATAAAGCAAACTTGATTAAATTATTATTTAACATAACAACTTCAATTTATTTATCTTTTTAATTTAATTTATCTTATTAAATTATTTTTTCAATGTCAACGTGGAGTGGCTTCATGGATCAATCACACTCACAGCAATGCATCCCTCCACCAGAGTCCTGAACGCCTCCCTCTTCTTCTTCTCGAAGTTCTTCTGCATCCCTCGCCAGTTCTGCATCTTGATGTTGAACGCCTGTGTGCGTGGTTGGGTGCAGTGGCAGTGGTGGTAGGTGATGAAGGATGCAGCAGCGGCAGTGGTGCAGTGGTGGTGATGAACGAAGGGTGAACTAATTTCGGGTTAATGCTAGCGCCTAGAAGTTTAAAAATTTAAGAAAATAAATAGTAAAAATTGGAAAGTTAGCGGAAATCAAAGACTCAGAGAAGGAAGTAAGGAATGATGCAAACCATGAGAGCTTGTTCAGTGCAGCCAGGAATGCTCAGCAGAAGGGAGGTGATCTCGGGAAAGAGGGGCATCTGGAGATTTCAAGTCATTATAATTAATGGAATTATTTTCGCAAATTAATTATAAAATTAATTTATAGAATTAAATATACAATTAATTATAATTCATAAAAATTCATAAAGAAAACATGGCTGCAACGACAAAGAACAACGCAAGATGACACTAACAAGGAGTTCATAGGAGGAGAGGAGGGTTCCGACGAGGGGATGGAGGGCGCTGTCGTGTTGCCCATGCGCGCTGAGGCCCTCCAGCAGGGCGTGGAAGAAGTCCTGAGCCAAGGGCGCCGTCATGCGCCCCTCTGTCACCAGCTGTCAATGCGTAATTGCTTGCTCAATGCATATCATATCACGCTACCGATGGAGGAGGATTGGAACCACTAAAAGCCCTACTAACACCACAAACGACAATAAATACATTATAGTATCCCCAGCATTGATGTCCCAGCAATAACGGAGGAGCATTGACGCCACTACAACCGTCACTGACAACCACTACACCAACCAAGCCACCAACCACCACAAGCACATCAACACCAACCACACAACCAACCAACCACCAACAACACTAACCACCACAAGCACATCAA
>OX030956.1:4733411-4735911 GCA_943735955.1 Piscicola geometra
AGTTGGATGGTTAGATGGTCGGGTGTTGGAGTGGCAATTTAATATAACACAAAAACTTGTATATTGAAAATAAAAATAAAATTAAGAAATAAAATCTAAAGGACTTGATAAGGCCGAAAACGTTGTTGAGGAAGGGCAGGACGGCTTGGGAGGCTGGACTGGAAGCTGTAGTAGGTTTCTCAGTGGCTGCTGTAGCGGTGGCCGAAGCAAAGGTGCATCTCCGGAGCACGTTGTGTATCATCGCGAGGCAAAACCTCACCTGTGGTGCATGTTGGCAGCCGAGTGTTGTTGCTGTTGGAGACGTCCTCGTCGAGTTAAATTAATTGAAATTATGATATTTTCAGTACATAACACTTCACTACAACACACCCCATCACACCACAACCCACCAAAGCCACACTCCATCACGCCACAACCCACCAAAGCCCCACTCCATCACATCACCACACCAAACCACAACACCACACCATCCTACCCCACCACCACCACAGCACTTTGGAGCGGTCAGAAGCACAGGCATCTTGCAGGACGTCATCGACGGGGTGCCTCGTCAGTCCCACCATCCCCATGAAGCCTCCCACTGACCAGAGGGTGCTGTGGCGCAAGGGTGCAATAAAACTCTCTCAGTGAACTCTCTGCAAAGCCTTGAAACTGCGAACTAACTGTCACTACATTGAAAACGCCGCAAAAAAAGCTCTGACATTGAAAACGCCACAAGAGCTCTCCAGCAAAACTACCTTGTCACTTGCTGCGACATCCAGTACTGCCTCACCGGCTGCAACATGCCGTCCAAGAAGGCCACTTGTCGCTCGTTGTCGTGCACTTCGTTGCTGAGGAGGAGGTGGAGGAGGTGGAGGGGGAGAGAAGGAGAAGGAGGGGGAGGAGAGGGAGGAGAAGGAGAGGGAGGAGGAGGGGGAAGAAGATGAAGAAAAGAAAAAGAGGATGAGAAGGAGGAAGATGAGGAGGAGAAGGATGGGGAGGAGGATGAAGAGAAGGAGGAGAAGGGGGAGGAGGAAAAGAAGGAAGAAGAAAAAAAGGAGGAGGGGGTAGAGCGGAGGAGGAAGAGAAGATGGAGGGAAAAACGGTGATGAGGTTGCATAAGATGGAGAGCACCTGCAGATGACACTCACATGAAGTTAAAGTGGTGCTGGCAAATTAATGAACTTGAAGAATGATGAAGAGGACGATTCAACGGCGATGATGCCTACTTGATGAGGATGAGGGCTTCGTAGCAAGTGGCGCTCTCCAGCTGGGAGATGCCATCAGGCCGATCGACCAAGGAGACGATCTGACCCAGCAAGTAGTCGAAGCCAGGCTGTCGGGAATGGGGAAAGGGTGTGGAACTTCAGTTGAATACTTTTTCTGTCGATAACCTTTATGAAAATCAAAACCTACATCCCGCATAACGCCACTTGAATCATTTTCATGTTATATAGCACCCGGGCACGCAACAACTATATTGAATTAGAGTCCAAAACAACAACAACAACAACAACACACAAAAACCAAAAAAAGCAACCAGAAGGAGGGTGGGGGCGTTCTTGGCGATCTTGATGAGGACTGCAGAAGCATGTCTTCGGACGCCCTGGACTGCCTTGCTGTGCCTCTCGCTGCCCGTGCTGAAGTTCAGGTGCGAGAGGAGCTGTGGGTGGTTGCGTATGGGGGTGTGTGATGTGTGGGTGGGTGGGTAGTTGGTTGGTGGTTGGGTTTGTGGGTGGGTGGGTAGTTGGTTGGTTGTATTGTGCGAGTGATTGTGTGAGTGTGTGGTTGGTTTTGTGGGTGGTTGGTTGGATTGGTTGTGGGTTGTTATGTGAGTGGTTGGCTGTGTAATTAAAAGTCTGGGCGGTTGGTGGTGTGGCTAGTGGCACTGTTGTGTGAATAGTATCGATGCATAGCTTTGATCCGCAGTTCAATAGGGTGGCATGCGCTTGTCCGGTAACCTTGTTGATGAGGAGGGAGAGGAGGTTGTTGTCGGAGGTGAAGAAAGGGAAGATGACTGACATGAAGGAGAGAAGGCTGGAGCAGATGAAGGGGTCCTGGTGTTGTGGGGTCAATGTTGTTGTTGGTGTTGTTCTTGTTGAGATGTTGTGTTTTTTTGGATTTGTTGAGATGGTGTTGTTGAAGTGGTTTTGTTGTTTTCAATGATTTTGTTGAAGTGTTTTTAAGAGGGTGTTGGTGATATGGTGTTGTTGATGTGATGTTGTGTTGGACTAGTTTTGTTGTTGTAGTGGTATTTATGATGTGTTACCATGATATATCAAATGCCTGACAATTAATTATTTAAATAAAATAAATATGCACAACCAACCGTTGTTTGCAAGAGAAGGAGCCTTTTGTAGATATCGAACGCTGATTGGACGGCTGCCTCATCAATATTCATGAGGTCCATCTTGCCGATTAGGTGTTCCAACAGCACTACAGCCACCTCCCACTCCAGATGCAGAGGAGAAAGACTGGATTCGGAGGACTCGTTTGCTGCTCCTGGTGATGATGCTGGTGC
>OX030956.1:4740911-4862675 GCA_943735955.1 Piscicola geometra
AGGCCAAAATGTCTTGATATCTGGTCGTTGTCTTTGCAAGCTAGTTTGACTCCTACTTGAAAGCAATTCTGAGACGTTTCTTTGAAGTTCTCTACAAACTGACATATTTATAATTTATTGGGTTTTATTCTTTAATTTTTAATTGTTTAGCGCTTTTTAATTTTATTATAGAATGATAATTCGTGAATTTAAATTATTTATTTTATATTTCAAAAATTCTAAGAACTTGAACATCAGTGTAATAATTACACTGATGTTCAAGTTCTTAGTTTTAAAATATGCCGGTGCTATTCTCTACCTTTTGGGCCTCGTTTCTGACGTTTCGATCAGCTACAGGATTCATTATTAAATTCAAAGCCTTTTTCAAATCTTCGATTAAAGCTATTTCTTCCATATTTGTCTATGAAATTAAGACTTTAAAATATTTAAATTCTAAAAGTACTCAAATAAAATAGGGATGGCTTAATATTTTAATAAACATAAGTTAAGTAAAGCATCAATTTTCAATATCATTAGATTTTGATGGAAATACACATTGGTTGTTCCACATGATTAATAAAATAAATATTTGAGTGACAAAAGTAGCAGAAATCATGAAAAATTCAAAGTATTCGCTGAGGTCCATCAGATAGGCCAGAAAGGCTATAAGAAGTAGATAAAATGCAATAATTTGGACATTCGGAGAGAATTTAATGCTGGTTGTTTCGACCAGTCCACCATCCGACTTCTTCTCCACCATGTGAACTCGCTCTTCCACTTTCCAAAATATGTTCTTCATCTTCAGAGCTAGAAGCTCCAATTTATTTCAAGTAAATACACAAAAATGGAAAACGAAAAAAGGATTTTTAACACAAAAATGTTGATCAATTTTTAAATATAAACTCGTGACGTTGATTAAATTTGAAAAATTAATAATTTTATTGATAAAATAAATATTTCCCAAAAGAATAATTTGCTTATAGGAATCGACTTCAAGAAAAAATATTGATTTGGAGAAATGTCAGATGCAGATCAATTCAAAGTGGTAATTGTACTCAACAATTAGTAAAGCACGATGCAAACAACACTGCACTTGAAAGTATTACATCAAAAATGCTTTCGATGGAATGGCGTGAAAGAAAATGGTTTGGTGAGTAAAAGCAAATCAATAGTTTGAAATAACAATAAACATTCAGAAAATACTTTACATGTTTTCCCTATTTGTAACAGAAAACACGTTGAAAAGATCAGTCAAGCGATTGTTAACAAGACTCACTAATACCACTAAATTTCTTTTTTATAATTAAATATTTTAATAAACACACACACACACACACACACACACACACACACACACACACACACACACACACACACACACACACACACACACACACACACACACACACACACACACACACACACACACACACGCACACACACACACGCACACACACACACACACACACAAACACACACACACACACATACACACACACACACACACACACACACACACACACACACACACACACACACACACACACACACACACGCACACACACACACACACAAACACACACAAAATCAAATCTCAGTTGACTTTCCCTGGAAAGAGAGTCTCTGGGGCAATCCTGGAGTAGTGGTAGTTGAGTGAGCATACAGGCTGACCTCATGGTCTCCGAGCGAGTCAAACGTGGTGGTGAGGAGGGAAGAGGTGGTGCTGATGGTGGTCGGTCGACTGCGACACCACGCGGTCGCTGGTCGAATGATGCAGTGGTCGGAGGCTTTGTGGGAGGAAGATGGTGGTCGTGGTGCAAGAATATCTTTTTGAGGAAGAACAACAGCAGTGGTGGTGGTGGTGGTGGGATGGGGAGAAAGTGGTGTTCTGTGGTTGTCTTGCTTACTGGCCGCTTGTTGGCTCACCTGCATGTCTTTAGATTTCCTTCTCTGGCGTGATGATGATGATGATGATGGTGGTGGTAATGATGATGATGATAGTGGTGATAATGTTGATGAAAATGATAACGAGAGGGATGATGACGATGATGATAGTGATCATGATGACGATAACTATTAAAACCCACCAAAGTTATTTCAGTGAATTGCAGACGAGGAATAGTTTGAAACTTTAAAGAATAAAACGTAATTGAAGTTGAAATGAAGGAGCAAAGAGACACAAGAGAAAAGAAATAGAGAGATCAATAACCTGGCAGTTGATATGCTCTTGGATGTCGAGAAGGGCGGTTTGAGGGGAGGGAGGAGGGTGCAGGGGGGTAGCGGCTGCCGACTCACCCTTACTACCATGCATTCTACGCTTGGCACTGTGGTGAGAGGTGCATCCTGGGTGGCGAGAGGGAGAAATGGAATTGGAGGGAGGGCTCGATGATGGAGGTGGTGTGTTGGGAAGCGGGTGCCTTGGAGGTGATTGGCTTTTCGTGTGAGTTTTCAAAACATTTCGAGGCTCTTCAAGGTCGATCAACTCAAAGTCTTTGTCGATGCAACGGTGAATACTGCAGTCAGTGGCATCCTCGATCCTTCCTTCAGGATGAACTGACTTGATCGAAGAATCGTCGCCAATGCCGATGACACCCAAATCAACTCCAACGGAAGAGACCGATTCACGGGCGGTGAGAAATGATCCAATGGTATGGGAGGCATCATCATCTCTCTTAGGAGTCGCTGTGGTTTCTGGAATTGTCGAACTAATAATACTGGTGGTTGAAGAAGCTGTAGCAATAGTAGTGGTGGTAGTAGTATTACCAGAAAATATTCTAGTTGTGGCACTGGTTGTAGCAGAGGTAGCAGAAGTAGCAGAAGTGGTGGTGGTGGTTGTAGAAGGAATGGCAGTGGTGGTGGTGGTTGTATTATAGTTACTGTGGCTATTATTTTCAGTTTGACTGTCACATTTTATAGAAGTATTAATCATATTTTTGTCTATATTATTGTTATTTATACAAGTGTTGTTATTAACATCAATGTTATCAACGAGGTAGCTTTGCTTGTGGTTTTCTAGAAGGCGTGTCACCCCAACACCCCCTTTGCCCCCTCCCTCACTACCCCCCTCCCCAATCTTTTCACTTCCCCCCTCACCACCACCCTCACGCCCACTTTCACCACTCTGCTTAGTTGCCACAGGGAGTGTGTCGAGGTTGTTGCTGGCACACTTCATGATCTTCTTGCGTGGAGGCTTTTTAGAGATTTCCTTTAAAAAATGTTTTTAAACATTCTTTTGAACTTTAAAATAAATAAAACGAAATAAACTTGAAAATTAATTAAAACTGAGAGTGTTTACTTAATTTATAATTTAAACTAATTTGAAATTATCTAGAAAAAACAAGCATGATTCTCACCAAAGGGGGAATTATTTTATGGTCGACAGATGGCGCAGGGTGACTGCCAGGGTACAATACTGTGGTGTGGGTTAGTAGCCTTGCCTGTATGCTATCTCTCCTTACATATGATGATGATGATTATGCTGATGATGATGATGATGGTGGTGGTGACGATTATGATGATGATTATGCTGATGATGATGATAATGCTGATGAGGATGATAATAAAATCATTCCTTTTAAGTATCCTATTCAAATTATCATGAATAAGCAACCAACATCACTATAAGTAAACATATTCACCTCATCATTATCAACACCCTTATTATCACAATCATCATCATCACCAACAACAAAGACTCCACCTCACCCCTATTTCCAGCTTGTGGCACGTCGTAGATGTTTTCTTCCTCACACGTAGCGACGCAACTGTGAAGAGTGAGACAAATACACACACACACACACACACACACACACACACACACACACACACACACACACACACACACACACACACACACACACACACACACACACACACACACACACACACACACACACACACACACACACACACACACACACACACACACACACACACACACACACACACACACACACACACACACACACACACACACACACACACACACACACACACACACACACACACACACACACACACACACTCCAACCTCGAAAAGCTCTCACTCCTCTCAGCTTGAGCCACAGCAAGCACATTACTGTTGCAGTAGACGTCCTGCTGCTGCAGTGGCTTGTCGGAGCTGCCACTGCTTTTGCTGCTGCCCTTGCTGTTACTCCTTGCACACTTGCTGCTGTGGTTACTGCCTTTACTATCCGTCCTCACGCAGTTGTTGTTACTACTGTTGCTCCCTTTACTGTTGCTCCTTTCGCTGTTGTTGTTGTTTTTGTTGTTGTTGTTTTTGTTGTTGTTGTTGTTGTTCCTGACAGGGGGGATGTCGTAGTCGTCGCCCAGGGAGAGGCACAGGGCACTCTCGATGTTCTGCTGCACTGACTTGAGTCTGCCCCTCTCGTACTCTGTGTCAGTGGTGTTGTGCAGTGCAACAATGTTGTGTAGTAGAGCGATGTTGGACAGTGAATGAGGGAAAGAAACGTGAAATGGAAACATCTTGATCTTTGGTAGTTTGACGCTTTTCATCATTGCATTTCGGCACAGAATTTTCAAGCACACCACAATACATCACTACCACGGCCACACCACACACCACAGCTCCCCACATTGATTCACCCTCCCACCAGCACACCACAGCAACACACGAACCCACCCTCAATCATCCTCTTCATTTCGATCGACACGGGGTTGTTTAGTTGTTCGAGCAGATCCAGTACGGTCTTGTCGTTGTTGTCACGCATACTCACATCACCTCCTGTAGTGATTTATGATGATGATGATGATAATGATGATGATGATGATAATGGTAATGATGATGATAATGATGATGATTATGATAATGATGATAATGATGATGATAATGATGATGATGTTTATTTCATTTAGCGCCAAGACAAGCAACTGTGGTGACACATTATCGAACAGAAAGTTGATGTAAATATTCATAAATGTAAAAAGTTAATTGCTGTGGGTGGGTGTGTCGATAAATGAAATTGTGGAAGGTTACAGGCAGGGGAATATAATCGAAAAGAATTATTAAATAAAGACAGCAATTAAATTAATTAAGTCAATTATCAAATGGGTGTGATGATAACGATGATTTCTTTTCGAGACACACACCTCTGGAGAGGAGCAGTTGCAGGACTTCACACCTGCCGAAGAGGGCTGCCTCGTGCAGGGCAGTGCCTGTCTCCGTCTGTGGAGGTCAAGGGCAGCTTCAAGTTGGCGCCGCAATATATTGTTGGCACAGGAATTGGTTGGCACAAGAATTGGTTGGCACAAGAATTGGTTGGCACAGGAATTGGTTGGCACAGGAATTGTTTGGCACAAGAATTGGTTGGCACAGGAATTGGTTGGCACAAGAATTGGTTGGCACAAGAATTGGTTGGCACAAGAATTGGTTGGCACAGGAATTGGTTGGCACAGGAATTGGTTGGCACAAGAATTGTTGAAACATAAGAACGATGGATTTTATTGTAAGAAAAGGATGATGTAGTGGTTTTTATACAATACAATAATAAGATACAATACAATATTGTATGGTAAGAGAGTCATTGAAACTTGAGTTAGAGAAAAGTACCTCACACACACACATACACGCATGCATGCAACTGACAACTCACAACGCACCCTGTGCTTGACGTCGAAGCCAGCGTCGAGAAGGAGACCAACGACTGCGGCGTTTCCGTTCTTGGCGGCAAGGTGGAGCGGTGAGCAGTCGAACCTCGAGATGCTCAGGTAGTTTTTAGAGTCGGGAAAGTCGAGGAAGAGTTGCACAGTGTCCAGCCTGCCAAACTTCACCGCCAAGTCCAGTGCCTTTTCGTCTTTGCTGTTCTTCATCAGTGGATTGGCGCATTTCTGTGGGTGTTTTATCAGTGAGATGAATAGAAGTAGTAGACCTATTATTATTATTATTATTAGAAGTAGTAGTAGTAGTAGTAGTAGTAGTAGTAGTAGTAGTAGTAGTAGTAGTAGTAGTAGTAGTAGTAGTAGTAGTAGTAGTAGTAGTAGTAGTAGTTGTAGTAGTAGTAGTAGTAGTAGAAGTAGTAGTAGTTGTAGTAGTAGTTATTCACCTGTAGCAGGAGACTGGCGACGTTTGTGTGGCCGTGTTGTGCAGCTGTATGCAGGGCTGTGTCCCCTTCGAGGTTCTGAAGAAACGCATTGTAACTTCAATGTGAGATATTCGCTGATGATGATGATGATACAAGATACATCACTGATGATGATGATAATGATGATGGTGATGATACAAGATACATCACTGACGATGATGATGACCATGATAATGATGATGATGATGATGATATACAAGATACATAACTAAATAAATAAATGAGAGATGGGACAACTTGAAATGATCATGAGACGCCACCTGTGCATTGACACTGGCGAAGGAAGGGCCCTGTGTGAGGAGTACTTTGCAGATCTCCTGATTGCCCGTCCATGCAGCCAGATGCAGCGGGTAGCAGCCCTTGTGGTCGGGTGTGTTGGCAGATGCCTGCAGCTTCAACAAAATCTCAACCACTTCTCTGTTTAGGATTTTGATGCACAATGAATTTATTTTATGTTTTATTTGGCATTGAGCATTATTGGTGGCATTTATGTGGATGGAAAGACAATCATTTTAATTACAACTTTGGCTTCAATATTGATCTTTCTAACTTGGTAATATTTTTAATATTTGACAAAAAGGTTACTTGTGGTTGTTGAGAGCAGCTAAGTGTAGTGGGGTGCTGCCCGTTTGGTCTTGGCAATTTATCTGCGGCCCTTTCAAGAGTCTGTTATAAATTCTAGCAAGTTGATGAATATAAAAATATCATAACTACAATAAGCTCATTTCCAGCAATTTCAATGAAATTTAAAAAAGATAATTTCATGATAAAAATTTATTTTTAATTTGAGTCTTTAATTGAGGAATAGATACTTAAATGATAAATTGAAGACAAAAGCATTTAATTACAAAATATGTTTAAAAAGTGTTCTAAAATAAACATACAATTGAACGAAAGGTACAGATTTGCTTTTTGGATAAAGCATTTTCCTAAAAAACGACGAATTTCCCTTCCTAGCTGCCTCAAACAACTCCTTCTCCCTAGCCATTTTATTAACAAATTATAGAAGTCAGACAAGCTTTTCTCATAAATACATTAGATTAAATCATAGTGGCCTTAGCCATGACCCAATAATTCAAATCCATTTCCGGGATTGTGGGAAATTACAAATCATAAAAACATTAGGAATTCTGATCCTGATTCCAACTAGTGTCTATTTTTAAAAAGAGGTCATACTAACAAACTTGTTCTAGAAAATTAAATACACTTGGATATAAAATAACTTATTCCTGATTTTAAACTATGAGTCTAAGAGTAAACTTTTGGGAAAAAGTTTTAATAATGAATTTAATTAAAAATACTACTACTTTTACTACTACAACTACTACTACTACTACTACTACTTCACTACCACTACTACTACTACTACAACTACTACTACTACTACTACTACTACTACTACTACTACTACTACTACTACTACTACTACTACTACTACTACTACTACTACTACTTCTACTTCTACTACTACTACACAAGTATGATGTATACATTTATTTTATATTTCAAGGAATTTATATAAACGGTTTAGTTTTTTTTGTGAATTTTATTTATAATCTAATATTTACTAAACAGTCGATTTGCTAATTAATCCAAAAAAACGAAAAAAACCTAAATGTAATCATTAAAATACGCAAGACAAGTCTGTGATGGAGGAAGTAACAAGAAGCAAACAAACAAACAAATGCATGAATGAATAAGACTTGAAAGACGGCGCTGTCGTAGGAGGGTGAAGCAATTCCCTAGCAGACACCTTACCTGCCTAGATGTGTAGTGGGGGGGGGGGGGGGGGGGTACATAATGGAGTGAAGGAGTTCATCAACTGCACGGAGGTTTTTCTTCCTCCACTGCTGCCTAAATCTTCGGCAGTTTCGGAGCAGCCACCACTGGGCTCTTTTCCTTTAAGACCTTCCTACCTTCAGTTTGGAGAGTGGCAATTTGGATTTAGAGTTTAATATTTATTTTATTCCAAAAAATTATCTTTAATTTATTATTATTTAAAAAAGATATTTAATTTATTATTATTTAAAAAAAGATATTTAATTTATCAATATTTAAAAAAAATATTTAATTTATTTTTAATAAGAACTTCATAAACAAGTATATTTGATTTGATTTATTAGGATGCTTGAAAAACTAACAAAAAGGTCATATAATGTATATCATATTATCAAATATATCATATACATGATATCATATACAGTATATGATATAGTTGATAATTCCCTCATTGCATTGAAGGCATGTCACCTTCGAACTTGTAGTCATACGTGCAGTTGTGCGACTCCGGGTACCTGTGCATGCTGCAAAAATTCCTATCGCACCTGAAGATGAAACAAACAAAATAATGAATAAATAATTATTAGTAATTAAAATATAATGTAAAAAAATTAATTAATAATTCACAGAAAATCTAATAAATGCCATTAGAAACAATGACGGCATAATGAGCTCCTTGCAGAGTGGCAGAAGCAGCAGACCTGCAGGCAAACGAAGTCGCCAAAGAAGTTTTCTTGCGACAAACGAAACAGCGCTTGCTGCTCTGCAGTTTGAGGGGCTTGGGAGATGTGGTGGTGGTGGTGTCTTGCGGTGGTCGGTGAGGCGGCTGCTGCAGACTGGGCAGAAGACATGCCCTGGTTGCCTGTGTCGTTATGGTTGATTCCAATAGTGGTGCATGTTAGTTATAGTTTGTGTAAGAAAGATCGATGGAAATGTAACATTCACAAATAACTCTATGGTTTTGTAATTGTTTTGTGAGATTACTTTTGAAAATATCGTGGTTTATTGATGCTACAAATATCATGCAAAAGCGGCACAATTACTAATGGTGGTGAAAGAATATTTCAAAAGGCTTCGTAGAACGCGTCCAACGAGGAGTTAAGTTCTCACCGTTTGCTCTGACGACTCCAGATGGTTGCTCGGAAGTGGCGGGAAGTTGTTGTTCTGGAGTGAAAGTGAACTTAACTTGAAATTGCCTCAACTTATAATCTCTGAATCGTCTTAAACATTACATCCAACATATTGGATTAGTTGGCAGATAGTTAGGAAGAAATAGGAGAACAAACCAGTTTGTCTTGCAGGAAGCTCCTCAGGTGGGACCTGTAGCTGACGATGCTGGAAGAGAGAAGTGTGTGAGTCAAGGGGTTCTGCATGCCGTAAACGACGTCGCCATCATCATCAGCACCACTGATCTCATCATCATCATCATCAGCGACGTCGTCGTCATCAGTATCATCATCATCATCGTCGTCGTCATCATCGTCATCGTCATCATCATCAAGAGCGCTTAGATCTCCACAGTCATAGTGGTCAGCGAGGTCATGGTAGGCGTTGAAGTTGCCGGAGAGGAAAGAGGCCTCGAAGGTGGGACTGGAGAGGCTGGAGTGGTCGGAGGAGAGGTCGGAAGGCTCGCATGCGGTAGCAGTGTCAATCGCCTGTTTGATGACTCCGATGGGCGGCAAGACCGGGTAGATGTTCTTGAAGAAGGTTTCCTTGGCATCAGAGGCCCCTGAGGAGACCTTCAACTCTGTGTAGGAGCCCTGTCTGCTAGCGACCTTCATGCCGCCTCTCAAGTACTTCTCGCGCTGCGGAGATGCGCCTTTCTTGCGAGGCAGTTGGTAGCAGGGTGTTTGAGGCTTGCTGCCGGTGCTCTTCGACTTGTCAGCACTGTCACATGCGACATCCCTGCACGACACCCCATCATCCTCGTTGGCATGACGTGCAGCATGAGACTTGTCGAGCAGCACCATCTTGCGATAGACCAGGTCCCAGTCCTTGCCTTCGAAGTCGACGAGGCAGTCCCTCATGTGTCTTAGGAAGCCACTGTTCTTCCATGCATCCTGCTGCGGCTGCCTTCCTTTCTCCACGTGAGTCTCTCTCCTCCCTCCTTCTTCTCCTCCTGGTGGTGGTGGAGTGTCCAAGGAAGGTAAGCCCCTCCATAAGTTTGAGTGTCTGAGTGGAGAAGGAGGGTCGATGGGAAGGAGTGGAGAGGGTGGGTCGATGGGAGGGAGTGGAGAGGATGGGTCGATGGGAAGGAGTGGAGAGGGTGGGTCGATGGGAGGGAGTGGAGGTTTGCAATGTCTTGCGCGGGGAGGAGTCACCTCGTGACGCATGAACGACCTGTGGAGGAGTTTCGGAGGGGTGTGACGAAGGCTGCATTCATCTGCAGGGCTTTCTGACTGCGTGCTCTTGCATAATGCAACGGAACTTTTTTTCACAGAGGCACTTTTGAGATCATGCGGCGGTTTTAAGACAACGCAGGCTTTGCTGGTGGAGGTGTCGTTAAACAAAGGAAGAGGCTTCAAGGCTTTCATAGGCTTCAGTTTTGCAGGAATTGGATTGACAGCAGCGGCAACAACAGAGCAACTCCTGCTGTTAGTGGAGACGTTGTTGTTGTTGTTGCAGTGCTGCATGAGGCTCTTGTGCTTGAGGTGTTTGAGGTAGTTCTGGAAGGGGCTGTACAGGCTGCCATTGTCGCCACCGCTACCTTCTCTCGCTTCCTCATACAAACTGCTCCTTGGTGACTGCATGCATCCTCCACCTCCTCCTCCTCCTTCCTCTTTTTTTGCATCTCCTCCATCCTCCCCTCCTTGCATTTTTGCCTGCTGTGAGGATTAATCAATGGATTTCATGCAATTGAGTGCAAGACACTTTCACATGAAAGAACTTTTTCACACCTTCAAAAAATATAAAAACCAACTTTTTTCGCGGCCATCTTTTTCATCTGCGACTTCAGCACGAGCATTTTGCTTTTAGTAGTGCCATTCTCGTTCAGTCGCTCCTTGGTCTTCTTCAGCTCGTCGTACTTGCTCTGCAGTCTCGACGGGTGCATGTCGGGCAAGAGTGTCTTACTGCCAGCCGTCTGCAACGTCAGCACGTCGTCGGCACTGTTAACGGTAATGTGGTTGGCGGTTGTTTCAATGCATTTGTGATGATGATGATGATGATGAGGATGAGGATGTTTATTTTTCGATACATGCATCAACAAATTCATCCATACGCCTCGAGAAATACAAAATACAGGATCTTTTCTTTGAGACACAACGTAACAGACGATGATGCATGCATGAATAATGCATACATAATGACGATGTGCATGCATGAATAATGCATACATAATGACAATGATGCATGGATGAATAATGCATACATAATGACAATGCGCATGCATGAATCCCACAATGAGAGTTGAGCACGCACCTGATGGGATGAGCAGTGGCAGCGCTCCGATCGAGCACCTTGTAGAAGCTCAGTCTGCTGCCCCTCTGCAGCACCAGCACCGTGAACTTCTTCTTGGCGGAGTTCTTGGAGGAGTGACTGAGGAGGGAGGAGGAAGAGGAAGAGGAAGAGACTGAGTCGTCACTCTCTGCCAGGTACTCCACCATTTCGTGCAGCTTTGGCTCGTTCAGATGGACTGTAACGTGGGTGGAATGGTGATGGATCGACGGAGTTTATTGGAAGCTTTGAGGTTGCTATGGTTCTATACACACACACACACACACACACACACACACACACACACACACACACACACACACACACACACACACACACACACACACACACACACACACACACACACACACACACACACACACACACACACACACACACACACACACACACACACACACACGAACTCACACACAAACACACACACACACACACACACACACACACACACTCACACACACACACACACACACACACACACACACACACACACACACACACACACACACATACACACACACACACAAACACACTTCTCTTTGTACTGATGGGACCTCCGCGGAGGGAGAGAACCAGCTTGATGACGGCAGTGCTGTGTATTCCATAGTGTTTGAGCGTGTGTTCGTTCTTCAGTTCCTCGTCTCGCCACACGAGGAATTGCTGACTCACCGGCACGTCTTCCACCCTTTCCACACGCAACTTGAGCGCCAACACTGTCTCTTGACTAGAGACCAGGAAGTCTAGCTTGCTGCCTGTGTTGCATGGTGGTTGTGATGGGATGAGAAGGAGTGGAGTGAGGTGGTGGAGGGGTGCTGATGAGATGGAGTGGAGTGAGGTGGAGGAGGGGTGGTTGGTGAGATGGAGTGGAGTGAGGTGGAAGAGGGGTGGTTGGTGAGATGGAGTGGAATGAGGTGGAGGAGGGGTGGTTGGTGAGATGGAGTGGAGTGAGGTGGAGGAGGGGTGGTTGGTGGCTGAGATAGACATGACAAAGATTATGTCTCTATAACAATTAATTGATCCATTGCGCATAGAAGTAAATTTAACACATATCATTGAATTTAATAAAAATATTCAAGTTTGAATGGAATAGAATGTAGACGGAGGAAAGCACCTGTGAGACTCTGGATGGTGATCTCGATGAGGTCTCTCTCCATTGCCCTCTTGTAAGATGAAAGTCAATCTGTGTGTGATTAAATTACTATTTTCACATTTTAATAAAAGACTAAGTTTGTGTGAATTAATTTTTTTTAATTTTTATATAAGACCTGAAAATATCTAGAATGAAAATTGTGATCAAGCTCTGAGTGTCTTAGACACTGTGTAATCGTAAAAATGACTCATGCATTATTGTAAAGTTTATTGTAATTGTTTATTGAATGAACACACACTCTTACACTTAATCACTCAGTAAGGCATAAATGAAATAAAAAAAGTCTCCATAATTGAATGGTGGAAGATTTAAAAAAAAGCTATAATGATGAATAATTAAAGAATATTACTTTAAAAGCTTTTTATGTTGTGTGACAAAATGTTGAGCCTGTATATTCCTCCTATTGCCGCAATAGCATTGCATATGCCTTCTAATTATAGGTAGTGAATGTCTATTCATTTACTTAACAATGCATACATGCATGCTAAGAATTCATTACACATGATGCCCTTTGCATAGTTGCGCCTATGGGCTATAGCTTATAGGCTATAGGTACATAGATGAGTGTATACACTAATTTGCTATAGTATGGCCAGGTTTGATTTGAAGACTATGATTAATGCTGATTAATGTAGTATGCAAAAACCCAGGTTATAAAGCTATTTTATATTGATTATCATTTCAAAATTCATATGTAACGCCTTTTCCCTTATTTATTCAAACAAATAGAGGACTATTAGTTGATAAGATCCAAAGAACAATCTGGGTTCTTTCATAATATTTTATTGATGTTTAATACAATAAATCAAAATATTTCAAAACTTCGAATAAGAAATTGATTTATTATTGAATTTCGAGTTTATATTATCTATAACTAGTTTTGTAATAATTTATTCTTATATTGTGACCTTAAAATTTAATTTAAGGCTTAAATAGTTGATAAATAATATATAAAATTAATATTTATTTAAATACAGAAAAATAAAAATTTTGAAACATACAATTATTTTTTCAAGTCTTCTAACTTTCATTAATTAAGGAAGCATATGATGCATTAAAAAAAGTTAATTTATTTTAGACTAAATAGTTAAAATGTTTAACTATTTCATTATTTTTTTCACAAAATATTTTCACCATTTACAAGAATCAACTAAATGAGCTTACTTGTCCTTAGGTTCTTTTTTGTACAAAAGACCAACTTTCTGTAGATTGAGAAACTAATAACTAAAAAATGATGACTATTTATTTGAAAAATTACGTAACAAATAAATTTAAGTTAACAAATAATCCTAAAACTAAAAGGATCTCATGACACAAAGCGAAGGCAGACGAGAGATCGGTATCTATGTAAACATGTCATTGTTTTTTCGGATTATAACGCTTTAGGTAAAACTACTCAACTTGACTTTTTAAAGAAGCACATATGATTCATTTGATAAGTTTTTGTTAAACCGAACTTATATGATAACTAATAACTTTAAAATGTTTTCTATGTTATTAAATTATTTCAAAAAGTTAGTTTTTGAAAGAAATAAATTTCAAGCTTTTTTTATAAATAATATAAAATATAAAAATTATATCTTGCTTTTTCAAAAGTGTTTATCTAAACAATTCATATAAAAGATGAATGTTGCAAAAATACATGTGAAAGTATTCGAGAGTTAATAAAACATATAATGATAATGATTTTATAAAATTAATTAAACTCCAATGGCCAATCAAAATTGTCAATAAATCGAAATAAGCTAATTGGCAAATTTTATTTAAAATATTTTGTTGAATTATGAAGAAATAGGTTTGCTGTCTTTAAAATCACCCGATGGATTATTGTGTTTTGCTTTTAAATGTGGTAAGTTGTCATCATCAGCAATAACAACCTCCTCCTCCTCCTCATCATCATCATCATTATCATCATCAACATCATCCGATGAATCATCCTCTTCTTCATCTTCTTCTTCATTGCCATTCGCAGAGGTAGATTTGGCAGCAGTGCTCAAGCTTGGGTCAGTACCTGCATGTGGATGTCTGTCACGTGAGAGTGATGATGATGATGCTGATGATGAGGAGGAGGAGGAAGAAGAGAATGATGATGATGATGTTGTTTAGAAGGAAGAGGAAGAGAAGAAAGATGTTATTGCTGATGATGATTTTTATTTAATATAGCGCCAAGAGAAGCAACTGAGGCGTCTGCGTAATCTAATTTCCTCGCATCCTTTAGTAGTGGGCACATGCGCAATCAAGAACTCAAGAGGCTGTATGACGAAGGATGTAGAGAGAAGGAGAAAGATACAAATACAAAACAACGACGAATGTTGATAACGTGGCGTGAGTCCGCAACGAGCATCAAGACACAGACTTCTGGTTACCGGGGTGGGAAGGGGGAAGGCTGGTGGGGAAGTGGGCGTGGAGGTGTTGCAGGTAGCAGGGCAGGTCCTTGTCGAGGAAGACGCAAAAGACCAGTCTCTCGATCCGCTCGTATCGCCCCTGTCCGTTCATCCATCCATTTATTATTTGTAAATAATCCGAGGGCATTTCTAACTCAATCATCCTCATCAACAACATCACCATAACCCTCACCCTCATCATCACCATAACCCTCATCCTCATCATCACCATCATCATTCTCATCATCATCATCATCATTCTCATCATCATCATCATCATCAGTAGCGACCCGATGATGTAGCTTGGTGTGTTCGAGGTAGTCTTTGGCGCAAGAGGCTGCCACTCTGGCCGCCTTGCTGTTCGGAAAGCCTGCAAGGTAATGTCATTATATCACAAACCTTGAACTTGATAGGGTGGGTGGAGGGGGGGGGTATTGTTGTTATTTTAAGATTTTTTTGAACGAGTTTTGTTTTAGAATGGTATTCAATAAATAAATCAATATAAATAAATATGTATTTAATAAAACCCACCATAGACTCCTGTAGCTATGCAGCAAAAGGCCTGAGTTTGATAGATTTGAATAAATGAATTAAAGAAGGAAAGAATGAATAGAGGAAGGAAAGAATGAATGAAGGAAGGAAATAATGAATAAAGGAAAGAAAGAATGAATAAAGGAATGAATAAATAAATGAAGAAGAAATGAATGAATGAAGAAAATAAGAAAAAAATGAATGAAAGAAAGAATGAATGAAGCAGAGATGGAATCTACTCTCAAATTGAATGAAGATAAACGATAAAATAGACGTGTAAAGAGAGAAGAAAGCACAGACAAGTGAAGTGAGGGAGAGCTCATCGAAGCGTCTGAAGCAGTTCTGGTAGCAGGAGCGCAGTTTCTCCTCTGAGCAGTCCCTCGGCCCCACTGTGTGCACCACGTCTGAGGCGGGAATTCAACTCCATTGTGGGTGTTGTTGAATATGTGGTCAGCAGTGATTACGGTAGATAGTCTTATTATAATAATAATTATTATATAATCATGATAATTATCAGGACTTTCGAGGGAGTTTCAGCTTGCATCAGTGGTTAAAATAGTGCATCGGATTCTGTCTTTCCTTACATATAGCGGTGTGGTCTGTCCCACCCTTACAATTGATTTTGCACCTTCCAAATGATCTCAGTGGCAGCTCACTCCGTCATTAATTGCTTCCTCAATCCTTCTGCACTCTTGACTACTTATTAACGTCGCTACTCAAGCAGTTGCTACTTCTATTATTATTATTTTTATTGTTGTTTTTGTTGTTATGATTTTTATTTTTATAGCAAAAGTACAAAGAACACTTACACTTGGCAGGTAGTTTGTATCCTGAAGGTTAAATGAGTTAGTGGTTAATGAGTCTTTACCCTTGTTAATAGGCTGTAACAGCACATCATAACTCTAATCATCCATCTATTCATCCATCTATTCATCCATCTATTCATCCATCCATCCATCTATTCATCCATCCATCCATCCATCCATCCATCCATCCATCCATCCATCCATCCATCCATCCATCCATCCATCCATCCATCCATCCATGTACCTCCAGTTAAGACAGCCTCCCCCACAGCACAGCCTTTCAGTAAGGCACACTCCTTCACCAGATCACCACCTGCTGCTCTGTGGATCGCCCCATCAACTGAGGATTTGTGTGACTGATATAACTGATATAACGTTGCAGGTTTTGGTAATGTCATTAAAAAATAACTAATAGAAACACTAAATGATTTCACCATCTACTCACCTCCTCTACCAACAACCACTCACTCACCTCCTCTACCAACACCCACTCACCTCCTCTACCAACACCCACTCACTCTCCTCCTCTACCAACACCCACTCACTCACCTCCTCCACCCCCCATGAGACTGGTGTTGGCAGCGTTGACAATGGCGTCCACCTCAAGACATGTGATGTCACCCATCCACAATGAAACCTTTCTGTTCATCTCCTCATCTTCACTGTAGTCTAACAACTCTTTCTTCTTTGGCAGTTCTATTTTAGGAATAAATAACTGAGTTATTGTATTTTTTTGAGAAAAATAATAAATATGATTTAATAACAGATTATTTTTGGAAAATATATATCAGACTTTTTAATTCTTTTTTCAAGACTTCTGGCCATGTTGGAAGTGAGGACAGTTTGATGAAATGTTTGCCACATTTATACATCTTTCTCTTTTCTTCCAAAGACATACACAAATACTTTTCTGCATTTATAAACTTTATAATATAAAGTGATATAATTATTTCAAGTATATTTGTGAGATCTAAAGATGTAAGTTGAAATAACATCAAATAAAAAGATCTTACCTTTTTGTTCAAAAAGAATGTCTTTTTTACTTTTACTATTATTATCTACAGATTTTGAGTTACTTGACATTTTATAATTTTGTCAGATTTAAATGTCTTATTTTTCTAAATTTCGCTTTCTGTTAAACCAACTTTCAATTTAAATAAAGTTTTATTTATGTATTAAATCAAAAATTAAATCATGATACTAAGTCATTAGCTACTTTACTGATATGAAAAAATTTAAAAACTAGACATTTTTTTAGTACAAAGTTCTCCCTCGACCTAACGACAATACTGTGTTGTCTTTAGATAATTTAAATTATTGTTCGATAGATGCCATTAAATTTTCTATTAATCCTATGCTATTATGCACTGTAATTTTCTAAATATAATCAAGACTATAAATCATAGTCCTGATTAGATTTCGAAAAAGAACTGTTCTGAAAGACGACAATCTATAACGAGCTATAACTTGTACCTCTACCGAGTATTTGCTTTGTATTGGCCAATAACTTATAGCCTATAAGTTATAGGTTTACAAATTATAGCCTGCGGATCGAGTGAACCTGAGCAATCATGAGTGGTTCATCTCGCATGCGCTTCTCAAGGTTGACTAAGAAAAAAAAGTCGACGCTAATACTTTTAAATTCATAAAATCCTAGTTTTTAGGTTTCAAGATTCACATTGCGATAAGAATATAAAAACAGCTTTTAAAGGTGAGATTATATTGTGAAGAAGAATTTTTTCTTTTTTCTTTCCATAATAATTCATACTACACAAAACATTTTATTCTTGGAAAACTCATAAAAAGAATACATGGTTTAAGAAAAATTATTTTCTAGAATCGCAGAATACTGGTCTAGTTTTCCTAGGAAATTATTCTATAAAAAGCCATAAAAATGTAGAAATATTTAAATATTTCCAATTTGATTTTTATTAAAGTCATTAATCCATTGAAGGAATGTATCTTCCAGAGCGTCCTTTGTCCGTTTTCTTTGAGCTTTCACCTTTGTGATGCATATCAAAGCATAAGATTTTTGTTAAAAACGTGTAACTTATTTTTGTAACTAAAAAGAGCAAAGATGATTGACAATTGTATATAAACCATTGAAATGACTCCTCTATCCAAACCTTTTCGCCTTGACTCTAGGTTGTCATCGTCGTCACTCAGCTGGTCACTATCATCATCATCACCACCATTGATGCTACCGTCATCTTCACCACTAATCGATCGTCCTTGACTCATTTTCGACGTTTTATTCACGTTTTTCTGTTGAATTTTTTGGCTTCTATTTAATCTTCATTCTAACTTGAGCTGTAGCGAAGACCAAATATACAATCATTTTGATGATTCGATCAAATTCGATTATTCGAATCGATTAAAAACAGTGTCGTGTAAAAAAAAAGAAATGTCAAAATTTCCAAAATAATCTTTCTTTAAACGATGCCTACCTGCTCAGACATCCTGGAAGGATTCTTGCTGTTGTTGGTCGCCACATTGACTTGCTTCATTCTTGATTCGACCGACTTGATCGAAAGAGGACTGAAGGCGGATGAGGCGGTGGATGCCGACTCGAGCGAACTGACGCTTGAGAACTTCTTGGAGACAGTGCTGCTCGATCTGGGCTCAATACGCGGCTTGGTGGTGGATGGAGTTTTTGAGACCGGTGACTGTTTCTGCGATACGGGATTAGGTTGAGTGCTTGGTGAGTTTGTTGTGAAGTTGTTGGTGGAATTGTCGCCTGAGGAGGCGAGTTGATCGGGTGGCCATTCGTTGAACGCCTGTATGGTGCTCCTCATTTGTTTCTGAAAGTTCTGAAATCATTTCGAATTTTAAACTTGGATAGGTAATAAATGCATAAAAATATATGAAATCCGCTATAAAAAAACATTCTTAAACTTTAATTAATATTCATAATGCGATCTTTCTAAAGCATCAATACAACATCTCAATTCTTTGATTCTCACTAAAAAATAGAGGAATCTAGCAATCAGACACGCGGACAACAATCTACCAAAATAAAGGAAGTTAACAGGCAGAAAAGATGCAGCACCTTGAGGTCCTGCTCAGTGTCGAACGTCTCCAAGTCCTTGTAGCATTTGGTGTAGAAGTGCAGTGCTTTGGAGGAGTTCTCGATCTCACACGCCACCACGCTTTTCAGCAGGTTCTGTCGAGGTTGTTCGTGAGGTGCTGAAACAAGTATTCTTATTCCACTTTATAGTATAAAATGTTTTATATCTTCAAAATTAATCTATGTTTTAACTTTTTTATATACGATTTTTAAAGCGTCTTTAGGGCTCAAATGAACCTTCAAATCGTCGAGTTTTTGTCTCTCGAAGGCTTCGGTTTCCTGCTGCAACTCAGCGCACAAACTGGCCATGTCACCCTTCGCCTTGATCACCCTCGACACCACCTTACCGTTACACGGGAAAGTTATCATCACTAAAAACCAGTCTTCAAATAATGGTACCTGAATCTTTATTGATTCGTCAAAAATGACAATTACAAAGTTGATATGCTCATTTTGGTAACGGCTATAGAAAGATTATCAAAGCGATTAAAATAATAATATCTTTTAAATATTTATTTATTTATTTTTGATTTATCACTTTTGAGCAGTTTCGGTGTAAATAAAGCATAAAATAGGCGCTTCTTTTGTAGTTGATCAGAAGGAAGCGATACATTTGGCAAACTAACTCGCCATTCATGCAAGCACACCCTAATTTCTACATAATAAGAAGATAAAGAGGAAGAAAAAGTAAGTGAATACAAAACAATACAATAAACTACAATTCAATAAAACTATAAAAATACAAAAAAATATTATATAATTTAATACAAACATAAAAATTCAATATAAATAACAATATTTACTTGAGGTATATTCTAAAAAAATGGGTGGCTAACTACAATACAATAAAACGACGAGTATTATTCACGTGGCGTAAACCCGAACGAGCTTCAAGACGAAGTGAATGCACTGACTAACGAATTGAGGGTAGGAAGAGGGGCGGTAGAAGGCGCTCAGTTGCTTCTTCACCTGCAGTTGCTTTTTGATGTTCACGAATGTCCGTCTGACCTTCCGCTGTGAACAAGTGTGTGTCATTGCATGGAGTTATAGTTATATTATAGATGTTAGTTCTACATATCTATGGTCACAGCACTTTAGAATGGCCTTATTTCATAATGCTAGATTCTTACAATCGAGATTTTAAATTTGATTTTGAAATAATTTGAAACAAAGTTTGCAAATAAAGTTTATAAAACGACAAAAAATACAATTTTCGAAAAAAAAACTGTTGAATAAAAATAATTAATAACGGATCTAACTTGTGGCATTTACTTGAATAAACGAAATAGTATTAGCAAGTCTTAAATTCAGGCGGAGATTTAATGAGGCATTAGAGCATGGCAGCCATTAATCCGTCTGAGTGGCAGTGGAGCAGACAACTTGAAGTATTTATAAGGCCAGAGACTTGTTTATGCCACGTCATTACTCTTCATCTTTCGCTTACACGCGTACTCTCGTGGCAATCAATGCATGAAAGGTGTTCTTTAGAAGGAGCGCAACATCAATCTTACTTTATACCAACAAGGATATATTTTATTTGTGTTTTTATTTAGTAATTTAATAAAGAGTAATGTCTTGCATTGTGAATTGGCTATTTATAATAGTTAAGGTTTTAACTGATAAAGTAGTTACAAATTCTTAACATAAAATCCATATAGATGTTTTGACTTTGCCCTTTGTGCAATTATAACGTGCTGTGTCCGTTATTAAATGTTCAAAGAAGATGTATGACTTTCAATTACGGCAAGAGAATCTAAGCTTTATGTTATAAAGACGCAAAATTTAGATAAAATATCAGAAAGTTTCGATTATAATTACATTTTTAAAATAAAAATAAAATACATTATTTATAACATTTTTAAAAGTTAATCTGATTAATTTACCAAAATTAGTCATTTTTCCGAATTGATCAACCTTAGTGGAAGCGCAAGATTGCTTGTACTTTGAGAGAGGTTCTATAACCTTGCTCCTCACTCTGTCCACCTGCAGCGTCGTAATTTATTTAATTATAATTATAATAATAATGATTAACTCTTAAAAAATAATATATTCAATTATTAATTATTGAATTAATAATTTTACTCACTCTTTAAAAAAATAAAATATATAAAATATTAATTATTTAGTAAATAATTCAATTAATTTTAAACTAAATATGTAATAACTCCAAGAAAAATTATTTCAAAACATCATATTGAAGGAGTTTTTAAAGGTTAAAATAACATTAGTATTTATCATCTGTTCTTGTGGTATTTTTTTCTTTTTATAGGCTTCAAAAAACACACTAAAAGGATAACAAATTTAAAAATTTAACTTCAAGGAAAAAACTAGAATTTTAAAATGAAAATTTGATGAAAGTTGTGAGACGAAGAAAATTTTTTATTAAATATTTTAACATTTTTTTATAAAATATCAATATTTCTTAATGACTCTTTAAAACTATTTTAAAGTGAATGATTAATTTAAAATTCCTACAATATATCTTCATTAATATTTAAAAGTATCAATAAATCAATAGAGAGTTTTAGTGAACCTATTTAAAATTTGTATGTTTTGACATGCTAATTTATGGATGTGAAAGTGGACGGGATAATAGTATTTGAAAGGCAAATTTAGCTTTTAGCCGTTGTACTTTTAGGCATTTACTTTTAAAATGTTAATAAAATAATATTTTCTCAACATAAAGTTAATAATGACAACATATTCACGTTTACCCATCTAAAGTAACACCCTAGGCCAATTGTCCACTTATGTTTTACTAATAATAGCAGGTCCACCATTATTTATACTTAAATTTTTTTTAAGCCTAAGTTGATTAAAACTAAATGGTTTACAGGCAAGATAGTTCTAACTCTTATATAAATATGTCACATAAGTTATCCTAATTCACGTCTAAGAAATGCATTCATTTGAAATAAATACTAATTTACGGTAGAACGATATTGAAATGAATTAATCATTAGCGATATACTAATACAATGTATGAAATACATTGATAGCACTCAGCAAAGAATCGAACTTTCACGTGCAGGTGGTCTTGGATGCATGAGTAGTTGCGAGCGAACTCGAGCAAGCAGCCTCTGGCTGAAGAGTTGATCTTCTCGAGCGTGGCGAAGTTGTTCAGCTCTTTCGCTATCAAGTCTCCTGTTGTGTGTTTTCCACAAGGTGTTTGCAATGCCTGCAAGAGACATGACTCTATAATATAGAGTCTATATAAACTTGTTTTAATAGATGTATAAATAATTATACTTTTTTAATGAAAATGCAGTAGATAAGTTAGAGTACCTTTATCTCTGCACTTAGCAGTGTTTCTGTTGAAACTGCCAAAGTAGGTGCACAGGTTTCCGAAACATTCTTCTACTACTCCGATTCTGTTCTCAATCGCTTCCAACTGTTTTCCTCTGTAAGTAACCGTTTGAATTATTATTTAGTAATTTGTTAAGTTAACTTAACTTAAGTAATTGAATAACATATACAACTATTAATTGCTGTTTATAAATAAATAAGTTAAATTTTCAATACAATATACTTCGAAATCATAAGCTTTGTAGCTTACATTTCGTGATCATTAGTGTAGTTTAATAGAAAACTCATTTTTCTCTTTTGAAAAAGCACTATATTGCTAATAGCAACGGGCATTTTTCATACAAAGCGCTTAACGTATCCATTGAATAATATCAAAAAGTTTTAATTACTTTTTAAAATTTGAACTTGAAATATTTAATAATTTATTTTCAATTTGATTCAAAATCGAAACTTTTAAAATATGTGAATTTTAGAAAAAGTCCATTTTTGAAGAAATTCATTTATATTGAATAATCGTTCAAAAATTATTTTAAAATAATAAATCTCATGATTTATACAAAAACTAATGAAAAACACTCTTTTTTAAGTTATGAAAAACGAGTGGATAAAAAATACATATTTATAATTTTAAACTAAACATTTTTTTATAGATTAAATAACTTCAAGTCTAATTCTTCACGCACGAGCGCCTAATGGAATATTCTCAAAGGAAGTTTACGAGACGCGTATTCCTATTAATTATGCATCTTGAATGATGTTTTCTTGCCTTGATAGCGCGCGCAACAATGTATTGTAACGATGATACATCGTTGGTGCCTTGATAAGAGATTCTTATGAGTGGCTATGACACATCACTGTATGAATTGAACAGTGATTTATACAAGTCCACGCCGAGTGCAATATATTAAAACGATTATCACGAGGAAATCACATTTCGACTTACTGAAAAATGAAGCATAAATCGATGGAAAAACTAATTAATTAACCAAAAAAGGAATTTAATAAATAACGAAAAAGGCAGCATTAAAGCTTGAAATATTTAATTAAGGATAGAGCAATCTTTTACGGCAAAAATTCACGAATTCAAAGATTGTATAATGAAAAATAATGACACTGCTGAAGGTGAAAAATGTGTTATGTAGAGTACATTGTAGAGTAGAAGGTTTGAAAAAAAAAGAAGAAAAAGAGAAAATGTAAGCTGGAAAGCCTCTAATCTCCCTTCAAATTTGTGGGCCAAGGTAGAAGAGTTTTTGAAAAATCAAAAAAAAATTTGTGAAAAATTTATTTTTAAATGTTTGTCAAAATAAATTATCAAAAATGTCAAATAAAAATATCTCAATGTGCCATCATAAACATCCTTCCCGCAACGCCCAAGGGGGATCTCTCGAAAAGCCAACAGAGGCGTTTAATTAAATTCAAAATTGCATTTTATTGAAATTCAATCCATATTTACAAAATAAACTTTTATGAAATCGAAAAAACACGAGATATTGTATCTTTCGGTCCATTAAACCGTCTATTTAATTTCAAAATAAAATAAAATGTCTAATAACTGTGTAATATTTTCATAAACTAAACTCCAGTTTCGGGGAAAGGAAAAACATCAGTGAATACATGGCGAAGAACCCAGTTGGTTTTAAAATTTCAGATATGGCGCCTCAATTACTATGTTTGTTGCGGCCATCACCATATTCCTTAACAACTGTCTTCTCACATCACGCTCCTTTCGACCATTCGCGCCGTCGAGTTAGGCACGTCTTGAAGTTTGTATTGAAACCACTCAAGCCATAAAAGCACAAAATGGCGTTCGAATTTTTTTGGGTATTTTCTTTTCTTCTTTTTAACACAGTATGGAAGACCCTTATGTAGACGGTACAAAAACTCGTACGAATTAATTTTTGATCACTGCTTCAAAAAGCAAACTAATTTGGTAGATAACTTACATCAAGTACAGCATATTATACTTGCTAATTGATAACACAGCGCAATAGCGAGTATTTCAAAAATAGCGTAAATGGACTACAAAAAAAGGAGAATTTCAATTTTAAAAAATAATAATTATAATTAAGCGAAGAATTGAAAGAATAGTGCGTCCATGCAGGCCTTCAATGCAGCCTGGCATGACATTGCAAGGGCGTTTTGCATTAGGAACAATACGAAAGGGCAGCGAGGTTAAACGCGTGTAGAAGGTCGCTGAGGTCATGCGACAAGGCGACATTAAAGAGAGCATAAGATAGGCAATTAAACTTTTTCAATTCATCAGCAATGATTTCGAGAGTAACAGTCCCTCAGTGAAGACTTCATGATAAAATAGCTTCAATTATATCAATCTTTTATTGGACTTTTAGTTTTGAAACTGAGAAAACAAAATCTCTAAAGTCTCATTATTAGGAATTCAAGCTGAACCAGTGCTTTAGCATCAACCAACAAAGCTTTCATATTCATGAGTAGCTGTTCATAAACTTCGAATGCGTGCCATCGTGGGTTCTTTTCAATAACTTTATATAATTATTTTTTTTAATGTAAATTTGTGATGAGACCAAGCGAAATAAAGTTTCCAGAGTGGCAAGGTGGCTCATCGGAAGCTATTGATAGGCTCTTCCCTCTAATCTCCATGCCATCCAATCATATTTAGTACAAAAAAATTGTTTAAGAATTTCTGTTTTATGGCATGTACGAGTAAAGGTAATAATTTGGAAATCAGGTTCTCAATATTTTCGACTTTTTTGCCCATAAACAAAAGTAATCTTTGGTTTTTATCGATGCGGCTTTTCAATAAATAAACTTAGTTCATACCGACAAACATTAAGACGTGGGTAGTTGTGATTATGCAAAAGTTCATTAATAGGGCTCTAACGACTTGGAAAGCTCACGTATTATTTTCAATTCAATGGAACTTTTTCCCACGTGATTGAAGCTCTTCAAAATATAAGAATTTTTTTAATTTATTGAATCGTCTTGCCAAAAGAGAAGCTGTACATTTATAAATGCAGGTTTAAACAAAAGTTAGTTTTTTTTTACAATTGGGAATTGACTGTTGATGTGCTTTTAGGCTCAGAATTAAGCTATGCCATTCTTTGTCGTGGTTTTAATTTTGATTTTAAAGGTAAAGTAAAATGTTTTAAATAATTTTTTACATTGAAAAAGAAATAAATGGTAATATTTTTTCAGAAGTTTCATTAACTTGAACTCATCTCTTCAAATATGCATGATATCATAGATTAGTTTCTAAAAACAAATAAAATTTGCAAACTAATTTTTTTAACGAGTGTAAAATTTACATGCTTTTATTCTAGAGTAGAAATAAATCTTAAAGTCAATAATTTATATTCATTTAATTCGGTAAATATTCTATTTATTTCATTCAATATGATAAAAATAAATAGTTGAATAACAAATGATTACCAGTGAAGAGTATAAAAGCTCTGTGTGGTGGTTTACTACAAGATGCGCGATGATTTTTCATATCTACGTCATTTAAAAATAAAAAAAGTAAAAACAATATTTTGTTTTACATAAATGAATAAGTAAGTGAGAATCTTACTTAGTAAAACAGACGATGATGAAGCTCGCAAACCGCTTAGGGACGTGATGAGCTCTACAGCGGTCCACTCACGAGTGTCCTGGCTTTACGGCCATTTTATTGTTGCCATCAATTTAAATGTCTTCCGGGGAAACAACTTCGTTTCTCATTCATCTTTATTAGTTCCTTCCAAGACTTTTTCTTCTGGATACTTGTGGCCCTAATCTTTGGTATTTGGCGTGCATTATGAAAGAGGCAATTTACGGGCAGGCAAGAGTCGTTTGAGCGGCTTCAAGTTGCTGGCAGGAAGGTGAATAATGAGTTGTCGAGTGATCTCTTGAGCCTCCAGATGCAGTGGTTGTATATTGAGAGATAATGCCCAGAAAATAAGTTATGTTTATGTTGCGTCCGATTTTAGGATTGACCCATTTTAGAATGAGATTAAGCAGTAAAAACTGTATAACCAGATAGAAATTTTTCTAAAATATAATTTTAAACAAAACTTTATTTTTGAATATAGCACGCAAATTTGGAAAAGTTAAATTTTTAAAAGATATTTTATCGAACATTTTCTAGAAGGTGTCCTATACTAAATGGGGAAATTCTATTAATATTTAAATTATGTGAATAAAATTATAGGTTATAGTTTTATTCATACATTTAAAATATTCATAAATGGTTTTAAAATAATTATTTAAAAGTCGAAAATATTTTAAAAAAAGAATAGAAAAAATAAATTTTAAGACAAGAAAGGTAATGGTTGGCTGAGTGAGAAGATTGGAGCAGTTCAAAACGTCCGTTTGCGAGCTGTTTGTGATGGAGAGGATTTATGTCAAATTATAAAAAGCATTTTTAACTCTATTTCTGACTTTAGAAAAGTTTTTTAAATTGTGAAAAAAACTTATTTAATTTCAAATACTAGTTTTGATCATTATGATTCATACTTTTATTATAACTATCAAACACAAAGCGGCATAAAAACACATTCAAACTGCTCTTAACCTTTGAGCTCTTTGAATTAATGCTAATTTTCCGATAAGAAAACATTGAAAAGTGATGTTTTTCTTTCATAAAAATTCCTCGAGGTGGCCTGATGTAGGTGTTTCAAACAATAATTTATTAAATAAAGCTCTTGAAAATTTCTCTTCACTAAAACTTTATTCTGAAGCCTCAACTATGAAAGCACTTTTTCCTACATTCTAGAGAGCATTATGACAAAGACCTTTCGTAATGCAATTTGCACCACGTCCACACCAGCATGTCGTGTGCCTTTCAGCATGAGTCATACTCGGAAGAGGGTGAGTGGAGACGGTGGAAAGACGTCAGCATCTGATCAATAGTGTCTCAGATCGAGACCTATGAATGCAGTAGATCACAGCATGATGCATTGATTGTATTTTTTGCCGACCATTAATTACTTTCGCCTCAGAAACACTTAGATGTCTTTACAGTGGCGATGAGTTGGAATGATGTGTGAATGAGCCACGTCTGAGAGATGATGGTAGGTTATAAATCACAAACCGGAAGTCAAAACGTTGATAGAAAGAGATTCAGGAGATATTGCTAGAGCCATAAAAACGGAATCTAATTTGGTCGTTGCAAAAGAAACTCTTAAATAAAAACATCGATAACATTTTTTCCTAGCATTTTATGTTACAATTAGGCTTGAAAAAGAAATTAAAATGTTTCCCAAAAAGTGTACTTTTCTCTGAATAAACGTGCTCTGCATCAATAATTCACTGCATGCGTGTGTCTCCATTGTGTCTATTGCGTCTCACTATGTATCTCTTTCTACTTCCACATTGATTTGGTACTTGTGCCTATTAAAGGAGCACTGTCTCGATGTCTGTGCACAAACATGAACCTTTGAGTGCGTGCCATTAATTATTAACTTCATCATCATCATCATCATCACCATAAATTGAATTAAATCGATGGAGGATCAAGCAAGACAAAGCTGATGTCAGTCTCTTTGCTCTTCTGGGCCAGTTTCCACAGCCCCCACCCACACTTGCACGCCCACAAACACACACACAAACAAACACGCGTACACATAAAGACACACAAACAGACTAGACTAGACACATATACACAGTTGCATAGAGATAAAAAACAGGAAAAAAACACAAAATGCACACAATTCACAGAAGTACTGTCGGCATACGCACGCAAAAGTTTAATCTGGAGCACAAACCGCACTTGGATCACACAATCACACCCAAACGCACCCAAACACACACAATCACACACAATCACACACAATCACAAACAATCACACACAATCACACACAATCACACCCAATCGCACACAAAAGCATATAAAAACAAACCAAAGTCGAAAAAGATACACACAAAAACATTCAATTTAGCTAAATATTTTATTATTCTTATGCCCAAATTAAACTATCAATCATTTTTATTATTTTTCTAGTCTAGCAGAATGCGATAAATTGTTGAAGTTGGCGACAAAAAGGCTGACACAAGAGCACAGCAGCATTGAAAGTAATGACGCGAGCTCATAATAACGCCTTCACTCTCCAATATAATCACCCGGGCAACAATTGGCGAAAGTTTATGTCCATAGTTCTTTTCTATATGTGCGTCAATGGGAGAGTTTATTAAATATTGAATATCTTTTATATTTTTTGGTTTGTGATGGCTTCACTTCATTTAAGTGGTTTAAAGACTGTTCACGCCTCAAGGATCAAAACTGGCACAAAGCTCCAGCAAATGCAAAGATTTGTCAAAACTGGAAAAACCTGGAGATCTCGAAGTCTAAATGAATCCCACTGGAGACTCTGACATGGAGGCAAGTAGTAGTACTGAGTCGTGCTCTTTCACGCTCGAGTAATTTATGTGTGTGTGTGTGTGTGTGTGTGTGTGTGTATGTGTGTGTGTGTGTGTGTGTGTGTGTGTGTGTGTGTGTGTGTGTGTGTGTGTGTGTGTGTGTGTGTGTGTGTGTGTGTGTGTGTGTGTGTGTGTGTGTGTGTGTGTGTGTGTGTGTGTGTGTGTGTGTGTGTGTGTGTGTGTGTGTGTGTGTGTGTGTGTGTGTGTGTGTGTGTGTGTGTGTGTGTGTGTGTGTGTGTGGGTTTATTTGTATATTTATGTGTATAAATATATATGCATAATATATATAATATATGTGAGTGTGTGGAAGGTGGTTGTTTAGGCCGTATGTGTCGTTTTTTTGGGACCATGTGTTTATTTTTGGCATTTGTGTTCTTTTAATTATCTTAAAACTCTGTTTTCGAAATGTCCAACTTATTAATTCCAAAGAGAGAGAAGCAATCAAGATTTTAAGAAACGAGAACTAACAAGTCCGATCGTAAATGTCTCCTCTTCTACTAATGAAAAATTCATAAATTGCGTTATTGGAAGGTTTTCGAAATGAAAAAGAAGAGGAAATAAGTAGTTTTTATACATGGTGTTTTACGGACCAGATGTTTTTGATTTAGCTTTAAAAATAAAATTTATACTTTTTAAAATGGGTTGTTTTAATTCTTAAAATGATTTTTAAAAATAAATTATCGGATGTTTGCCCAGCATCTCATGTAAAAAAAGACCGAGAAAATATGTTGTTGAGGCTGGACTGGAGTGCGGTTATCTGCCTCTAAAAACATGATGATAAATGATACTACTAAAACTCGAAGGAGCCACAATACAAGCGGTCTAGGAAGATAAATTCAAAAGCGGATTTCAAAATGAATATTTAAAAATTTAAGTGTAAATAATGGTTCAAAAATAATTTTTGGATGTTTTAGATGTGTTTTAAACGTTCATATTACCTAAAAAAAACATTAAAATTATTTTATTTTTGAATTACAGGTGGTTACTAGCCATGAAACCACCTTAAACAGATCTTAATCGAGCCCATAAGCTTTGAGAAACGTTAACTTTCTTTCATCATGGCGTTGTCTCGCTTACACTGGCCTTCTATCAAATATGAAACGTGAGCTGGAAATGGAAGGGAGCAGAGAGTTTGGAGCCTGAGAAACTTTCAATACCAAAAAATGAAATTTGAAGTTATACTTTAAAAATAGGAATAAAATATTTAAAAATATTACTTTGAAAGAGAATAATCAAGCTATAAATTTCAAAAATTGAAATATTATTGCTGAAAAGATGGATAAAAAAGCAGAAAATTTAGCGTAAAAGGAACAGTCTCAAAATAAATCAAAGAGCAAAGGTGGATTGTTTCAACTGGAAAGTCTGAACTACGGGTCCATTGCTGCATCCATCATCCGTGTTTTGACCGACCAGTGACGAGAGCTTTTCACACCACTCTTCTCTCCCATACACAATTAGCCAGCTTTTGACAAATTCGTTAAATAAAATATCAACTTTTACACCTATTTAAAATCAGTTTGAAGAAAAATGTATTTAAAGGTTGAGAAAAGTTTTTATGACTTATTTTTATGATTTTATTTATGGGATATTTATACTAAAAAATATATTTAAAAATAAAATAAAAATAATTACAACTTTGAAGCTTACTAAGTTATTTGTTCCACACTTCCGATTTATAAAATTTTAAAAGTTGTAAAATAAATTATGGTTTTCTCGAAAAAACATGTTTTAAGACCATTTCTGTTGTTTCAAAGATCCTTTAAAAATGATGATTTTTATAGTTACATATAAAAAAATATTTTCAGATGAATAATTCAGCGAATCAAAAAAAATAATATTTAAAAAATTTAAATTTAAATAAATTTTTTCGAAAGCTCTATTTAGTCTTTAAAAAGTCCTTTAAATGCTTGAAATGTGAAGACATTTTGGTTCTTTATGATAAATGTTTTTACACTAAATATACTTACACCATTTTGAAAATATTTTAAAACAAAGAATTCACAATTTTTTTCAAGACTTGAAAATAGGAAATGTTATTGAATGGTCAGTATTTCGGTGAGTAGAAATCAATAGAACCAAGTAAATGCAACCCCTTGAGATGCCCGATGTAGGAAAGCTCATGAGAACAAAAGTATGTAGGAGACTTAAAAGATTGCTTCCTTTCCTTTTAGTTTGCTTGTAATGAGGTGGTTTCAGCTTCCCACGCACTCCATCAAAGGCATCCAAGGCAGGTTTGTACTTTTCACTTCCACCAAAGGAATTACTCATCTCACTAGACCGTCTGACTGGCTGCTTTTTTGGGAGATATAGAGTAATAAATGTTTAGCTAATAGTAACGGATAAAAAACTTTGAAAAAAAAGTATTTATTATCATAATTTTTATCATTTTGAAAAAAATAGCGTGAGACTGTTTCGTGAGGGTTGTTTTGAGAATATATAGAAGAATTTTATAGACAAACCTTGAAAACGATTTGGAGTTTGAATATTCTATTTCGCTGGAAATGAAGGCATTAATGTCTTATCATATTTCTTAAAGAGCAACTAAAGTTCCAGAAGCAAGTTTCATAGTGCTTTCGATCACCTTTTGGACACATTTTGTTACCTTTTTAAGGAATTTAAACCAAAGTAGCTATTTTATTGCTTTTAAAAAGCTCATTAACAGAGTTCATTTTAAGAAATTCTGAATTCTTTATTCTTTAAGTACTTATTTTTTGGTAAAAAAATTATTTTTCAAGTTTATTTTCTGGCTTTTTTCGGATAGAAACGATTTTTTAAATGCATTTAAGCATTGCTTTCATTTCACTTTGCCACTTGGGAGAGCTACAGAAAGGACATTTTTCCAAGAGTATAAAATAAATGCAATGATAAACTCTAGACTCTTTTATTTTATTTTCACTAAATTTAGCACATTCATACACCACTCTAAATTTGATTCACTTTCTTAAACACACTCACAAACACTCATAAACACACAAAAATACACACAAACACACACACACACACACACACACACACACACACACACACACACACACACACACACACACACACACACACACACACACACACACACACACACACACACACACACACACACACACACACACACACACACACACACACACACACACACACACACACACACACACACACACACACACACACACACACACACACACACACACACACACACACACACACACACACACACACACACACACACACACACACACACACACATATATATATATATATATATATATACATACATACACACACACACAAATTATGTGTTGAGCCTAGAAACATGTGGTGATTATCTCTCAAAGAGTCTACATGAATGTTTATTGGGAGTCTGGAGTTTTGCGACTTGCGAACTACTTTGTGTGCATTTCAAGAAGCCCCAAAGAACTGCCTTCCAATCACACTCAAACGCCCAGAGTACTTTTCATTTAAATTTCATTTAAATTCCAAGTCACCATACGACCCGAACCCTCACACGACCACCACAACCACCTCTATCATTACCACACACATGGTTGCTATCATTAACATGATTCTATCTTCATTATCCTCATCATCATCATCATCATCATCATCATCCTCATCATCATCATCATCATCATTTTCATCATCATTTTCATCATCATCTTCATCATCATCATCAACCTCATAATCTTTTTCATAATCGTTATCATCATCATCGCCACTACCCACATCCTCATCACAGCCTTCGTCATAATCACCAGGAAGTGAACAAGCAAAGTCAATCTAGCCTCAGGCTGTCTGCTTGTATGACAATCTTTTTGCATGCCTGTGTGACACTCGATTTGTCTGCTTGTATGTTCGCATCATTAAACGCCTCAGAGCATATAATTTATATTATATAACATAATAGTCTTTATATTTGAAGAATAGTTTTGCAACTCATTTTTAAACTCGTTTCGAATCATATTTTTTCAATAGAATTTTCCTAAAATTGTCCTCATGACATACCAAAGTGTCATTCACATAGCTCGAAAAAATTAAAATTGAATATAAATAATATTAAAAAACATAATATAATAAAATAGAAGTAATGCAAAAAATCAATAATAATGACAGCGATGGTAAAATCTTTTTGTACGCTTAACCGTCATATTTCTTCGAAATTTAAAATAAGTACTTGTTATGCCATACGGACCAATTTATTCAAGTTTTTCACAAAATATTTTTTAGGATTCATTACGGCTTCAAGATGTATGTAGAATATATGAAATATTAAAAAGAATAAAAATAATAGAAAGACAAAATATAAATAATTACATGAGACATTTTTTTACTTTCCTTGTCCTTCCATAGCAATGCCACCAAAAATAAACACGCGAACAGCATTTAAATAGTGAGATTGTGTATCACCCCATGGTTGCGTTCTCGTTGGTGGCACTAACCACATCCGATCGAATAAAAATACTATAGCGCTCCACTCCAGAAATCGCTGCATGATTCACACACCGTCACTTGAAGTGCTTTCGCATCAAAAATACACAGTGTATTACAAACTAGCTATTTCGGCATGCGAATGTCACTTTAACGGAAAGCTGGAAGAAACCTTCAAAAATATATTTCTACGAGACAATCTACCAGCTGTATATATCAAAAGCATGAAATTGCAACACCACGGAAATGCGAAATCAAATATACTCGACAATCCGGTCCAAAACAAATGTTTGTAAAAACAAAGCTATTCACTAATCGAATTGTTAGGCACACAAAATGAATAAAATTCCATGTTTGGAGATGCTTCAGAGAGCGACGACCGCCTGCCTTCCCCTCTGCAACCTAGCGTGACGAAGTTGCATCCATCCATTACTACTACAGATCTGCTGAGTCATGATGACGTTGTGCTTGAGAATGATGATGATGGTTGTGGTAGTGATGGAGAGGATGAATGGCCTAATGATGATGATGGTGGTGGTGGTGATGGTGAGGATGAATGGTCTGATGATTATAGCATTGTGGAAATAATAATGACGAGAATGGTGGCCACTCGGCATGAGGGGTGCTAAAAAGTACCTTTAGAGCCATTTTGAAGACCATACGCATGAAAGCTTATATCATAAAAGTTATATTATATAAGTTATATGTCAATTTTGAGTCCACATAAACGTAAATATGAACGTATGAAACGACTCGGCCTGGCCAACGGTTGGTCCTAGGTTCGAGTGCAACCGATGCCCTAGTAATCCGTTGCGTAATCATCTAAATGGATTGCCACAATGTACCATGTAGATGTAGACAAACACATATTCAAATGTTTGTGTGTTTGTGTGAAATGTGTGTATGTTTGTGTATATGTATTTGTCTACATAGACACAATCAAACACACACGCACACACACAAACAGACACACACAAACAAACGTACACAAGCATTAGTGATTCATAAAGACCTGCTATGCTTCAACGAACAAGCTGAATCATCCGCTGGTGATAATGATCTTTCATGATAATCACGGTGATGATGAGGATTAAGATGAAGGTGATGATGAAGAGAATGGAAAGGTAAAGATGGTGTTGATGATAATGATGATTCAGATGAGGATGAAAACGAAGATGAAAAATGCAAAAGGCTTTTGAAAAAATGTTGAATAACTGTTCAAGAGAATTCTGGCTGATTCGGAAAATAGGCATTGAATGCAGAAGAGTAAAATAATAGAAGTAAAAATCAAAAGAATAAGAATAAGACCATGAGGAATTATTTATTTTGTTTGATAACGAAAGAATTAAAGTTTTAAGCTCCAACAAACACACACACATATATACACCAACAATCACAAGTACACATTCATACACACGCACACACAACTGAAATTCTTTTTATAAACGGTTTGCTACGTTCGCATTATCAGTTTAGTTCAGTAAACGCATATAAAAAAAATATAAAAAAATATTTGCATTTGAAAGTCTTCAATAAAGCAAAAAATAAATTATATTTCTAGCAATAAAGCTTAAAAAATATTTTAGCTTCCATTCAGGGTGCAAATTCCATGCAATATCCTAGTGGCTGGGTGGCTTCAAAACTAGATTGGCAATATTAAGCCATCAATCTTTCCTTTCAGAGTTTCGCCTTTACACTTTCGGTTATGATTACAGTTATTATCTGTCGTTTATAAGCTGAAAGTTTCAAACGATCTCTTAACAAGTTTGAAAGTCATGTATTTACAAGTTAGCTTGAGCCTTGCTGCGTGTTTTGACATAAGTTTTCCTAAATAAAAATTTTGCGAATTTGCTTCTTGGCTAGTATTGATGGGAAGCAAGTATATTATGACAATTGAGCAATGAGGTTTTAAGATCTTCAGAGGCGCCGAAAAGTACATGAAAAAGCAATGAAGATCAAAATACTGAATCATTCTAAAGGAATATTTATATTTTACATTTCTTATTCAAATTGTAAATACAAGGAAGTAGCTGTCATGCATATTAGGCATATGCACGCTTTGATTTATCTTTTACATTTACTTTATATCTTTCAACTGTCTTTGTATATTTTAAAAATCTTATTAAAACTAGTTTTCCAAAAGTTCTTGAAAAGTCTTGTGCCTTCAACAGGACTCATGGGAGGTTTGTAGGCGGATGGAGGCAGCAATCAATCAACGAGCGTAACGGGCTCACGATCGAAGACCTCCTGATCACTCACACCAATTCACCGATGAACAATTCATTTTCCATGTTCTAGATGCAAAATAATGTCGAATATTGAAGGCAAAAACACACCTTGAGAGATACATTCCGCAGACAAACAATAAATATTTTCCTCCGAAAGGCGCTTACCACGAGAAATGTTGATAATCAGCATGATAAATACAAAAGCATTAAGGTTGATTTATTCTATTTATTAATTTATTCACCGGGGTTACAGACGATGCTACGACTCCGTTAATCTCGTATAGTGGTTGTGCCCCCTCTCCATCACAGGAAAGCATCTCTGGGAGAATAACTTCATTTTGAAGTTGAGTGTATCAATGAAAAGTACCTAGTTGTAGGTATGAACTTCTAAATGTTATCAATTGAGTTATTTAAAAATTCCAACCACATGCTGCAATTCATCAGTTGGTAACCGTCGTTTCGGTCGCAAAACTTATAAACGAAGTGGCGAATTGTCTTCCCAATTGACCGAATTCTAGTAGCTTATCCCAGTCACCTTCTGCCATCGAATTCACTAAAAAGACGCTGAAGCAAGCGCTGAAGTAAACGCAACTAACAAAGAATGGAGAGGATTAAGTATTTTGACTGAATTAGTTATCGCGATAGCAAAGACAAAGATATTCGTTGTTTATGGCGAACTACTTGAGATAGCGCGTCTTGGAGTTGGCTCAAGGCAGGTTGTGGGGTTAAGTTTGGAAAACAGCGTGAAAAAAAATCCATGGAAAGAAGTTTTGGATTAAAATATCTTGACTTTAGAGACTTGTAAGGGAACAAAGCTTCCAACTAACCCACCCAATCCGCTCCATGCACACTGAATCTACTCCATCCCCGTTCCGCTCCCATTCAATCAATTTCCATCCCGGTTCCACCATCCTCAATCTAATGCAGATTTTTATATTCTTTGAATGTTTGATGTATTTTCTCAAGACTATCAGCATTTTCTTGAATAGAAAGTTTAATTGAATTTTAAAAACTATTAAAAGAGCAAATGTTGTTTTTTATTAATTTGAAAGAAAATGATAAATAATATTTCTATTTACACAAAATGCGAAAATTAGGCAAAAACTCAAAATATATTTTCATCTTGCTTTTATTTTTAATAAAAAGAAACAATTTGTATGTATTGTTGCCGCGAAATTTCCCATTATATTTCATAAAAATTCCTTTCTTTTTTGGGTGTGAAGATGTTTCACACACAAAACAATCTAATAGTTTTATTTTTTAACGGCTTAATGCCTATTTTGTAAAGACATGTTACTTAACGAAAAAATTGTTTTATAAAAAAAAACCATCAAAACCCTATTAGAAAGATGCTTCTAAAAATAATTATCGTTGCCTTTCCTACTTATGTTTTAACTTCCATTCTGTTTTGTTTATACCTCCCATGTAAACACTAAGATATTTGAATTTATGGCAATCACAGGGTATTTTGAACAACAAAGTTTCCATTTCTTTGATGTTTTATGCAGTACTTGCTCTTACTTTTTCGGCACAAAAAAAGAAACATATGCTTTACTCTGTTTTAATAAGCTTTTTTTTAGAGTTCTAATAATTTGAATTTTTTTTAAATAAAACAAACTTTTCATTAATGACCACCAGGTTAATTTATTGAGTAGGCAAGGAGGGGGGTGAAGGAATGTGATAGTAAGGTAAAGAGTGGTTGAGAGTGGGGCTCTATAATATGATTAAAATGAGGCCAGTGGGGTAATATAGGAGAAGGGGTAATAAAAGGAAAGCGTGTGTTCATAATTGGAAAGGGAAGAAGAAGCAAAACTAATGTGTCACTGTTCTTTTGCCTGCGGTGGAGACCTACGTTAGGAAAAACATTTTGCCAAGGTGTAATTTGAAAATACTTGTTTATTTCGCACAAATTATTATTATTACTGTTATTATTATTATTATCATTGCATTAAAAAAAATTATTATTACTAATAGTTGATAACAATAATGAGAATTATAATTATATAATAATAATAAATATTATTATTATAGTTTTATCATTTATAATATGTTTTTAGCATTATGAAGCAACTTCAAAACTATCTAATTAAGGGGATTTCTTTTGAAAATTGTCTCATGCCACACCACGTAATGAATGATTTTTTTTATAATTACGAAATTGGAGGAAATAGCATTGTATTCTTGAGCGAGAAGAGGTAGCTCATCTGGGTAGGTAATACATTCATGGCATTCGTTGTCGCCATTATAGGGAGATCCCAAAAATTAGCTTTTTTGTAAATGTATACAATTATTATTTACAGTTTTTTTTCTTTATTAATAGTTTTTCTCTTCTTAAAAGTGAGATTGAAAGTTATAAAATATTTGAAAAATTATTTATAAAAAAACATTTTTCGTTTATTTATCGAAAAATATGCTTTTTTGGAAAACTCCTATACTAAACGCACAAACCCTATAAGATATTTATGAATTTTTTCAGCAGATTAAAATACTCAAAACAAACTCTAGAGTCATTCTCACCTACTCGAAAACAAACAGCATGAAGCATGAAAGGTGTGTGGAGACTTCAAATACTCAAAAATATGAATACAATTTGAAATTAAAGTGGCTCAAAGCTCTGGTAATAGAATTCTTAATGAATTTGTGTGGCAGTTATAAGATCTTTATATTAAATGTTGTATGGAAAGTTTTTTTAAACACGATTTTTCAATAATCTTCCAAATCGATGGCGTGAATAATCCACCAGGCCATAATTACGTTGACACCTTTCTAAGTGGCTTCGGAATTCGGAAATTCTTTTTATTACTTTCTTTTTTGAGTTATAAACCTGAGTTCGCGCTTATTCAGAAAAATAAAAAACTCTTTCCAATTAAAATTTTAGAATTTTACTCGAAAATCATGGACTTTGAAAAGCTCTCTTAGGAAAAATCATTTCTAGCTCAACTCAATTATGAGTAGCGACGAATAGGCAGCATTCATTCATATTGAAAATGTTTGCAAGTGCTCGAACGTTTTTGAGAGTCTAAGGCAAACAGCCTATCCCTCAAGAAAGCTCCATAAAGCATGAAAATATTTTAAAAACCGAAATAAAAGTTAGTGGGGCATGATGCGCTTGATGGAGATATCAGCGCTGATTATGAAAGATATCATGTCGTTATTTTCCATTAAAAGGGCAAATAATTGCGTTATCTAGTCAGGAGAAATGTACGTTGTTAAGCAACGGTTTGGGTTAATGGTATTTCAGTTATGTCCAGTTAGTATCAATCCTGTATATATTTCGTGTTCCAAATGTTTTAAACCATATTCAAGTTAAAGTTATTAAATTTTTTTCGTTCTTGATTCGTTTCATCATCAAATTTTTCTGTGTACCTTTTATCAAATAAAACAAAAATATATATTATAGAATATATATCGAAATATATATATATTTCTGAATATCTATCTATATATATTTCTAAATATCTATATAGATATATCGAAATATACATATATATTTCTAAATATCTATCTATATATATTTATTTATATTCACCATATGTATTGTTAAGTATATAGGGGTGTGTGTGTGTGTGTGATGGGCAGAAGATAAGATGAAGTCACAAGAAGTTGCTGTTCTGAGTTCTCCTTGCAGTTCTGTTATAATCAAATTATTATCATAAGTCATAAATAACATTGAAAATACTTTTGATAAAATTTTCTTGTTTTTTACATCAAATGTAAGTTTGTTTCTTAAGCAAGTTTATGAGTTTGCTGTCAAATATTTACGTGAAGTTCTAAATATAAGAGCATTAAAACTCAATCAGCACAAACTGATTCCCACTACTGCTTAAATAATGACTCACCATAAACACAAAGAGTAATATAAGCAGTTGGACATCTTCTTTATTCAACATCCTAAAACTTCTGTCACTGAAAAGCTTTCAATCCGTCAATCCAACGCTGTTCTGCCGAAAACCCAGCACCCTTCACTTCGCATCAATTCAAGCAAAAAACAAGCATAAAGTCTGCAATCATTCTCACCATCATTTGTCTTCTCTACCTCATCACCACGACCTCGTTCCAGCCAAAAAGAATTTTAAGGTATTTTTAAGTGAGTGAAACTACCTTTAAAAAAGCGTTATCGACGCATCTGTGTAGCATTATGGAATAACTCTTTTTCAGTAATTTTTATTCAAGTTTTAGCGGTTATGAATCTGCTGCGGAAATATGCTTTGACTATTAAAAGGGCATTCGAATGTTGAAATGAAGATTCGAGCCATGGACCACAGTATAACAAATAATAAATTTAATTTAAATTGGTTTTGCATTTTTAACGATTCAATTTTTGTTGTTGCTAATAAAATGGATTCGTAGGTTTTGAAAGTTCTTGCCAATCGTATCATTTTCATCTGTTTACATTCTAGCTAGGTTTTTATAAAAATGTCATTGAAAACGCGTGAAAAAATATGTCGCTCAGCTTTATAAAATATTTTCGCAATTTTTAAACCCTTTATTACAGGATCGGCTTTTATAATATTACTTTTAAATACAACGAAAAAAAATTTATACAATTATTAAATACATAAAGGGGAAAATTGTCTAGGATCAACTGTAGATACATAAAGTAAAAATATTTTTTGTAATCTGACTTAGTAACAAGGCAAGAGATGCGCCGCACAAAAAGTGTATTGAACAAACAAGCAAGAACATCTCTAGAGCGCATACATCTAACCTCATTTGCCTCATCCGTCTGTATTAGTGTATATTTTTGTATGTGTGTGTGTTTTTTTTTTGCGTGCGAGATTGTTTTTATGTATATAACTCGGATTTTTATGATTCCATTTTTATTCCAAATCATGTTTTTCCTATTTTTCGGTTTGAATGCGATTAATGTTTCTTGAATGCGTGTCTAAATCTATGTACTTGCAATGGTGTTTGAAAAGGAATCAATATTCACTGGCAAATGTTTTCAGAAGTAACATGGTTTTTGGGATTCTCTTTAGGCGGAAAGAATGGAGGGGAATAAAACTGCTAGAGAAAAGTCACTAAAAAGAGGTACTTTATTGGAGAATAATTTGTCGTCCCTGCCTTAGGGATTTTATTTGTATTTTATTTCAAATTCATGGATTATTGCGTGGGAAGTCATCTCAACAAAGCACTCCAAATCTGCTCGCAAAGTTGATGAATGAGTGATTCATCAGAGGCCTTGCAACACATGCCAGGTACGGAGTTGTACCTAGTAATAAACATTATTATGAATAGACGCTTGGCTTACTACTAGATAAATAGAAAAGATGTAACAAGTTGATGACTTTAAAATAAAGTTAACTAATCAATGCCTGAGTTAATTGCCTTGTCGGTAAAACTTTAAACGTGCCTCGTGTTTTTTTTAGTTTCTAGTTCTTTTTGTCTTTTTTCAAATTAAAATTTAAGCTTTCCGACCCCAATCTAGGCGTGTTGCAATTTAAAATTAAAATCTTTTAATTTTTTTTTCAAGAGTTTTTGCTCAAAAAAGAAAATTTTTCAAGTTTTCTTAGTCTACTTCCATTTTTGAAAATGTCTCATTAAATTCTAAATTCAAATAAAATTTTTAAATGTTCGAAGGTTTCTTTTAAAATGACCTATTTTAGTATAAGAAGAATTCAAAGTTTCATCTTTAAAAAGTTTCTGGGTAACAATTAAGGGTCTACTCATCAGCACACATCAATCAAGTGCGTTCTCGAAAAGCACCTGTGCTGAAAAATCTATCAAGCGATTGATGTATGGATTTTTATTTGTAACACAATAAAGCGTTTATCAAGGCTGAACATAATTTATGAATTTAATCAATTTTTAGTATGTTTTATGCTTATTATAATTTGTCTAAACATTTAAAATACCTGCGTTTTTATGCCTGCATAGAACCGTTGCTTGAAAATACTGAAAAACACAATATCCTACTTTGCGATTTGTTTTTTCAATGTATTAAATGAAATCGTACAAAATATATAAAAGCGCATTCTAAGATTTTACCATTTTAAATTAGTTTTTACTTTTTTTAAATCTACTATATTTAAAAGCTTTGTCTCTAATGCACAAAAATCTCCGTGGAAAGATGAAATTAAATTTAAATAAAAATATTTTTCCATATCTTTTAAAAAATGCAGGGTTTTTTCATCAAATTTTTGCTTATTAAGTATATAATATAAGTATAAATATTTCAGAAAATTTATTTTAATTAATTATTTAACAATATCATCACTATTGACATCAAATCTTCATTATTAAACTATTAAAAAAATATTTAATGTCCTTATTAGTTGTTCAACAGATTGTTTTGTTTGGCTTAACACTCTTCACATCCTGCTTATTGTATTTGGAAACAAATATCCTATAGCGTTGAACACAAGTGAATTCAATATGGGAAAAAATATATGGATTTAAAAAGGGGTTAACCTTAAAACTTATAGATTTCTATAAGATATATCCTTTGAAGATCCTTACCCACGTACATTGGAACTATTCAAACTATGAAATTACAACGTTCACTCATTAGAACCATCAAAAGCACTCATTCCATCAAACCCCATGCAAAAATACCAGAGCAATAATGGCCTCCCTGATCAAAATAACGATGATCAATTCGAACAAACGACCCTTAAACAACGACCGGCATACATTTAAAAGGAAAACATTTATATCGTACCCTTGAAAAAAATTATAAATTATAAAACACAATTATACATACGTTCATTAACGTACGCTATTAAACGCATTAACACATATTAACACACATTATTAAACACACTTGCACATTCAAACACACATGTCCAAACAAATAGAAACAGCAGGTGTTGCATCAGCCTACGAGACAAGTAGTTATAGATGGATGATGGAGGGTGGGGGGGCCTTGCCACTGTAGTTTCTGCGGTGGCAGACTGATTACAGGACGCCTTTGATGTTACTGCTTGCAATAACAACAGCAATCGACACACTCACGATGAGTAAGCGTGTTTGCGTAATGCAGTGAGTGCAACGAGGCTGTTTGCGAGGATGTTATAAGGGAAAGCAAAAAACAAGATGAAGCGACAATAAAATTGTTTTTTAAAACCAAACTAAGCTGGAAAACAAATTATTACAACATCTTTGGTTTTTCAATTTAAAGTTATGAAAAATGAGCCTGAATAAGATAAATAATTTTTTTTGCAATTAACCTTTCCCACAAACACTTGCTCACACCTTCTCGATCTGGTGTTGAACTATCATGAGACATTTATCATGAACTATCTCCCCGACTACAATCAAAAGGAGATTGACTTTTAACCCTTTAATTGTATTCATGCCATGGTATATGTTTGTTCTCGTGTATGTATTTGTGTATTCACACGTATTTGTGTTCTTTAAATAAAAAATAATTTTTCTTGAATTGGAAAATTCAACAAATATTATGATTAATACATATTGATGAGATACTGGAAATCTAAAACCCAGACGACGAGCGAGAAAATTGGATTTTAATTAGAAATAGAAAAATTTCTCGAGAAGTTTTCTGACAATGAAATAATCAGCGTAATGGGATTGAACCTCGTCTGTCACTTTGAATCCTGGTTTTTGAGTGACTGTGCATTTCAGGCACTGCCAAGAGACGCCAAGAATAGGAATAAATTATTGTCGAGAAACCTGTGGACTCGATAAAGCCTTTCGTGTCCATTAAATCCGTTCGAGACAATGTATTTCGAGTACAATGGGGATTATTTGGGGTGTTACGTAAAATATTTTTGAAGTTATTGTGAAAAGTTTCTAATATTAAAAACATTTTAGCGTTCACAAGCATAATGATAAATCATAGACAACTTTAAAGAGTATTACCAAATTAACAAAATTGAATGTGAATGTTTCAGGCATTCTAAAATTTAACGATTTTTACATCCGAATAAAATAATAAAAAACATTTGGCTTTCACGTTGATGCCAAAAATCGGAATCTAAAAGGCATTTGATCCAACGCCTCAACATCCAAGGTTGGATTATTCGTTCTAAGTTCGTGTGCAGTGATGTGCAAACATATATTACAGTTACGCAAAAATAATAACACTGGCAGGGGTGGACTGGAGGGCTGGTCAATTTGCAATTACTGCTAATTATACCCTGGGGACTTGATTCAACATAGGTGTCTGTCTCTATGTTGGTCTTTATTTGCTTTCTTTTGTCAGCTTGTGAGTTTTTTGAAAATTATGTTTTTTAGATTTATTTGATTCTTTCTTCAGACTCTTTGAGGAGCCGTTCAGCTGTTTGTTTTCAAGTTTTTATGAGTGGTTTCTCTGAAGATTCTAGCCTTAAAGCATGAAAATAACAAACACTGCAGAGGCTTTAACAACCAAATTAATTGAAATAATTCCTTGTTTTGAACCTCTCAAAATTTACTCTACTTTATATCAAACAACTCTGTATGAAGAATCCACTGAAAGGGATAGAATACCAGCTACATCGGAAAGCTGAGTTGTTATACGTGTCCATCAATATGAATTGCCATGTGGCAGTTCAAATTAACAAATCTTATTTTGATTTATAGCTCTCAAAGTTTCTCAAGTGTTATAATATTCATACTTTGATTAACAACCTAAAAATTTTAATTAAAACAATTACAGTATGTTTTTATTCATGAAAATTTCATAAGTTTTTAAAAGTTGTTGAAAGTTTTTTTCCATAAAAGTTCTATTGAAAAAAGTTTGAAATTAAAAAATAAATCAGCTTAATTTGTCTAGAAAGATAAAAAAGCATTTTTGACAAAAAATAATTTTTTTTTCTATGAAATATAAAGCAAATAAAAGACTATAACTAGGCAATAACAAAGACTAATGGACAACCATGTCTATAATTAAATTGTCTGCCTATTCTCATTTTAGATAATTGTTTTTTAAAATTTAAAAATGATAAAATAATAAAATATGATAAAAATACTGAAAATAATAATCATAAACTACTTTAAAAATTATTAAAATACGAAAAAATGAGAATCTAAAAACATTAATAAAGGTTATAAAAATGTCTGTCCTATAAAAAGATAAAAGCCTTTTTGCAATCAGAACAAGCTTTAGAAATGGTTTAATCAATCACTCAAGCAGTCCACAAGAGACGGTCTCAAATGGGGTTAGACGTAATGGATCGGTGGGAAGTTTTGTCATGAGAACCACGGGAAGTTTGAGGTTTACGTACGAATATCATTCACGCTTGTAAGCCTGCAAAGGTTATGCGATGCATTGAACTCAAGATGGAGCTTTACAGTAAGACATGTATATGACAACTAGCTAATGAGGAAAATTCTTATTTCGTAATTCAACTTTTTTCTGTATTAAAAACTTTGTTGCATGTTTAAAAATAGACGAACGTGTGTAGTGGAGACCAGAAGTAAGGGTTGATAGACTGCTGTATCTTGTGAATAATGAAAGATCTGACGGCTACTAATGCAGCGATGATGAATGGCCATTGACATGCTTAGGCAGTTCTTGCCTGACGTGATTTCAGCTACGATGTTTCGTCTTTTTAATGGAGTTGTTACTTTCCTTTTTAACAAAATAAAAATGAGAAAGACCAGTATAGTGTAAGACTGAACCAAAACTTCAACACTTTCTAAAGAACTTCTCGAAATGTCTTGATCCCTCCAGAAAGATAGTTTAATTAAACTTGTATTGCAGTCACTCGCTCACTCACCACGTCTCAAGCCACAACAAAATAGATTTATGGCTCTAAATGAGAAGGAAGTTGCTTTCTAGAATTACTATTTTAATGGAAAAATCTATTTAGAAAAAGTATTTTTCAAATGTACTAGATATTTTGCTTGATTAGAATTAAATTTTAATGAATGTATGTGAAAACCTAAAAAGAGAAATTGAATAAAAAACTCAAGTAAGTGAACTTTTTGAAATTTTAAAATAAGTTTTATGTCTTTACAATAAAAAGTCTTTTAGTGATTTTATGCCATTTAAATGTTTTAAAAAAAATCATATACCTCATGCAAATAATGCAAACTGACTAAATTATTGTGCTTGTGGGTGAACTTTTTCAGCAATAATGATAATTTTTATTTATTTATTATTTTATATACAATTCGATCTTACTTTGAAATTGAAATTGTAAAGAAATTAGTTTTTAACTAATGCACATATGTCGAAAAAATTCATTTTTAAAACACAATATCTTGTCGTTATCGTTTTTAAATAAAATATTTTCACAAAATGAGTTTTATTCATAAAAGTTGAGTTTTTTTTATTAAAACAAATTTTCTAACTATTGTAAATGGTATAGCAGAAAAATAACACGGGTGTAGGGGATGGGAAGAAGGAAGAAAGAATGAGTTTTCAAGATTTATTTGGTTACCCTACTTCCCACAAAGCGGAGTTCTTTTGAAACTTAAGTGCCTTGAATCGTTAAGACAAACCACTGCTCATCCCACACGTCCGCTATTGTGCTTCTATTGGCGAATGGACCAGTGTGTTTGTGTGTGTTTGTTTGTGTGTGTGTGTGTGTGTGTGTGTGTGTGTGTGTGTGTGTGTGTGTGTGTGTGTGTGTTTGTGTGTGTGTGTGTGTGTGTGTGTGTGTTTGTGTGTGTGTGTGTGTGTGTGTGTGTGTGTGTGTGTGTGTGTGTGTGTGTGTGTGTGTGTGTGTGTGTGTGTGTGTGTGTGTGTGTGTGTGTGTGTGTGTGTGTGTGTGTGTGTGTGTGTGTGTGTGTGTGTGTGTGTGTGTGTGTGTGTGTGTGTGTGTGTGTGTGTGTGTGTGTGTGTGTGTGTGTGTGTGTGTGTGTGTGTGTGTGTGTGTGTATGTATTTGTGTTTGAGTTTAAAATTTTATGTGTTTTATTGTGCACATATAAAATCTTACTAACATGTGTAGTTTTGTTTACATGTGCGTATAATTGTGTCTGAATAGGGCTGTAATGTGTTTGTAACTGTGTGTATGTTACAAATCCACTCTTCACAACTACAATCTGCTGCACAGTGTGCACACATCAGTTCAGTATCGAACCATCGATTGGTAATGTCTCTCAGCAAACCTAGCTGAGGGATTAGTAATCATCCATAAGAATACGCTTAAAACAACGAACGGAATAAACGACCAATAGTGACTCAAGTTTACTCTTTAGCAAAGCATTGACAATTCTTGATCAGAAAAATGAGTTTTTAATTTCAAAAAGATAATTTAATTTGATGAAAAAATAAAATCGAATATTTATTAGAGGGTAGTTTAGGTATGAACTTTTTAGTGAAAAAATGTTTCAAAAGGCATTTTAAAAACAAAGTTAAACCAAGTAACTACCTTGTAACCTATCCCCAAGAGAAGGATGGAACGGTCTACTCCAAGTAGATCTGATTCTGTGTGCAGTTGAGACTAGGTGTATATGAGATAGAAATGGTACCTTGCAAGATCCGCTTTCAAAGATGAAAAATAGTTTTTTAAAGAATTTTTTAATGGTTTAATAATTATTCATTGGATTCTTCATCAAAAGTAGCATTTTAGTGCTGCAACAAGCCATTTCTTTTTTTCCCGTTTTTGCATTTGTCTTTAATTCTCTATTGACACTTGCCATTCATCACACTCCACAGCTTTTCTCGTTCTCTCATATTCATACACAGCAATTTTTTTGCAGATTACTTTTTTCTTTCTTCTCCAACTTCTTTTCATCTTCCGTGCTTTTTTAAAAAACCAATGCGTCAACGGTTCTATGACTTGGAAAATAAATATTCTTACTTTTCAGTAATATTTCTTCTTTTAAAATCGTGTGTTCAAGCCATCTCACAGAACGTGATGTTTCTTTGGCACTTGCTTTCTATTAAAACTTTGGAAAGAAATAACTTTTCAAACACTTTTTAATTGAGTTTTTTTAATAAAAAAATTAAACTATTTTTGGTGATTAAAATCTTTAAAAATCAACATTAAAGATTTTTTTCTAAAACTGAAAAGTTTCTTAAATAGACGTAAAAACAGTGAAATGTCGTCTTAATAAAATGTATTTACAATTCTAATGAACATTAATTTATCACTGAGAATCTTAAAGAACTGTTTCACTTTTTACTTTTTTTCACTTGATTGATAGCTTTCTTCCGACCAGTGATCCACAGAGCAATGCATTGTTAAAGGCTTGTTAAACACGACTTGAGCATTAACTGGAATATATTAGTCAAGTATTCGTATCAAATTCTATACTTTAAAAGTTTTTTGATTAAATTTTTTATATTTTCAAGTTTTAACAGTAAATCTTTTTTTTTTTAAATATTAAAAAATAACGTATAAAGTTTTTTTAATATATAATTTATCTTTTTATTTAGGTCTCAGCAATTTGTGAAAAAAATTTACCAAATAACTGGACTGATGCTTCCATCAGTGTTGATTTGATCATTAATTTCATGGAGTAGCTCATTTATAAAAAGATGTTAGAGTAATGGAAAAACATAAACACGCAAATTAACGTAAAGAAATAAAAACCCAAAAACACACAAGAATAAATGTATACACAACAGCCAGAAACAAAAACACAAACTCATATAAAAAACATAATAACTCATACACATATAACTACACATTCAAAAACATAAAGAAAAAAACAAAGAGGTCATTTACAATTTTCGCTAATAAAGATATCAATGTAAAGGTAAACATTGGCAATGTGGAAGGGAGATAACATTACAGCAACGAAAATAAAATAAAAAGCGGGCTACCAGGGAAGAATGCGAGAATTTCCATTTAGTAATGATTCAGTAAAACTCGACATTTAAAAAACATTTACTGTTTTAATTCCAACCGAATATCTTTTTCACAGCCATCCACTCATTTAATTTCTACCGCCTGGATTCTTCTCAAACCTTCATTACTGAACAGAAACAAAATTTTCCGTTTTTTCTGTTTGTGGTATTTAAAACCATAAAAGTTTTTCTTTTTGCTTTCAACAATCCCCATCAAAAGTCGGGTTGAGCGACGGGGTTAAAGGGAAATGCTCATTTTATAAATATTGAAGGAAATTTGAAATGTATACCTTAAAATATCAAAATCTTTAGAAAATTCTGAGTAATTATTTTTTCAAGTTTCCGAAAACAGAGGTATTATTTCAAGGAATGGTCTCCATAGACATTCGAGTTATTAAATAGACTGTTGAACACATTTTCGAAATAAAAGCTTAAATAAATTTTTTAAAAAGAAAAATTGATAGTGCTCTGAAAGTATGTATATCCAACGAGTCTGGAAGGTTACAGTAGTTTTAGTTTTATTTTTAGGAAAAAGGCATGTCTTACTCAAATTGTAATTCAAATTTTAAATTGCAGGTTTATGTTTTCCCCTCTTGAACCTTCAAGACTTGTTTATATTTTTGATCAATGTCAACAACAATAAAAGATAATTTTGAATATCAAGTTTTATTTTTTGTTGAAGTTTACCATCGATTTTTCAAAGAGCTCATACAGCATATATACAGAGCGATATCTCTAGGATCTGAAGGCCAGAACATTAGAGCAAAGTTTTAAAGTAAAAATAATTTTTTCTAAAGACAGTATAACAAGAAAACTGAAATTAGATTTCAAAATGAAAGTTTATCTACTTAAGAGTGTCTGTTCGAGATTTAAAAAGTAAATGTGTTGTCAAAATTAATTTTATAACAAAATATAAAAAATTCCAAAATGATAAGAAATTTTAAATTGCAGTTTGATAAATCGAATTTATTATTTCATATTTTTAACTACCAGTATAAAAATTTAAATCAATAATCTCATAAATTATATTTTTTCAACATTAATTACTGTAAATAATTCATATAAAAATATGTTTAATTACAGTAAATAAATTATATAAAAATATGTTTAATTACAGTAAATAATTCATATAAAAAATGTTTGAGTAATAATAATTTGTATGAAAATAAAAGTAAGATAACCAAGCTTATTTTGATTAATGAAATCTAAAAATAAAACAAAAGAAAAACAAAAACGATCGATTTATCGATTTATTATTTAACTGGCGATAAAGCCGATAGCGCCTCCTTGACTGCAGAAGCATACAAAACGTATTGACGTTTTGACACACGAGTACAAGCATAATTTATGTGTATGTTTTGAGGTGGTTTTGCAGTCCTCTTCTCGCTAGCTACTAAGCGATGGTAGAAATCGAACTAATCATTTTCCTAGTTTTATACGTCGTAATGATAATGGTTGTCAATTTGCTGTCATAGCACTCAATTTACGCGAAATGAACATTTTGAAAACATTTTTATGGGTCTTCCATTAGTTTTTCTTCTAAATCCTGTTATATCCTGATGCATTTTCGAATATTTTCAAGACGAATTGACCGAAAATTCTGTTCTTAGCAACTTAATTTTTCCTTAAGCAGAGATGGTAGTTAAATGCGTCGTTAATCTTACATTTCCCATAATATATTGCCTATAAAAGTACATTTCATTGAACACTAGGCCTTAGCGACAAAGTATTAACTAATAAAATAGCTCATTAAATACAAAAGCCCTAACTACACAATATTAAGAACACTTCAACGCGTTTGGCCGTTTTGATTACAACTGAACACAATGGCTTCGTTAACGACGACGCTGCAAAATTCTAATGGCGGTTATTAGCCCGCAAAAGGGCAGTTTTCTTCTCCGGAGGAAAAATAAGTGCCGATTGATGATCTTCCTGACCACTCCCGAATACGCTGTCTTTATCTCTTGGAGTTTTTGTCTTAATGCATGCTTATATGTACAATGTGGGTAATTAAAATAAATAGGTCTGAATTTCAGAAACTTTTTACCGTTTTGACTGAAAAAATGACAATTTTTAGATTCTAATGGCTTTCTTATGTAATTTAATTTTTAATTTTAAAAATTGAGATTTTTTATACTACGTATTCAGTATTGATTTTTGTTGATTTTATATTTCTTCCACGATCCAAAAGAAGAAAAACAGTTTTTAGTATCGAAAAGCAAGGTTTTAGTGCAAACATTATAAAGACGCCTTTGTGGGTCAGGATATTGCAGGAAACTTGAAACTACAAAAAAAACGAAAAACAATTTCACGTTTTGAAAAATTGAATTAATATTTGGTGAACTTAAAAGTAGTTTTTGAAATTCAAAATGTTTAATTTATTGAAATAATTAATAAAGATTGATCCTAACTTATGGTTTTTAGGTAAGAACGGAAATTGAGAACAATTAAATGATATATTTAACCCGTTCATGCCTAAAAAGAATTTTGTAAAATTCAGCATACAAGGCCTCATGCATAACCTCTAATGCTTTTTTGTGTTCACAGAGAATTTTTGGTTAAATGACTAACTAATAATTTTTGTAATACATATTTTTATTTTAAAAAAGCTTTATAATGTAATTTTTTTATTGCATTGGTGATAATCAGAATGAAAGCATTTATAGTTTTTACACTTTCATTATGTGAATGACTTTCAGAAATGCGCTCAGTTTTTGCATGAAAAATTATGAAAATAAGTCTGAATGAGAATTTGTTGAATTTAAACTTATTTAACTTTTCTCTATAAAACACGAAATCAACTTGTCGAAAGAATCGATTGTTAAAGCGTGTTTAAAGAAATGAAAATGATTAATAGTTTATACAATATTTGAAATGTATAATTTTACGTATTGGCCGAAAGTTTAATTTTGATAAAACAATCAAATATTTTATTAAATTATTGAACAATATTTTAAATTTAAAAAAATTTACACTATTTTATATATTGAAAAAATAATAAATTTTTACTAATTTTTAAGTCTATTAAAAACTCTAAATCCTTTTGATGCTCAACATTTAAAACAAATTCTAAAATTATTCTAAGCATAGATGTTTTTTCATGACAACAAAAAACGTTTTTTCTTATTTTTATTCATTTAAAATTTTTTTTAAAAGTAGTTAATTTTATTTTTCATAATAAGTTTCAGTTTTTCAATTAATGCAAACTTAATGAATTAGAAAAGTTTTATCTAGAAAAAACCGCAAGATCTTAAAATAAAATATTCATGCTTTAATAATATGGAAAAATCTTTAAGATTTAAGCAAACAATTCCAAGAGTTGATGAAAAAAAAGTGTTAAACAAATTAACTACCAATTACATTGTCAAAATATTTAAAACTTTAATATATATTGTAGAACAAGATTTAGACGCTCTATTTAACCTTCTTTTTATTCCATAAACAAACTATTGTCTATATTTAAATGATTCTGTTTAATTAAACCCTTTCCATGTTTGTGGACCTTTCTCGCATTATTCATAAACACACTCCCAGTGCTGTTAACTTCACGTGTCTGTCATAGCTTATCGAGAGTTCAACAGTTTATACATGAATAACTAACAATTGAATATTTAAAACTTTTTAAACAACAGCCAAATGCTGTTTGCTTCTAGAAAATTGTCAAAACAATTTTTATTCTTTAGAATAACTCAAAAAGTTGTTTTGAAAGCATCAAAAACTTGGTACACTGAAGCCTATTAATGAAGGCATCAGATCAAAGAGTTCTCTCATCCAGCCAATCCAATATTTAAAAACATTGAAGCAAACAGAACTAGCTTGACTTATTATAATTGGTTTTCATTATCTCACCTTAGATGAATGAAAACTATATATTAATAATAGTTTTAAATTATCTTAAGCACGCTAAACGAACTTGAAGAGAGGTTTTGTATAAAATGAACTTAATTTTATTTACACGTCTATTCCTTTTTCTTAGCAGTCATTATTATTCTATCGATTGACAATCTAGTTTAATTTGTAACGTAAAGCTTAATAAAAAATTTAACCTTAAAAAATGCAAAATAAATAAAAAATCAAAAGGGTCGAACCTCATGTGAAGTTTATTTTGACATTCCTCTATATTCTTTACTATATCGATATTTCTTCTTTTTTTAAAAACTAATATAGCTATGACTTGGTAGGGCCAATTTAATAATTTAGAAAGAACTTTTTAATGTATTTTAAAATTTCCGGTTCTTCAATCAAGCCACAATTTATCTTTTCAGTTTAAATATTCTACTAGAAGTTTTATCAAAAAACTCTTGTCTTTTTCAATTTTTAATTTTAAAAAAATTAATTAACTGAAAAATCTTTTCAACTTTTTAATATACTTGCATCAACTAAAACCTTCAATAAAATTTAAAATTAAAGTCTATTGAGCGTGGAACCTCATTAAACTTCGCCTGCTTCACGAACATTTAAAATGCCTTTTGCCATAACCTGTAATAAAACTCAAAAAGCTTTTATTAGATTGGGTTCGAATGGGGTGTTAAAGGTAGTCGGGGTTTTAAATAAATATTTTATGCTTTGCAATGGGTTCTGAATTGAACAGAGGTGTCGGAGGAGTCATCAAAAGTTTGTTAGACTTGCCATCAGAGCTTGAGTAAGACAACTAGCGCTTGCTTTGAAAACGCTGTTCTTTTATTGCTGCTTTAAACCATGAACCCCTCTAAGAGATTAATCGTAATTGAACAAAACTACAAATTCAAAAAAATATATTCTTGCATTTTTAAATAAACATGTGTTGAATGAATCTTACATCTTTAAAAAAAAAGATTTTGATCTTTACATCTAAAAACAAAATTATTTTAAAAGCTTTTTTGCATCTATAAATCATTAAAAAAACAATTTTTAAAAAGTTGAACTGAGTCTATAATAACTTAACTTAGTGCAAATATCTTATATTTGATAAACTAAAAATTTTCTTCTAATTATTTTATGTTAAAAAATTATTTGTAAAAAAATTCTATAAAAAACTTTACATTATACAGAAGCGTTTTTATGGCTCATGATTCAGGAGAATATTGAATTAAAGAAAGCCTATCATGCACGACTTATGACGAAGATATTGCTAACAACTTCTTTTCGCTCCATTGTCACTATCGCCTTTAACTCATTTCCTTAACTCGCTTTTAAGGCATTCTTTATTTTTATTAATAAAAAATAATTTGAAACGTAAGGTTATCATTTTCCATAACCGTCGTAGCGAAGAAATTAAGATATAAAATTTTTTTTCTTCACAGGGCTCAAGTTTTCTTTTCTCAAAGATATCTTTGCTACTAGGGTGTGTTAGAAACGAACAAACGACCTATGCATATGAGCCGCGAGTCGTTAACCTCTCGACCGCTTGTAATTTATGGAAACTTTAAACAAGCTGTTCTTACTCATCAATAACTGTCACTACCACCATCATCATCATCATTAGTACCCTTTCATCATCGCCCTCGTCTTTATCCTCATCACACTTTTTTCCATTTTTCCCATTTTTATCATCATCACAGTCTTCATCATTTTCTTCTATACGACCATCATCATCATTTACATAGCCATCACCTAACTGGCCATCACTTATATAGCCACCTCCTGCATCACCACGCTCACAATTAGCAGCGTCATCGTCTCCACCACTGAGACTTGGGCCACATACTATTGATTCTTGACCATGCACGCACATCACTCAATCCACCTTCATCCTCTTTTGCTCTGAAGGGTCAATCTCACGATACCCATGAATACATTCATGATTCTTTCGAAAGCAACACGTATACAGGGTACTATGGTACTAAAGTTTGTTCGGGTTTGGAACACATAGAGTTTTAGTAATTGTTTTCTTCTGAAATTTAATTTATAGGACTCAAAGAATATTGTTTTTCTTAATCCTTTTTTTGAAAGATAATCTTTCTCGTTTTTAAGGTTAATCACTAAAACGTAAAATGATCAATAAAAATGTAAATAAAAAACAGACGTATTATTAGATATTATTAAATAATATTAAACACGAGTGTATTGCTGCAGCCATCATCGCTGATAAGAGACAGACGAGGCGCACTGACCATGTGTTGATGCAGACAGTAAAGTGCACCAAATGTTTAATTTCTAATGTTTTTTCACGATTATTTGATGGTTTAAGTTGGGCTATATAAAAACAAAAATTATTACTACTATTATTAATAATATTGATATTATTAGAGCAAAAAAACAAATAGAGAAACAATCAAAAACAAGCAGAATAAAGATAATTACACATGCTCAGTTAATTCTGCAATGGACTCAAACGCCCGTGCACCGGGAAGGAGCAAGTAGCTGATATCATCTGTATGATTGCGATGAAATTGTAGCGCATAAATGCACCTACAAACAACAAGCTTTTCGTGCTAAAACGAAATATCGATAAATTAAACTCGATTTTGCTTATTGATAACTTAATTACAATCTCGGAACTCGAATATGTTTTAAGAGTCAAGTATTTGTGGAAACCCTTGCACTTGAAATTTATCAGATGATTTCAAGACAGAAACACACAAATTGGAAGCATGGTAAAGTCTACTGTATAAGCCTCCTAAATACACCGATAAGTAATAACTGTGGAAAGCAGATAAGACAAGTGTCTAAAGTGGAGCCCCACAAATAATCCGACAGACAGCCCTTCGTGGGACAGTCTTCCTTCACTTTTCTATGTTTTTGTGCCTCGTTTCATGTACAATTTTCGCTTTTTTTAAACTGAGTTTTTTGATAGTACCCTTTGAAACGAAAATTCTTTATTGTAGTTAATTTTCCCCGAAAAGAGTTTTTATTATTTTCTTATCCATCAGTTCTACTTTTATTTATCATTAAAAAAAATGTTTATTTTTTTCAAAATATATACTTAGTTTTCATATTTTCATACTCACAATTTTTTTCACTATTTTCTTATGATTTTTTTGTTTTTAATGTGTTGTAATAACCTAGCTGGCCATTCAGAGACGCTTGTAATCATTACAGTCAGAACAACTCGCCATGTTTTATTATAGAAAAAACACACTCAATAAAATAATGTATTCGTTAATTGCCTATTTGTATAAAGAAAAGCAGGAATAAAAAGATTATTTTTTATAGTTTGCACAACTCGAGTGTTTCAGATAAGGAAACCAACACATTTATGGGCATTTTTTATCTGACAAAAATTCTTTTCCATTTTTTCTCTTTTTTTCATGATCTATTTATTAGAGTTCTTCATTAGAAAAGTCAATCGATCATTTAGAATATGCATTTATCAACCTATCGATCAAACTTTGTGATAATGCCTGGCAGTATCTCGGGAGTCATCCTTGGGAAGTTCAAAAGTTTGAATTCCATTTTATAATCTAATTTTCATTATAAATTTAATTTATGAACTAATTTGTTCAAATCTATTTTCTTTTAGTTCCATGCTTTTTTATATACTTCAGATCTTCATGAAAAGGGTTCTTTAAACCGAAAAAGCAGTCGGAAATGAAGGTGGAGAATTTAAAGAAAGTTGTAAAACTCAATGATACAAGTATTAGGCTCGGGAATGGGCCTACACGATCTTTATCACCCTCGAAGTCGTCTGCATGATCCTTCGAATGTAAACTCGACGTAGAAAAATGAAATTTCTTAATATTCGCATAAACAACTACACACAATTTAGGTTCTTTCTATTTGATTCAAAACGACAGGCTATATTTTAATAATGATAAAATGTTGTTTATTAAAAAAATGTTTTTAGCAGCTTCTTATTGGTTTTCTATGGAAAAATTGCCATTTGAAGATTCGTTATTTAGAATAAAATATAATAAAACTTTAAAAAAAATTCGTTTATAGAAACGAAAATTTTAAAACTAAAATTTTCCGACCAATAATTGGACCGATGTCCGCTTGATTGGCTGATTCGAAGAGGCGTCTTTTGAACGTCAGAGAGGGTGGAAAACGCGAAGAAAAGAAAGAGGTTAGATGTCTGCTGGACGGAGATTTGATGGCGAGAATGATTTATGCAGCCAACATGAAAGGGAACGTCTTTCAAATCGATGAATGAAAGCATTTAAGTCGCATTAACAATCGCATTTTAATCGCATTGGAAACACCTCTTTAACGCTCGGAAGGAACTCCTCCCTTAATCTGCTCACACGTTCTCTCTTCTAGCAGACCTTGTTGTGTTCTGTGCGAAGAATACGCCTTTAATCGATGTTTTATTGGTTGTCAGGAGGAATTATTTTTCTGGTAATGTTAAGTAAGCAAGCAGCTATTGAACGATTTGAAAAAAGTAGGTAAACTGTATGCGCAAAAAGAATACATTTTATTAAATACTGTTTTTTTACATAATGCAGTTAATTAAGAAAAATTTTAAAATAAAGTTTTAAATAATTTTTTCAACTCAAAGTTTGAAAAAATCAAACTCCTAGAATAATGAATCTTTAAAATTTGACTTTTCAAAGTCATTAAAACCCGTCAATATCATTAAAAGTCTTTCGCCTTTTAACGAAAGATTTGTTTGGTGGTTTTCAGTCTCGGTAATGATTGGCATAGATTTCTTAGTGCTTTCTTGCAAAATGCCTTTGTTGTGATGTTTTTTGCATAAATCATTTTCAGGCCTTGGCCTACAAGTATTCCTATCATCTTCAGAGGTTCTCAAACTTCTGCATAGCATGTATTTGAACGTTTCTTTACGAAAACATACCTAAATATGTTAATGCAAATACAAGCAGCTGCATAGAATAGAAAGAAATTCTTTTATCGTTCGACTTTTGGCCTTTAGTGTCTTAAAACTACCCGAGAATGGGAAAAAAGTGGTTGGGAAGGTAATTTGGGTGAAGAAAGAAGGTAGTCTCCAGTGCTTTTTCACTGCTTTGGTGATTCATGCGTTAAAGTTTTTGAGAGTTTTAGGTTTTTAAATATTTTTTCATCATCTCAAAAGTTCAAAATCTGAAAAATTTACTTTAAAAAAGTCTCACAAATTAACATGATCTTGGAGACTCGAAGCTTTTAAAAGGACAACCTCGTGGCTTTTCAAAGTGATCAAAATCCGCAAGAAAGGTTTAAAAGATTTAAGAATTAGCTAAAGCCAAAAAAGACGCAAAAAGCACAAGAAAACAAGCGCTCTAGTTTCGCAGGAACACAGCAACTATTTCAAGCTGGTTTTATTCTCTCATTCGCTTCCTAGGTGTGTTTTTGTACATTTTTATTGTTTTTAAATACCTATTTTTTCTTCAAAATGTTTGAATATAGATAAAATAACTTATGCAATAGTTGAATTATATTAAGTTTCTAATAGAAAATTAGAATAAATTTTAGAATAAATTCAAAATGTATCTGGTATTATAAAAAATACAGCTTCAGCCGAAGGAATTTATTCGATTCATTACATGTTAACAAAAAAAAGTTACACAACTTTTTTTTTCTGTATAAGCCTTTATGCGTGTTCTGTATTTGATGTTTTTTGTTGTTTCTATTTTAATAAGTATTTTCTATCGTTTAATATTGGGTTTATGAAATCATTTATTTGCAATTTTGTTTGACGAGTTTCACAGCTTTTTGAGATTTCTTCCATCAAAATTCTTTCTTTGTTTTCGATAAAATAAATCTCGCATCAATGAAAACCCGATTTTAACATAATTCGTTACAAAAAACCCAAATATAAATACATTTTTGCATCTGAACTAAAAAAACTGGGTAACATTTTAACGTTATTGTTTTAGGCAGGCATGAAAACATCGCAGCACTCAGCTTAATTTGGTATTTTTATTCCCAATATAAAATTCGTGACCCAGACACTCAGGAATTTCATAGTACGAATTATTTTGATAGACCAGCTCACACTTCAGAAAAATATAATTGTGTTTTTTCATATTGTTAAACATTTGTTTTGGTTTTAAATAATTTAAAGAAATAACGTTCTCTGATAGGAGAATTCCAAGAAACCTTTTGAATTGAATATTTTTATTTAGTTATTTGTGCCTAATTCAATACTTTTATTCCAACTTGAGACAGCCTTAAATGCCTTTCGGAGCATTATCTTTATTGCAACGTTCCAATTATACTAGCAACAAAAAAGCTATTCAAGTACGAATATTAATACTAACGTGTATCATGCAGCCCAGCCTTTAGCGGGGTTTTTCTTTTTAAAGCCGTCAAACTCTATTTTATTATTCTCATTACTAATTCAAATCTTTTCATTAAAGTTTTAAAAGAATTTTTTCTCGTGTTTTAAAAATAAATAGAAAGTCTATCAATCTATCATTCGAAAGGATTGTTTGAGGTTGTTGTTGTTTTGTCTTTTTCTTTGGTAGTTGCAAGGTTGAGATCTTACTTGTGCTTGTTTTTCCATTTTCTGCCTCGTTCTAAAGCCCAAAGCCATCCATCTTGTTCAGCTTGAATGATGCAAGTATTTAAAATGGGGGATACATTATTTGCAATTAGTTTTTTATTCTAATAATACTGGAATATTTCTAGATAGAAACCAAACCACATTTAGAAATCACAAAAGAATTTTTGAAACATTTCTTCTATTTTTTCTCGTAAATTTTTTTTGCCTTTGTGGCTTGTGTCTTGTACTCATCAATCCATTCAGACTTATCTTCTATTTAAAGGCATCAACCACGACGTCTTGCTTGCTCTGATATATGGAGCTTTAAAATAGAAACGCACAAAAAAAATAAAATACATTGAATAGGAGAGCACTTTAAAAATATAAACTCTTAAAAAGGAAGATAAAAAATATTGATAATAAAATAACGAAGGGTGGATGCACGCAATAAGGGAGAATAAAAAGTACACTAGGAGGTCAGCAGCATTATGATACTTCCTTTACTCTTCGCCGATTCCTCTGATTATTATGATTTAACACTCGCTAGTGGGTTATTACAGGTTTCCTTGCAAGTATGCTGAATTTCTCTAAAAAAAAACATTTTTTTATCATTTATAAGTTTAATTTTCTTAAATACATAAAATGTACTTGAAAACGTTGACCTAATAAATAACTTAAAATAAAATGTATTATTAAAATAAATAAATAATTTAGTTCTTCGTTTTCAAAGCAGTTCTGAATAGTTTTCCGAGTGACGCCATGAACGCCACGACGATGGTCGCTAACACAATGCAACTCCAATAAATTTCGCATTTTATTAATAATCTCCAAAACATCAATGCTTTTTATTAAAAACGCTTTGTGCCAGCTTTTGTGCATGGGCACGCGTGCACTCGCTGAATAACTTCACGCTTGTAATTTGGTTTTAGCCCGTGTTCATTGCAAGTGGAATTTATTTGATTTCATGCATGCTTTTAGAAAATTCTCGCTATGGGGAAATATGTGCTTTCAGACTTTTTATTAATTTTTGCGCGACTTTCATTGATTTTTGCATCTTCTTGCGAACTTCTGTTCCTCAGTGCTTCACTTGTTTACGACTTTGCAATCTCACTCTAGACATGCAACCCTTCAAGCCTGCCTCGAGCCTCTTTTTATATTCACATAAAGCATAACAAAACCCTTTTACATATAACAATTTTAATTTCCTATTTTTCACAAAAATAAGTATTTCTTTGTTTGAAAAAAAGTCTTCGATAGGTATTTCAAAAAAAGGTATGAATTGAATTTTTGAAACTCAATATAGGAGCACACAAAGGCTAGAGAAGAGGTGGTAGTACCATGCAAATGTGCAGCCTCTCCCGAGTCTGACACTGCCCACTTATGCTGGCATCGATGCCAAACGTCGTTATGGTAATCATACGCCCCCTTACAAATACTTGAATGCCAAATGCCTTGAAACCAAGATTTTAAATATTTAAAAATAATATTTCAAGATTGAAGGGTTTGAAATAAAATGCTAAATTATAACAATTTCTTTTTTTTAAAGAATATTAATGAAGATAGTATATTAAACATTTTTTAATAAATTAAAACACATTCGAAGCGTTGAACAACTGAATGGGATGCTTCCTTCTCTTCCCTTATATGGCCGTTCAGATGAAGTCCATAAAGACGCATAATAAAGAGTTGAAAGTATTTTTGAAGCTTGCTTCATTGAATTTGTCCAGTCTTTCTCAGTTAATTGCTTAAACAAAAAGTATTTACTACTTATATTTTTTATTATTAATAAAAAAAGTTAGAAATGTTACAACACCGACAGTATTTTAGGCGAAACGAAAAAGAGTTAAAAATTTATGAAATTGTAAATAAGGCACGTCTGGGGTTCAAAACAAAACATATTAGAATTACAAAAGCAAAATGCTAAGATATCTCAATTAACAAATAATTTTGCTATCATTAATTTGCGTTATGCATACACAAAGAGTCCTTTTGCGTGTCTTTCCTGCTTAGATATTTGATAGCGAATGAGTTGAACAACTCTCAAATATTTATACTCAAACCTCAAGTGAATAATATTTTTTAAAAATTAATATATTACATTTTTCTGACTTGAGTAATCAATTTGGAAAATTGTAAGATTTTTGTTTATTGAAGGATGCGCAATGTGTATTTTACGAAATAAGGCAAAACTGGGTTCATCGAAGGTTCCTTCATGAATTCACAACCTTCTCTGTTCAAAATTATTTTTGAGTGTAAAGTCATTTACATGCCCTATTACAAAAAAGAAAAATAAATGTCTTACACTTATTTAAACATATTTCATGATTATAGGAGTGTGCTGAGCAAACCTTGACTTTAAACTTTTCTGCAATGCATATTTTTTTAAACAGGAAGACAAGGCAAGATTAATTTCCACCCTAACCATCTTCATATCTTTTCAATTTTCTGGGCATTTATCACTCCGGTCGGAATCATTTCTAGGAGGACTTTTTACGCATCCATCACTCTAACGTATCTCATTATAGCTCCCACGGCATTTCTTCATTATCGCAATCCAATTGGTTGATAACGTCGGAAGGCGAAAGTGAAAATATATAAAAAAAGAGTTTAATTTGCTATTTGATTGAAGCAAATAGGATAGAACTGAGCAATCTCCTACTGATAATCGAATTTTCATTGAGTTGAAACAATAGTCGTTTATTCCTGGAATGAACTATTATACAATAGCCTAGATTGGAATCCCAATAAAATATGTACTGACACTTCAATTCTTCTACATGTATTTTAATGAGTTCCAATGAGTCCACAGAGTATCCCTTTAACTTCATGACTCTGAATGCGATTTTAAAAACAAATCCTCTTGTTATGTGTAGTGTTTATAGCTTTTAATTATGCCAGAAACTAGCATTATTGACTGCCTGTCTTACCCTTGAACATGCGACATTGTGTTCACACAGGCAGTGGCCAGCTTTATGCGCTATCAAGTCATAGAGTCATTATATTGGTTTGCGAATATTGCTCGCATTGTCATGAAGAAATATTGAGTCTTATAAGCAGCGTGGTGCTTGATTGCATTCTTGCGAACATCGAGACAATAACTCTGAGTGAATTCTCGTTGTGATCTATATGAATAATAAGTTTCATAAATTTACTTTTTCAGATTGGCAACACATCCAGATAAAAGTCACTTGTGAATTCAAAAACAAAAAGTAATTGATGTAATTTTTTGAAATGTCTAGTCTTAAACCAGCAATATCACAGAACGGAAAAAGAACCATATAAAAATGACTGCATTCGAACGAGAAAGAGGATTTTTATTGCATAATGCTAAATCTTCAAAGACGCAAAAACAGAGTAATAATTCGAAAAATGCATTCAAAAAGATATTTTCGAGCTTGCATATTTCTGAGAAAATCAAAGACTTCCAGATTTTTCTAATCTTGTTAATGCTTATATCAGTTTCGATAGAGGCGAAGCCTGAAAACACCATTGTCTACTCGACTCTTGAGAAGCAGCCCATCCGAACCTTCGTAGGAAATGTCCTCGCCGACTCGAATGTCACGAGCCGACTCAAAGATATTTCTCGCATCCACTTCAGAATCAAACATGACAACGACTACTTCAGCATTGGAGAGAAGGATGGCAAGTTGTTCACCAACCAGCTTCTCGACAGGGAGCAGTTGTGCGCTTTTTCCCCGGAAAACTGTCATCTCGACTTCGAAGTGGTGATCAAAACTAGTCACTCTAGCCAACTCCTCTTCAAAGTTGTTGTCAAGATCGTCGACATAAACGACCACGCACCAAGGTTCCGAGATGAGAGGTTCTTCATCAGCGTGCCTGAAACTGCCCAGGTAGGCAGCTCCTACGCCATTCCAACCGCTGTTGACCTCGACTACGGAGTCAATGACATCCAAGAGTATCACATTTCTGGAGAAACTGAAAAGTTCAAACTTTTGATCTCCAACGACAACAATGATGAAAAAGAAATTAGACTTGAGTTGGTTGGAGAGTTGGACCGGGAAAAGAAGGATTCTTACTCGATCATGGTGACCGCCATCGACGGAGGAGAGCCGCATCTCTCAGGCTCCATCCTGGTGAACGTGAGTGTTGCCGACGTCAACGACAACAGCCCCTCCTTCACCAAGTCTCTCTACTACAAAGAAGTGCCCGAAAACATTCCGGTCGGAAGCATGGTGTTGAAGGTGAGTGCCACTGATGCTGATGCCGATGCAAACGGACAAGTCACATACAGCTTTTCTGATCAAACCGCCAAAAGTTATGGAAATGTGTTCCGAATTGAACCGTCTACAGGACAAATATTCACGAAAGATAACTTGGATTACGAACTGAACAAGTCTTACTCACTAACAGTTCAGGCGATAGATGGGGGAATTGGTTCGTTGCCGATGTTTGCAAAAGCTGTCATCAACGTTACAGACATCAACGACAATAAGCCAGAGATTGAAGTGAACGTATGGACTGACACTGGAGTTCCTGGCGTGAATGAAAACGCAAAAGCTGGCCAGGTAGTGGCGCAGATTAGTGTGAGAGACAGGGACCACAACGAAGAACAAGAAGTGCAATGCTCCATCGACAACAACAGAGAATTCACTCTTGTACCCTTCGATAAAAATGCTTACAAGTTAGACACAAATATAGCGTTTGATCGAGAAAAGGCTTCTTCATACAAAATAACAATAACCTGTCGAGACTCTGGAAGTCCGGTTCTGGAAAGTTTCAAAGAAATAGAAGTTGATATAATTGATGAAAATGATAACACCCCCGTTCTCACTTCTCCAAACAATTTTACTTTTTATGTTTACGAAAACAATAAACTCAATTCGTTCATCACTAAAGTCAACGCGACAGATCTAGACAGCGGAGTCAATTCAGCTTTGCATTATTCCTTGAAAGAAATTCCAGAATCAGAAAAAAAAGTTTTAAATATAGACCCAGTTCTTGGAAAAATAACTGCGAACATAATTTTTGATTACGAAAAACAAACCAGCTACAAATTCAAACTGGCAGTTTCAGATGGTGGTAAAAGTCCACGAACAGCAACGGCAACGTTGACTCTCAACATCTTAGACGTGAATGACGGAAAACCTAAGTTTGAAAAGCCGTCCTATTACTTGAGCGTTCCAGAGAACAATCCAATAGGCTCTGTGATCGGGTATGTGAATGCATCAGACGATGACGCCAGTGAAGCTTTCAACAACGTAAAATACCGTATCGAGTCTTTTGACGATGCTTTTGAAATAGACGAAATAACTGGAGAAATAAAGAATTTAAAACGCCTTGACCGTGAAGATCAAGCCCTGTACAAGTTCCAAGTGGTAGCTTTCAACCCAGGCCTTCTGAAGGTCGAATCGAGGGTGAACGTGACAGTCTACGTCGACGACATCAACGACAACGCTCCACTGTTTGTCGTGCCAAACAACGATGGGGAAAAGGTGATCCAGATTTCAGCAGACTCTAAGCCAAACACTCTGGTGACCAGACTGATTGCAACAGACGATGACATAGGCGCCAATGCAGAACTGGTTTTCACCATCTCGAACGGCAACGTTGACAACTCCTTCAGCATCGACCCGACCACTGGAGTGATCACTGTGGCCAAGAGTCTTAGAACGCCAGACAACCACGACAGACTGCACCGCTTGGTCATCAGTGTTTCTGACCTAGGCAACCCCTCCCTGATGACCGTCGCTGACTTGGACATTCTGGTCAACCATTCTATCAGTCTCTTCAACAAAGAGGATTCCGCTATGGCACTCAGCAACAAGTTGTCAGACAAACACGTACTGCTCTTGGTTGCAATCGTGGGTGTTGCAGTGCTTCTGATTGTGTGCTTCGTGCTGTTGATAATCTGTGTGAACAGAAGGCGAAGGAGGAAGAGAAACGAGAGAGGTAAGTACTTGGTGACCAGGGTGGTTGACGCTTACGAAAGTGAGTCGCAAGGCAAGTCTTGCAGATCTCCAGCGTGCCATCAGAACAACCACAGCACCTCGACGATGGACTGTCAGAAGCTGGGAGTTGGCAGTAGTTCGGTGACAGTGGACACTTCGTCTATCAAGTCAGAGTGCAACTGCAACAATCGAACCAACTCCATTCCACCTCCACCTCCTCCAAACATCATGAGTCCCTTATGCAGGGATGAGGATGATGAAGACATCGAAGTTTGTAGGCTGCATGAACCTAATATGGCAATGATGGCAACCTCCTGGGATCCCAACCAAAACATGAGAATTACGCCGGTCTGTTTTTCTGCACTTTTGACATAGTTTTACTCAATAAATCCAATTTATAAAGTTTCATTTTATTTTATAATTTAAATTAATAAAACCAAATACAACTCATTTTAAAATACTTTTTATATATATAGTACTTCTGTATAAAGCCAACTTGAATATTCCTTAGAGCTCCGACCCTCACAACATGCGTTGCAACTCGGCCACTTGCAGGGGCTTTGGACCTTCTCCCAGCTGCTGTCACCGTCCCCACCCAACCCCCCTTCCCTGCAACTTCTGCAGTCCTCACTCCAACTGCCACTCTCCACGAAACGCGTGTTTTCACCACCAAAAGGCCTCGCCTCACCACCAAAGCACACACTACCCTCCCCCCTCGCACCAAACCCTTCACCAGCAACACACTCTCAACAACCGCAACAAGAGATCACTCTACTCTCCAGAGTCGATTCCAGTATGACCGGTTCCAATAATTCTTATAATATTGATCGTTTTTATAGTATTTGAAAATAGTTTTGAAGTTGTTTTTATCAAATGAAGTTTCGCTATCTAGACTGCTCTTCTTCATTTCGATTTAATGATACCATGAGTGTTTTATAGCATTCCTGTTGTGAATCGATTGATACTTTTCTACCTTATCTGCAAAGGCGCCTATACATAGCAAAGAGTTGAAGATAATGCTTTTATCTTTTTAATTCACAAACACTTAGCAAAATAATTACCCTGTTTTATTTGGAACAACAAGGTTATTATGTATATACATGTTGATACAAAATCACGGAAATTTCCAATTTTTTTAGGCAATTTTCATTTTTGCTATTAAATTTATCTAATTTATGCGTAAACATTTTTTTAAACTATAATTTCGAAAGTAAATTAGAAAAAAGAAGTTTTAATTTTGAAAGATTAATTTGACTTTATGCTTAATGTTTTAAGGAATGGCTTGCCTAATTCTGTTACTTCCTTTTTTTCTAGGAAAATTAATTAAAATTTTTAAGAAAAGCTTTTGTTTATAAACGTAAAAGATAGTATTTTTTAACAGAAAAAGACAGATCAAAATTAATCAAAATATATCATTCACCATCTAACCATTTAAAACATTTATTCCACTTGATAATGCCAGTTTCCAAGAATTTGATTTAGAAAAAAATTTAAATTTTCAAATTTTAACAATTCTTAGAAAAGTGAAATATCATTCATTATTTGAATAGGCCTCATTCTTCCCACCAAACCCTTCAGTTGCAGCCAGTGACCAGAGTGGGTCACCACCACAGGGAGCAGGACATGGAGAGTGTGTGCTCCGGTTCGACGTGGACTGACAGCGGGAGAGGACCGAGTGAAGAAGATGACCACGTCAAAAACGCCCGCATCGAAAACTACCTCCGTACCACGCAGGCCAACTAACGGTGAGCGCACGAATGCATTAGTTGGATTGATGGGCGAACCAAAATTCGAGATTTAGTTTTTCTCTACTTCATAATTCCTCGAGATTTGAAGCAGGATTTTTTAGTTTCTTAGGAATGTAAACTGGTTCGTGAATGAGTGAGGATGAGAAATTGTATAGAAAAGTTGCTTGATGTCAGATGGATTTGATTAGGTTTATTAGTTCAGTTAGTGAGGTGTGGGTTCAAAAAAGCCTTAGTTTGGCGCATGATTCATGGATCAAGATAACTCTCTGGAGAGGTATTAGCCCCCTTTTAACTTGAAAAAGTTTATTTTTCAAATTTTTTGTTTTAATTGAAAAACAATAAAAATTATTTTAATATAAATGTGTAAACAAGAAAACTAAAATTTTATAGTGAACATTTGAAATCTTTCACAAAAATAATGTTTTAAGATTTAATAAGCAACAAACCACAAAAGTATTTGGTCTCATATCGATGTGGGTTTTGATACAACTTTCTTTTAATGCTTTAAAAATTCCATTGTGAATCTTGCGTGAGACCAGTCAATAACTCACTGAAATGAACAATTGAAACTTGGGAATTTAAATTTGTATCTCACATTTTTAATTGATATTATATTTTATATTTAGATTTTTCATTATTTCAATTATAAGAAGTTGTTTTTGATTTTATATATAATTTTGTTTTATAACAAAAACCTAAAAATAATTTCAAAGTTATTTTTTTTGAATTCTTTATAATTTTAAAATATTCTCAAACTCATTTTAACTTGAATTTTGTATTATTATATTTAATTTAATTATAACTTTTAAAATCATTTTATTTGCTCAAATAAAGTCAAACAACTCTAAGCTTGAAAAAAATCAGTCAACAAGTTTTTTTAAATAATTTATTTTGATTTGTTCGTACTGTTTCAAACTACGGGCTGAAAAGTCATGATTACATCGAAACAAACGTACATTTAAATATTTCAAAATTTATAAGATCAACTGTTCTAATATTTAAAAGTTTGTAAAAAAAACAGCATTTTACTATAAAAATTACTTAAAACTTTTATATTAACTTCATTTGTTTAGTATCAATAAAAAATATAAATGTTTTCATGGAGTTGACGAACAAAAGGAGGTAGTTTATTACGTGGGAACACTCTACTAAGCCTCCTTCTGGAGTCCATAATGCATTCATACATTGCAGGCAATAAGTTGTCTTGAATAGGGTGATGAATATGCTATTCCGAATTCCTTAATTTGTCAAGTCCAGTGGGGAAACTGTTGTGTTGAATTGTGTTGAATTTACGATAGGTCGTGCAATGTCCAAACCTTGCGAATTAATTATTTCTGGCTGACCTAAGATATTGAATTTTAAATCGTCCGAAAATTTGGTTTACTTGTTTTGTAGCAAAGCTTGAAAAAACTTGAAAGAATTGTTATCAAAATAAGTTTCATTAATCTTGCATGAAGGAAAAAGTGTATCTATGATTAGCAATATTTTTAATAAGTTACATACATTTTTATTTTGGAATATTATTTTCATAAAAATAGTTTTTCCAAGAAGATAATCAGCAAATTTGTTTATGTAAGCGTCACGTTAAGTATGCCGAGGTTTTATCTATTCTTATCGATATTTACCTCAGTAAGTGCATATTAATAATATTATTATTGAGAAAAAAACGAATTATCAATGAAATCTCAAAAAATTTCTGTTTCCACCTATTTTATTTTTTCAATTTCGTATTAAAATATTTTTGAATCCCACATTTAGTTTATTACTTTCTGCGCCATCATATCAATTGCTTTCTTGCTATTTAACAAAAAGTCGTTTTGATACTTAATTTCTTCGGAAAAAACTTTTTTCCATTTTATTCCATTGGTTTATTGGACCAGTCCAATGGTCGATCTGATAGCTTTAATAAAACTATATTCACAGCCAAACAAAATTAGGTTTTTTTAGGTTTCACCCCTATTACTGACAGAGAGTTTGAATGAAAAGTCAAATTAGAGTTTCAAACAACCTGAGAAAAGCTTAAAGATATCTTTTGTTTGAACAAGAGCCGTTCAATAGATTTAAACAAGCGTGTAATGTGAATTCCAAGTAACAAATGCCTGTTATCTTTGTTAAGACGTCAATCCTTGTTTTTACTCACTTCGTCTCTATTTCTTCAACCTTGCTATTATCTCTGTGTTTTCCAATACAATAATTCACTTTTGTTCATTATTTATTTGTTCTTCATCAGCTCTCTTCATTCTTCGTGATTATTCTTTCTTCATCGTTCAGTCATCAAGGCATCAGCAACTGCGGATTCTATAAATACTTCAGCATTTTTTCGCCTATTTTTTTCAAGTTCGACTTTGAATACTTTTTATAAATTTATTTTCATTTATCTTTTTTTTTGTTTCAAAAATCTTTATTTCTTCTGCTGTTCTATCTGGGCTTTTAGTTTATTCTATTTCTATAAATTTCAGTTGAAACTCTAATAAAATATCAGCTAAAAAAATTGTGTGAATGCTATTAGAAAATGAATTTGTAAAATGCATTTTCATTATTATTTCATTTTAATGCTTTTGGTTCTTTTGGTCAATGGCTCGTTTCAGACCACACCAATAGGACATTGTTTTTCAGAATTCACAAATTTGATTCCCAGTTTAATGACACACTGTAACACTCATCTAATCGCTACAAGTGCACTTTTATTCTGACTTATTCACTAAGAATTTAAATGTTTTAATACAACAGGCAAGTATAGATTGTAATCGGTGAATACTGAGTTATGTCGAATACCGGATTTAATTTCCTAACGAACAGAATTGTTTGAACTAACTGTTTTTCCTCTATTTTTATTTATTATGGTGATGCACTACATACATGAATTTTTTGCGAAAATGTATACAAATCATTTATTCGAAGAAAACGAACGAGGAAAAACTCAAACGAACCACGCAGCCAGAAGCAAGCAACTTGTCATTGCGTCGCACAAAACGTTTACCTGATAGTGTTAACGACCTCGTTTTTGCAGATGATATCTTCTTACTTGAGAACGGCTTTTCAAAAAACCAAGCCCAGCACAAGATGCTTTGCGACTTAGTGCACGTACAATTTGACTAGAAATCGATGTTTTAAAAGACGAACAGATGCGTCTTAATCAACCAGGTCTTTCTCTTTCGCCACCAGCTGCAAAGCTTTCCACCGATGACCATTGCATCGTGGAAGACTTTCAATACTTTGGATCCTGTTTTGAATTAATTGATTTCGATTTTTGGTTTTGAATGGTTCTCTTATCGGCAGTTTTTACAAATCTACAAAAGATTCTGCGCTCGCTTATGTTGAAAAGGGATCTCCAGGTTTGCATATTTTAAGCCACTTTTATCTTTATTTTGTTCTATGGATGCGAATCAAGGTTGTACAATTATCAATATCTTTATTTAAAAAAACATTTTTGAAAACTTTGTATGAATCATATTTAGGAATTCCTTTATGAAGATGAAAATTTACTTTATTGAAGCATGTGATGCAACAGACGAAACTAATTTATTACCACTTTATGAAGTTTTAAAACTTTTCTATCGAATACGAATCGAATACCTTTCATCTATTTGATTCCGAATTGAATATGAATCGAATATTCGGCATATTTAGAGAGAAAAGTATTATACATGTGTCTGTTTAAATTGTTCGAAATGAAAGATCTTAGGTTATAGGTAGCCATTCCGAAGGGTTTATTTGTTTTTTGGCAAATCATTATTTATTACCTTTTTTATGTTCTTTTATATTTTAATTTTATAACATTTTTTAACTTATATTTATGTAAATGTAAACATTTTTATAATATTTTACTATTTTAAATAAGGGAGAAAACGTATTCTTACATTATTAATCATGATGCCTCTACGTAGTTGCAACAATGAAATACAATTTTCCGAATAAGCTGCTTACTGTGCATTCATTTTTGTACATAAAAAAACTTGTGAAAAATATTTTTAAAAGCTTTATTAAAAATATTTATATTTTATAGCGTCCATTTGAATATTAAATTTAATCTTTCATGCTTTATGAATAATGAAGTCAGGCGTATGGAGCACATTTTGACTTAGTGTCTTTGAAAGAAATGCCGAAACTCAACAAAAAGCACCATAAAGAATAGAGCAAGAACCCCTTCTTTGTCCCCATCATTATTTATTGTAGGCGTATTATTTAATAACATTAATAACTTTTATTAAAGGTATATTTTTTTGAAAGTATATTATTTATTAAAAGTATTTTTTTAAAGTATATTTTTTGTTAAAAGTATATTTTTTGTTAAAAGTATATTATTTGTTAAAATTATATTATTTATTGAAAGTGTATTATTCATTAAAGGTATATTATTTATTAAAATTATATTATTTGTACAAAATATATTATTTGTACAAAATATATTATTTGTACAAAATATATTATTTGTACAAAATATATTATTTGTACAAAATATATTATTTGTACAAAATATATTATTTGTACAAAATATATTATTTGTACAAAATATATTATTTGTACAAAATATATTATTTGTACAAAATATATTATTTGTACAAAATATATTATTTGTACAAAATATATAATTTATTAAGAAACTCGAACATACAGAATTTTTCAGCTCGTGGCTCGGGCATTCATCAACTAGAGGCACAATATTCAACGAAGCTTCCCGAGCGCCACACGGTCATCTCCGTTGAACACCCTCCCCCGTCATTAAATCGTTCTTTTACGTTTGTTTATACATCGAGAACAATGAATACTCATCGAGATTAACTGCGCGCAACACTTTAAAGGAAAGACTAAATGCATGAAGGATGCATGGAGGATGCATGGAGGGTGCATGGAGGATGCATGGATGATGCATGGATGATGCATGGAGGGTGCATGGAGGATGCATGGATGATGCATGGAGGATGCATGGATGATAAATGGAGGGTGCATGGAGGATGCATGGAGGATGCATGGAGGATGCATGGAGGATGCATGGAGGATGCATGGAGGATGCATGGAGGATGCATGGAGGGTGCATGGAGGGTGCATGGAGGATGCATGGAGGGTGCATGGAGGATGCATGGAGGATGCATGGAGGGTGCATGGAGGATGCATGGATGATAAATGGAGGATGCATGGATGATAAATGGAGGGTGCATGGAGGATGCATGGAGGATGCATGGAGGATGCATGGAGGATGCATTGAGGATGCATGGAGGGTGCATGGAGGATGCATGGAGGATGCATTGAGGATGCATGGAGGGTGCATGGAGGATGCATGGAGGATGCATGGAGGATGCATGGAGGATGCATGGAGGATGCATGGAGGATGCATGGAGGATGCATGGAGGATGCATGGAGGATGCATGGAGGGTGCATTGAGAATTTGTGGAGAGTGTATGGAAGTGTGCAGTTTTGAATTTGTTGACTGCAGCAACAAGTAGGCGATGTCCCAATAGTGAGAGTATTACAAGCCTTATTGCTTTTCCATTCAAACTGCCTTTCGCAAATGTGCGTGCGTGTGTTTTCTTGATTGTATGTTTCTGTATTTGTGCATGTTTTCTTGTTGATATGTATGTGTGTACGTGTGTTTTTTTACGTATCTGTGTGTCTGAGACGTGGATTGAGGCGATGTGGAAGCAATATCGATCGGTGGAGTTGCATGCCTGATTTGCAAGGATCGATGCAGCCCCATTTGTTCTTGCTTCTTTTCCTTGACTTTTTCTTTTCTTATCTCGCTTCCTTTTAAATGTTCCTTTCTTGCTATCTCCTCCTATGTATCATTGCTTTTTCGATGTGTTTTATTCTCCCGCTCTTAACGACTGTATCTTTTTTGTTTCTCAACATTCCAATTTTTTTGTGTAAATTAGTTTTTTGTGAATATAGATCCTTTTACAATATTTTTTTTTCTTTTTGCATACAACTGGATACGTATTTGAAAGATAATCACTTATATAGATAGGGCAGAAGGAATAAAATACAAGAAAGTTTCATCATCAAACAATTCTTATTAATATTTTTTGTTGAATCTTTTTGCTTTTAGAATCTTTTCAGTACTTCAAGTGAGACTTTTAGAGTCAATATTGTTGCAATATTCCTCTAGGTTAAAAAAATATTATTTAAATGGATTCATTCATTTTAAATAATTTTTGAACTAACAATTTTTATTTTTTAAATTTTAAAATTTTAAAATACTTTGAAAACATTACCAAACCACTAAAAGATTTTTTTCTATCAAAACATAACTGAGTTTTGTTTTTCCTTACAATTAATACTTTTGAATTAGTTTTTTTACTTAATTAAAATTATTTATTTATACTATTTTATTTTATAAATGAAAATAGTTTTTCCTTTAATGAAACGTAGACGCAAAAAGCACTTAACGAAACAATTAAATTTTGAGAACGTCTAAGAACCCGCATGATTAAATTCATAAGTTGAAAAAAGGAATTAAAAAATTTTTAAGTTGATAAGACTATCACGTTTCCAAGATTTAAAAAACTATTATTCAAATGTCTTTTTTAAAAAGAGATATCCCTTTATTTCTACTTCATCTTCCCCCTCTTCCTCCCCCCCAGACCACCGAAGCAGTCGTTTGCGAAACTTCCATGACAAGCATCCCTCCATCAACCCTCCATCAACCCTCTATCAACCCTCCATCAACCCTCCATCAACCCTCCATCAACCCTCCATCAACCCTCCATCAACCCTCCATCAACCCTCCATCAACCCTCCATCAACCCTCTATCAACCCTCCATCAACCCTCCATCAACCCTCCATCAACCCTCCATCAACCCTCCATCAACCCTCCATCAACCCTCCATTCAGCCTCCTCTTTTCACTCTCCATTCAACATGCATTTAGAATCTTCGAACAGAACTTAGCTTACAACATGCGGTTTTATAAAACTCTCATCTCGGAGCGAGGTGCTCATAGTGTTCGTGAAATGGTGAGAAGTCCTTTGCGACGATGTGTTTGTGAGGCGTTGGGGTCGTCGTTGACGCCATTGGGTCGGTAATTCTCTGACACCATGAACGAAAGAAGTTTTACCAGCATTTTCATGGTCGTTTTTTCTTTTATAACTTCATACTGCTCCTCGCACTGATGTTTCTACCTATATTTTATCTATCCTCGAATACTTCTCCAACCTCGTGTTCGGCTGATTACACGAGTTTTTTCAAAGTCAAACTTATGCGGATCTTAGGCATCAAGCTATCTTGCTATATTTTTGAAAAATGCTTAAACTTCAGCAATGTTTGAGCGCTGGTCATAGAAACAAGAAAAATCGAGAAAAGAGGTAATTTAATATGAATAGGAAATAAAGCCATTTTAGAGCTACCATATTCTTTGTAAGTAATCCCTTTTAATGGCTTTTTATAAAATAGTATTTTTATTTCTCACAGTTGAAGAGTTGAAAGAGAGAGATTTCTGTTTTTGTCTTTGTCACTTTATATGCTTGTTTATTCTTTATCGTGTTTTAAATCATTTTCTTCCTCTATTGCAGAGTTGTTTCAAGCGTAAAAGTTCTGTCGATAAGAAGCAAGATCAAAAGAAAATTTATCATTATTTTGTAAAGTGAACTTTCTTCTCTTTTACTCTTGCCCCTATTGTCACGTTCGTTTAAATCTGACGTTTTCATGTTTCCAATTTTTTATTTCAAGAGTTTATAATTCTCAAAAAATATTTATATTTTTATATATTATAAGATTCATCAGAATTTAATTTGGGAAAGTGAATTTGAAAGCTGTGAACCTTTGAACGCAAATAACTGCAAGAAAAAACATTAGAGAATATGAGGTTAATGAATTGAAATCCGTAGAAATGCCTGAGAGAATAAGACATTTTTTTAAACTAATTTCAATAAAAATTTATGTGACAAATCTCATTACATGGAAACTATTTGTACTCTTTATTGTAGGCAACCAATAAAACTGAATGACTTATTCTTTAGAAACAACACTTTTTTCGTATAATTGCGACAGGTGTGTGTCTATAAAGTCAATGTGATTTTTGGTTTCAAAGAGTGTATTAAATTTTAATAACTACCACAAAAATGAACACTACCTAGAGCCTCTATACGCAAACACAGTGTAACTTCAAATGCTCAATCAAGGTCATTGCAGTGCAAACTGGTTAGAAGTCGGTTCATTTGACAACCACCTCCTCACTCTTCATTCACTTTCTCATTCTCAACATCTTCGTCGTCGTTTACATCTTTGTTTCCATCATCATCCTCTTATTTGTCCCATCCTTCCCTCAAATTACGAACGTCTAGCACACGAAAACTGTCGTCTTTACTTCTATTATTGACTATCTACCAACCCATTTTCTATTTCAAGACCATAAACTAATTCTTAGCTGACTCGTGCTCTTACGGATGCTGCTCTAAAAAGTCTTTTCGACAAAGACTTGACACAAGCGGGACGCCATCGTTGCTTGTTTGATTGCTTCACGAACAAATGCATTAACTGCAATTTGTCAACCTTAGCCTCTAAATAGTTGGTGTTTCTGTGGTAGGGCAGATAATGTTGTGTCATCGAACCCATGTTAGTGTAGCAGCTAAGTATTCATTAATTAGTATACACCTCCTAAATGGCTTATCTTAAAAGTAGCTTTGACAGTTACTAAGCTCCATAGGCAACTCAATTAAAACTTATTTCATTCTCATTTTCTTCACAACTCAGCATTGAAGATTCGCAGCAGCAGTGGCCGCGCCCCACGAGAATCTGATATTAACTTTAGCGTGTAATCGTTCCTATTTCCACTTTCTTGTTTGTGCATTTTGTGAGAGTCGTTTAGTGAGGTTTTTGAAATCATTTGAAGGCATCCCTCTAACGGGCGTTCTTGTGCAAAGTGTCTATGATTTCCCCATACAATAGCTAGGTCTGCCTGTATAAATATCTGTCTCGTTGTACAAAGGTTTGGTGAGAGATATACACTTTCAATCTTTAAACAGTAACCTCCAAATAATAAAGGCATTAATTGTATGAATAATTAATTTAATTTATTAAAAATATTAATGAATTTTGAACTAAAGTAAAGAGTTGATGAATGCATGGGATGGAGTGTGGAATGTCAATGATTCTCAGCTAGAATCCATCTATCAGTGGTTTCACATGTTTGCTAGTACATTAAATTTTATTGGTTTCATTTACTGGAAATTTTATGAGTCTATGAAGTATAATTCGAAGAATGGAATTGTGTGAAAGATTTATTAATTTCTATTCTTTCGTCTAAATTCTGTCGCCTCTCTTCAGACCAATAAATTTTAGTTGGTTACAGTGCTGCTTTCAGATGCAAAAAACAAACAACAATTTGGTTTAAAGACGTACTATCTACACAATCAAGAAGGGACAGTATAGTTATTTCAATATAGATACACTTCAAAGATCTTTGAATGTAAGCACTCAGTGATATTATCTATAAAAACTACTTAAATTTATATTTTAAAGTCGATAGCCAGTAGGTCAAACAGATGTCCGAGTGGTATTTCCTATTGTGGAATAGAATAAGATCGCTCAATAAATCATCCTAATTAACTCTGAAGACTTACGCTCGAGTCGAATTTAAATCGTCTAGACTTTCAGGATTGCTTATTTCAACGCTGGCTGCACGCAGTGAAAAATATAGAAATCACAAATTCTCAAGGGAGAGCACAATATGAAACAAAGCAATGAGAAAAAGAAAAAAAAACTAATTTCGATATGGGAGCCTTTGTTTGAACTACAACAAGCTTTAAATCAAATAGTGTGCAGGTCGCCAAAGCAGCATAAACACCTCTACATGCGGTCTAGGAGCTTTGGGTGAGCACCACTTCAATGGTGTCTTCCATTGTATTCTAACAAGAGCTCTTATCTGGAGCTTGATCTTCTGATCTGTATCAAGACAAGTGCAAGCTTTTAATTCTACTTAAAAAGTCAATTCTGGTATACTTTTGATTATATTATTTTGGCAATAAGATGATTACTATAAATATGTATATATAATTTTCAATTCAATCATTGCACCTCTCATCAAACACAAATATAGAGCATCAAAGGCAAACTCAAGCACTCAACAGCTTTGAAAGCTTCAAGACACCCATCAGGAAGGTGTGGAGAAGTCCTGAATCCTTCGATCCTGAGATGCTATCTCTCTAATTCAAGGAATGTTTGAATGCTCTTAACAAATTGAAACGTGAAAAAAAAAATTATTTTCTATTTTTAGACGCGAAATATAACTAGGATTTTCTCTCATTTATTTATTTCATGTAATTAATAATTAATAGTAATTAGTAATTCTATACAGATAACTCGTTTTTTATTCTATAAATTGAATAATCTGAAGAAAAAAATGAAAAAAATCAACTTTTAAAGCTACTTCTCGATAAAAAATCATTTTTGAAATGAGATTACAAACAGATATTTTTGAAAATGGAAAAATAACAAGATATAACAATTTTTTGAAACGAAAAAAATAGTTTATCTGTAAATGTGAATGAAAGAGATTTCAACAAATGAAGAATAACAGAAATTAAGTCGTTTAGAGCGTTAAACTACTCAGTTTTCGTGAGCACAAACGATGAAATGAGAAGATAAGCATTAGCTTGCGTTAATCTCTCAAAAGTTATCACGTGAAACAAATAAAAATGCCCTTGCAAACAGCTTCGATTTTTTGATAATTCTGCCGAGAAACCCGTACAAACAAATATAAATATGTATATATCATATTTAAAGGTAATATATAAATATATATATATAAATAATATTTAAGGGTAAATAATTGAATGGAGTTGTTGGAACGACGGCAATGGAGAGTGAAAGACTTGATAAGCCAAGTTGACCAGCGAGAGAATCAAGAAAAGACGTTGAGAATTCTGTGTCTAAGGCTTCCTTAGCTGGGCATTCTGAACGCCTGCGAAATAGAGTATGAATGAGTGTCGTATTACTTTGAGATGTGTCCAGAAATATAACTCTAGATTGCTCGACCAACTAATTAATAAGTTAATTAGTTAATTTAAAAAGAACCTAATTAAATTGCTGAGTTATTAATCAAATGCTACTTACATAACTAAATTAATTATTCAACAATCAGATTAATAATCATCAATCTGATTTTTAAATAATTTATAACTGATTTTTAAATAATTTATAACTGATTTTTAAATAATTTATAACTGATTTTTAAATAATTTATAACTGATTTTTAAATAATTTATAACTGATTTTTAAATAATTTATAACTGATTTTTAAATAATTTATAACTGATTTTTAAATAATTTATAACTGATTTTTAAATAATTTATAACTGATTTTTAAATAATTTATAACTGATTTTTAAATAATTTATAACTGATTTTTAAATAATTTATAACTGATTTTTAAATAATTTATAACTGATTTTTAAATAATTTATAACTGATTTTTAAATAATTTATAACTGATTTTTAAATAATTTATAACTGATTTTTAAATAATTTATAACTGATTTTTAAATAATTTATAACTGATTTTTAAATAATTTATAACTGATTTTTAAATAATTTATAACTGATTTTTAAATAATTTATAACTGATTTTTAAATAATTTATAACTGATTTTTAAATAATTTATAACTGATTTTTAAATAATTTATAACTGATTTTTAAATAATTTATAACTGATTTTTAAATAATTTATAACTGATTTTTAAATAATTTATAACTGATTTTTAAATAATTTATAACTGATTTTTAAATAATTTATAACTGATTTTTAAATAATTTATAACTGATTTTTAAATAATTTATAACTGATTTTTAAATAATTTATAACTGATTTTTAAATAATTTATAACTGATTTTTAAATAATTTATAACTGATTTTTAAATAATTTATAACTGATTTTTAAATAATTTATAACTGATTTTTAAATAATTTATAACTGATTTTTAAATAATTTATAACTGATTTTTAAATAATTTATAACTGATTTTTAAATAATTTATAACTGATTTTTAAATAATTTATAACTGATTTTTAAATAATTTATAACTGATTTTTAAATAATTTATAACTGATTTTTAAATAATTTATAACTGATTTTTAAATAATTTATAACTGATTTTTAAATAATTTATAACTGATTTTTAAATAATTTATAACTGATTTTTAAATAATTTATAACTGATTTTTAAATAATTTATAACTGATTTTTAAATAATTTATAACTGATTTTTAAATAATTTATAACTGATTTTTAAATAATTTATAACTGATTTTTAAATAATTTATAACTGATTTTTAAATAATTTATAACTGATTTTTAAATAATTTATAACTGATTTTTAAATAATTTATAACTGATTTTTAAATAATTTATAACTGATTTTTAAATAATTTATAACTGATTTTTAAATAATTTATAACTGATTTTTAAATAATTTATAACTGATTTTTAAATAATTTATAACTGATTTTTAAATAATTTATAACTGATTTTTAAATAATTTATAACTGATTTTTAAATAATTTATAACTGATTTTTAAATAATTTATAACTGATTTTTAAATAATTTATAACTGATTTTTAAATAATTTATAACTGATTTTTAAATAATTTATAACTGATTTTTAAATAACTTTCCCACAAATAACTACATTATGTAGCTTGGCCACCTAGACGTTCTGGAGAGCTCCCTCGGGCATGCTGTAGAGCCTCCGCTTCAGCGCCACATCCACCTCGTCTGCGTATTGAGGATTCACCGGGAAAGATGTCCCGTCGCCCAGGCTGGTCGAGGGAAGTGTTTTTCATGGGAACGTTAGAGATTTGCAGTTGGATTTTTATGGATATTACTTATATTATAAGGAAGGGAAACTTTTCTTTACCGGTCAGTGTATTAGTAGTAAACTAATTAATTAATTATATAGACAAGAGCATACACACAAGAAACACAAAAAATCACACACACACGCACGCACACAGACACACACACAAACACATTCACACACACACACACACACATCCACCTGGAATGCACCGGAAAGAACCATTGCAAGGTTTTCCTACCAAAGACCTGTGTGAAGTTGTTGTGGACGCCAAGATGAAATGCTTTCTTGTAGCGTCCTGTCAGGAAGTTTGCTGTCTGGAAAAGCTCTAGGGAGTGTTGTTGCAGTGGTGGTGGTGGTGGTTGAATGGTTGAGTAGTGGTTGTTGCAGTGGTGGTGGTGGTTGAGTGGTTGAGTAGTGGTTGTGTAGTGGTGGTTGAGTAGTGGTTGAATGTTGATAGTAGTGATGATATCAAGTAGTGATAATGATTCAGTCATTGTCTTAAAAGCAACTCAATCAGACACACACACCACCACTACTTCCCAAAAAGTTTAACTCCATCAAAACACACACACACACACACACACACATACACTCTCACACACACACACACACACACACAAACACACACACACACACACACACACACACACACACACACACACACACACACACGAGCGAAAGAACCTAGGGTGGTCTTGTTGACGAGGAGTAGGTAGACATGCAGCAGTGTGAGGATGAAGAGGCCTATGGAGAAGAGAGACGACAACAACCACAGGAACAACAGGTGGGCTGAGAGGCCTGGTGAAGCCTTCAGGCCATCCTCCTGTCGTCGTGATGGTTGTGTGGTGGCGTGTGGTGGTGTGTGGTAGTTGTGTGGGGGCTTGTGGTAGTTGTGTGTTGTAGTGAAGAATGGTGTTTGTGTGGTGGCGTGTGGTAGTGTCTTGTGTGGTAGTGAGGCATGGCGGGTTTATACAGAAAAAGCTATGATGATCATCATCATCACTATCATCACCATCATCACAAGATTGCTCATCGTTTTGTCAAATCTTGGATTAATCTTTACGAAAATAATAAATCTGTTTTAAAGAAATACTTTAAAAATTTAAGTTGTAAAATATTAAATTAAATTTGAAAATTTTTACACACAATCCCTAAAACTATAGCTTAATCTATAACTACAACACAAACTACAAATAAAACAACTAAAACAACAACAACTACCACTACAACAACAACCACAACAAAAACAACAACAACTACCACTACCACCACAACAACCACAACAACAAAAACAACTACCCCCACAACAACCACAACAAAAACAACAACAACTACCACTACCACCACAACAACCACAACAACAAAAACAACTACCCCCACAACAACCACAACAACAACTACCACTACCACCACAACAACCACAACAACAAAAACAACTACCCCCAAAACAACCACAACAACAACAACCACAACAACAACAACAACAACAAGTACCGCGAGCATGCTCATGGAGGTATCGCAGAGGGAGTAGCTGATGAAGAGGCAGTAGAGGAGGCCGTAGAAGAGGAAGAGAACGAAGAACTTGTAGTTCATGAAGCCGACGCAGTTGTTCACCCTGGTTGGGTGGAGTGGGTGGTCGGTATGGGTGGGTGAAGTGGTGGGGAAGGGGTGGGCGGGTGAAGTGGTGGGGGAAGGGGTGGGTGAAGTTGTGTAGTGGAGTGGTGTGGTGGAGTGGAGGAGAGATTGAGTGGTGGAAAGGATGGTGTGGTGGAAGGCTGGAGAAGGGGTAGTGAGATGGAATTGGTAGGTAAAGTGACATAAAAAAATGAAAAAGAGTTGGATGGTGGGTATGGTGGTGTGGTGGGAAGGGTGGTGCGGTCAAAACAGTGGTTAACCGGTAGAAAGAAATAATCAAAGATGAAAGAGGGAAAAAGTCAAAATTAAAAACTCAAGCAGTATAATGCATTGATCTGTAATGTGAAAAGATCGATTCAGTGTTCGGATCAATGAAACTATCATGCTGCACGTAGTTGCTTGTACTTATTAGTCAGAAGGAAGTGTTTGAGGTGTAGGGATGATGATGGTAGGGTGTGTGTGGTGGGAGAATGTGTGGTGGGAGGATGTGTGGAGGGAGGATGTGTGGTGGGAAGATGTGTGGTGGGAGGATGTGTGGTGGGAGGATGTGTGGTGGGAGGATGTGTGGTGGGAGGATGTGTGGTGGGAGGATGTGTGGTGGGAGGATGTGTGGTGGGAGGATGTGTGGTGGGAGGATGTGTGGTGGGAGGATGTGTGGTGGGAAGATGTGTGGTGGGAGGATGTGTGGTGGGAGGATGTGTGGTGGGAGGATGTGTGGTGGGAGGATGTGTGGTGGGAGGATGTGTGGTGGGAGGATGTGTGGTGGGAAGATGTGTGGTGGGAAGATGTGTGGTGGGAAGATGTGTGGTGGGAAGATGTGTGGTGGGAGGATGTGTGGTGGGAGGATGTGTGGTGGGAGGATGTGTGGTGGGAGGATGTGTGGTGGGAGGATGTGTGGTGGGAAGATGTGTGGTGGGAGGATGTGTGGTGGGAAGATGTGTGGTGGGAGGATGTGTGGTGGGAGGATGTGTGGTGGGAGGATGTGTGGTGGGAAGATGTGTGATGGGAAGATGTGTGGTGGGAGGATGTGTGGTGGGAGGATGTGATGGAAGGATGAAAAGTGGATTAAGTGGCCAACCATGGGCAATGATGGTCCATCTTCAAAACGCAACTGAAAATATGTTATAATAACGATGACAATAACGAAAATATTTTATGCTTGAAATAAGTTAATTGAAGCATTATTGATTATTTATTAGGTATCAATATTAATAATAGTATTCTTGTTGTTGTTCTTATTGCTATAATAAATATACTCATAATAATAAAAGCATAATTAACAAATAAACTATAATCTCACGTTCCGCAGACGGAGCAATGGTGACAGCGGTCTGGTTTGAAACACCTGCACACGCTGCAGTATCTGACCGCTGTGAGGTGGTCATAAAAGTTATTAACCTTGAAATGGTAATAAAAGTAGTGGTGTCTCAAGTAGATTTATAGCAATAGTTTTTTGAACGTTTTAAAAAGTTTGAATAAAATGTATAAATCAAATTGATTTGCCAATAAAAACTTTGGAAAATTAACAAGAAAACTTAAAATAATTAAAATCTTATTTTTTGAACAAATAAATCTACAAAGTACGCATGCACTGCACCTCCGGAGACATTTCTGCACAGGATGGGGAGGTTCTTGGAGCTTTCGGAGAGGATGATGCGGATGTCTCGGACATTATCGTCTGCCTCCAACTTTTCAACCTGTTCGCCTGCTTTGAAGAACTGTGGCGGTTGAATGATTTGAGAGGTTTTAATTAGGTTACTAGAAGGTAAATTAAATTCAGTGGTTTGCTTTCAAGATTGATTATAAATAATAATTTACATATTTTTAAATAAATTTTATAATTTAAATCGTTTTATATGCATTGAAAAAATATTATGCATTGAAAAAACTTTTTCTGGAGGTCTTTGGATTGGAGTGTAAGCTGTTTTGAGAAAAGACCAAAAGAATAAAAAGAGAATAACGTGATATGGTATGAATCTGAACGCTGAAATAAAATTTAAATTAATTTTATTAAAGTAGAAAAAATATTATAATAAACCTTAATAAAATTAATAAATTAAATGTTGGAATTGTGAACTTTTATAACTCACCTATAGTCTTGATGCTACCAAGACAATCTATTAAATTAAAAATATCATTAAATCATAAGAATACAAGACTAAAGTTTTGATATACTTGATCTGATTGACCAAATATGAAACAAAGTATGGTAGTAAATACAGAGTAAGTTGAATTTGATCAATTATTTTTTTTGCAAATTTAAAAAACCCTATTTAGTATTTGAAAAGATAAAATTCAAACTTACTGTAGCAATAATGGAAAAGATAGACATAGTAGGACCAAACTACAAGAGTAACCACAATGAAGATTGGAACTTTTTTTAAACACTCAAAACACTTCCACAAACAATCTATAAACATAATAAGTTTTTTATTGTTATATGAATATTTGCAAACTAAATCTAAATCTCTAAATACCGAGAATTGACAGCTATATCACATTTAATATATATTTGAAATAATAAACACATTAACAAATATTAAAAGTGAATTAGGAAGTATAGAAATATAATTTAAAATTTATAATATTGCTAAATACAATTAAATAAAAATTGTATTATGAAAAATAAATTGTTTGCTTGTTTTTATTTGAATAAAATGCTCATAATTATTTTGAAAAAAAATTAAAATGATGAAAAATTCAAAAGCTCTGCAACCTGTTACAGGTAAAGGCCAGTTAAAGAAGAACGTGTTCAAAAACTAAGTTAAAAATTAAAACCTACTTTTTTCGTTAATATTTTCAGTATATTTATTAGTTAATTGCCAATCAATTTGCTGGTTTCGATTCTATTAGTAATTTTTCTCTTAAAATGTTATATTAAAAACATTTCAATAAATTCATTTATGGAAATGAGTGAGATTGAAGTTTTACATTGTGGTTTACCTTGATATTTTATTATTTTAAAGGTCTCGACTATTATGGTTTATGTATTTAATACTAATAATAACAATAATAATAAATATATTATTTTGATCATATTAAAAGTTAATACTAAACTACATAGTTTCGATTATGTATTATTGAATTGGTATTGAAAATGTCAGTGAAGATAGATTTTGAAGTGCACTTGTGTAGATTCAAAGTTCCCAAAAACACCCATATACTGAGTCCTGTGCACATGCTTAGTTAATGAGGAAAGTAGTGGCATGTTGTGGCTTGGATGTAGCTTAGAGGCGGACCATATATGAAAATAAACTGAATAAATTAATCAGCATTCCTTGCGCTCTTAAACCATATAAAGGAGTTGAAGGCTCATTTCTCGGCGTGTTCTATTTGCTTCCTGCTTGTCTTTTTGCAATGCCTATTGGAAAAATCTCAAGTTATGAAAAGCGATCTTTTGGGTCAGAAAACAAATCGCAAAGTAGCCTCGAAACTAATAACTCGTCTATCACCAAGGTAAAGTATTTTTTATATAATAAAACGCGACATATGTTTATAAGTTCTAAGACTAACTTATTAAATCGTTTTAAAAAATTAAATTCAACTAAAATTTAAAGAAATAACATTACATTTTTCCTCATTTCGTAGGAAGAAGAAACGTTTACAAAATACTTCGATGGCGATGGGGTGGAGATGGTTCAGAACGGAGGTGAAGTGACACTGAGACAGAGGTCCAGAGTGCAGCCCTTTGAAGACGTGGAAGACATTTTCCAGACGAGTAACTTGTCATTGAGGAGGGGAGAGTCCGTGATGGATGTGGAAATCAAGCTGGCGAAGGAAAAGGAAGATGAGTGGAGAAGGAATAAGGGCTTGTGTGAGAGGATGAATTCAGAAACAAAAGATATCATCGTTTTTCTTCTCGAAAACCAAGAAAACGAAGATGGAGAAACGACTTCGAAGAAACTTCCGCCTTACCGGGAAGAAGCGATCAAGAGGCTGTCCGAGAGGCGTCTGCAGACGGAGTTCTTGGAGAACAAAAGACGAGAGCTGGACCTGATGAACGAAGGCAAGATACAGAGCTTGTCCAAAGGGATCGTCATCGACGCGATTGAGAAGCCCACGTACAGGAAGTCCGAGTACAGCAGAGAAGAGTTGCAGGGAGTGTCTCTGATGGTGCTGAAGAGCATGTTCCATGAGAACGCCTGCAAGGAGAGGGAGGCGAGTGAAAAAGACGAAGAACTGAAGAGTTGTACGATCGGAAGGTCCAGGAGCCTTTTCATAGAGCTTGAAAACATTACCAAGGAACACAATTTCGAGAAAGAAAAGATCAAACATGGAAAAATTAAGAATGGAAATCAAATTAGTTTGACTTCACTGCAAGATAAGGATGTTTCAAATGATACAACCATCGAAACACCTCAACCATCAATCAGAAGCTCAACAAATGTAGAAAAAAGTGAAAAAGTTCAAATAGAAATCAGCAAAGGAAACATTGAAAAGATAAAAAATGATTTATTAGAAACTTCTAAACTGGCAAACGATAAAGAGGCTAGCGAACAAAGCGAAGAAATATCAATTTACAGAAATAAAAACGGATTTAAAGACACCAGTTCAGTCCCAGAAAAAAGTCAAGTAACGAAGAAAGTTTCCAAAATCGATGATGACTTGAAAGCGGATTCCAAAAAAGTAGAAAGAAGAGCTTCTTTGGGACCAGGCAGGTTTGCAAGGCTGGTGAGACACGGAAACACCGAGAACATGATTGCCAAGGAGATCGAAGCGTGCAAGCAGAGAGAACTAGAGCTACAGTTAGAAATGCTTTTGTAAAAAAATTAATACATTTTTAATATTAACTTTCAATGGATTAGTTTATAATAATTTTAAATATTTATAGATTTAAATAGTGTTTTATTTAATTATAAAATAATTTTGCAGAAAGCTGAGACTCATCTTTATGGAGAACAATATTCCGAAAAACTGATTCCATTAATGACCTCTTGACCTTCAGAACCAGTTTATAAATAAATTAATTCTTTTTTTCAAGTTGTTCCCTCAAGATCAAAACACATCAATATTAACGTTTTCGAATTTTTAATACTTTAAAATAATATTTATGAAATAATGAATGTACCTGTGAATGTACCACCACGTAGAATTTAATATTATTTAATATTTTATCAAGTCAATGTAATCACTTCAACACAAACACTTTAGCTTCTGGCCCTGAGGAGAAGCCTTATCTTGTGTCTGTTGCAAACACTCGAGTATTTTGAGAAAGCCACTATGATTTTGAAATGCCAATTTCGAGTGATATCTTTTATGATCGTGAGAGTTTATGATTTCGTAAATTCAGGTGGTTTTTAAATTTTTTGAATTAACTGCAAAATTATGTGATAATTCATTTTTTATTCAAAATAAATCTGACACCAAAGAATGAATAGATATCAAAACAATTTGATAATTCAATAAATAAATACGAGTACGAAATTAATTTTTGGTGAAATATTAAATAGTTGCTACAGTTCCTGTTATAATCAACTACACAAAATAAACATGAAATTCAAAAATAAGTTAAAGTTAATTGCGAAAAAATGCTTTAAAAAACAAAATAAATCGTAAACTTGGAAAAGATTAAACGCCGAGATGGACATGATATGACTTAAAATAACATCCTTGAGCTGCTGAAGGCAAATGTACACACAGTGCCGTAGAGTAGAAAAGAGTATGTATAAAACGTCGTTCAAAAAATAGAATCTACGTTCGTCGGGGTTGAAAATAAAACACAAATAATTCCTAAGAGCGAACAAAGAGATGCCTAACGAATGTTGCCATTGTTATTGCTTTGTGCTTGTTGTTGATGTGTTTGTCGTTGATGTGGTTGTTGTTGATGTGCTTGTTGTTGCATTGATTTAGCTTGTTGTTCGTAATGACTAGCGAGGCTTTCAAAGGACAGAGCGTTCGAAACATGCGAGTGGGAGGCGCTGAAGTGGTGGTAGAGGTTCTGGTGGAAGGCATGCGACGGTGCTTGACGAGTGGCTGCTTGCATGTGCAGTAGCGGCAGTGGCTGCATGTGCCGTGGTGGTGGTGGTGCTTGGTGGCTGAAAGCTTGAGTGTTTTCAGCGAAGGCGGTCTGATGATGATGATGATGCTGGGACGGGTAGTGTGGTGGTCTGGAATAGAGAGGGTAGAAGGGCTGCACGTGGTGCTTGATGAAATGGTTCTTGTGCATGGAGGCGTTTTTATCAGCCTCATGGTTGATGCTCTGGTGAAAGTAAGCAGGGTCCTTGCCTAGTCTTCGCATGCAGTATGCCTTGTCGTACATCTGGGCAGGCTTTCCTGAGTGATCTTTATCGTTATACGCCAGCCTACTTCTCGATAAGTACTCGTTATACTTATCAACCTCATTGCTGTTGTGGTAGCCGAGACCAGAGTCGTGATAGGCTTTATCTTTGCAGAACGCATCGAGCTCACACGCGTCGCTAACGCGACTCGCGTCACTGACGCCCGAACAGCCGTTCAACTGCTGGATCTTCTCGTAGAAGTCGCTCTCGCTGTCCTTGTCGTAGCCAGAGTCCCTCGAGTCACTGCGGTGCGAGCCTACGGAGGAGGGCTGCGACTGGTTCTTGAGACTGAGGTAGACCAGAGAGGCTGGTGTGTTGAGTTCTTCTGTGCTGCTGCCCTCCGTGAAGTGGGAGAGATGATGCCCTGTGGCGTGTGGGACAGCTTGACTGTTGCATGCTGTTGCCGTCGAGTCGTACAGTGCTGTGGGATGTGGTGGTGTGAGCGAGGTTAGTGTTGTGAGAATGCAAATCAGTTAGAAGTTAAAAAGGTCAATGAATCATAACAACAAGATAAACAGTATTGAGACAAGTCTAACCAGAGCGTTTGTATTGATGAATGTTTCTTTTCACCAAGGCAGATCCCTCTAGGCACTCTGACGACTTACGCTTTTTTCCCGAAGAGAGTTGATCCTCGGGTCTCGAGTTCGATTCCTCCACTCGCAAAGTATCATCCGCATCTTTCTGGAATCGTACTGGAGTGGCGCAGTGGGATGCAGTGAAGCAGTGTTTGTGGTGGTTGTTGTTGTTGTTGTTGTGGTTGTTGTGGAGCGTTGAATCCTGCTCAGAAGTGAGATTACTATAGACAGCATGATTAGTTGCGTGAACATCATCATCATGATCACCATCTCCGTCTTCATCATCTTCATCATCATCATCATCATCAGGAGGCGCCCTGGCGATGATGGGCGAGATGGAGGCACACGAGGAGATGGGACTGAAGCACATCGAAGGCTTCGAGGCGATTGCTGATGTTGTTGCTGACGTTGTTGCTGATGTTGTTGCTGTTGTCTTGCTTGCAGTGGATGTGAGCGATGATGATGATGATGATTCGGTTAGTATGAGTAGAGGAAGGTAGGCGGCTGATGATGAAGAGGACAACGATGATGAAGAGGGTAGCGATGATGGTGTAGTGAGTGGTGGTGGTGGTGATGGAGTGTTCTTTTCGTTGTGGGCTTGGGTGAGGAGCTTGCGAGAAAAGTGCATTTTGGGAAGTCTTTTGTGTTCACTGAGGGTTTCATCGTTCTTCGAGAAGGCACTTTCCTGCGCCACGCTTGACTGCACACCGCACTTGTTCACAATCTCATAGCACTCGGAAGCAATAGCTGAATTCCTTGGCACAACACCACGTCCATCCTTCAGTGCCCCAGATCCCTCCTCCAGACCAACGGCAGGAGATTGTTTGTGTGTCCTCCTCTTGCCAGAGCTGACTTGGTACATGGGGAAGAGGTGGTCGTCGTCATCGAGGGAAAGCGTTGAGTTGTTGTTTGCAGGCGTTGAGGGGTGGCTGTGTATTTTGCTGAAACACAGGGTCAGCTTCGGCTCTGCGCTGGCAGGTTTGAAAGCCTCCACTACCTCTTTTTCAATGGTCTTCCTTCCCTTCTTGCTCTTGCCTTTCTTCTTCGTCTTGTGGCTTTTACTTTTGGTTTTGATCAAAGTTGCATCGGTTTTGCTGTTGTCTTCCCATGTATCAATGTCGCCATAGTTGCTATGGGTGAACAATCCTGCTTTAGATGCATCGAGTGAGCTGGAAGTAGTTTGCATGGGTGACAGCTTTGAAGATGGTGCTGTTGTAGGTGTTGAAGGTGACGTGAAGAGCAACAAAGACGATGGCGATGATGCAGAGAAGGCATCGGCAGGATTGGATGAAGAAGGATGAGGCGGTGGTAGTGGCGGCATGGTGGTAGGTTGGTAGGTCTCAGGAAGCAGGGTCGGCATGTCGGGATCGGGCGACAGCACTGATGAGTGGCTGAGGTCGTCTTCGTGGAAGCTGCAGTCGAGCAGTTGTGGCGGAGGCGTGCAGCTTGGCGTGTGGTGGACTTCATCGGCGTCTTCCTCTTCGTCGTCGATTATTTTGTTGCCATTTTTGAGTGATTTGAAATAGCCCTTCGCTAGAACCTGGTTGTTTATGGTGGGCTTGTATTGGCTTGTGTTGTGGTCGAGTGGCTGGTTGAACGTCGTCATGTCGTCGCCCCTCTGCAGTCCTCTCCTGATCGAGTCGAGCCTCGTCTGTGATGATGATAATGATGGTGATGATGATGATGATGATGATGGTGATGATGATAATGATGATGATGATGATGATGGTGATGACGATAATGATGATGATGATGATGATGATTATGAAGATGATGACTATGAAGATGATAATATTGATACATTTAGGACACACAAAAAATATTTTTAGTTGATCTAAATTATGTTGATGAGCATATCTCGCTAACGCATATTATGAATAAAGATTAACTCGAAAAAGATTTTAGATCTAATCTTGAATACTGCTTCACCTCTTCGAGATGCAAGGCCTCCTCAAGGTAGTGACTTCTCTTGGAAGCATCCATGCATGACATTATCGCCAGGTACTGCTTCTTTATGACGTCTGGAGGTCATGATATTAACGATGACGATTATTATTATTAATGATGGCGATGAAGAGCACGATGAGTTGACGTGGCTTAAAGTCTATTTACAAATATTCTCGAATCCTTACATTTTTAACAAGATATTTGAATCGAAAATCTAAAACAAAACCTAGTAGCGAATGCAGCGCAGGGGAATCTGTGTCGTCGTTGGTGGTGGTGGTGCTTTGGTGGCTGGTGACGCAAGGCGTGGTGGTTGTGGTCGTGGTTGTGATGACAGCGGGAAGTGCTGGAGATGGCGTGATGGAGTTTGCAGTGATGCTAGGTGCAGTGGTTGCGATATCGGTTGTGCTGGTGGTTGAATGAAATTGTGATGAAAAATCTTGAGAATGTTTGTTGTTTTTGTTGTTGTTTTTGTAGAAGAATGTATTGATGTTGTTGTTGTTGTTGTCTTTTTGGAGGTGGGATTGGGAATTGAAATCATTTTTTAGTTCCACGTCAGATTCAACGTGGTTACATTCTAATGAGACAATATTCAATCTACTAGGATTGTTATCATTATTGTTTTTATTATTATTAATATTATCATTATTATTATTAATATAATTATTGTTATTATCATCAAAATTGTTGTTATTATCCTCAAAATTGTTATTATTATCATCAAAATTGTTATTATTATCATCAAAATTGTTATTATTATCATCAAAATTGTTATTATTATCATCAAAATTGTTATTATTATCATCAAAATTGTTATTATTATCATCAAAATTGTTATTATTATCATCAAAATTGTTATTATTATCATCAAAATTGTTATTATTATCATCAAAATTATTATTATTATTATTATTAATGGTATGATGGCTATTGGAATCATTAAAGTATTTGAGGTAGAGGTTAGTGGAGTCGTTGTTGTTGGTTGTGTCGTTGGTGGATGTGGAATCATTGATGAAGTTGCGAGGGAAAGAAACAGGTATCGAGAGTGGTTTGGATGGTTGGTGGATGGGATGGGCAGATGGATGGTGGATGGGATGTAAAAATGGGTGTTGGATGGGATGTATTGAGGGATGGGCAGATGAATGGAGGATGGGATGTGGAGATGAATTGTGGATGGGATGTGGGGAAAGATGGAGTGGGTTGCAGATAGGCGTGTTGAGAGATGCAGGGTTGTAGTGTGGAATGGAGTGGGTGGGAGTGTTGAGGTTGGTGGGAAGAGTTGAAATTCTGGTGGTTGGAGAAGTGAAGAAGCAGGGTGGATTGAAGGAAGGCTTGGTGCTTGTGAGGTGGTGTGGAGACGATGGAGAAAGGACCGGATCATTTTGTACAACAGGGCAAAGACCACTTTGTGAATTTAAATTATTACAATGATCTCCTACTCGACAACGTATAGGGCTGACGTCCTCATACACGATGCTGTTGACTGTTCGGTGCAGTGGATTGTTGTTGCTTACAGTGTTTTTGTTGGTTACATGAGTGTTGTTGTAAGTTATAGCAGTGTTGTTGTTGTGGGAGTTGTAATCTGCGGAGTCGACATCTGCAGGGTGTTGGTCGAAGGCGATGGATTTTCTGGCTCTCGACTTGAATTTAGTTGCATTACTTGAAGTTGATGTTGTTGCTCTCGTTGTTTGAGAAGATGAAGAAGTAGAAACTTGATTAGCGAGAAGTAGTTGTTGCTGTTGTCGTAAAAAGTGTTTTTGTTGCATTTCGTGTTGCAATAGTTGTTGTTTGAGTCGTTGCTGCTCGGCGTTGATGGGCGTCTCAGGTGTTATTGGCGAGAACTTTGGCAGAGAGACGGCGTACTTACTGCTTGTGGAAGGAGTGGTCGGTGGTGGTGGTGCGCCCTTCCCGACCACACCATCACCACACCCAATCACGGTATCATCGACATCGCCATCCCCATGCTTTGATGCTGCTGCTGATGATGATGATGGTGGTGGACACACGCGTGTGGTGGAGGTGGCGTTGAAAGTGCCGTAGCAGCTGGGAGACGGCACGGATGTCGATTGGGTGTGGTAGGATGTTAGTGTTTGATCGAAGGTTCTTGTATGGAATGATGGTGACGACTTGCTGTTGCAATTGTTGTTGCTAATGCTATAAGAAGTATCTGCAGCGCTCGTTAAAGCGTCAGTGAAGCGACCACTAACCTTATTAACACCGGTTTTTTCATTACAATTACTAATGCAAGGAAATCGATTTAAAAGATCAGCAGTGTGAGGTTTAGGCTTGGCCCCGTTGGCATGGTCCTCCTTGAAGACATCATCACGATCGTTATTCTTGAAGACAGCGACTGAAGGACACTTGCTAACCACCCTGAGTAGGCCATTCGTCTCCTCCTTACCGCCATCATCATTATCATCATCACCGTGATCATCATCATCATGATCATCATTAACTTTTGGCAAACAGATGGATGTGCTGTGGCTTACTGGAGCATCACAAAGAAGGCCAGTTTTGGTGGCGTTTGGACGCTCAGTGATGTGATGGCAGTCTAATTGGTCAATTAATCTACCTTTAATTAGGCCATTTTGCATTTTAAACATCTCCAATAACTCTCCTTCAATTTTAAGATCATCACCCTTATTATTAATATTATTTTTATTACTATTATTTATATTATTATTATTAAAATCGCAGTTATCTCTATTCTTAAGTTGCAGGTCCAGTTTGACGCTGTGCAGATGGAGCGATTCCGGACTAATGGCCGTTTCCAGATAGGGAATCTGAGCGCTGACGCCGACCAGCTCTGAGTCGTTGAAGATCTCCTTGCACTTGTAGTCTGTGGAAAGAGACGAATTTGATCGATTTGATTTAAGGCTACTAATTCTAATGTGCAACAATCTATAAAATCCATAATGGAATTGATGTTGAAAGTATCGCATTAGTGTGTAGAAAAATATCGAGCGTTTAGTGAATACATCCATCAATAGATCCTCAATTGCCGTTCAAGTAATTCAACACCAATGCATTCTCTTCGCTCAACATTACAACATCCACCTCCATCATTGCAACATCCACCTCCACCATAACAACATCCACCTCCATCATTACAACATCCACCTCCTTCATTACAACATCCACCTCCATCATTACAACATCCACCTCCATCATTACAACATCCACCTCCATCATTACAACATCCACCTCCATCCTTACAACATCCACCTCCATCATTACAACATCCACCTCCATCTTTACAACATCCACCTCCATCATTACAACATCCACCTCCATCTTTACAACATCCACCTCCATCATTACAACATTCACCTCCATCATTACAACATCCACCTCCATCCTTACAACATCCACCTCCATCATTACAACATCCACCTCCATCATTACAACATCCACCTCCATCATTACAACATCCACCTCCATCATTACAACATCCACCTTCATCATTACAACATCCACCTCCATCATTACAACATCCACCTCCATCATTACAACATCCACCTCCATCATTACAACATCCACCTCCATCATTACAACATCCACCTCCATCATTACAACATCCACCTCCATCATTACAACATCCACCTCCATCCTTACAACATCCACCTCCATCATTACAACATCCACCTCCATCATTACAACATCCACCTCCATCATTACAACATTCACCTCCACCATTACAACATCCACCTCCACCATTACAACATCCACCTCTATCATTACAACATCCACCTCCATCCTTACAACATCCACCTCCATCATTACAACATCCACCTCCATCATTACAACATCCACCTCCATCATTACAACATCCACCTCCATCATTACAACATCCACCTCCATCATTACAACATCCACCTCCATCATTACAACATCCACCTCCATCATTACAACATCCACCTCCATCATTACAACATCCAACTCCATCATTACAACATCCACCTCCATCCTTACAACATCCACCTCCATCATTACAAAATCCACCTCCATCATTACAAAATCCACCTCCATCATTACAAAATCCACCTCCATCCTTACAACATCCACCTCCATCATTACAACATCCACCTTCATCATTACAACATCCACCTCCATCCTTACAACATCCACCTCCATCTTTACAACATCCACCTCCATCATTACAACATCAACCTTCATCATTGACGATCTTGAAGGTCTCATTGTGGAAAAGTTCAAGAGCATTCTCAATGTCATCAACGTTATCATCATCATCTTCATCCTCCTCCTCCTCTTCCTCTTCTTCCTCTTCTTCTTCTGAACTAGTGATGGCGACTGATGCAGATGCAGATGATGATGATGCGGTTGTGATGGCCTTCGGAGCCACATACGAGTCGTTGAAGTGCTGTGGATGGTGAAGGTGATGATGATGATGTTAATGATGATAATATACTTAATCGAATAATTTAAATTTATTCGGATTTACAAAGTTAAATTGCTAAAGATCAATTTTTAAAATTCAAATATATTTCATCAGTCTATCATAGAAAGTCTATGGCTAAAATAAGATTTAATTCCAAATGGCGACTGACTTCTGGACTGATGTAGATGGAGAGGTCTTCTTGGAAGACATTGTCCTTGACCTTGGGCGTGTTCTTCACTTCCTTCTTCAGGTTCTTCGGCATGCTGGTAGCTTGCTTCTTCAGCGATGTTGCCTCCTTTGAAAGCTTGCCATTCACTCTACCATTCACCATACTAGTGAGTTTTCCATTCACCATACTAGGGAGTTTTCCATTCACCATAGCGACCTTTCCACTCACTTTACCATTCACCATACTAGCGACCTTTCCATTCAGGCCTGCGTTGGAGTCGATCTTACTGAGGACAATATTGCACGGAGTGAGTTTGGCGGTGAGGCTCCTCGAGTGCTTGAAGTAGCTGCTGAACTGCTCGTGGCGGTCTGTCGCTTCGTTCTTATCAGCGGCAGAAGCCACCACTCCAGCAACACCCTTACCAGCCACTACATTCTTCATCACCACCTCTCCTGAAACTCCCTCGACACTATCCTCCTCATCATCATCAACAGGCAGCATCTTCTTGTTGACAGTCTCCAGGAATGGTCTTGGTATTGATAATGATGTTGGTGGTGGCTTGTTGCGCATGCTTTTGGGTGAGTTGGTGGTGGTGGTGGTGGTGGATGCAGCGTTGGCGATCCTCCTCCGCCTCTCCTGCCAGTACTTCGACTTCTCCTTCAACTGCTGTGGTCGCCATAGTAGTGGTGTTCATTATCATTATTATAATTATTTTATTAATTAATATTTTATTTATTATTATTTTATTAATAACTATTTTGCTTATTATTATTATTTTATTTATTAGTATTACATTTATTTTAGTATAGTTAAATTAATCATTCTATTTATTAGTATTAAATTTATTATTAGCATAGAATCATAATCAATATATAATTATCATTTTAGTATTTATATTTATTATTCTCATAAATGGCGAATTCAAAGACCTGTTGATTGACGGCCTTGAGGGCAGGCTTGCGCTGGTCTGCCTCGCTGGCTCCCCTCCTTCTGAAGTACTCCTCCAGCTGGAGGTGGAGGTGGTAGCGATGGTGGCGAAGGTTGATGGAGTGTTGCTATTAATTTATCTATATTCTGATGATGGAAAAGCTTTTGAGTGCGTATTTAAAGAAAATCCTCCCCCTCATCACACCAACACTTGAACACACACACACACACACACACACACACACACACACACACACACACACACACACACACACACACACACCTGGGTGCGGTCAACGGTGTGCAAATAGTAGGAGACCTGCTTCGGAGTCCACGACACAAAACCTCTTAGTGGCGCTAACTCTTGCACCTTTAAGATGGCGCCTATGTCTGTGATGATGGTGATGATGATGATGATGATGATGATGGGTGATGATGATGATGGTGGTGGGGGTGATGATGTCGCTTGTTTTATGACAATCCAATAACAAATTTAACCGGCTTACTAGTTTGTTATATGACCCAACAAAATGTTAAACTATGCTATGTTACAGCAAAAAATGTTGCCAACGGTACAACGGGTTATTGCAACACTCGCGTGACAACAAACCTCCGAGATTGCGTTCAGAAATGTGCATGTTGGAGGGACAAAAGGCCTTCGATGAGACGATCCTGGTGCCCTCTTTGAGGTTCGCAAAGCGAGTCTTCAGCTGGCAAAGGTGGGTGGATGCGATGGTTGGGTCAGCAAATTGGAATATTGATATTTAAAATAAATTTAAAGAGGGTAATTCGTTAAAAAGTCTATTCAAGTTCTTTAGGGATAGTCGATAGGTGGATGAGGGGTGTGGAAGCATTGGTTACCTCGTGGTCGACTTGAGGTCCGAACGCGAAGTTGTTGACGAAGATCACCCTGTGTGTGTGTGTGTGTGTGTGTGTGTGTGTGTGTGTGTGTGTGTGTGTGTGTGTGTGTGTGTGTGTGTGTGTGTTTGGTATGGAGAGACTAATTCAAATGTTTCAGATCATTAAATCATACGTTGATACAGTTTGGAAAGTTTGCTTTTCCCTATCGCTTGTTAACTCGAAGCGTTAGGAAGAAGACAATGACAGGCGAAAATGTTCGAATCGATCGGAAATACAAATAGAATAGCATCGACAAAGTGAAATAATTATTTTAAATTATATATTAAATATATAAAATTAAATTTTTGCGCCTATGTTGCTTGCCCTGGCGCATTATAAATTGACATGATCACAATATACAATCAATAAATCCACCACCACCCTCCTCCCAATGCGACTGACTTGGCATAGTGATATAACTATAAACATATTATGATTACCGAACCCTCCTTCCCGCCAAGCGACTGACGTGGCAGACGAGATGATGTCCTTGAAGTCGTCCGAGAGGAAGTTTCCCTTGAAGAGTTCGTAGGCGCCGTGCTCCTTGCCGTAGAAACGCATCCACTTCTCGAACTCTGAACTCATGTGCTGTGGTGTGGTTGAGTGTGGTGTGGTTGAGTGTGGTGTGGTTGAGTGTGCTGTGGTTGAGTGTGGTGTGGTGTGGTTGAGTGTGGTGTGGTTGAGTGTGCTGTGGTGTGGTTGAGTGTGGTGTGGTTGAGTGTGGTGTGGTTGAGTGTGGTGTGGTGTGGTTGAGTGTGGTGTGGTTGAGTGTGGTGTGGTTGAGTGTGGTGTGGTTGTGTGTGGTGTGGTTGAGTGTGGTGTGGTTGAGTGTGGTGTGGTTGAGTGTGCTGTGGTTGAGTGTGGTGTGGTTGAGTGTGGTGTGGTTGAGTGTGGTGTGGTGTGGTTGAGTGTGCTGTGGTTGTGTGTGGTGTGGTTGAGTGTGGTGTGGTTGAGTGTGGTTGGGTGTGGTGTGGCTGAGTGTGGTGTGGTGTGGTTGAGTGTGGTTGAGTGGGGTTGGTTGAGTGTGGTTGAGTGTGGTGTGGTGGGGTTGAGTGGGGTTGGTTGAGTGTGGTGTGGTTGAGTGTGGTTGAGTGTGGTGTGGTGGGGTTGGTGAGGTGTGGTGGAGTTGGTTGGTTGGTGTGGCGGGTGGTAGCGAAGTGGTTGTTGTGTGGTGAAGAAAATGTTGGAATGGTTGTTTTGCTGGGTAGTGCTTGCTGTGGTAGGAAAGACTAGGAGACCCAGCCCACATTCTCCTCCTCCTTCCTCGCCCCTCCACCACCACGAGGAAGATACCATGCCCCAAGCGACCAACCTTGGCATAGAGGGCTGGCCAATGGGCCTTTTCGACACCGTAGCAATACGTGCAAGAAGTAGCCGCAGCCACTTGCAACACCACGTGACCCACTCCTGTCATGGTGGCAATTGTGGTGTGGTTGAGATGGTCTTGGTAGTAGTGGTGGTAGTTGTAGTTATTGTAATGGTGTTGTGGCTGTAGTGGTGTAGTAGTGATTGTGGTGGTGGTGTAGTGGTGGTTATGGTAGTGGTTGTGTGGTAGTGGTTTTCTGGAGGTTGTTGTGTTGGTGTGGTGGTAGTATTTATCGAATTCTTTTCGTTAAATAATTTCAAATGCTTTCAAAATAGGAAAAATTTCATGTTGATGGAAATGTTAATTATATTTCTGGCAATGGCTTTTGATGAAGCAGTTTAAATGATGTGGCGATGAAGGCTGATGACAGAATAGAGTTCCTAACAAAGGAATAAGGGAGGCTATACACACACACACACACACACACATAACAAAGAGTAGAATATTGGTTTTAAAAACAATGAAGAAAACATAAAATATGAGACGGCAATGAAAGAAGAATAATGAAGAAGGCCGAAGAATTGAAGAATGGAGTGACGTTGAGCAGATGAAGGTTATTTATAGGCCTTGATGCATGAGTAATTAAAGATCAGGAAAACACACATATAGTGCACGCATGCACATAATTAATGCATACATGCAAACACATCAATAACCCTTACATGCATATAGACACATACACACATGAATAGAAGACACACACGTAGACGCGAATCTAAACAAACGTGTATCAAAACGTGTGCGCAATAAATGCCACAAAGCTTCCTCCCGCGAATTACTGAAAAATCCGAAATCTTCGGACTATTTTGAATAATTCTACTTTTAAACGCAGTCGCATTGATCAGCTACTGGTGCTTTTCAGATGTGTCTGAACAAACGCATGCAAAAGTCTTCAAGACCCCTATTATTATTATTATTATTATTTTTATTATTATTATTATTATTATTATTATTATTAAAGGTCATAGAAGAACCGCTCCATAGAGGGAAATAACTCTCCCAATGAGGGCACCGACAAATCAAGGCATGCTCACAGCTATTGAAGGCAATTCTTTTATTATTATTAATATTATTATTATGACCATCATGTAGAAATGGCATTTTATGGAAACGTGCCAACTCATGCAAACAAACAGACGAACAAACAAACAGACGAACATACGAACAAGCAAACAAACAAACAGACGAACAAGCAAACGAACAAGCAAACGAACCACTGCCCAGGTCGATGAAGCGGTCTTCCTTGGTGAAGTTGATGGCGTTTATCATCTGGTCCACCAACTCGTAACTCGTCTCTCCGTACACCTTGAATGGGATGGTTGGTTGATGGGTTGGTTGATGGGTTGGTTGATGGAATGGTTGATGGTTGGTTGATGGGTTGGTTGATGGGTTGGTTGATGGGTTGATTGATGGGTTGGTTAATGGATTGGTTGATGGGTTGGTTAATGGGTTGATTGATGGGTTGGTTAATGGATTGGTTGATGGGTTGGTTAATGGGTTGATTGATGGGTTGGTTAATGGATTGGTTGATGGGTTGATTGATGGATGGGTGGGTTTGTGGGTGAGAGCGTGGGTTGATGGGTGAGTTGGGTGTTTGGTTGGTGAGTTGGTTGGGTGGGTGCATGGGTGCATGTGGGTGAGAGGCATGATTGAGAGATAAACCAAAAGACCAGCGGTCGTTTAATTTTTTTTATTAATGTTTTAAAATTATGAATGTTCAACACCCTCCTTTTAAAGTTAATCCTTATAAAGGCATACATTCTTCAAACCCCTCTCCTCCCCCCCCCCCCCCCCACTGATTTTCCAGCCTGCCACCTCGGCTGAGAAGGGCTCATAGTGGTTGAGCTTGTCTGGATCGTGCACAGCCTGGTCGTAACACGTGCGCAGGATGTGGTGCAGCAGAGATACCGAAGCCTTCGCCTGCCATGTGTACTCGCCTGCCTTCACCTGTGCGTGTGTGTGTGGATGTGTGGTGATGGGTGCATGGTGTGCATGGTGTGCATGATGGTTTCGTAGTGGTGTGAATGATGCATGTGTGGGGATGTGGTGTGGTTTTGGCAATAAATAAATTGGGAATGTTGGTGGTTGATAATGGTAATGTGTGGTGTATGCATGAAAGGTTAATTAATAAAAGTTATGGTTATGTTATGTTACCTACACGAATTCAAAGGTTAAGAAAGGAACATCTGTTAAGATGTTAATGTTTTTCTAACCGCCCTTCATTCATTTAACTTATCAACTAAAAGTAAATTGAGCTCCAAATGAATTCTTTTTGTCATAAGCGGCTCCAGAGTCATGCAATATGCAGGAATAATTACTCTTAAACACGCAATTTGAAATTTCCTAAAACTTAAATGATCTTTTTTTGTTGAAATTGTTACTATCTATTTGCACTTAGTGTTAAAAAATAGTTTTTTACGCTTAGCCAAAATGAGCACGAAAGTCAAATTTAATTAGTTTGAAGATATTAATCAAATATTATTATTTTGATTAATAAGACCCATTTAACGATTTAAATGGCTAAAAGTGGACTACTGTATGTGCAATGCTCGATAAGTGTACTCGATATGATGAGTGATTACTATGCGAGTGCACAACTGATGCCACCAGAAAGACTGCAAATGTAAATTAGAGGCACTCCAGAAATTGAATTGCAAGCAGGCTCCAGCTTGATCCACTTAACTTCTCCTCGATAAAGCTCTCTTTTTCCGGAGAATTTAATAATTAAATTTAATCACTTTATTTTGAAGTTTCTTTCATGAATTATACGTATATTTATGTAGAAAACAAATCCATAAATGACATTTCAGCCTGTAAATTGATCATTCAGGCATTCGAAGCGAGATAAAGGCATCACTAAATGCAATATGTAAACGATTCCAGTGGAACTAAATAATGGAGGATTGAACGAATGGAAAGAAGTTTATGGAACCAACCAGGTGCCTCAGCTGGTCGACCGCCTTGTTGAACCTCTCACACAGCGCCAGCATGCTCTCATAACTGCGAAGATATCATCATCATCATCATCATCACCACCACCACCACCACCATCATCATCATCATCAGCATCACCACTACCACCACCACCATCATCGTCATCATCATTATCACCGTTATAAAAAGTATTAACATTAAATAGGCACTTAAAATGAAAAGGGAGCAAGAATATCAAAGTAAAAATTCCATAAACAAAGAAAAGCTACTTTAAAAAATAAACAAAAGTGTATTTGAATAGGAGGAATGAAGGAATATCTAGGTATTGACTCAAGTGTGGTGGAGGAGATGGCATGGTATGGAGGTTGGAATGTCAGTGAGGGTGGTGGTATGGGTGGATAGGTGGATGGTATTGGGGATGGGTGATATGGGTGGGATGGGTGAGTAGGTGAGTGGATAAGTGGGTGGGTGAGTGGGTGAATAGCGAAGCAAGAGCGACAGGGTGGAAGTTTAGGAGACCTGCTGAGTTGGTAGTCATCCAGAATGTCGTTCGCTCGATCCTGCAGTGGTGACTCTTCCTGACAGGCATAACTGTGGCGAGAAGAGATGATGATAATGATGATGAGAATGATGTTGATGATGATGAGAATGTTGATGATGAGAATAATGATGATGATGACGATGATGATGATGATGAGAATGATGATGATGAGAATTATGATGATGATGACAATGTTGATGTTTTAATGAGTAAGATGAGTATCGCGACTTGGCTGTCATTATTCTTCTTTAATGAACACTATAAGACAATAACAGTCTAGCTTGATGTGTTTATGACTAATTTAAGAAATTTAAATAACTTTAGAAAATTTCTGAAAGCACTTTAAATATTTAATGGCGGGAGAAAGCGCTAATTAAATTTTAGTTCTTTTGCTGAATAAACAAAATGAAAGTTCCAGGGAGAAGAGAGCGAATTAACTGGTCTAAGAGGCCATTGCCAATAGGGAAATGGATTGCACTTGATGGTAAGAAAACAAAGCGGAAATAGCATCAAAAGAATCATCATATTGATTAATAAATCGAATAAAAAATAAATATTAAATTAAAAAAGAGTTCTCAAAGTATTACAATTTTGAAAAAAACACAAAAAGCGAAAGAGTGGATGTGATGGGAATACAAAGGCATTAATGTCACAGCTTATGCAGAGAAATGGACGAGTGTGGTGGTGTTGCTTCGAGTGTTGTTTGTGATGCTTTCCGTCATGATAGTGATGAGGCGGTCGTAAAATTGTATTACTCATCGTGTTGAATGAATGTAGCAGTGGAAGTTGCATTCAAATAGGGATTATGTTTTTTATAGCAGGTGATTTGTGTGCGTGTTTTTGTCTTGGTCGAGTTATTTGTGTTTGAGTGACGCGTATAACACACAAAATTAGCATTTTTAATCTAGAAGACGCATTAAAAAAACGATAAAGTTATCGAAAAAATGTTAAAAACAAGATTCCCAGTCTAGGATTAGTTACGGGGATTTTATTAAAATGACGATGCGAAAGTTTCATGCATTGCACCACCAGGCATTTGTATGCAAGCGTCAACACTGGTTAAACTCTGTCAAAAGGCAAAGAACAAAGCATGGAATGTTTGGAGGGAGCTCCAGTGGAGTGTTGACAGACCGGCTTTATTGAACGACGACGTTAGTGAAAGCTTCGACTTGTGGAGTGCCTTAATAGCGTGTGAAAGACGTTCAAAAAGGTTTCAATTGTGCTTTACTGCACTAGTGTGGTGTGTGATAAGTTATGTAAACACAAGGATCGATCAAGAAGCATTGATTCACGCTTTAAACAACATAAGTGATGAAATTCATGCGTGTAACTTCTCCAATAGAAACGCTATCGTGATGAAAACGTTTCAAAGTCGTGCAGAAGTAGAACTAAGGGCGATGAAAAATGGAAGCAGCAATTTAGTCTCCGGCTAATTGAGAACACTGCAAGGTCAACGCACGGCATTCCAATTCCTCCATTCAGCATGCAAATAGTCTATATGTGCAGTCATAACATCTCATACGAGCCGATATATTGCAACGAAACAACCACTGAAACAATAGGCACAGCTTCTGCGGAGCAAAAGGCATTGGGACGATGGCGATGTGGTAGTGGCCAGTCACACATGAGTAATCCGACCATATGCGCATGCAATAGCTCATCGCCAATGGTCTGTGTTTTATGCATTCAGTCGCTCGAAGTATGAAGGGGTATCAATCACGATCGAGTCTTGAGCAGATGTTCTAGGAACTCGCAAATGTTAAAACATGTTGTAGTTTTAAATGTATATAATTAACTTCGATTAGGTTTATCATAAATATTCATGACAGAACAATGAGATTTGTAGTGTGAAAGAGAAGATTGGTGATACTAATGCAATGCATGCATTTGAAGTGATGGGGTCATACGGGTGCATGGGTGAAAGGGAATAAGAGTAGGTGGAATGCCATTGACAAAGTAAAACAATGCGAGGTGCACATGCTGAAAAGTCAAAGAGGCGATCAAACTAGCTGTTCTATGGCCATTATTCATTTAGAGCACATTAATCGTGCTCTTATTTATTAAACTTTATTCATTCAGCCACTCCACTTTCTGATGAATGTATTCAATCAAAGTATTGTTGAAAATATTGAATATATTTAGAAAACAATATTTTAAAATTGCGAAAAAAAAATTTCACCATAGGGTATTTTTTTAAGATAACTTTTTTGAAATGGGATTAAGGGCTGTGACGGGAACTGGAAAAGACATGCATACAGATGGGATTTGAATTCAATGTTAAATCTCTAGTCGACAGGCTTATGTGCTCTGACAGGTAACATTTAAAGTGTAGAACGATTTTTAATCTAAAAAAAGAAAGTTTATTTCTTCACTAAATGCCTAAATTGTATTTCGGGAAATTGTATAATCAGATAACACACAAACTATTAGGGCACAAGCACAAGACACACAAACATTAGATAATAAAGTGTACACATAAACATGCATGAGATAAATTATTATTATGCATAAGATAAATGCCAGGGAAGTATACAATGCTGTATACTAATAGCTCAAGAATCTACTACAAGCTCAGCAATGCAACAAAGGCTCATAAGCACACATGTGTATATGTGAACACATGCATATGTAAAACATGAATATGTGAAACGTGTATACGTGTGTGTAGAGTTGTTTGTGTGTGTGTGAATAAATTCATTTATATGTATAAATATAAATAAGTTTATGTGATGCTATATTTATTTCCTGGCAGAAAATTTGAATAAAAACTATTAAACTTTTTTTGTATGAAAATTTTTATATATTTGTATGCTTATGCAAATAATTATTTGTATGTGTAAACTTGTGTGTTTATTTATTGTGCACATGTGCAAATATGTATGCTTCCTAACATAAGTGATAAGAATAAATTATACCACATAAGGCTTTTTCAATGTACTTCCACTGTATTGGTGTGTGTGTGCTTTCAAGAGAATGTGATACATCTGAGGACATTCTGATATTACATCACACCCTGGGAAAATATGCTAAAGAGTTTTAACACTCCAAATGCCTAATAAATCACGGGTGGGCTATAGTGATCAGTAATTTGTATTTTTTGAAATTATATAATTTATTTTTCTTTTCATGCACACAAATATTGAATAAAAAATATAAAAAATTTTGGGAGTTATAGATGTAATTAAATATACAAATTTGTGACTTATGAATAAATGAAGTATTATAAAAATAATAATACCTTATAGCTTCTATGATTTCAAATCCTTGTTCCTTGCTTTTCTGTGTGAAAAATCATATTATGGTTGAATGAATTAAAAAACAAGCTGATTTTATATTATAGAAAACCATTGACATCTGAAAATATTTCTACTTTTTGGTCAATTTCATCTTATTTTGTGATAATTTTCTAATATTGAATTTTAATATACAAGATATATGTATGTTATCTTTTAAAAATAAGTGATCTTTATCATTTTCAACTTTCACTAGTTAAAAAATAAATTATTATAACAATTTATGCATTCAATAAATATTACACTGAGCATCAAATCAAAAATATTGTATTGCAATTAACTTGATCATAAATGCAAAAATGCAAAATATGCTTACGGGCGGCCATTGGAATGTAACAGGTTCATATCCACCTAGGCTGTTAAGTTTCAATTCCATGTAGCCGAAAATCCTAAAAATTCAAATCTAATAATGTGGAAAATGCTTTTTGAGAGCATTTGAATTTCAACTAAAACAACTCCATCATAAATTTGTTTGCTACAACTCATCGACCGCGGGAACTAAACAAACGGTGCACAAATTTGTTTAAAGCGACATTCATCACGTGATAGGTATAATTTTGAAAAAGCGCTTCATTAAAAATTATCTTTTAATTTCTTTTTAAAATATAGAAAAAAAACATAAAAGTAGAATATATGGAGAATAATAGTTATTTTTTACCTTACAAGATATTGTCTCAATAAACGATATCTCAGGAAATTTTGGTCATAGGCCTAAACTTCACGACCAGATCAAATTGGTTTTGCCCTCAGCACTCTCACTGAAGGTTTGTATTGACATTTTTTTCAAATTTCATATTTTGTTTGCAGATGGGTATTGTTGTTGAAGCTGTGAATTGCATATTCTTGCACAAAATACGATTTTAAAACATAATTTTAGAATGATTTGTTTATTTTTTATTATTGAAACTAACAACAAGGTTTCGTTTAAGCTACAAATAACTGTTAAAAGCGAATTATTCAGACCAAAAAACTTGTTCATACGCTTTTTCATGCATGCATTACCATTTTAAAACAAAATGGACTCAAAAATATTTTTGTGAAAATGACAACGATATTTAAGATTTTTATAAAGTTGATATTAGCTGCTAAAACTGAATTATTTAGATCGAAAAACTTTTTAACACGTTTTTATCATGCACGAATTACCATTTTTTATACTAAATAAACAAATCGAAAATGACATCGGTATGAGCTCAAAGGATTTTATAAAGTTGAGAATAACTGAAAAAGAAATTGAAACCAAAAATAATAAGTGCTAGATTTTATTTAACAAAACTCGAAAATAGACGTTGTTTGCAGCTCTTGCTCCTGTGACAAACTCTTTCCAGATGCTTTTCCAGTATGAACGTGCAACAAGGTTGAGGAGTTAATAATATGCAATTATTTCATATTTACAAAAGAGCCTTCATAAATATTAGCATTCACTATCTTTCATCAATTTTTGAATTTAAGCTTTTTAGAAAAACGATATAAATCTCTTCCTGCTCATGTTTCAAAAAATCTTTGTGAACACAATAAATTATTTAATTTCTGATCCACTCGCTAGAGGAACTCGACAAAAGTAAACTCTTAAAATCGAACAATGTGAAAAGTTAGTTCCATTAGCTTTTAAACTGTTTCTTTGTAAAAATATCTACGATAAAATAGCTCCATCAAAAAAATAAAGAATTTTTTTCAAATATTTTTTTGATAAGGTACAAACATCGGATGTTCTCAAAATGAGTACGAACATTCATGTAAAAACAATAAAAGTTGTAAATGGTGAATTGAAAAAATATAAAACCGCAAATAATAAGATGATGAAAAAACTCATCCTTACACTTGACTGACCAATCATACAAATCCCTCGCCGACCAATCAACAACTCCAATAGCAACCACGTGACAGTGACACCAATGACGTCACAAGTCAAATTTTCTAATGAAAAGTAACATTAAGCCATCACTGCCAGACTCCATTTCATTTTATTATGTTTTCTATTTTTCTTTTTTTTATATATTTACTTATTTCGCCAAAATATCACAAAATATTAAAAAATTTTGAACGGTGCTTCAAAGTTCAAAATGAATTTATCCTTCTTTAGATGTTTGAATTTCAATACAATTTTAATGATATCTTGGAGAACTTTCTAATTTTTCAAAGACTCGCATAATTTCGAATTGCTTAGGTGTGATTGTACTGGAGATGCAAGTAGTGATTGTACTGGAGATGCATGTGTGATTGTACTGGAGATGCATGTGTGATTGTACTGGAGATGCATGTGTGATTGTACTGGAGATGCATGTGTGATTGTACTGGAGATGCAAGTAGCGATTGTACTGGAGATGCAAGTAGTGATTGTACTGGAGATGCAAGTAGTGATTGTACTGGAGATGCATGTGTGATTGTACTGGAGATGCAAGTAGTGATTGTACTGGAGATGCATGTGTGATTGTACTGGAGATGCATGTGTGATTGTACTGGAGATGCATGTGTGATTGTACTGGAGATGCATGTGTGATTGTACTGGAGATGCATGTGTGATTGTACTGGAGATGCAAGTAGTGATTGTACTGGAGATGCATGTGTGATTGTACTGGAGATGCATGTGTGATTGTACTGGAGATGCATGTGTGATTGTACTGGAGATGCAAGTAGTGATTGTACTGGAGATGCATGTGTGATCGTACTGGAGATGCATGTGTGATTGTACTGGAGATGCAAGTGTGACTGTACTGGAGATGCATGTGTGATTGTACTGGAGATGCATGTGTGATTGTACTGGAGATGCATGTGCGATTGAAGGAGATGCAAGTGTGATTGTACTGGAGATGCATGTGTGATTGTACTGGAGATGCAAGTAGTGATTGTACTGGAGATGGAAGTAGTGATTGTACTGGAGAGGCATGTGTGATTGTTTTGGAGATGCATGGGTGATTGTACTGGAGATGCAAGTAGTGATTGTACTGGAGATGCATGTGTGATTGTACTGGAGATGCAAGTAGTGATTGTACTGGAGATGCATGTGTGATTGTACTGCAGATGCAAGTAGTGATTGTACTGGAGATGCATGTGTGATTGTACTGGAGATGCAAGTAGTGATTGTACTGGAGATGCATGTGTGACTGTACTGGAGATGCATGTGTGATTGTACTGGAGATGCATGTGTGACTGTACTGGAGATGCATGTGTGATTGTACTGGAGATGCATGTGTGATTGTACTGGAGATGCATGTGTGATTGTACTGGAGATGCATGTGTGATTGTACTGGAGATGCATGTGTGATTGTACTGGAGATGCATGTGTGATTGTACTGGAGATGCATGTGTGATTGTACTGGAGATGCATGTGTGATTGTACTGGAGATGCATGTGCGATTGAAGGAGATGCAAGTGTGATTGTACTGGAGATGCATGTGTGATTGTACTGGAGATGCAAGTAGTGATTGTACTGGAGATGGAAGTAGTGATTGTACTGGAGAGGCATGTGTGATTGTTTTGGAGATGCATGGGTGATTGTACTGGAGATGCAAGTAGTGATTGTACTGGAGATGCATGTGTGATTGTACTGGAGATGCAAGTAGTGATTGTACTGGAGATGCATGTGTGATTGTACTGGAGAGGCATGTGTGACTGTACTGGAGATGCATGTGTAATTGTACTGGAGATGCATGTGTGACTGTACTGGAGATGCATGTGTGATTGTACTGGAGATGCATGTGTGATTGTACTGGAGATGCATGTGCGATTGAAGGAGATGCAAGTGTGATTGTACTGGAGATGCATGTGTGATTGTACTGGAGATGCAAGTAGTGATTGTACTGGAGATGGAAGTAGTGATTGTACTGGAGAGGCATGTGTGATTGTTTTGGAGATGCATGGGTGATTGTACTGGAGATGCAAGTAGTGATTGTACTGGAGATGCATGTGTGATTGTACTGGAGATGCAAGTAGTGATTGTACTGGAGATGCATGTGTGATTGTACTGGAGAGGCATGTGTGACTGTACTGGAGATGCATGTGTGATTGTACTGGAGAGGCATGTGTGACTGTACTGGAGATGCATGTGTGATTGTACTGGAGATGCATGTGTGATTGTACTGGAGATGCATGTGTGATTGTACTGGAGATGCATGTGTGATTGTACTGGAGATGCATGTGTGATTGTACTGGAGAGGCATGTGTGATTGTACTGCAGATGCAAGTAGTGATTGTACTGGAGATGCATGTGTGATTGTACTGGAGATGCATGTGTGATTGTACTGGAGATGCATGTGTGATTGTACTGGAGATGCATGTGTGATTGTACTGGAGATGCATGTGTGATTGTACTGGAGATGCATGTGTGATTGTACTGGAGATGCATGTGTGATTGTACTGGAGATGCATGTGTGATTGTACTGGAGATGCATGTGTGATTGTACTGGAGATGCATGTGTGATTGTACTGGAGATGCATGTGTGATTGTACTGCAGATGCATGTGTGATTGTACTGGAGATGCATGTGTGATTGTACTGGAGATGCATGTGTGATTGTACTGGAAAGTGTTTGCCTTGCACGGGTGCACGCCTTCAATTACAGCACCACTGCCCCGAGTCATAGCTCTCATTAAAGGCAACACTGCTTTTGCATTATCCCCCCTCTCCAGCTCTCCATCTTTCAATTCAGAATTTCTCTCGCCTCTACAGCGCCGTGTAACTTCTTTTTTGATCTTTTTTTTGAAAATATATACATTTTGAGCATTCATTTATCTTTCCATCTTTCATCTTCATCTTTCAATGATCACTATGGTAGTCTATCACATTATTGACATATCATTCCTATACTCATATTTCTTGAAATTATCAGGGTTTTTTCGATTTATTTTAATTAAAAAATCCCTCTCCACCAATGAAGTAGTACTAGTAATAAAGGGGTCATTGGGAAGAGAAAGAGTAGTAATGGGAGTTGTGGGAGTGGAGAAAGTTGAGTAGTGATAACAGGAGTGTTAATGGAGGTGGCCGTGGTGGTGGTGAGAAAGAAATGGAAGTTGAAAGCGCGCATTAAAGAACTTAAGTGTCGTTAGGAAGACGCCCTGCCTGTCTGATCAAGTGCTAGGAGTGGCTTGTTAGGCAGGTAATGTTTCCAAACCGGTAAGCTTGGTGTCTTTCTTTTTGATTTCTTTGAATTCTATTAAGTTAATTTTTTTAATTATAGAATACTTTCTTTTTTCTATATTTTGAATATTATAGAAAAATATATTATCCACGAAGATATTAGCTTAAACTGATGATGAAAACAGAATGACTGTTTTTAAATAATTTTAACATTAAAATATTAAGGGTAAAAATTTTTCTCAATTGTTTATGTTTTTTAAACAAAATTTAAATCACTGAAAATCATATTCAATTTCTTAATTTCCAAAAACGTCAGCAGCCTCACCGACGAGTAGGTCTTATTGGCAGTAATAGCACATGATACTCTGTCAATAACGGTTCTCTGCGACAAATTGCCCTTGCGAATGGGCCTACCGGATGCTGCCGCGTCACGACACATCTCCTCGTCTTGGTGAGTTTTTGTTATGGCAGTTTCGCTTAGACTTGTGCTGAAGTGAATTTTTACACAATCATGCAAAAACATCACGGGTAGAATTTTTCAGCAACTTTTTGATTTAACACTTAGTTTTAAAGTCTCCAATAAAGTCATGTTGAATTCTCCTACTAATCCTCCTTGCATCCTTCCTCCTTCCACCACGTCACCGTAATGAAAGCACGTCTGCTCTGAAGTGACTGATTCCTTCTCATCACGGCATATACGAAACTCCATACCATACTTATAAACATACAATTGTTCCAGGCAATAATCTATACAAACATCATCAATCCGAGCGCATAATACGGTATTCACTGCTCCCAAACAGCTTTGTTCGTGGGCGCCTGTCAGACCATCACTCATTTGAGCTTGTGCTTCGGTGTGCTTGTGAGCATCAGAGGCAAACTTTTGAGACAATTTAAAGTAGATATAATCGACAAAAAAAGTTAGATTTATTGATAGATTAGATTTTTCTTCTTCCACATCAACGTCATTATTACTGAAAAGTAAATAGAAAATCTAATAATATTAGGTTGTTCAAGCGTAGTTGTAACTAAATGACTCGCTGACAAAGTCATTCAAAAATCAATACATGAAGATCTACTGATCACGCTTAGAAAAAAATAATATAATAAAAAGATGTGAAAACAAGATAAGAATGATTTAAAGAATAAAAAATATATAAATATATATAAAAAATATAAAAAAGAGGAAAATGAATTTAAATGGAAATTCTCTTAACTGTAAAGCCTTCATTACCTAATCAGTATTTCTTAATGAATCAATCTAAAAACTACAAGTTTTAGATTTTATTGGAATAACTTCACAATAAATGAATTCATAACAAGCAATGGTGGATGGTCAGATGAATTTCTTGATATATTTAAGCACCAATCGGCGGTCGAAGTGTGTTCCAAGGGGTGATTGAGGAGTCAGACGTGAATAATGCAATAGAAGCTGTTTTTGACTTTTAAACTGAGAATGTAAAAGAAAGGCTGCTACTGTTGCAAGAAACCTGATTTCAAAACCAAGCTGTTCATCTCAATCATTTTTAATAAACTTTAAAAAACAATTTTTAGATAAAATGAATGAAAGAGTTTTTTGTTGCCAAAGTATAACATGTTTGTTTCAAATAAAATTTATGAGAAAATATTGAAAACATGAAATCAGTTTTCTAAGAGTTGAGAAAGCTAGAGTCATTGCTGAGACAATAATGACACAATACTGCTCACACGGCCAGTCGCAACAAAGATTGAAAAAAAGATTTTTTACTTTAAAAACCTAAAGAGAAGCCGTTTTGATTTGATCTTCGAAGCAGGCCACACGAATGCTCATTTCTAATCCGACACCCACCCACACTAAAATACACGCAAGCACACACGAAAAATAAAAACAAATATGTATTTATGATTGTATTATATAGGTTGACGTAGCAATCTGATGAGGATAATGAAAGCCAAAGAGCTTCCGGCGAAGGGATCATTGATGCATCTCAAAAAAATAAAAACTGTCATCGATACTTGCAACGGAAGGCTCAGTCGATAGATGCTATCATGGTCTTTATTAGTCTGGCTCCTCCGTTCGTGGGTGTACTTTTTAGTGCTTCCAGAAACTCGAAAGTGTCCACTGGCGTCAGCATTCAAGAAACAAGAAGCTGTATTCAGGGCGGGTGCAATTGAGGCTTCATGCAGTCGAAGAAAGGCTAATCCAACCATGATAGGCTTCCACAAGCATCTTTGTACATCATGACAAATAAATCCTTAGACCCCTCTTTAGCTCTTACACTCTAGGTTTCAATAAGCAAATCAACAATTTTATCGCTAAAGTCTCTTCTATTGATTGCCTCGAAGGTTTATTTTTATCAGGCGCCAGACAAACATCTTGCATTAATGACAATCCACTCAAAATCAATCTTTACAATTTTTCAAAAAAATATTTTCTACTTTTTTTGTCAAGATTTTTTCATAATTTTCTAGCAGGAAATAATTGTAGAAAGAGGTTTTATAAAAGCGATGGAAGCAAATCGTCACTCTACTACTTAGAAACTGCCTGTGTAGATGGACCTCACAACACTGTGTTCTAAGTAAGCCTCCATGTTGTTCTGGGGACAGTCGACAGAAGAGCTGCAATGTTCAAGAGAGGATTTGCAAACGGAGTGTTTGCGTGCTTTCGTGCAGCTGTTGAAACGTTCCTGGACACTTCCTTCTTCATGCAAGCTATGGCGCCTTGATTTTTGTTTGTCAAAAGAGGTTCCATTTGTTTCTGAATTTCTATCTGATAGTTGATTGTTTTCATCGTCATTGTTGTTTTCAATGTTGTTGTTAAAGTCGGGAAAATTATGAGCTTTCAGAACGGTGTCAGCTGCTTTTGATTCTCGGCTCCTTAAAGGCGAGTTAAGATGTGAAAAGAAGAAATGGTCGCTTCTAAGGTTTCCACACACTTCTTCCAGCCCTGTATGTTGCCTATTGACACCGTCATCGAAGGTTTTATCACAAAAATCATTCGTCTTGCCGCCACAACCTTGCAACTGTGCACGACAAATCGCTTTTACTCTGGATGGTATTTCCAACTTGTTATAAGAAAGGCTACAGTCTGCAACAATATTGCCAGGTCTGTCGTCAATTTTGGTGTAGAATTCTTTGTTTTCGGAAGTCAAGATGTCGAATTGGGAGAAACCTGGTGTACTATTTCTTAGTTTTTCAGTGAAGCTCGCCTGGTATGCGTTTAGTTTGGCCTGGGTGTCAACATCATCATCATGATCAGGATCACAATCATTACTTATGACGTCATATTTGTCATCCGCACTTTCAACATACGTCAGACTGCCATCATCATCATCATCATCATCTTCCTCGTCGTCATCAGCATTATGATTCTTGTTGTTGTTGTTGTTGCTGTGGTTACAATTACTTTTATTTTTCGGTTGCCAAAAGACTTTGTTTTCTTTCTTGAGCCTCCTTCTTGCGTTAGCGAACCAAGTAGACACCTTGAAAAATGAATTTTTGTAAACTTTCAAAATTCAATATTTTCAAAAAAAGTTCTATAAGGAATCTTGAGCGTATTAAAAACTCTCTCGAGCACCTCTTTCAACTTCAAAACCCATTCTACCCACCCTCAAACCTGCGTCAAAGTCATTTTGGTGATGATAGCAAGCATTATTTTCTCTCCTTTGCTCGGATAAGGGTTGCTCATGTGCTCTTGCAGCCAGTTCTTCAAAGTACTTGTTGATTCCCTCGTGGCATTTTTGCGTCTGCTTTCGTAGCTGGAGAAACTGTTGTGGTGGTGGTCGGAGGTGACACGGGTAGTGCCATTAGCGCTCTGTCATTCTATATTTTAAAGCGCTTTATAAATTTATTTGATTGATTGAGGGATGTAAGTGCTGTTAAAGCTGAAATTAGTGGAAGTTAAGTCTCTTACCCTGAGACGTGTGAGAAAGGCATGGAGGTAGCCGAGGCAAATGAAGAAATGGAGACAGGTGGAATTGCTATGTTGTTGTTGTTATAGTTGTTGTAATTTTTGGTAAAAGAAGAAGCGGGTTGTTGGAAATTACGATGTTGTAGAGGAATATGTTGTTGGTATTGTTGCTGTTGTAGTTGTTGCTTTTGGAAGTTTTTCAGATGCTGTTGTTGTGTTAGTGACCACCAGTTGTGGGTTAGTCTGGAGTTGTAGTTGTGCCATGCAGAAAGACTGGCGTAGGATGTGTCATTTCTGAAAAGATTTTCATCGTTACTACTGCTGTTGTTGTTGTAGTTTCCAGAGTCGTTGTTGAGGTTGGCACTGATGTTGTTGTTACTAATGATGTTGTTGTTGATGGTGTTGTTGATGGCGTTGTTGGTGGATGAGTTGAGTTTAATGGATTTTTCATAAATTTCATCGTTAGCAAGGTAACCCTGGTTGTTGTTATTGTTGTTGAAGACGACGTTACAGTTGCTGAAGTAGTTCGAGTTGAAGAAGGGGAGCTTCCAGTGCGGGCTGGTTTCTCCGCACCTCGCTGCACTTTCTGGTTGTGGAAACTCATCGGCTTCCTTCCGGGTGTAGAAACCAGATGTGGAAGTTGAGAAGTTTTTGTTTAAGTTGTCTTGAAGGCATGTGTTCTTGGCATTTGTTTTGTCATTTTGACATTTGTTTTCGCAGCGGTAGTTGGTCTCTAAAGGCTGGTGTTGATCCGTTTTCCCTGCCTGTTGTTTAATTAATTTAATGATTAATCGACTATAAATGTTCGCTGGTTTAGCAACCAAGTCGTGTTCAAATACTTATTGCATTACTAAGTTGAATTATCAATACTCTAGCGGAAATGTAAAGACGTATGTCACTCTGCAGTCACCTCAGATGGCGGGTAGAAGCCGGAAGAGAAGCTTGAAGGGGGGTTCATTGTTCAGAACTTGGAGCAGTCCTTTTCTACTTAACACAACTACACTGATAACTTATGGAAAGTTAAAAAAGTTAGTTGATTATCTCAGTGCTAATAAATATAAATTCATCCCCGTGTAAATACCTCCACGGAAACATTTATTGCCTATCAAAAGAGACGTAGTTTTTCATTAACTTCACAAATAGTCAAAAAATTGTATAGAATAACACACAGAACAAGTCCATTGTCAACTTATATACAATGTGTCACGTGGAAGGACGATCGGATCGTAGAACTGCCTCAACACCCATGTGTGACAGCCATGCTGATCGTTTGCGATGGACTCAATTTGAGGTTAATTCTATAATTCCATCGCTAATTCAAGCTGGTAATGATGCACTTTAAACACAATGCCTCATCCGGCCAACAGCATCTTCACCAATCACTATCCATCTTGACTCCGCCCTTCGTTAAGTGACCAATGAACGATCAGCCTTCGTGACGCATTTAGCCAATGAAAGGCAAGCATTAGCGTGAATGCAAGACCATTCAAGTCCCTAAATGCTCAATTAGGCAGTGGTGCTTCGGAATGGGTTATTTCTTCTCTGGCCATTACCTTGTTATTAGCTTGATTCCTAAAAACGATTGAAATTGCTCTGCTGATCTAGACATTTTGCTTGAGCTTCAAAATATAATTTCAAAGACTTTTCAGGAAAATCAAGTAATAAAATGATTTTTAAAGAAATGTAGGTTTTTTTTGTTAAACAAAAAATTCAAGTTATTTATTTGAATTTATAAATGCTCGAATCAGCAAGAATCATCAACATAGAATCCATTCAAACAAACTATCGGGAAATTTATGAAAAAGTTTTTTAAAGTTACCCTAAAAAACTAATACATTTAGATTTTTTTAATTTTAAAAGTTAAAATTTTTTGAGTTATTATTTTAATTTTGACCCTTATTTCAGATATAATTTAAGCATAATAATAATATTTTGTGGAAATTAAAATTCATGAAATTTAATTTAACATGCGTTAACAATTCAAAAAATAGTGAAAAAAACAACTAATTTAATCATTGTTTTTTCAACAAAAACTCCTATTTTTCTTAATAATACTTCGTAAAGGACGCTATACAAAAAATAAGTGATTGATTGATTGAATACCATGATTTTTAGACATTTGGAAAAATTATTGGTTGAAAGTGTTTTGAGAGTTCGTTATTTTACGGTATGGCAAGCTAGTTTGTCTATTTAAAAAAATAAGCCAAAATTTTTTTTAATGTCACTTAAAAAGACTTAGATTTGCTGACACTCATTTACTTTTCAAAAGTTTTAGCATTTCAAGTAAATAACTGGAATGAGAATTTGGTAAACTAACTAAACAAAGTGAAACCGAATTCAAAACTTTAATCAGAGATAGTGACAAAGAATGACATTTAAAAGAGAATCGAACTTGGTTTGATCACTGAATTGACTAATTCCACTACGTATTTATTCTAACAAATCAGCATTCGAATCAGAATTCTGAATCCGTTTTCAGACACACATGTCCAAGCACTTGTAACGGCAAGTTATCCAACTGTTCCTGAAAGTATTTGAAAGTGAATCAAAAATTTAATTTCCATTTTCAAAGATTAATTTTCTTCTAAAATCTTTATTGATGCGAAAGAGCACTTCAAAGCGCAACACCACCTTAATCCTTTCCAGGGTCAGTTCAATCTTTTCAGTTCTCTCCTCTGCAGCTATTTGTCGATTTTGCAGCTCAGCAAGAGCGTCTGTCAGCTCTCCTTGGATCTGGCGAATGAATTAAAACTATTCATATCGAGTTAGAACTTATCGAGAAGCAAAATTTATTGAAAATAAATAAAGTTTAAATTTATTATAAAACCAAATATGAATTAAAGTGGAAAATAGACGACTTGTTGGTAGATGGCTGGAGATTGTGAGCTGTAAGCCGATGGAGTGTTGTTGAGGGCGGAGTGCGTCAGGTGCTGTAAAAAGTAACTTGGGATGAAATAACCGCTAAAAATAAGTTTCCAAATTTTTTATTTATTTGATAAGTAATAGTTTATTTTCGATATTACTGCTCTCTCAATATAGAAACAAGCTTTAATGTTTTAAAATAGTTTTCTGTTTCTAAAACGAAAAAAACTCTTTCGCATGTAACTGAGAGTGCAAAGAACGAAGAGCTTCGATGGCATTTTTATTGTTTAAAGAGTTCAATATTCAAAAAGCTGAGTTGATGAGAAAGAAAAAAAACATGGTAGGAATGGCTTTTGATCTGTTGCATATAATCATTGCCAGGGGGTTCGTAATGGGTATCACAGATAAGAGAAAATAAAAAGAATCAAAGAGAAAAACATGGAGAAAATGCGTCAGGTTTGCGAAACGATTCAACCATGAATGAGAGATTCGTTGGTGGCTTAGGGAGACGGTGCGTAAGAAAAGATAACATTCCAAAGACCTTCTTTTCTCTTCTAAACAGAACCAGTGCATATTTTAACCTCGAACCACAAACTCCCTAAACAATCCACTAGCCTAACACAATGTACACACACACACACACACACGCACACACACACACACACACACACACACACACACACACACACACACACACACACACACACACACACACACACACACACACACACACACACACACACACACACACACACACACACACACACACACACACACACACACACACACACACACACACACACACACACACACACACTATTCATTCCAGCTATTGCAGGCATCTTGTGCGCACATGCCATACAAATCTGGTGTAATGACGCAAGCAGTTCATTACCCTCGTCGCGTCCATCGTCGTGTTGGCGTTGTCGTTAAGTGTACGTAGATTTGATCTGATGCTCCTGAGACTGCGTTGATGGGTTTGTGTGTGTGTGTGTATGTTTGTGTGTGTGTGTGTGTGTGTATGTGTGTGTGTGTGTGTGTTTATGTGTGTGTGTCTGTGTATTTTTGTGTGTGTGTGTGTTTGTGTGCGTGTTTGTGTGTGTAAAAAAAATATTTGTGTAGATGTGTGAGAGGTTTGATATAATTTATGTGCGTTGAATTCCTGCAGTTTTAAATTTATCAATTTTATTTTACCTTGAAGCTTGGTCGTGTCTGAAAATAAAGATACATTTACTCTACAAATAAAAACTTTGAATATAAATTATTCCAGTTTTTTTTCCATTTAATAATTCAGCAGGAATAAAAATAAAAAAGGCTCTGGGCAATTTCAGATAACAGTTTTTAATTTCCACATGTTGTTGTGGATGTGTGCATGCTGCATGCATCAATAGAGATTATGTGTTCTTTTTTATGAACTTTTGAGCCTCTGTAACCAGCGGAGGATTTCTATTCATTTTCTATTACATTTATGAACTTTTTAAATTAAGATCATTCCATTACATTGAAGTCTTTCAAGTATTTTAAGGGTTTAAATTTCAAAAGGGTGTAAAACTTGATCGATTTTCCTAATTATTTTTAGAAAACATGCTTAATTAAGTTTTAAAATCAATGGGGAGATCATATTTAGTCATAGAAGGCGTTCCATGTTTCACTTCTAACATAAATAAACTTTAGAAAAAAGACTAAAAGCAGCTCCTTGAAAATATCGCTAAATAAATTTCTCGATGTTTTCAATTTTTCACAATTTAAAGTTGGAATTGATTGGAATATATGAAAAACAAACCATTTGTGAATAAAAAACGGATTTGAAAATGTCAAAGGTGCAGGCATGCAGACGGAACGTGTGAAATGATTCCCAATATTACGCAATGATAAATTTATGCGTCCTTGAGCCATATGTTTTTCAGGTTTTTGTGTATTTTTTCTCATTCAAAAGGGTTTGGGTGCTTCAACATTTTTTCGTAGAGAATTTTATCTATTGATTTTTCTCTCAGTGCATTTCTTTCGTTTGTTGCTGAATTAAAAATATAGTGGGAGGTTGATTAATTGAGAATGCAGCGGGGATTTATTGCTTTGTTATGGTGCATAATTAATGAGAGGAAACAAATAAACCTCGAAGAAAATTGATAGAAGAGATTAAAGCGAGCCCTAATAGAAACAAAATGGCATGGGATGTGGACCACAATCTTGGAATATAAAAAAAAAAATCAAAAAACGAGAAAATATTTTCAACGAATATAGGTAAAAAGATTAGATACGAAGTGTTCAACGTGTAAAACGTACACGTTGTACATACAGTCAAAAGTCTATGAGTCTAGAGCTAATTTCTCATATTTCCACGAAGTCTTGCAATGAGAAGAGGATCAGTTTACTAAACAGTTTCTTTTTTTCAAATTCAACAGACTTATTTTTAAGATCTAAATTCTTTGTAAGCAGAGCCTTGAAGAAGCGTCTGTGCACATGGGGTTTCAGCTACTTTCTACTTTTGGTTGTGTCACATCACTGAAGAAGTTTGATTCATCCTGATTTTCTGCTTCTTTATTGCTACCTCTAATTTCGCTAGGGATTTATTTCGACTGTTTTTTCATGGCTTTTTCGACCTTTCCTTCCATTATTTTTTGACCTTAGCGACTTTAATTTTATCATATATATCTAAGCAGTAAAAAGCAACAGCCCGCTCATGATGGTCACAACCCTTTTGTTATTAAAATTGAAGTTATTTTTTGGTCAAATTGATCGACTTGAAATGTATAAAAGGTTTTATAACATCACAGTAACGACACGACTTTATAGACGAGCCTCTAAAACAAATTCAGCCATTTAAGCATCTAAATAATTCAAAACTTTTTAACAAAAAGCTCTAAATGCTCTTTACAATTATTTTAATTATTTAGGAAGTCATACAAGTCGATCTCGATGAGTGGGAGTTTGAACGTGTTGTGCAATCTGTCCAAATCGTTAATGACTTGTCTAAACGTGCTGTTGCATTAATTAAATTTCTTAATGAGTTTTAAAGACAATGAAAAACAGAACTAATATTTTCTTCAAGTATTCAAAAGGCATTGAAAAAGTCAACTCTTATTAAGTCGCTGGTGCCAAGTTAAAGTTGAAGTTCAAAGAAGCTCGATAAAATCTTTCTCTAATTGAATGTACAATTAATTTTAAAATTGAGCTAAAAAACTAAAAAAATTTAAATTATAGGCGGAACCAACTTCTGAAAAATCTCAAGTGAATCAATTAGATCAACGAATGCCACAATCCATTTTTTTGCTTCTCTCCCTAACGGCATTAAAAAAACCAATATTAAGCCCTGTACACTGAGTGCCCATTGGGGTTTTATAGAATATTCTATATGCAAATAAAAAGTTTTTCAACGTTTGGCTTCATTAGACAGAGCGAGCATTTGATGGTCTCGTTTGAATGTAATCTTCTCCCATAAAAGCTACTTTTTAATTAGAAATCCGTTGTGTTTTAAGATTGAATAGAAGCTGATATTCTTTCATTTCATCCGATTTTCGTCGTTTCATTTTTTTCAGAGCACCTGCAACCCTTGTCGACTCTCGTTTTTAATGCTTAAAATAATTAAGTCTAAAATAAATTTTCAAAAATTTATTTTGAGTAATTTTGATGAAAAATCTTAAAGCAAAATTCTTATTAATAATTATATGTATTGCCTTTCGCGAAAAAAAGCTTGAAAGTTTCCGAAACAACGTAGGATTGCCATTATAAATCCTTATACCGTCCAAACCAAAAGTCTGAGTGCAGATTTTAAACTGCAATATTAGCATTTAGGAATTATTATAATATAAAAGAGTAATTTAAAAAGCTTAAATTTTTATTAGTATACTTTATTATTGGTCAAGGTAAAAAACATACTGTCTCAATATTGAAAAAAGTTTTACAAAAACTACCATGTGATGGCGTGAAGAAACTTGCTCTGGTGCCTTCGGACTTTGAAAGGGTCGATCTTTGTGCACAACGAGGTGTTCTTGTAGATGAGCCATGTCTCTCGCAGGACGTTCGCTGCTGCGTGCTTGAGCTGTAAGAACAAGAAGTGTTCAACAAGAAATACAATTATTAACAAGTGTCTTGCAACTAGTTCAACACGCGAATGGTGGGTCGTATACATTTCATAGCAAGCTTTTGAATTGATTCCAAAGTGCTATATAAATATGTTGGATTGCGTAATTTATTGAAACTCTTCACCGACCTTCTTGCAGAGTTGATTGTCAATCATAAAGTTGTGAACGTGCCTCTCCGCCCTAGACAGCTCAATTTTTCTGGCAAACACTGCCACCACCAACGCTGTGCACCCAGATCCCTGTATAGGTGGTACTTCAGTTTCCATATTTTCCGTTGGTCTAATGGTTTCAAGAATTTATAGCATAATTGAATTTAAAATGAGACTTAAGTCATTTTTAAATTGGTTTACACATTTTAATATTCGCTTCATGCTGTATTTAAAATTTTAATAATCTTATTGGGAATTATGTTCAGAATAAGCTGGTTAGTCGATTCTCTGATTGAACTTTTGAAGCGTAAATTATCATTTTTATTTAATCAATCACTTAAAACTTGAGTCTATTCAGCTTTAAAAATAATTTAAAATGCATGCAAGTGAAGGCATCGAGTGTAAGAAATAGAAAAAAAGTTCTAAATCTTTTGTAAAAATTTTTACAAAGTTTAAAACTGATATTTACGGGTATGTCGGTAAAAAGCTTTTTCAAAGGGTGAATGTCTCGCATTAGGAGCATTGAAATTGGTTTTGGCAGATTTAAGGAATTCGAGAGTGACAAGTGCTTGATCCTTTTCAGATAACAAGAAAAAAAACTGAGGAAGGGATTTTAAAAAATAAACTATGAATATTTGAACCAAAAATATAGAATAAAAACTTGAATATTTGAACAAAAATTTTATAATAAAAATTTGAATTTTTGAAATATAGATCAAATTTTAAGAAAATAAATAATGTTGTATTACCCGTTCTTTATATAACATGTCTTATTTCTTTATTGTCAATAAAAAGGTTTTCTGTGAAAAATATTAATGAGAAAACGTGGTGTTTTGTGTTTTTCTATATCAAAAAAATAAATATAAAAAGTTTATGTTGAAATTAATCAACAAAAACTGTTAAATTGTCTTTTTTAAACACTGAAAATTTAAAGTGACATAGGTCACACTGTACCAACCACTTTTTTCCTTTTGTCGGACCGACAAAGTGTTAAGGTATTTCGCCCTTATTTTCAACGTTTCTGAGAAATGCTTTTTTGTTTGAAATTCTTTTCAAAAAAAGCTTTGAATTTACGCAATAGTCGTAACTAACTATTTTTTTACAATTTGAAAAAAGTTTCTGTATAAATAAAATGTAAAACTTCATTATTTAAAAAGTTACAAAATTTCAAAACTATACTTTTTTTAGTTCTCTTATTTTTTCTTCACATGTATGTTTATTTAGATATAAAAGGGTTAATTAAAATGAATTATAATGCAGAATAAATTCAGATCCATGCTGGAATATAAATTACTAAAAGAAAATGCAAGCTTTGAAGGATGTAAGAAATAATTGCAAGAATAATTCACCATGACTCCAGTGAAGATGGCTACGGATCTGCCGCAGTAGGTGTGTGGCACGATGTCGCCGTAGCCGACCGAGAAAAAAGTGATGGCGATCATCCAGAGGGAGTTGAGAAAGTTGCGGTGTTTCGGATCGTGGTGACTGGGTGGATAAGTAGTATATACAATAAATGCACAGATAAAATTGATCGATCAGACAGAATTTGCAATTGCTCAGATTTGCCTTGCTGATTTCACAATACCTCTAACATAAAAAGTAGTTTCCAACTCACCACTCGCAGACTCGAAGAGTCCAGCTAGTAAGCAGCCACACGGTGAGAATGAAGACGACGAGAACGGTGCCTGGGCAGAT
>OX030956.1:4862875-5167875 GCA_943735955.1 Piscicola geometra
TGCCTGGGCAGATGGTCATCAGGGTCTTGAGGACAAACTTGACGTTGAAGTTGATGTGGTTCAGAGCGCCAATGCTGATGGCAGAAGCATCGGTCAGAATGCGACTCTGGAGCAGCATCACCCTGCCCACCAGGTAAAAGCGCAGAAACATAGGGAAGGTGAAGAGAAGATCGATCGAGGTTTCTACCTGTTTGGAAAAATGCCTGGTGCGTATGAATATATAAAATTTGTTTGGAAACTAATCTATAATTATTAATATTTTCTTTAAATAAAACGATATTGAAATTTTTTTTTTTTGGTAATTAATAAACTATAATAAAATAGTTTTCACACTTTCATCTTGCCAACCTCAAGCGGTATTTTTGACGCTTCCTCTGGATCGTCAGCCACTGACACTGACCTCCAATTGAACTTCACGTCGAGAGGAATCGGGTGGATGGAACACACTAACAACTCTAAAACCGCCTGCAGAACCATCGACCAGGATATGGCAACCCTCCAGTCATCAAGGCTGTTGTTGACGATGTACAACTGTGGTGCAAGTACATGGCTGTATGAATGGACCCTTTCATGTTTTTAAAAACTATTTTGCGTTTGCTTGTATGTAGAAAAGATTGGACTTATATTCTTGGAACTGAGGATTTAAGTCGGGAAGGCACTCTTGTTGCACTTGATGCATTAAGTCATCCAGAATGGGAATGGATGGTTCGATCCCACTCCCTTCATAACATGTTTTTGAACTTAAAAATTCGTAAGAACATCATTATTGAACAATCTCTAGCTATGTAAAAAAATCTCAAATTTTATCTTGGGGTGATAATTACAGTAGAAAAAATAAAAGTGTTTTGACGCGATTAGAAGATCTACTCTTGACTATTATTTTCTCTAAGCATTCAAAAGGGGAATCTCAGTGTTGAAATTGACTCATGTTTCCATAATAGTGGCTGGTGTTTTTGTTGTAAGACCTCTTCTTAAGTGAAAATATTTTTAAACGATAAAGCTTTTCTCAGCTCATTCAGGCAGCCAGCATAAAGCATAGCATAACTGCATAGTTTCTGGAGCAATAAAGATAGTCCATCTTCATTGTGGGGTATTATGTGCCCATTGGGTGCTTTGATGGCTTACAAGCTATATGCTTGAATCTAATGCAATAGACAGTATAATCTCTAGTAGTCACGTTTTTTAGATATATTTTGCGCTTCAGTTTCGTTAGCATGAAATCCCATTAACGATTTATTTTTTTTCGGAGCTTAAAGGACTGTGATTGATGTGGCAAAAGAAGAATGAAGTAAATAAATTTTTCAATTTAACTTTCGAAGATTTCAGTTTTTCTACTACACCAAGTTTGAAATTGATTTACTCTTAAATGCATTAACCCCCAAATTTCAAAAGTCTCACAATGTGAAGCTCGGAAAAACCCTCAAGTGAGAATTTAGAATTTAGAAGTTTTAAGATTAATTTGAATTTATAAAATTGAAAAAAAAACACATTGAAACAGTTTTCATGCTGTTATGCTTTTTTTTCAAGTTTATTCGATAAAGCATCGCCAAGAAGCGTCAATATGGGTCTAAATAAATAGCGGTGGCATATGATAAAGCCAGATCTTGTCATCCATAAAATTCTACAACTCAATATAATACATTCTCACTGTGATTTGCCTTGAGTCTGTGCAAACAATGAAATCTTAATGAAGTATCCGCAAGACATTTCTCATTGTTTTTGTATTTAATAAAACCGTATTCATGTCGATGTTTTCGTTTCTAATGTTGTGCTCAAGAAGTTTTTTTGTGTTGAAAGGTTACTTGCACTGATAGTTTGGTATGGGATAAATAAACAAAAAATAATAAAATTGTATATTCACCTGAGCCTGCAAACGATGGTAGAGCAGAATAAGATGAAGGAGAACGAGGGTGGAAGCGGTGATGCATGTTTTCAGGAAGAAAGAGTATCTAGACTCCTGAAGGGTGCAAGTGATAAAGTGGTGGTTTGTTGCTGACGTGCTGGTTCGACGTTATTCATTTAAGCAGAGATTGATGTGATGGCTATGAAGAATGTGATGGAAAAAAAGAAGAATGTTCCTAGCTGAGATTTTTCAATTGTTTTACATGAATTTATTAATGAGCTAGTGCAGTTACGGATTGAGTAATGGAGTGATCTATAGAAGTTCTTTAGTGAAAACTTGTGATTCATGTTTTTGAGAAGAAGTTGCAGTGATAATGTCATGCAGCTATTTTTGAAACTCTGTTTTGAAATATAAGCTCGTTTTAAAAGCGTAATTCCATAGCGGGTGTTTTTTCATGACTTACTCAGTGCTTTGAAAGTATTGTAATCGTGGTAAAAATTTTACTTTATGAATATTTTAGAAATTGGTGTCAAACAGAAGAAAAAAGAGTCAATGAGACATTTGAAAGTTCACGAACACTTTTTAATTCCAGTCCAAGACAGATGTCAGTTCTGTGTAATTGTAATCAAAATATATTATGCATAAGCTTGTCTAGCGGAAATCCTTTCAAACATTCAATTGCATAATTCTCTTCTCAGAATTATTTTATAACATTTTAACTTATTATTTATTTAAACTTATTTAAATATTCATGCACAAAAAGAATCTCTTCAAGGCGGTTATGCTGAAAATAGCTGAAAAACAAAGTTTTTTTTTTTTTAACTTTAAAAAAATTCAAAAGTTTTTACTTAATTTATTTAGTAAAAAAAATATTTTTCACAAACTAAATACAGCTTTTGATGTTTCCTAAATTCAAAATCGTACATCAAAGCCACTATGTACACAGACCTATCAAAAAAAGACTTGAAAGGTATCTAGAAATAACATTTACGCTCTCTAATTAATCTTTTTTTCGTTGAATTGTTTTGAAAACCTTTTTATCTCAATTTTATTATAAAAAAAGTTATTAGAGGAATGACATGAAGATAGTTATAGACTGTAACTTATAATTTCATGTCTTCTTCGACCGCATTCACGCTTGCAAACGAGCTCACGATCATGCATGTATAATGAATGAAGCTGATACATTCTTGCGGGTGAATCGTCCCTCAATCATGGGAGAAGTATGGGCTCATAGCTATAAAGCAAAAATCAATGCCGCATCAATATATGTGGATTTTTCTATCCAGAAAGACAATATAAATAAGCTCTTTAGATAATAAAACGTTCCATTTATTTTGGGCAAAGCTTATTTTGGTTATGGAAAGATAAAGAGACTTGACGTAGACATAATGAAGTGCTATGCCTTGATGGATGGCAGTCAAAAGAAAGAGAAAAACAACTTTAACAACAAAATGTCAACCATCTTACAAGATAGACCAAAGGGAAATATCATTATTCTGATGGGTAACTTTAATGCCATGGTTGGAAGTGACAACTGATGGCATGAAGAAATCATTGAGAAGCAAGATTTAAGAAAAATGAATAAGAATGGGAAATATTTGACAGCATGTGCGATAAAAGTGATCTAATCAGTGAAAAAATGATTTTTCAAAGAAGGATACGCAAGGCTACTTGAGTGATATAAAAATAAGTAAAAGATGTAATATTATTGTGAATGGTTGTCAATCTAAAAGCGTGTTGAAAAGATGTAATTTGAGTCATTAAACATAAAAGCTAACGTTTTTCCAAAAAAATGGACACAGTCATTAAAGACTCTTCAATAATTATTACTCATTGGTTCTTTAACAGTCACGATCATCCCATCGAATGATATGTCATTCCATCCTACTCTTTTAGCTAGATTTCTCAATTTATAATGGAAAATACATTCCTTGATTTAAATTAACGTTGACATTTTTATAAAAAATCAACAGTACTATTTACAAACCCTTATGTTGCCCGCAAAAAACAGCAAAGTACTGAAGACACAAATCATCTGAAAAGCAGATCCTATCTCTCATGCATTCACTTGCTTCGAGCAGTGGCATTTTGGCTTAGATGCATGGAATTTTTTGTCAATTGGTTTTGAGAGCTTTTGCATCTCTTTCACAATTTTTTTTAAAGTAACGAGTTTTCATACCAGCTCCATAAAGACAATATCATAGTTGTTGTTCCAGCCCAGAGCACTTTGGCGAAATCTATTTATATCCGATTAATGCACAGTGTGTACGCCTTGTACAGCCGCTCATCCTCTGCCTCGTACGTCATTTTCTTCTTGACCACTCGTCTGTTCTATTAAATAAAAAAAATTCCAATTTGAAATTTTTTCATTCACGCTTAGGCAAGAACTGACACGACGTAGGATTAAAAATTAATTAATTTCTACAGTCTTCTTTACCTCATACACCTTCATTTATTTTTTCTCAAACATATTTTTCTTCATTTTCTTTATGATCCCAGCAGTTTAGCATTCTTGATCATTAGAGATTCTTCGAGAACACTTCAAGGATATTAATGGAGCGAATGAAAAACGAACCTGCTAAAGATTTGTTTTCAACTGAGAGTTTTTCCTTACTTTTTACTTTGAAAAAATCTTGTTGGATGATTTTTCAATAATCTACTTTAAAAAGTATGTACTTGAATTGTAAATAATAATGTTTAAAAAAAATTTTTATTCAAATTCTAAATGATTTTAATGATTAATCACAAGCTTCAAATTGTAAACTTTGCGAAAATAACTTAAAGACTTTTTTAAATTACGCATGAGCTTGTGGCTACACTCTCGTGGAACTTGTCAAAAGAAAGAAGTCTATTGAGTAATTTCCATTCACAATAACAAGCTGCGCAATTATCAATAATTAGCCAATCGGTCACCAAATGCTCTTAAAAAGCTGGAGAACCAATGCTGCAGTCACTTATTCAATTTACTGCGCTGGCTGGTGATAAATAACAGCCACTGTTATCACTGCAGTCTCGAGTGAAATAGTCACGGCTATGTGACAGGCTTTGTGCACTCATATGATCCTTCTTATAATCTCAGCTGTTTTCAAATGTCGCTCTAAAGAAAATGATGAATAGTGTTTTTTTATATTTCCAAAACAGCATTGCAGTTTTTCTCATTTGTTTCTGAAGTTTTTGAAACCACCTGTTTTCAAGGATAGTGTGATGGTAATAAAGCTAGCAGTCGATGACAAGACATATTGCGTTAGATTTTATGGCTTAGAAATAATTAAACATCACAGAAACAAACTAGCATGAGAAGAATGCAGTGTTATAAAATTTATTTCGAAACAAATAAAAATAAACAAAAGTTTTTATAATTATAAAATAGTGAGATTTGAGATTTTTCAAGCTAATTGCAGTGGCATGTAGGGTTAAAAGAAAAATGAAAGTGATGTTTTGCTTTCAAAAGCACTTGGTTAATTGGTACTTTCTCAGCCATTAGAATCTTGTTTCTAATTTTTTGCCGTTTTCCAAACTATTCCTATATTTTTATAATATTTTCACGCTTGCAATCAATTGTATTGCTAAAAGGCATGCTAGAATTTTTGAATAAATATTCGCTTAAATGCTTGAAATTTTGAAACTATTTGGAAAAGTCCATTGTCTTACTGAATGAATAATTATTTCAAAGCTTCATCAGCGGTTTTAAGCAACAAGAATTTGAAGGAAACGACAAATGAAATTCGAAAAAACTTGAAGCTTTAAATTTATTCTTATTTTTTTTTAGTCTATAACGTTCACAGCTTGACAGACGCAGGCCATGTTACAATGGTTCTGAGAACCATGGTTCTTATGCCCCAGAAACGCCCCTCCACACGACGTACACATCTCTCAATGCATACGTCGCAAACACCGCGTCATAAACACTAGGTATATGATAGTTCACTGTTGCCTATCAGGGATTCGAACAGGCGACCTTTAAGTTGCAAGTCCGACGTCTACCATCTAAGCCATCCCCGCTCCCTGACTAAAAGCTTTTTTTATTAAATTAAAAACACATAAAGGAAAAAGAACTATGATTCCCAAGCAAGATAAATAGTAACAATTATTTTTTAACAAAAAACTTGTCACCAAAGATTTTTTCAACCCATTTTAGAATCAGCTCACGTTTTACTGGAGCAAACATTTCTTTTTTGCTAACTTCACTTCACACCAGACTTAATAAACCACATTTTCAATTAAATAAACTTTTATTTAGTGTTCGATTATAAAAATAATAATAAAATTATTCAAACTTCTGCTATTTTTTGATTAATATGAAATGCTGAAAAAATAAAATATACTTTGGAAAAAACAAATTAGATTTGCAAAACTTTAAGGACATATGAATGCAGCATCCATGAAACATAAACTTGCGTTATATTCACTGAATTATTGTTTATCATCTTTCAAATGCTTCTTTTTCTAAATATTTCAATTAGTATTCCTATTATTTCAATTATCTTCAGCCATTATCTGCCTGTTGGCCGTTTTCTAACAATTTACAGCTGTTTTTATTAACAAAATACATAAAGCCTCGTTCTAAAAAGGTCTCCACACCATGCTATCCCTCTGTAATGTTGTTACGCCGTGTTTTTATGCTGATAATACTAAGCATATTGGGTCGTTATGACATTGCAATCAAAAAGATGATTAAGGAAGTGAATTGGACGATATCATCAATCATGCCGCCAATTGAAGCGGTCTTTCACGTTGTTTTACGAATTAAACAAAATATTTTATGTAACTAGAAAAATAGTAAATTCAAAGCTGAAATGTATGAGAAAAAAAAAGAGAAATAAATAAATAGAGCAAATAAAGAAACAGAAAAGAAAAGAACACAATGGAAGAAGATTGAGGTGGTGGTGCTTCTAAGTGTGCCAGAAAGCTCACAAGAGGATTATTGAATGGAGTTTCAAACTTGAAAGACTCTATAAGCTTATAGACATTGAAAAAATGCTGGCAGCAGACGATGAAAAAGTAATATGTATGTATTTTGCCATGAGATTGTCTCGGAAACAACACACAATGACTTTGGAGCCTTCAAAAGAATTTTTAGTCGGATCATTTTGCCTCACATCCAAGTTTCTTTTGTTTAAAATCTTGATGAAATGTTTAAATTCATTTATTCAAAAAGCCACAATCATCTACTTGAACCCAAAACCAATATGGTTGTCCTCAGTCCTATTTACTGCTGCAGCATGCAATGAATGACTATTACTACAGTTACTACAGTTCCTGCTATAACTAATAGAGATATTGTAGAAAAATTTAAATATTCATCTAAAATTCACAAAGTATCTAATATATTATTTTTTTAAACTAAATTAAGGTACCAAAAATAGTTTTTTTCACATCACCAGACTCAACAAAGCACATTTTCCAGCATACTGAATCCTTGATTAGAAGTTAAGTCTGGAACTCATAACTGATAATTTAGATTATTTTAGGTTTTTTCAATTTTTATTTAAAACCAAGCTTTTCACAAAAAAAATATTTCGTCCAATTTCGTTGATTTAATTGAGCATTTGCACAGAAATATAACATTAAAGTAATATTTGGAAGCATAAAACAGTTTTATTTGTTCTAATAATGAGTTTATTATTTTTATTATTTTTTAAAATAAATTGTTCAATATTTCTAAGCGAGTGTTTTCATTCTTCATGAAATAGGCATCATTGATGCTCCTAATGGAATGGTCTCAGTTTCAAGTGTTAGAAAAGGCGTGAGAAGAAGAATGCTTATTTCGGAGCTAGATTTAATGAAAACATAGGAAGTAACAGTAAAAAAAAATTTAACAACTGAGTGAAGAAGATTATAAGTGATGGTTAATTCAAAAAAGGAACATTGCAGTCAAGTTTCAAGCTTGATTGATTTAATACGAAATGTTGACTTTTCTAGTTAGCCAAATATATGCTTAAAGTATTGAAACTGCTTTAAAACATTGCATGTGCTATTAATTAGATTCTTTTGATGCTCTGATATTAAAAACACTTCAGATGGTATAAATAAAGTAAAAAAACGTCTTTTGAATTTGTAAGGAAATCTTATTTGAGATCTATTCATTATTTTCCTGGAAAAATTTGGGTTACGTGCTTTAGGCTCTAATGAAGCAAGTCTCTAAAGAGTCAAATTAAATAGAACTCTTTTAATTAAAGTTTCAGAAACTGGTTATGAGGACGAAAACTTTTGCACGTGCATTATAAATTACGGCATTCAATCTATCCTGCCAAACGAATTTCTTAAAAGACTTTTATCTGTTTAGATATTCCGCTTCAAAAATAACAGTATTTAACGAAACGGCCGAATTATAAAGATTCAAAGATTGCTTTAGTGCTGGATTCTCAGGATAGAATGACATGTAGAAGCTGGGACTTGAGGTACCTTGGAATAGATGTTGGCCATGCAAAGCTCCGTCTCGAGGATCATGCAGAGAATGCCGAAGAGGGCAGCAATCAGACACAAGTTAGAGACCATTCTCCGCCTGTCGCTCAAGATCTTCCTCTCTCCCAGCTTGAAACCCACGTTTGAAAAAGCCAGAGGTGCTAGGAGGTGCTCACTGGTTTTGGAGCTGATTGGCAAGTTGTTGTTGCTGTCGAGGCTGAGTTGACCGTCGTTTGATTTGGTGTGGAGTCGGTTGTGTGTGTGGAGAGAATATTGTTTGTTGAAGGAGTACTTGGACGCCTTGGTAGATTTTTTTTCCAGATCAGAAAGACTCCTTGTCTTCAAGGAGGCTGGGTTAACACACGTCAGAGGTCGGTAGTGGCACGAATGATCTGAAAGCCTTGGTTTCTTCTGGGTTGAGTGATTTCTAGACCTGAAAGCTGAACTGCTGAAACAAACTGCTTTCATGGCCATTTCTGTTACATTATCGTTTTCAACATGGGGGTTTGCCTGTTGAGTTGCTGTGTTGTATACTGTGAGTTTGCTGCTTGAGAAAGTCTTCGAGAGAGGCTTGTTTTCTTTGTTTTCCTGATGAAAGTTTGTCGGCGTAAGATATGTCTGTTTGCCAACAGAGTTTCTGTTCACATTCAGCTCTATAGGTTCAAGGGCTTTGAATTCTTTGGAGCAAAATCTTTCATCATGGAGTTGAACATTCTTCTTTTGGCTGACTTCACGTTCATAGAACTGGTTTTCATTTGATTCTTTTTGGTAAAACATAAATTCTTTAAAGTTATCATTGAGGTTTTGTTCACCAGTATGCCCTTTACATGCCATCAAAGACCAACCAACTTTCTCTTTTTCACGATTTTCTGGCATTTGCTGATTTTGATTTTTAAAGTTTGCACTACTGCATGTTCTGTCATTCAGTTGATGTTTTGCTTCATTTTTTCCGAATAGCTTTTCCAGACTGCTTTTCTCTTTTTGACTGCTTGAAGTATCTTTCAACTTTTTTGTTTTCAAAACTTTTCTAAAATTTAAATCGTTTTCTAAATGATGCTTGTGCAATGAGACTGGGTTTCGGCATGCTTTTTCATTTTGTTGTGCTAGCTGTTTAGAAGAATCCATCGCATCACATTCTTCATATTTAAAGTTGAATCTTTCTTTTTCGACCGTCGACTCTGCACTTTCAGAGGGACAGACTTCCTCTTTGCATGGAGCATCTAACAACTCTTTCATTGAATACCCTCGAAAGTTCTCGCCACGTTTATTGAAATAGCCACGACAGCCAAGCTGCAATAACCCTGCTACCAACTGCATTCGTTTACGGAAGAGTTTTTGTGAAAGGTTGCAGTGGCCACGAAAGTAAAGCGGGCGCTGAAGAGAAGGACGTTGATGACGATAACGACGACCATGATGACGATTCATACAGCGTTTCATAAAGCAAAAAGTATGGTTAATTCTTGCTTTTTGAAAAGAGGAAGGAAAATGAAGGTCTGACGAAAGAATGAATAAAGGAAGGGGAAGAGAAGAAGAAAAAAGATGGAAGGGGGAAGGAGAGATAGACAATGAATGTGGAAGGGGATGAGAGAGAGGGTTTGAAAGGTAACGATGGTCGTAGGGAAGATTCATGGAGGCGAGGCAAAAGCTGCTCATTTGTCGTTCCGTTTTATGTCGCATGCCTAATGGGCCTCGGAAGGCTTCTTGATGCAAATCGTAAATTCAAATGCTGCTTTTGATCTGGTTGCTCTTTATAGAAGTGTTATGGAAAAAAATTTTCTTCGTATGATTCAAGATTTTAACTGACAGTAGGTTGTGCCGTCAAGTTCAGTCTTAAAGTTTCAGCGAAGAACATGGGATTACAGTTTTATTTTGAGATTTGCATGATTATAAATGTTTTTTGTGTTATTAAATATTTTGAAGAGATTGTTTTGATCACATACATACTTTGTTTTGAGAGACAGTTTAAATTTATATTTCAATAGCTTTTTTTAAAGTTACTTTTTTTAAGATTTCAATCAAGCTTTTTTTTATCCCTTCAGCAAACAGTTATCAGCAAATCAATCGATTTTACTATTTGATTGTCTTTCGCTTTTAAGTGTTGATTAAATTAAAGATATTGATCTTAGAATTTTTACATTCAGATCATTCAAAATTTTCAATTAGTCAAAAATGACGTGTTTAATAATTTGATTGCGTTCTCAGCGGAGAATTAGAATTATGTTTTCAGTTTTCTTCCAAAGGCTTTCAGCTACTGTGTTCTCTCTAGAATAGGCAGAAGGTCGTCTTGCTTCTTATATCTGCCTGCTTTCCGCTTTCATATATGTTCGTGATTGCATGCGTCCTTGTTCCTAGCCATATATCTTCTTTATCAACCCTTTTTCAATAGATTTCTTATGGTTTTTAAAATAGGTATTTATTATTCATTTAAATATCAACTTGTCTATTTATTATAGCCAATTATACGAGTATATTTGATTGGCTTCTAGTTTTTAAAATATTCGGATTTATTCTAGCATTTGCGGAAGATTCAGCATTAATCTTTCATCCAGGTCGATTCATCTAAATAAATTATTGAAGTTTAACAAAAATTTTATTTTATTTTATTAATTAAATTGATCATGTTTAGCTAATAATATATATCAATGTAATTTTTTAAAGCTATTTAATCTATTAATTATTTGTTTTCAAAGTATTTGTTAGCAATTTCGTTAAGATTTATTAGATTATAGATTATATTTTATTAACATTCTTTGGTTCTCTGCATAAACAGATTTTTAAAGTTTTAAACAGCTTTGCTTTTTCCGGAATAACAGACAGGTTTTATATCTTTTGTTCTAAATAACTCTTTTTTATAATTAAGATTTTATGTGGTAATTTCATAATGCTTTAACAAATTGTCATTTTATCTTTACTCTTTGTATGCGTTAAAAATTAAGTTAAAATTGTTAACTTGAAAACGAAATGTAAACATTTTCAAAATGACCTTTTCATTGTAATTCTTATTCGTCAGTGGCTGATATCTTCGCTACACCAATATTCTCAATAATTACTTTTTCAATAGTTTATTTAATGATTATATTTTAATCTAACAAACTTATAAGTTTAAATTCATATCTTAACTTATTAAAGTTTAATGATTAAACGATTAAATAAATTTTCGTAATTAATCGCTTCGAAATATGTTCCTAGATGATACCGCTTAAACTAAAATACGAAATACTGTTGGTGCTGTTAGCACTGATAACAGAGCTAGACTCATGTAAAGACGATCCTGATAACGCTGGCAATTACAGTGATTTAAACAGCTGCTTTAAAAGTTTAAACTACAAATTTATTTTACCGGATGGCTTAGAAGTTACTTGTGGACAGCATGTGTTAGCCAATCAAATTGTATCCAGTCCTTCTTTTCTCATTAAAAGTGCCAAAGTATGTTTTCTTCAAAAGTTATAGACTTTTTCTCATATAAATGTTGGTAATAAAATATTTAATTTTTGATTAGATAATAAATTTAATTTTTTGCGAATGACATATTTTTTAAAATTTTTAATAAAATTTGTTTCAAATCAGGGAGAAGAATGGTTTCACGTTTTAATGTACGATACTGATGTTCCTAAACATATTATTGGATGGTTGAACTGGGGTCTGGTCAACATTCATGTTAGGAAGAATTTTATGCGAACTCTTGATGCTTTGTATAACAGATGGGTTAATAAATAAATAAACGATAAAATACAAAGTTCATTAAATAAAAATGTGAATGTAGAATAAAGATCATGAAAATGCCAAAAGGGGTCAAAAGCAAGGAGTGGACTGATGACTGGAGACCAAATCATGAGTTGAAACATTTATTTCTGACCATTTCAATATATTTGAAACTCTATGAATAAAATTAAACGGTCAATATTGACTGCTTTATAGGTTACAAAGAGCCAGTTCTTGTGCCAAGATACAATCCACAAGTGTTCCACTTCGCTGTTTTCGAAACTTCTGAGGAAGTCAACCCCACCATTATTCACGAAAGAGGCATGTTTGACTTGGAAGAGTGGTCTGATGCCAATAATGTGTGCAAGTCCCTCATTATAACCTTCCAATACCAAGTTTCTCGTGAGTTTATTACACCTGAAACCCGTTATAACTTTGAAATACCAGAATCTTCAGACATTCACAGTTTTATAACACTATATTATAAGACGAAAATTTTTTCCGTTTTTTTATTTAAGCTTTTCAAATGTATATTTAAAAACTTTAATTTCTATGCTGGCCAATAAGAATTCGTTGAAATAATACCTTCATTTTATATCAATTGAAAAAATAAATCTTCTACTGTCTGAAGATTTTTGTATTTTACTGTAGTTGCTGCTGCTAAATATGTAGGTTCATTATTATTTGACCTGAACCAATTAGTATACGCACGAGATTTACTCCCAATACAAAACATGACATATCAAACCCCTCCCACTCACTCAAAAGTGGTGTTAATTCAATCTACCATAATAATGGAGTCGGGATATTTCCAGGGATGTGCTTTTAACATTAGTGGTTCAGGTCAATTAATAACGTACCAGTTATTATAATAATATTGGTAACAAAATTATTAATTTTGTTTAGTCATCCATCTGACATCATTTTCCCATATTCTTTTGTAGTTAATGACCGCCTCTACAAGGTATCTAGTAAAATTTTGAGTAGAAAAAACTATTAGAATATATTTATTATAAACATGCTGATATATTTATTTTCACCTTCAACTTTGTTCATTTTAAAAAGATCAAAACTTCTTTATCTTCAAAACTTTCGGTAGATGATATGATTATAGCATGGCATTCCCTTCAAATCTATTCTCACTTAATTCTCATTGCTTCTCTGACTTTTAGTTAGAAGGGCCGGAGGGGAGCCCTGCACACGCTTTCAATATTTTTGCCTTTTACCTCTTTAAATTATATATAGATATATAGATATATATATATATATATATATCTTTTCCCTTCTTTTATATCCCTTTAATTTTTCTCTTCAACCTAGTTAATTTTAATAATTTCGTGGCAATATAACCATCAGTATATCATTTTTATAAATAAAATTAGTTTATAATAAAATATAATCCGTTTGGGTTTTTATATAAAAATCAGGGGAGGTTGAACGTCACCACAATATTCATACATAATCTTTTCTTTCCTCAAGCCACAGAAAAGTATTGTCTTGGATGAACCAGTGGTATGAAACTTACTACATTCGGTATTCACATATTTATTATTTTAAATATTCTGCTAAATGGATTCTCTGCAGATGTCTTATGAACCTGTGAACATCTACAATCGGGAGGTAGGTTCTTTCAGTGTCGATGCTTCTTTAGAGTATGAAGTGCTCAATTTTTTTTTCGTAATTTATGAAACATATTAATAAACCTTTTTTTAAATTCTGCTGCATTGTCATAAAGTAGCAAGTGTCAAGTGCTCAGTGAAAACATTCTATTCATATTATATTATATTTGTTATTTCCATAGTAGTCAACGCAATCTCTAACCAATGAGCCTGTCGCTTCCGGAGAGAAAATTCTAAAAGTGAGTTATGTATAAAAAAAGTCTAATTATTTGATTTCAACCACCCAGGTGAGGGTGAGGTCCTCAGAAGGAAGATGTGCCGTGTTGAAGGTGCAGACAGTGTTGGCACTTACATTCGTTGTTTTGGCCTCATAGTTTTGCAAACCATAGAGTTCTAGATATCCATGAGCAAACGGTCATGTCTCGCTGTTGTTTTTGCTATTACATTTTGGTTCGTTCTTTCAAATTATTTTAAGTTTCATGACGAGTATTTCATTTTAATGAATAATCTTCACTGCTAGTTTCATTATATTATAATTAAAATAGAAAACAAGATTTTATTAAAAAAAACTTAGTTTTGAATAAATGTTAATTAGGAAAAAATAAAATAAATGGAAAAGATTTTTTAGAAATTGAAATAGAAAAATATATATTCGTGTTATTTTGTTCTTTTATTGTAAAGAATCTTTTAAGCGTCACAAATAAAAAAACAAATTAATTCAAAATATTTAAAAACAATGCTAGTTATTGCGTTTGTTCTGTTGTCTTGTCTCGAAATGGTTCTCTCGTGTGGAGATACAAACCCTCACATTAAGGACTTTGAAGACTTCGATGGTTGTCGCTCCATCAGAGACCAGCCGGAGTTGGAGTTTTACGTGGTGGGTAGAATGGTTTTGCATTGTGGAGAGGGTCTTTTGATGGAGCAAAGCGATAAGGAACCTATTCTCGTTCTGCCTCATGCAGAGGTCTGAACTTCTAGACTATTCTCACGTTTGAAATTGGTTGTCTTAAAAATTTTAACTTTAAAAAAATCATTAATTATTTCTATGAATAATATTTTTATTGTTTAAATTATTCTACATATAATGTATGAACTTTTTATAAAGCCTTTTAATACACTTTTAACAAAACTTTTACTACACTTTTATCACTCTCATTTAAGCGTTTTACTGAAACATAAATAGATAGATCACTGGTACCACGTCATTATGGTCGCTCCCGACGTTCCCTCAATCTACAAACCAAGGGAAAAATACTGGTTCTACTGGGGTCTTTTGAACATCAAGGTCAGCATTCTTTGCAAAAATTAAACATGGTTATAAAATCTCGTGTGCAGTTAAGAGGCTTCGATCTTGACATTTAAGTTTAAATGAGCATTTAAGAATAACATTATCCAATTTCTAATAATGAGAGATTAGTTTGAATATTTCTTGAATTATCGATTTGTTAATTTTAACGAATTAACATAAAATTACAGGGTGAAAACATGATGAACGGATTGATGAAAGGAACTACGATCAAGGGTTCAAGCTTGAATTTAATAGACTACAACATTGTCTGATTCATTTCATATTTTACTTACTTCGCAGAGTACAAGGAACCAGAAGTAAATGAAGACCTGCACGAACACCGGTTCCAGTTCTTGGTTTTCGAGACTACTTATCGAATCTCAAGGCCCAAAAAGCTTATGAATGAAACACATTTGAAGCTAGGTGTGCTGATCTCTGAGCTGGGTCTTTGCACCTCTCTTCACGCCACCTATGAGTACCTTCTCTCGTGTGAGAAAATGTTTTTTGGAAAATGTTACAACTTTAACTTTTGAACTTAGTCAACAATTTTTTTGTTGTGTGAAAAATGAATATAATTTGACTCTTGTAAATTTTATTCCTCAGATAAAGATTATCTTCGGATGGTAATAGTGCGTATATCAAAAAATCTTTCAATATTTGAAGAAAAAAACAAATATTTTTGTAAAACCTTTTAAATAATCCTTAATTTTAAAGATATAAAGTTAGTTTTTTCCTTTTTCCGCATTTCCCAGGACATTCAAGACAGATCCACAAATGTAACTATTAAAATCTTTCTGTCTGAGCAAGCAAGAACAATTTTAATGAAATAGAAGTCGTTATTAGAACATTTCTTCTTACTCGAGTTTTTACGAATCAGAAAAAAATGTTAAATAACTTTTTGGAAACTTGTTTTTTAACCTTTGAAAGTATTTTAGCCTATATACAATATCCCTATAATAATCTTATTGCATTGGTTCTTCTTGCTCAGACAAACAAAGACCAGCATATGGAAAAAATTAATGAAACTTTCAACACTTTTCTATTCCTTTCAGAACCATTCATCAGATCATTCAGGAAAGGTGAAAATGGCTAATATTAAAACAATTTATACTTTATAGAATAGATTATGCTCATTTGAAAAAAATCATTTGCGCTGAAAAAAATACAAATCCAAAATTTATTTTTTAGTAATGTAAAATAGCTAAGATGGATTGAACAAACTAAGGTTTTGAATGACGAAAAAAATATTAAATCTCTAAAATCTTTTTGAGTTTTCATATGTTTATTTCATATTATTTGAAACAATTAAAATCGATATTTTGCTGCTGCTAATCCATCAGATCAAAGAACTTTCAATTGAGGATTATTATGAGGTAATTAATGAATGATAAATTTAGGGTTGGATGTAAGATTACAGCTTATTTTTCATTTTTCGCCGTTTATTGAATCTTTTCACTAAACCACCAGCTTCCGGACAAGAAAGATCTAAGAGTGAGCATTATACAAAATTCTAAAAAAACATTATTTGTTAATTTAAACAAATCAGGTGAGAATGAAGTCTTTGGGAGAAAGATGTGCAGTACTGAAAGGACAGACACTGTTGCCTCTTGCCCTCGTTCTTTTGGCTCCATTGTTCTACAGGCTGTAATCAGTTGACGTTTTTTTTCTTAATAAAATTAAACTTTCTCATTTGTTGTTTCCATTCTTACTAGTACAGTATCAAATCTATCGATGGCACCGGGTCCAAAACTCAGAATCCCGTTACCGAAAAAATCACTAAGAATCAGTAAGAAAATATTTTTTCCAAATGTAACATGCCTATTTAATCCCAATTTTTAAATTAAATAAAACATGTTTACTTCTTCTTTGAAAGGCTGTCAAAACCTTTTTTTACTCTATACAAAATTTATAAAATGAATCTTTAATATATATAAAATAAATATAAATAGTTCCAATTTTTTAACTGATACTTAATGGGGAAATTCAATTTAAACTTCTAATATTTAATTTTATGAAAAAATATTTTCATAATAAAAACCACCCTATCTTTTTCCAAGTGTTTTATTCAATAAAAAATACCTAATTAAATGTAAAGATTTAAGTCCAAAAATTAAATAATAATCACACGATCTACGAGCTAGCTTACAATACTGAATAATCTGATAAAAAAACAAATTGATTGGACCATAAAAGGTTGTTATGTTAGCCTACTTTAATCACCAAGTTTGAAAGTCTACTATGTTATTTTTATTCAAATAAAAAAAAAATACTGAAATGTAAAGAAAACCAATTACCTAAAAGATGGTATAAAATGAAATAAAAAATTAATGATGTTTGTAGACAGCGCTCTAAAGAACGTTTCAATTGTATTTCTTTCGCCAGGGGAACTAGAAAATCGTTTTTGTTTAAGAGTATAGAGCTAATCAATCCTTGCTAAATTCAAAAACTTCAATTGAATAAATGAAAAAAATTCTTAGAAATTTCCAGGCTTAGAGTTCATTGTCCCTAGGTTTCCAGCGTTTGAGCTTTTTGCGACGCATGAGCAGTTCCAAAAAGACGCCATTTATGTGTAAAAGCCCGGCTTAATGCACGGTTCTATGCTTTTGGTTTAAAGCAAATACATTTTCACTTATTCACATAAAAATCTATTTTAATCAAAAATATTCTAAAATATAAGGGTTTTCCTATTCAAAAAAATTATTGATATTTGCATGTTTATCGTTATGGTTTGACTGATTAATGAATGTGCCAATCACAATCCTTTTTATATGTTTGCACTTCCTGCAGCTGGTTCTGAGCTGAATAATCGAACAGTGTGTTTTCGATTTGTATCATAGAAAGGCATAAAACATGCGATACAGAGTAAATCGTTGGGATAACGCGTACCGAATGCATGCCGCAACTTAGTCATGGCATTAATTATGGCAACTATCTTTTTAAAAGTGCAAACCTTCTTTCTTTCTAAAACAACCTCAACAAGATAATAAATACTTCAGTGAAATAAGGCGAAAATTGTACTCAAAGAATTTTAATTCTGCTTTGAATTATGATTCATGAGATGGGTTCACATTTAAAAAAATTATTCTCAATGAAAGGTGAGTTGACACTAGCAAGAGTGTGGATGTTCAAAGAACGTTTTTCTTAGCCTGCTTAATGCTTTTTACATTTGAAATAAACGGGATTATAATAAATAATGAATTTTTAAATAACAAGCGCCAATTTGTGTTAAATCAAACGTGGTTCCTTGAGGAATTCGTTGGATCTGAAGGCGTTCAAGAGACTTCAGATCTTAGTTTTACGAGTATGTTTCCCATTGAGGCTTTACTTGAAACCAAGATTATTGAAATGACTTCTTTTCAGGTTTTATTCGTTCTTTTGAATATTTCGAAGAGAGCTTAAAACATAAATCACTGAATTGAAGACTGAACTTTGAAATGCGAATATTTCATTCAAGACTTTGGAATAAAGCATTTTTGAGTTTTTAGAAAATCCTGAGCTTTATTGTATATTAACTCTATTTAAGATGAAGTTAATACATTTTAAAATTGAAAATTATCATCTGTGCTTATAAAGCTATGTGTTGTAGTTCATTGAGACTTGAAGTCGTATTAGCGAATCATTCACGCACAAGAAGGCTTTAGATCCGTGCAGTAAGCGCATATATAATTAAAACTGCGGGTGGTGTTCCCATGAAGAAGCTTCGAAATGAATTCATCCGAACAGTTTAATCTAGTTCAGAAAAATATGTCAAACTGGTTCAGATTGTAGCTAGCCGTCAATTGACTTGAGTTGAAGGCGTTGTTTGAAAGATTTAAATAAAAAAATAAAAAATTTATATTATTAAAACATTTGGAAGGCCGTAAAAACGAATCGATGAGAGTATAACTTATACGTAAATGTTTGTTTTATTGATGTGATGGCGTGGAGTTCTTCTGAACTCAGCTTGCATTCATTAAATCCCTTAAACTTATGTTATGCTTAGAAACCTCATATTACAACTTGATATTTGATAAATAACACTTCTTTTTAGCAAGTGAACTTGCATAAGTTAATTGAATGGACTAATTCAATCATAATTTGAATGCCATTAGTTAAAACTCACAAAAAAATAAAAATGCTGTTTATTGACGTTTGAAACTTTAAAACTAGGATATAATTTAAACCCCAATTGGATAAAAGTGAATTGAAAAAAAAATTACTTTGTAATTAAAGTTTTTCTTGTCGTCCTATTGACTCCTCAATGACACATGGAGACGCAAAAGTCATTTGTCAATGAAGACAAGTTCATGCCGACAACACGCGACAAAGTACTGGAGCATGAAACTGGAAAAAACATATGTGAAATAACTCGAAAGTAAACTACTCACGCAACAACGATAACTTCAGCAAACTTTAAGAAAAACAACTTCATCAAAAAAGAAATGACAATCAACTTACCGATCGTACAGAAAGCTTTAAACAAATTGAAAAAATTAATTAAATAGTAAACAGACCATCAAGCCACAATGGCTTTCAAGTATCGGCTAGCTGTCTTTCTGCCACTCTTGCTCTCCTTCCACCTGCTTGTCTCAGAAGATATCAGTCAGCAGTGCATCCATGGCAGACGACTACTCGACGTGAGTGAGCCTGCATTTTTGTATTTCGAGTATTTGCGCATCATTAGCAATTTTAAGCAATGAAAGACCGCAATGTTTGTACTAGGACGAGAAAATTTGAGTGCAAATTAATTTAATTAGCATAACAAGATAGGTTTCTCAAGCTCGTGTATCACAAGTGTTAATGATGAATGTCATTTAATGAATGTTTATACCATTTGAACATGGTATTAAAAATGTTACAATAATCAAATTAGTTAAATACCTCTGTAAGAAGAACCAGGCTCACATATCTTTAAAGACGTCTTCAATTTGAAAGAGGTCCTTGGCAACTAGAGAGACTGAGCTCAAGTTACATAGAACCTCGGTATTAAAGATAATTATGTCATTAAGGTACTAATGCATGTAATTGAATGTAATTATTGTACCGCGATTAAAAAGATTATGCTTATTGGAGGTCGTGTAAATGTTTATCCAAAAAATCATAGTTGTTTAAGAAGCCTAATATAATCCTAATAATGAATGTAAGGCACAACCTATGCTGGAATTATTTTAGAGTTGAAAAAGTGTTTGTGCCATCTGCCGATTAGCATCGAGCAATATTTATGATATTTTTCATAATTGCAGAACAAATCTATCGCTATCATAAACATCATTAAACAAATTCTCTCGTTCTTATGTTCTCACCCGTATGTCGCTGCGTGTGCGCAATATAAACTTCATAATAAAATGTTACTTTTTGACAAAATCTAACCCTAACTCTAACCCAATATTTGTTCTAGAATCTCACTCTACATTTTTTTCTTCGGTGAAAAGAGGTCGAATCGCCATACTGGCCGAGACAAATATACATTGTATGTATGTTACATACGTACATTGTATGTATGTTACATACCTACATTGTATGTATGTTACATACCTACATTGTATGTATGTTACATACCTACATTGTATGTATGTTACATACCTACATTGTATGTATGTTACATACCTACATTGTATGTATGTTACATACCTACATTGTATGTATGTTACATACCTACATTGTATGTATGTTACATACCTACATTGTATGTATGTTACATACCTACATTGTATGTATGTTACATACCTACATTGTATGTTACATACATACATTGTATGTATGTTACATACATACATTGTATGTATGTTACATACCTACATTGTATGTTACATACATACATTGTATGTATGAATGCATTGGTTATTAATTTTTTGTGTTTATTTGCATGGGTGTGTATGTGTGAATATTTTGTGTGTGCAGTCAGGTAGTTTTTTATGTTAAAAATTGAATCAAAAGAAAAATGTGTGTCAGTTTTTGAAAACAACTTTAGTTCAATTACGAATCCGAGCTTCATTTTCGTGTTCCGGTAATTCATATACATTGGTAAAAACAAGAATTTGAATTATTTAAAAAGATTATTAATAATTTAATAATTTATTAATTAGTTACTAAAGTAATAAAATGCTTCTTATAGCGTTGATTATGAATGGTTGGAGAATGTTTTGACTCGAAAAAAAAAGATTTTAATTTTTTTTCTTTTTTTGAGTAATGAAAAATAAAAAATAATAAAATGAAAGCTTTATAAGAAGGGGCCGAAATACGCAAACAAAGATTTAGAGTAAGAAGAATACTAAAATATTGATCATTGGAAAAAGATCTAAGACGACTACAAATAAATGTAAATAATTAAAAATGTTTAAAACGTAATTTCACACTGCTCAAAAATTATTTTACGTCTCATAATAAGCGACTGAAGAAAATAAGAATGAGAAAAAAGTGTTTGAAACCGGACAAACAGTAGTATTAAAAGCCTTTTGACTCAGTTACAATCCGGTAAATAGGGCTGAGGTAATCTGTACAAGATAACGCAAGAAAGACTGAAATGAGCTCAAACTCAACCAGAAATAAAGCAGCATCATGGTTGTTATCTAGCTAGATATCATAGAAAATTTCTTTTCAAAGTTGGGAAAAGTATTTAGACTTACCATTTTGGTGTCATATTAAGGAACAATTTCGGAATCGAATAGCTAATTAACAAAATTAATATATAAAAAAATTGTTAAAGTTTCTTGAATATTAATTAAAAATTAAAAAAATGTATTGAATAAAAAAGGTTGAAAAAATATTTCTATCCCATTTTTTATATAAATTTAACATAAAAACAAAATCAAAGTTTTTATATTAAATAACTTATAAAATAAATATTAAGAATAAATATTGTTTTAAAAGGCATACATAATTTTAATAAAGTCTTTCACGCAAAATAATGCGCATTTAATGAAATTGTTCGGGTAACCGGGTAATACTTCACTCATGTAGCTGGGTACTCGGATCCAAAATTTTGGCTTTTTTTCATCCCTACTTAAAATATACTTGTCTCCACCTAAACCAATTTGAAATAAATCACTTTTTTATTTGACTGAAACAAATCCAAAATAAATTGCTTTGTTTGTCTTATTCAGATAGCCTTAAATTAAAAACAGTTTTAGATCAAATCTTTTAGCTTGCTTCTGCTATTCGTTTATCGCTGTGTTTTTAATAGAAAATGATGCAGTTTATTTAGTTTAAACTTTAACCTAATTCGATGAAATCAGCTCTACCCTCAAACGTTTAGTTTGACGATTCAGCTAGAGGATTTAATATCTTATGACTATCATTAAAGTATTTTTTTTGATCCAGAAATATTGGAAGCTGGACAATGAGAACTGTCTTGCGGCGTGACAAAAAACCTAAAAAGTTATTCAGTTGCGTAAAATTATGTTTGATTGATAATAAATTTATGATTGAAAACGAAGCTCTATTTTAAAACCTGCTCAACTTATCAATTTAAGAGCTTAAATAAATTTGGGAGCTTGAATCAAGCAGGTGAATCGCTTGTAAGCTTTCTTTGAACACTTTATAACGTTTTAACCTTCCACCACGATTCTCTGATTTGTTCATCTGTTGTTCAGCAAACTTTTTAAAGCAATTCTCAATGCTTCTTTGTAGTCAAGCAAACTTTGAGAATTTTTGTTTTGTGCATCAATCTCTCGTTAGTTTGAGTGAAACTTATCTGATTAAAAATACAAAAGTCTCAGAAAGTTACGAATTTAAAATGTTATTTCGAAATTGATATAGTTTAGTTTAGGGAGTTAAACCAACGCATTTCTTTTGACTTCTATAGTGTTATTTAAATTATATATATATATATTTTTTAATATATTCTTCGCAACTTAATTGTATAATTAAAAGTAGAAGGATTGTATTCATTAGATATGGCTCAGCTTATGAGTGGATCCCTGCATGAGCCCCATTTAAAGCGCAATGAGGCACTGCGTAATACGCCAGAACATTATTCAGAAAAGAATGTGACACATATTCTCTATTGTTCCACTTTATTGTAGCTTCTCCGACTTTTTTGAGCACATCAATAAAGATCGATGGATGCCTCGAAAAGAAAGAATGGGATTCTTTGGCGATTTAATTAACAAATCAATCTTCCGATTGGTTTCATTTCCTGTGAGTTAATTTGGCAGGCATGCGTCAAGATGAGCAAGACATGTCCTGTCATGTTTTGCTAGATTAACCTAATATACTTTTTCAAAATTCAATTGTAACCATTTAGGCATTTTTTGGCTTCCGGATTGCCAGATTCAGTTATATATCGACTCTACTTTCCACACATCCCACAACACCACCGGCAACGACATAAAATATTAATTCATCACATCAGTACCCTTCAAAAGCACAAATAGTCAATAAAATACAACGAAGAATATATCCAACGTGGCGTAAACCCGGACGAGCTTCAAGACCAAATGTATGAACAGATTCTCCCAAGTCAATAGCACGCAATGCCTCTTTCAAAGTCCAGGTCGTCTGAGTTTGCGTTCAGGGGAATGTTGTGAATAATAAAAATAAAAATAGGAAAAACGAATAATAATAATAATAGTAATAATATTAATAAAAATAAAATAATATGTATATACCGCCCGGTACCAAAGAGGCGCTCTCACCAAGCGTAATGAAAATTGATGAAAAAAGTTAAAATAACAGTTATAAATAAATTGGATGCATAATGGAATAACTATTATGACTAATAAGCTGAAGAGAAATATTATGTTTCCAGTTTTGAATTCATGTGTTTCCGTTTTATGTATGCTTACTAGGCTAAAATAAGTTTTTGCACGGTAACTTTGAACATTCATCAAAATTTCAAAATTTAAAACATTCCGGTTTGTAATTTACAGTCGCATTTTCTTTCAAACGAAAGGTTTAAGGCCGGCTTGGCTCAAGATTCTTTTGGAAACATCCTAGAAGGTTGACCCTGAGAGAAAACAGCTTTTTCGATCTGTAAGTAACGTAAGCTCGCGGTAGTGCAAAGGGCCTTTTCTTGTTAGTTCAAAAGATGTATTAGTCGGATATTAAGTTTTGTCGAACACCCAAGGTTCATTAAGACACATTTAGAGGCCAAATTTATTCCATTGTACACTTTCAGCGAGTCTTTTGATCTTATTACTTTTTTAAGATATGATGGTTCAAGAATTGATAAATGTCTGTGATATCTGTCCTTTATAAATCAGTATGCTACAGTTTAATAGAGACTAGGCCCTGGATGGGAGTTCATTATGAGAAAAAAATCTACATCCTAAAGGGTGTCATGGTCTTGAGAAGCTTTGCGTCTTTTTCACATCTAGAGAATAACCAATTATAATACTAATCGAATATACCATGTATAGTTATCATTTATTCTGACGAAAACAAATGGGAAGTAGGATATTGAAACTGCTCCATTGGAGCTTCATAAAGATCGTTTATGGAGGGCAAAACAAATTGCAGCTGTTGGCTTAAACGTTGGCGGCTTGGGAATATTTTGTTTGTGCTTGACTGAAAAAAAACAACGTCCCTGCGTCACCATAAGTTATTGAACAGCTCTATTTAGGAAAACACTTTGCTTCACGTGAAGACAGGTCGATAAAAATACCTTTAAAAGCTTGACTTTCTCTAGCTTGATGACTAGCCACAGTCATAAAAATAAATTGTTTTAACAATTGGGATAAAAAGATAAAATGAATACTTAAAATAAATATATGAAAAACTTTCTTGCTGGATTGTATGCACAATGCGGGGCTTAAAAAAGTATTTTTCACAGAAACCCAGCCAGAAAAAATTAATGCTTCAACGTTGACAACGCTACTCTAAGCGACGATTAGATTGTAAAGATTCATTGTAAAGATTAAAATTTGAAGACTCATAATACCAAACGGAACCGGTTATATTCCCCTTTAGTAAGAATTAATTGAAATTACACGTACTCTTAGGGCAGGGTTTCAAACGCTTTTTCAAATAGAAAGATAGATAAAAGACGACATGAATAAATCTATGGTTTTAATTAACTTTTCAAATAATAAAAAAAATGTAAAAATAAAAATAAATACCTAGCAAAACCAGAACTGTTTTGAGAGGATTTTTTTGACACAACCACTCTAAGCTTAGTCGTATAAAAAACGTTGCTATTTGGTTTCGAAACATGGTTACTCCATCAGAAATAGTTCAAAAAAGATAAAATTTATATCAAATATTTCTCCCTGCAATCATGAGCCTAAATTAGCATCTTTACGAACAACGATGATTTGAAAAAAGCTAAGCTACCGAGCGTCAGGGATGGTTGACATGTTCTTCATATGAATAGTGTAAGAATTTCCAAGACAATATTTTTTTAGTAATTTAGAGAGAAAAAATTTAAAAGAACAGTTCTATCAAAATATGAAAAAACCCATATAAATTTGTTTCTTTTATTTGGCAATACTTGTACCATCAGAGAGCAGCACGAAACAGTGAGAAACCGCTAAAAAACCGTCCCAGACGAAGGATTTCAAAGTTTCTAACCCACATAAAAATATTTTTTTAATTTTCATTAGAAGCATTACAATAAATCCCAACTGAATAAAAAAACTGTTTGACGTTGAAAATTAATAATTTGCTAGCATAGTGGAGAATTCCATCATACACGCAGATAAATTGCTATTTTCATTGTTTTTAAACCTATCATATTAGACAACAAAAGCTGTCAGTGACTTTCAACAAGTTCAAACAGATCCACCTAATGCGGTAATTGAGGATTTTAAGCACGATACAGTATCTGTTTTTTAATTTCGACCAAGTCAATAAAATCTTTCTAGAATAATTATTTGAGCCTCGAATAATCTCTGAGTTATTTTACGGAGACAAAATAAAAACTCTGTAATGGAACGAGCATGGGACTTTTCTGAATAAGTATCTTTTGATCTGTTTTTTTTGCATCTATTCATCACTCTGTTGGTGCCAATAGCAAATGATTTATAATGCTGTTTTTTAACATTCACGCTATCTTACAGTCTTATAAAAACATAACATAAAAATGAAAAATAGACGTTGTGTTGTAATCAAGAGAATTAATTTCCCACCTGTGCTTTTCTTAGAAGCAAGTCTCGAGCTCTTGAAACAACACTTGACTAACGGAAGTGGAGGTTCGCGACAAGCATGGTGTCTTGGAAACATGCAAGGGTTTTCTACAATACTGGCATTTAATTGCCAATCGTTCTCGATTACTTGGTTGCGTCCAGATTCTAGTCTAAGCCTGTATCGTGCACACGCACACCGCAGGACACGTTTTGCACCTACACTTTCTATGCATTGTCGATATTTAAAAATTCAAATTAACAAATTCAATTAACCTTTTTTTTAACTGTTCAAGATTACAATGTTTGAAAGTCTATAAACTGATTGTATCTCATTTTTTAAATATATAAATAAATTTCTTGTTTTAGTTTATAACCACAACAAACTAAATATAAAATTCCAACGGGAAATTAAAAATGAATATTTTGTTGTAAAATAATTTTTACGTTTTCATATGTGTTTTAAAGACTTTCTGGCGAAACGTTTACAAATTTCAACGATCCAAAAAAATCATTACCCATTCAGCACTACATTGGCTACCATGCCATTTTTCAATAAATTCCCATCTGAACTTCTCCCTTACGGCGTTGAAGTCTGATTCTTCGCTCAAACAAAGAGAATAACCGTGCAAACATACCGCTTTCTTAAACGGCACCTTGAAAGGTCCGCGAAGTTTTGCTTTACAAAGCATTTTTTCTCCATTTTGAATTTGACACAGACCACAGTTGAAACACTAAGTCATTTTTTGACTCCCGTTATCTGCATAGTGCAAAGAACGCAATCATCATCATCATCAAGAGGCCTCTTTTTCCGCGGCACGACGAAAAACGGAAACTTTTATATTACGTGATTACGAACGGAATACATTTAAAGTAACGTTTATTTAAAAAATCATATCTCATACTGACTCTCGAGGCTTAAGTTCGGCAATGATCGAGCATTCCACAAGTTTGCAGGCCGACTGGCAAGTATTCATACTGAAAGCGGTGAAGGCACTTTGAAGCAGAGTGAAGTACCGGGTGGGGCGGATTGCTTACCTTTCTGATTCCTTAATCGATCAGGCACTTCAGTGGTCTTTTAATATGATTTTCACATGAACACTTTTCACGCAAGCATCTTTATAACTCTAACACCACTAATTTTCGATCTTAGATTTTTATAGTACAACACACTTTCTTTTATTCTACTTTCTTTCAAAAGTAAACTAGTAGCTCTTCAATTATTCAACAGCATTCAATTTCTCTTTAAAAAAATTATAGAATTTTGAAAGAGATAGAATCTTTTCACTTTAAGAAGCTTCAGGGTAAAAAGTGAAAAATGTGAAAAATAAAAAGAGCTCAAGTACCAATGCATTTCAGCATAAAACACAGAGTGGAGCAATTTAGATGATTAAAACCCTTTAATAACGCTAATGAAGTTCATAGGCTTAGTCTCCCAATATCAAGTGTCAGTCTTTGGTTAGACGAATGTTTCAAAGACTTTCTGAACTCCGATATTATAAATAGCATCGGTTTAGTTTATATCTGTAAGTACATAACTTATGAAATTCATATATTATGAAGTTAATTTAAGAATTGTCACCAAAAAGAAGTTTCACTGAATGTGCAAGAGTACTAGTATTTGAGCCCCTCAATTCACTCTATTCAAAATTAGATTTAGTTCCTATTTGATTTCCCGAATGGTTGCTTAGGAATGCCCTACCACTCTTCGTTAAATTTTCTGCAGACTCTCAAGCAGGCGAATCAATTATCTGCCTGACAATTATTTGTTTGCATTGACTCAGTTATGTAGATACAGATCCATAATGTCTTGGCGGCTTAATTGACTGATGAATGAATGCTAAGGAAGAAGAGAAAAGAAATAGAAAAGTAAAATGCGGATTTAAATAAAAAGCCTAAATATACATTTGAAAATGAGATGGGTGATCTGTTATGCATGCGGGCTGCTACGTGACGGAAAGCAAATGCAAGACACTTACCAAAGCAAACTCTGGCAAACGTTACTCACTGTGCATTTTCCCGGTATAGATTAACCTTTAAGACAATATACTATGTTTTTTAAATAAATAAATCGTTTTAATTTTTGCTAAATCCTATTTGACAAAGCTAACGATGATTTATTAGATCCTCATCATCATTATAACTCAATTTATTTGTTCATGCTATTTTTGCAGAAATAAAAACTTACATTTAAAGAAAACTTGACATTTTTCTGTTTGTTCGGAATTCTGCTTCATCAGGTCTCTTGTAAGCCTCTCCACAAGACAATTCATGCACTAAGCATGCGTTCGTCTCTTATGGTTTCATAGCTCTAAAGTTATTCTTTACAAATTTGAAATATTTTCTTTATGTTCTATTTATTTTTTCAGGTTGAAAAAACTCAAAATTTCAAATTTCGATAAAAAAAGTTGTAAAAAAACTTTGGTGTTGAAATTGATATAATTACATTTTTTCAAAAGAGTGTTTTTTTCGAAATAACTGAGCAAAGATTTCAGAAAAGACGGAGTTTTTACAGTCCCAAACTAAGAAAAAGAAAAAAAGTAGTCGAAACTTCATTGCTGAAAGTGGTCTTAATCCAGTGTTCCAAATGGTATTGTGTATTTTCAAGTTCACTCTCAAAATGAAAGAGAACAAAATGAAACCAGATGAACGCATCCCTAAAACAATGGAAGCACCAGTTTGATCTTTCTACAAACAAGTTCACGAAAAAAATCACAAAGATAATTTGCTAATGATAACAATAAATCGTTTTTATTGTCTGACTTTAGTTTTGTGATATCAGTGTTGTCTGGACGTCATCACTTAATGGCATGTTGAGAAGATTTACCTCGAAAGAAATCCATCCGGTCGATTTAATCTCCATCAAAATCATATCTTAAGCCACTCATATTAAAACAAATATTTTTCGATTTAATAATTAAAATTGTTGAGAACATCGATATTTTATCAATTATCAACACTTCTTACATTATTTGAACATCAAGAATTAGCCAAAAATCTCAGAGTTTTTTTACAACTTCTAAAAGGGGAATTTCTTTTTTTTTGACATTTAATCCATCTTTAAAGAAATTTTTTTCTATAGAATTGTTATATTAATTTCAAAATAATATTCTCACTAAATGTCTAAAGTTTTTACAAAAATATTTTTCGGTAAAGGTTCCCCTCTTAAATCAGCAAGCACTAGCACCATCAACACTCGAACCTTACAAGCCTCTTATCTCCAATGTGTTGGAAACTTCACTATATTTATTGCCTTTTATCTCATTATTTCTTCCTATTTTCTACATTTTTCCAACTTATCTCGATGATTTGTGGATTTTTAGTGCCCATCCACGCTTTTATCTTCATCTTCACGAGCATCAGCCGCAAGCGATTTACAACTTTCACGCTTTTGAGTTCCATATTCTTGCTAATTGTGATGTAAATCAATATATTTTGAAGACCAGACTTCTCACAACGTTCCGAAACGACAGCACGCTCAGATTTCAACGGGGCATTAAAGACTCTTCAGATATTCTTGACAATCGACCCCCTTTAAATAATTTTTTTTATTTGAAAAGAGATTCAACATATAATTTTCCAAAAGCCATAAATAAAGGTAAAACGTGAAAAATCCAGACTTTTTGCCAACAAACCCGCGCATCAATGAAAGCACGTTGCAATCAAGAGGCCACACAGCACTTCAATTACGCCTTTGTTTGTGCAGCTTCTGTCGTTGTCTCAATGAGCCACGAGCCAAGATTTGTTGTTTTAAAAAAAATTTAAAGCGAAAATATTTGTGTGAACTTTTTAATGTGATGCACTCATTTGCCTAGATAAACTTTCGGGAGACTTTTACAATTAAAGAGTAAATTTATGCGCCTAAAAATGCGTTTTTCGGTTTGCAAATCAACGTCTGCTTGTTCGCAAAACAATGAACTAAAAGAAGTCTGTTCTGTCTTAAATGATTTATGTATGGAAGTGCTGTTAACGTGTTCAGAGTGTTATAAACCTCGAGGAAGGAATTTTATGCTTGGAAAGGTGTTTCAGGAAGATTATCTTTTGTTTCGTCGAAAAGGCACTGCACACTTGCTGCCTCGGCATTGCAGAGTTTATCACAAAAGTGCCCACAAGAAAAGTTCATTCAACAAACAACTTTTTTCCCCAAAAAATGAAAGAATTTTAAAGAACCATTACAGACTCATAGGCGAGTCAAAGTGGCTGTACAAGTGATGGTCGTTTGAAGTTCTGCTTAATGCTGTTTTTTCCATCTGGCTTTAAACAATTCATGAGGTTCTTCAAAATAAAAAAAAAAGCAGAAAGTGTTTACATTGAATAATTTTTGTCTTTTTAACGACACTTTTTAACTTCAAATGGTGATTATACATTACTTTAAAGCCATTTCTGATTACTTATTCATGCTAAAAAACATATTTTAAAATAGTTGATTACTACGAAATAATTTTGTAGGTGAGAAAAATAAATTAAAAGACATTAAAAATAATTAGAAAATGTTGTGCTCGGGAATGCATTGTGTGGATCAGAAAAAAGATGTGATAATTGAATTAAGAGAAGCGTTATCGGCTTTGTAATTTACTGCTTAGCGGCTTTTAGTTTGGTTTACTCAGCAAACTAACATTCTATTCTAAATTAATGTTTCTAATTTATATTTCTATATCTTAAGTAACTCAAAAATATTTTTTTCAGCTTAAATTCTTGTCTGAGGACGACAAAGAAGACAACACTGCCTCAACAGTTGAGCCTTCAACGAATCTCAAAACATCTTCGTCAACAACGTCAAAGTCTCAAGAAATGCCCACCTGCAGAGATCGTTCTGGTAATAGTGACATTTCATCATTTCGCAGACGTTCCGCCACCATGTGTCACGTGTTTCTCTTCCGGTCACGGGGATTTCAAACGCATTTCCGACTGTCGCCAATCGATAGCCAAAGATTCTTTTTAGTGGAACCTCTTCAGCAAAATCTTCCAAGAATAAATGCCACTGATTTATCGAAAAACCCTTACAACAACTACAACGAAACTGAAATAGAAAACACAACTTTGGGCTCGGTACTCGACAAAAACTTGAAAACTCAGTCACAAAATTCAGAAAGTTCCAAAGATGATAGCGTACAAATGAAATTGTTAGATTCTTTGAAAGAAAGCGATTTTCTGGAGCTTTGTGGTGATCTGATGGAGTCAGACTGTTCAAGGTGGAAAGAATGCATATTGTGAGTGGTTGGAGGAGATGAGGGTCAGAGAGGTAATGGTGGTAGTAGTGGTATTTTGGGTAAGAATGAAATGAATGATGGGTCTGTGTGTTAATTGTTTGAGAGTTGGTGTGAAGAAATACCGGGAAAAAATGAAAATTGAGACTAATTTAAGAGTTGGCTTGGAGTAAAAGTTAAGTACTTTTTGATGGCCATTTACCCCAACAAATTGCTTCAGCGGCATGAGTAAAAGGTAAAAAAACAAAGATTTCCGTTTAAAATGGGATTCCCAATGTGGTTTACAAAAACTCGTAAATATGTCATTTTATGTCACATTGAATAAGTCACTATTTCGAAAAGGAAGAACAATTAAATGATGGCATTAATAATTGAGTGTGAGAGGCTGTGAGGCACTTGAAGTCGCAAGAAAAAGCGTTTTTCGTTTTTAATTCTTTATTTTAAAATGTTCTAGAAACATGTATAAAGAGTGAAATAGGTGATAATATATTCATTGAATTTAGTTGTTTGGAGAGAGCGAGTGACGCTTGAAAAACAACAAAGTAATTTTGATGGTATATTTTGCCAGCAATTTTCACACCATTTTAAAATTAAACTTCTAATTAGAATTTTTTCCAATATACATTTTTTCTTTAGTAGTTTTGAAAAAGTTTAATTATATTTTTCATGAGCTAGCAGGAAACCACCGCAGAAGAAGCTTTTTTGACTTATTTCATTGAATCTATTCTTTGAGGCACATGATGGATAGTGTGCTGAAATTACATGCCATAATTCATCTCAACAACTTCTTTATTTAGCTAAACACATGGAAACACAAACATAAAGGCTTACAAACTCACGCGAACGATCGATGAAGAAGCAAGTGATGTGTTGCTTATCTCAGGTGTTTTCACCTATATATTGCACTAAGTGAAAGTAAAAAGCAATATTTTCAAGTAATCACTTATTATAAGATTTTTCGATCAAGAGCCTCCAAAAAACTAAGGTTTCGCCATCTGCCCCATGCGCCCATCTCGCTATTCCTTCACGTAATCAGAGAAGTAACGGAATGGAAACTAATATTGTTTGTAGTTTAAACATTCACAAATAGATTTGAATACTAAAAGTTCTAATAGTATAATACATGAAAAGTTTACTTAAAGAATTCTTTAAACTCCATTCCATCCAACTCTTTATCATAGTAAAAAAAAGTTCAAGTTTCTTGTATGACAAATAGGAACAAAAGTTCAGCTGGGTCATCCTTAAGTTATTTTACTTATCTGAAGAGCTTAACCACCCACAAGAATTTATTACTTTGCCTTTCGTTACTTTATTGTTTTATCAAGAACTATTTTTCTACTTCTTAAAGAGATTAATGGCAAGTTAGAAAAGTTTTTGCTTTTCTTCATAAACATTTCCAACATTTCGGAAAAGCAATTTGAAAGGATTTATCTTATCGATATAACGATTATTCTTTTTATAGACTTAATTTTCGCAGTCAAACTGCGCAGATACGGATGGCTTAATAAATCAATGAAAAACTTATTTCTTTCCCAACGAGGAATATGCTTTCTAATTATGACTCACAAAATCTCGCTAAATAAAGAAGACTGTGATAGGGTCTGAAAGGTGAAGCTATAAACATATCTGAATTATTATGCAATTAAATGAAATCTCCACGGGAGGTGTCTCGAAAAATTACGAGCTTGATTCAAGCCGTAAAAGTCAACAAAAAGTCAGTAAAGTGCGCAATGTACAATAAAAGAGAATACAATATAACGACGATTATAATAAATTTTATTAATGTTGCGTAAAGCAGAACGAGCTTCAAGACCGTACAATAACCAAACACTTCTGCAAACATAAAACTGATATAAGCAACTTTACTCAGCCTTTAAACCTGAACGACACTTTTCATAAATTGCTATTTTATTGCAGGCTAAAGCCCTCACCGCTATAACTATGCATTGGGTTGGGTTTTATTTTATTACTCTCTACTTTAATATGACGTGTGTTGCTGCATTTAAAAGCGAACCGTAATATTCTACCACATACGCAGGAGCAGTACGGAGTGCTGCAGGTCTCAGTTGGAGGCGGTATGCGGTAGTAACGGCCCACTCTCTGCAAACCATTCAAGTACCCCTTTTCTGTCTCACTCATCGATTGAAAGACCATGATTATTGAAGATGTACCAATTAATCGTTTTAGTTTCGTTTTTGTTTTGGCTGAATACTGCGATAAGACCGAGTACAAATGAGGCTCACGTGGTATCCCCTCAAATCAAGTTATCATTAATTCAGCTGCCTATTTTCAAATCATCTTCAGAATTCAACTTTAATTTTTTGAGTTTTAATGTTCTGTGCGAAATATAAAAAATTAAAAATTTCGATTAAAGTTGACATTGGAAGTTTCAAGATCTCTTCGATACATATTGCAGTATTCGCATTGGTGTTCGGCCGAAAAGTTAATCCAATTATTTTTATTCAGCCGAATAGGGGAATCAGGCATTCGCTGAAACTTTTGTCATTATATGGATAATTCGGTTGCGAATTGGGGAATTGGAGTTCAAAATTGCTGATTGGCTTAACATTTTAAAAGTGCTTTATTCCCATGAGTTATTCACTTCTTGTCTTCCTCTAATCGTGTTTTATTTTCTCAATAACTTTAATAGTCTCAAATTACAGATGTTTTTGACACTTTCAATGGAAATGATAGATCTTCGAACTAACAGTACCATCATTATCATCACCCTGAAGACTCACAATCTTGCATAGTCAAAATCAATGATTCTATCGCTTTTATCCTCTTCACAGCCTATATCATTTCCACGACTACATTATTCGCCGTCAGCATAAACATCCACACTATCCAAATCACTACAATTTGCCCAATCCTTATCACCATCAGCATCTTCACCACCCTCTCTATATCATCACCACAGTGTGTCCGTCCACTTGGGATGGCTTCAGCTGCTGGCAGAACACACATGCAGGTACTTAATGACATCATTCCGAGTACAAGCACACTTGAGTTTATTCTTTCTTTTCGTGTTTTAGTGATTTCACGTTTTTGAATTTAAAAGTGCTTTTAATTTTATTTTTAGTGAATTGAATTGGAATTTAAAACAGATTTGACTTTCTATTTGATTACATTTTACATTTGTTTTTCTTAAAGTATTTTCAATCCTTCGGGTTTCGTTTTTCATCATATTATTGTTTTGCAAAGCTCCTTGGACTTTCAAAAATAATTTTTTATAACTTTATCAAGGTATTATTTGCTTTTTTTGACAAATGAATTTTATTTATTCAAAGGCTCGGCATTACGAGATCTTATCTTTAAATTAAATACGCATACGTCTACAACTAAAAATGCAAAAATGCAAGTTTTTTCTGTTTTTTCAGTACTTTTTGCGTTTAAAAAAATCTTGAAAAAAAATTCCAAATAAAACCTTTTTATGAAATGACATTATTCATATAAAAGGGGCGAAGAATTAATTTATACAATAAACTTACCACATTGAATTAGTAATTTTGTAAAAGAAAAACCAAAATAAATAACTTAATTTTATTTGAAGCTTTGAAAAAATTCAAACACTAATTATTTTAAAATTTCCTAAAACTTTGAGTCTTGAAATCACCTTCGCGTGTTGATTCTTTCTTTTAAACCTTTACAAACACTTTTTATTTTGCTTGTTCGAGAATATTTTAACTAGACTTAATCAAATCAAATAGATGTACTTCTTTCTCTAAACTACTTATCGTCAAAGCGAAAAAAGCAACTAACAGCAAAAAGTATCAAAATCAACTAACAACAACAACAACAACGAAAGCAACCAAAAACAAAATCTATTTCTTGAAGGAATGCAAGCCGTTCAGAAATGCCCTCGATTCATCAAGCCCACAAGGCTTTCTGGTTAGTTGTGAATTATTGATACCTTCTTTTGCACTCACTCACGGCGCGATTATATCAACTCAGTCATCTACGCCATCATCAGACACCCATTCATTTATTAATTCATGCATTCATTTCTTTGACAGCCACCTCCGTGAAGATGTGTACGGAGGATGGGTCCTGGATGAAGATGAACACCAGAGAGTGGACCAACTACTCCAACTGCTTCGACCACTCTGTGAGTCAGTTATGTTGTATGTTTAGTCGCTGTGTGGCTTCAGTTGTTTTGATGGTTTTTGTGCTAGAATAAACTATTCAATTAAGTTAGTAATTTCAGTTTAAATTTCTTTGCAATTTAAAATAGTGTTGGAGCAAACGATGGTTAAACATGCAAATAAAATATAAGCTTAGCATTTTTTAATTTGAAGATTACAAAAGTGTGTTGTCCCATTGAGGAGACAACGATGAATGGGGGTAGTCTCAAGGGATTTTGTCCTAGCCGTCAAGAAAAATACATATTTAAGTGACTCTGATATTGAAAGAAAGCTCGCGTGTTATAAAAGTTTTTTTAATAGAATTTTTAACAAATATTTTCGGTAAAACATCTGTGCCATTCGGTTTTTAATAAGAAAAGTGAAAGTTGTGATCTTTAAAAAATGGTAAGGAAAAGGTTGTAAGTTATAACCCAAACATGGCTTAAAAAACACTAAATTTGTTTTTTAAAATCAGTTGGTCCAGCTAACTTTTGAGCTGGGATTTTTGGTAAGCAAAAAATGCTTTGGAGTGAAATTCTATGTGATATCTACTAAGCCTGAGCTATTTGCATTAAAAAGCGTTTAATTCTTTAGAAAAAACTTTGAAAGATATTAAAGCCATTTGTCAGGTCCTTCAAAGAGTTTGGAAGAAAACCTAATAATATGTATACAAAAAAGCACAAATAATCAACTTCATCTACACACCCCTCGCCATGGTGATGTCACAGAGTCACGTGATGGCAGCGCACATCGTCATTTCCATCAACGTCATCTCGATCTTCTTCCTCTTGACAGCCATCTTGGTCTACTTCTACTTCCGGTCTGTTGCATGATTGATGAGTAAATTTTTTTCAGAAATGTCTCAAAAAAGTTCAAGGATTAATCAAATAACGAAAGTGTGAGACGACGAGCGAAGCTTGTCTCATCAATTATCATTCATAATGCATGATAGTTTCTTGTTTAAAATTTGAAATAACTTAATTAAGCGTTTTTGTTTCAATGATTGCCACATTTAGTTTACCCTTTGAAAAATTTCATAAACTTACCTACCAAAGTATCCGTTAGCCTCACATGCCTCATACCACTACAACTATCATAAAACATCAAAGTTCTTCTCTAAACATGCAGGGACCTCATACGTCAGGACAGAGTAGTTCTGCACGTGAATTTCTTCGCTTCTTTGCTGCTGTCTAGCCTCAGCCACCTTCTGTGGACTTGTCTCGTCCATCTCAACAAACTCACGGCCACTAACAGCGCAGACACAGCTGTTCATCGCAATCCTGTAAGTCGTTTTAGTCTCAATTATTTTTCAGCATTTGTTTCTGGTATATATGAGAAAGTTCTAAATTGAATTTACAGTGTATTTATGATACTTCAAAAATGACAGTATCAGCTGTTTTAGTATTTTTTAAAACTTACCCAACTCTTTGGCACTATGTAAGGTCTTGAAAAATCAACTGTTCGTTAAACCTTAAAATAGCATTTCACAAACACAATAATCTTTTGAGCAAGTCTGATGCACTACGATCGATGACTATTTTGTGTGCTCATTTTCTAATGTATTCATTCAAATACCTGTTGAAACACGCTAATTATATTTTGTTAAACCATATAATCCCAATATCGCCTGAGAAAATTGTAATCCCCAAGCCTATTCCACTTCGGACATCTCCCGTAGGTCTGGTGCCGAATCATCAACTTCATGTGCATCTACTTTGGAGGTTAGTCATTGTGTTTTCAAAGCATTTTTGTTTGAAAAACCTTCAGTCATCATCAAGATTTTTATCTTTTCATCCCTATTGCATGAGCATGAAGTGTTTTCAATGACATTTTTTCTGTGCACCTGTTTCAAAGGCCACGAAAAGCGAGGCTATTTCGCATTGTTTATCTGATGAGCAAACTTTTGTCGTGAAACAATGCTAGCATTGAAATTTTTTTTTGTTGAATAAAAAAACATTAGCTTAAATGATTTTGCAAAAAGCGGCTCAATTTGTTCTTTGCACATGTATTTATGTCTCCTTCGAGAGGTCATTACCGTGGTTACAACGATTGACTACAAACAGAGAATAAATCAAGTTACGAAAATGAAGATTTCATAAAAAACATCGTCAACACTTCATTAGGCAACATTTTCAAATAAAATCACTCAGTCAGTCATTTCGTTGGCACATCAAGACTGAACTTGTAACCAATTTCTTCAATTCCAATTATGTTTTCATATAAAAGCCTCATTTAATGTTTGAAGCCTCAAGAGGCGTTCTCTCCATAGCCCTTTTATCCATATTGATTCTTCACTGATTGACAAGCCCTTCAGTCATCTGCTTTGGGCAGACAAAAAATCTGTCAGCCCACCCATTTGTCATTCCCATTATTTCCTTCTTTCTATCGACTTTCGTAATTAATGTGCCACTTTTTTTGTTCATTTTTTTCTCTAAACGTTTTGCTTCTGTCGATGCTGCAATATTTCATGACAACCCGGTTTTTATTTTGTCTGGAGCATTCACGAGTCATTTTAAACGCCGCTTCGAAACGATTTACATCTACATCGGGTGGTAATTGCGTTTGTTCTGTTTACAGATGGATTTCGGAAGCTCAGATGTCGTTAAAAGTTCCATCGGAATTATTGAAGGCTCGAAGGACTGCGTTCATTTATTTGTGAAACCTTTAATTTTATTCCAAAGCGTTGTATTGTTCTGAGTTTAATTGGATTGTGTTTCACCGTATTGTCTTCATTATATTCTTTCAAATGATTTTATGTTACTTTTGAATTCTTTTTACTCATACAGATTGGACGAGTCTACATTTTAGCATCTTTTTCAACCTATTTCATCGCAATGAGTTGTACTATGCTACTATATTTTCACTACCACCGTCTATCTCTACCCTCCTTCACAAACTCCTTCACTTCAAATCTTTTTTGGCTTCCATAAAAATCTTTTATAAACAATTGTTTTTACCACAATTCATTCTAATAAACTATTCGTTAGTTACCACTTGTTCCATCACCACTTTTCCTTCACCATAATCTTCCCTTCAAAACCACATTTTTTCAACTTTAATTCATCAAAACTGTTTCCATCATTCCACTAGGCACCACGTACGCATGGATGTTTTGCGAGGGCTTCCATCTACACAGACTCATCTCCAATGCATTCGTGGCACCCAAGTCTGTCGCCATGCTGTACTGCATCGGATGGGGTTGGTGGGTGGGAAAGGTGGAAGTGATAATGGAGTTAATAAAAGTGGAGATTTTTTGAAAAATAAAATTAGACGAAGTGATGAGAACAAAGTATTTTATCAAACATGAAGATAAAATGGGCTTTAAAAGAAGCATACAAAAAGAATGTCTCCAACTTAACTTTTTTCCCCTTTAAAAAACTCATAAATGGCTTTTTTTAACAAAATTTTAGTTAGATTGTTTTTGTAAAAACCCAAAAACATAAATCTTATCACATTTACTCTAATGTTAAGGCACATACATCCACACAAAGATAAGGGCACGCAAACAACTACACAGGTTTTCCAATTATCACTGCTCTTTTCTATGCCAGTGTCCGCTTTTTTGTCGACAACGAGAAGTAAGCGAGACTTTTTGGCACTTTTTTGAACTTGAATTTTTAAAACGTCCATTTTAATTTGATTTTTTTCTATTTCATGTTTTTAAAAATCTTTTTTTTACTTTCATTATGCTCACTTGCTCAATATTTTATGACTTCTAAAGTAACGAGTTTTTAAATTCAGTTTTTCTTTTTTCACATTTTTAGTCACTTCTTCTTTTGTTGCTGCAATTTTGACGATGGTTTGAGCCGTCTATTTCATCACTCGTTTAAAAAAACACTTTTCTAGTGCCTCATTAAACAAAAATATTTTTGTCTCTTTAGCAAGATTTCAACTCCACAATAGTTTAACTCCAACTCGATCACATTACACTTCTACCACCACTCCAGATGCTGGATTAAACAAGATGGTCACTACTCGTGGATAATTTACGTTCCAAACACTATCTGCATCGCAGTAGGTTTTATTTATTTATATAACCATCAAATATTCTCAAAGAAAACACCTAATTCAAAGATTTCATAATTTTGTTGTTGAAAATAGTGTTTTCAGCAATTCTATTGCTCATTAAATATCGAATATCGACAGATAACTGTTAACTTATTGATCCAAAAAAAACTTATTCAATTTTCAAACCTAATAAGGTTTCAGACTTTCTTTTTCAAAGCTTTCATTTTGTTGTTCAGAAAATCTAGAACTGTGTCTGAGAAGATTCAAGCAATTACTTTTTTTAATATTAAATTAGCTAAATCAAATCTAAATAAATTAACTAAAACAAATTTTTAAATCAAGTTAGCAAGTAAGTTATTAAGAATTAGTTAAAAAATGACTTCTAAGTCTGCTAACACCTATTCAATAGATAAAGCATTGAAAATTATTCATTGTAAATTTTTCAAAGGGTTTTAATGTTTTTTATTTTATTGATTATCGCTTCCATTAAGACACCATTTGCAAACAATAATTATTATTTATTTATTTACTTTTATTCAATGAACACTTATACTAAAACCTTTACTGCCATACTACGACCATTGCCAATACATCAACTTCTTCTAACTCTACCATTAATACCGCTACGACCAACTTTTTTTATGTTACAAATACTACCATTGCTAGTCTCACCACTTAAACCACCCCAGTTGAACGTCATTTTCCTCCTAAACATACTCCGCATCCTGTTCTTCCAGCTGCAGAACCAGCCAAACGAGCCAAACTCTTTCAGGTTACACTAGAACTTTACTCGATAGACAATTAATTAAATTAAATATTCAAATTTTTTAAAATGATTTTTTGCAAACAACCATTGGTTCTTAAAATCTATCAGAGCTTAGTCAAGCCACATTGAAACGATATAGAAGTCTCCATTATAATAGAAAGATTGCATACCGTAAATACCAATATATTTGCAGACAGTTGAATAATTGTTTTTAAATGAAAACAGAATTTTTTTCTCATTCAGAATTTATTCTAAATATTAAAGTTTTTTGCTCATTAGTTTTTTTATATTCTTAGTGACTTAGTCAAGTTAAATTACTTATAATATTCGTGAAATTCAGTTACGTCTATTATTTATATTCGTCATAACTACCACCATAGACACTCTAGTCTTAAAAGTTTAAGTCCAAACTAAGACACATATATGGGTGTCCGAACTATTTCCTATTTTACGTCTCTTCTAACACTACAGTTTTTTTAGTAAATCCTTCACAAATGCCTTGCTATAAAATTACATACAATTTTGAATAAAATTAATGTTTGATTCAAAATGAGTTGAAAAAAAGCTTTAAGACAACATCTATTAACTCTTTTTGAACAACTACCAACAGAAACAAAACTAACACGATTATTATTACTACTACTACTCCTATGACTACTACTACTACTCCTATGACTACTACTACTACTCCTATGACTACTACTACTACTCCTATGACTACTACTACTGAAATCACTACTTTTACTAGTACTATTACTGCTACTATTTCTACTATGACTATTACTACTACTAATATCACTATCACTACCACCACTACTATTAATATTATGACTATGACTGCTACATTTTCACCACTAATACAACAAATAAAACTATAACTACTTATACGTTTACTATCATTACAGACGAGGACTGAAGGCTGGTTTAATGCTCGTTCCATTGTTTGGCGTGCAGATGGCGGCCACAGTGTACAGGCCTGATCTGGAGGGAGAAGCTGAAGTGATCATCCAGGCCCTCTTCGACGTTCTCATCCACTCACAAGTAGGTGCTGAGATTTGATGAGGGTGGTGAAATTTGATGAAGGTGCTGAAATTTGGTGAAGGTGGTTGAATAGATGGTGAAGGGCGGGGAAATGAATGGTGAGATGATTGGAGAAGAATTTAGAGACTAGTCAGTGATGTGTGGAAATCCTGAGGTTAAAGATAACTGCATCTCATTTTGAATTTAATGACTTATTTTTAGCATGTTGTAGTCATCAACGTTAATTATTGATGTAATTAAAGAACTTCTTTATTTTTTGGAAAAATGTTTTTTTACAGATTTTCATTGTATTAGAATGTTTTTCTTCTATGCATTTTGTTTTATCTTTGTGGTTTTAATATATTGTACATTGTACAGTGTACATTAGGGTTATCATGTTTTTGTATCCTCGTGTGACCATTTTCCGGAAAGTTGAGTTTTTATATAAAAAAAACTGAAAAAATCAATTATGTTTTCATTTTAAAACCCTTTTTCAGAACCTAAAAAATCTGTTTTGAAAATAATACTACATAGAAAAATTTGGGGGAATTTTTTATTTTGACTAGAGAACTAGAGCAAAATGGAAAGTCGTGAAACGTCGTTCGACAAGGCAAGAAGAATCTTGAAACAGATTTATAGGATGCCCAGAGCAGCTCTGAATTTAAAATACGTCTGAGACTAATAAGTTAGTCCGTTTCAATGTATTTAAATTAGCCGAACTAATATATTCATGTCTTGAGTGTGCCCGACTCGTCTCAATCGCATTTTACATTCAGATTACAGAATATAATACATTGGCTTGAATAAAGTATGATTTGCAGATGATTCAGCCATAGACGGCTCAGCTTATGATTTTGTATCCAGGGATGATTCAGCCCACATACTTTCACACACAAAATTTTATGTTTTATTTTATTAATTAAAATGATAATTAAGATAATTATATTCTAGTGAAACTGTCAATTTTTTTCATAAGCGAAAATTGAAAGATTTATGTTTTTTCAATTTTCTAATTACCTTACAGCTATTCAAGTTATTTGAATACTAAATTTATTTTGCTAATTATAAAATTATTTCTAAAAATAAAATTTAGGTTTTTTTATGAATGAAAAGCTATTTCATAATTTTCAAATTCTTTTTGTTATCCAAATAATATTTAAAACTAAATGTTTACAGCGAACTAACAAATATTTTGACCAGAGATTTGATTGTATATGCACTATCCAATTTTGAAATCATTAAATTACCTATTGAATTTTCGACAAATTGTATATTGATTAATATTTATTTTGCGAAGCCTTTTATTTTCTGAAAATATAAAAATGAAATAAATAATGTATAATGCACAAGAAGAACTTCCACTAAAGAAAATCAAAGAGTATTTAAATAATATTTAAAATAATTAATGCATTATATTGATAAAGTATAAAATAAAAGTTATTTTTTTTGTCTATTCTAGAAAGATTTCTACGTGACGCTGTACAATTGTCGATAAAACTTCACTTTTTACATCTAAATCAAGTTGTTAAAAAACTTTCATTTGATTATTTACTATAGAACTATATGAGAAATCTTTTATTTATTCGAAACAATTATAAAATATATTTTTTCTTTTCGCTGACTCAAAAAGTTTGTTTCATTGATTTCATTTTTATTTAAATTTCATTGATTTCAGTTTTATTTAAAATTTCACTGATTTCAGTTTTATTTAAAATTTCATTGATTTGGACTGACTCGTTTTCGGGTGAAAGATCAAAGACTGAATCGTCCAAACTATACCGTCTTGGGTTAAATTGTCTGCACACCATAAATTATATACCCCAACGTATCATTTATAAAATATCATATAATCCAGTATTGAAATGATGATGATGATGATTTTTTCTTTATCATTCTTTTCAAAATATTTGTTTTTTCTTTATTTTAACCTATTATGTGATTTAATTTCAAATGTTTTCAAATCATTGTATTTTATTTTCTTTTGACTTATATCGGCATAATGACTAATTGTTACAAGTCGAATTAGCATATAGATAAGATCGGATGGATCTTTGTAGTAACTCTATCTCGCTGACTAACGGGGAAAAATTAACAAACAAATAACTTATACGCCGTAGTGAATTATCTTTTTAGAAATTGCTCGAGATGCCTATAACTCTGGCACAGCAGCGAATATTATTCAAGTGACATAAACGATCTTCAAGAAAATATGTTAATACGCTGTTTTATACTCAAAGCTCAGTCTCCCTTGGTTTTGAACACCGTTGGGGCGTCTAAAAAGAACCTTAAATCCCTTTTTTAATTCTTCTTGGTTTTCTGATAATCTCAAACCGTCGTAGAGCTCCAATCCTGTAATTTCGGCTAAGTTTTTTTCTTATCGGTCCCTATCGCTTCCTTTAACTTTCTTATTTTGTGCTCTCTGTACACTGCCTTGATAAAGTGTTTTGGCCATTCCTGAAGAACGAAAGATATGAGCTTACCATCTCAGTTACTCTATTTTCACTGTGGTCAGTAGGTGTTCGTTTGTGGATCCACTTTTGGGCTTCATCATTGGTGATTCGCTCTTTTTTATAGGATTTTTAGTATTTTGCAAAAGAATCATATTTTCATGCCTTGTTTTTTTTCTTAGTCCATGTTTTGCAGGCGAAAATAAATATTAACATCATTAAGTTGGAAGTTCAGACCGAGGAATAATTTTTATCTTTCAGGGTGATTTGAGTTTTTGGGTACCGTGGTTGTGTGTGAGACTCTGATTATTATTATTTATGGCATTGAATGAATATGGTAGACAAATAAATTTTGTGGAAAATTTTTGCACATTTGAAAAGTTTATTATACAAAATATTCGAGAATATTGATATTTAGCAGCATCTAAAAACAAAAAGTTCTCTATTTTGATGTTCCTAAAAAATGAGCCATTAGTTTTTTATATAATATTTTTATTAATTAATTTGCTACAATTTAATTTTTCTTACTATTCAAGTTAACTATTCTATCTCAACAAGGTAAGAAAATCTTTTGTTAAATTTATGATATTACGAACTTAATTGCGAACCAGTAAATATTTTAATGTTTTAATGAAACTATACAATTTTCATTTTTCCTATAAAAATAAAAACTAATTTTTTTACACATTTTTTATTGGCTTTTTATAGGCATATATTAAATAATTACATGTTATTATGCAAGCAAGATAAAGATTCCCTGATCTATTCCGAATTTTTTTTCCTCGCAAGAACTTTTGTGCCAGTGCGATAGCTATGATTTATAAGATGTGTCTATAAGTCAAAAATTATTTCAGTATATTTTCTAATCATCAAAAAAAAGTTATACCAACATTTCTTTTTCATCTCTTCTCCATAAAATATTCATTCTTCAACTTCCATGCAGCCTTGCATGCATTCCTCCCAACCCATTTTTCTTTTGCCTCGCATCATCCTACAGGGCATCTTCGTTTCAATGATCTTCTGCTTCCTGTCTGGAGAGGTTCGTCTTTGTTGCATCATGGTCTGTTTAGTTTTACCTTTTACGTTTTTATTATTTCTCTTTATTTTTTATTCACCACTATTTAACCCTTCATGTCTTATGTTTAATTACTTGCATTAAACCTTAGATATTATTTTTTTTTAATCAACATACGAATTGCGTGTGTGCTTTCTTATGTACAAATTATTGTTTAAAAAAACTTAAAGCTCCTTGTTTTATAGGTAAGATGCGTGTGAGCAGGTGCCTACCAAACATAAACACAACTTCTTTACGTCTTGAAAGTTTTTAATGGGTTTTTTAAACATGCCTACAAACTTTTTATATGAGAATTATTGATCAAACTTGAACTTAGAACGCATTTCGGTGTAAACTTAATTCATTCTATTCATATATTTCAACGTTTTTGTCATGTTTATTAGATTTTTGAACTCAATTCTTGAAGTTTTACCGCTCAAAAGATACATATTCACAAGTTGCAGTTCTTTTTTCATAGCTATCTAAAACAACGCAGCCTCTTAAACCAACATAATTGGCATTCTTCCTTTCATCGCCTTGTTTGCCCTTAGTCTTTCTCCATGCTATCGTTAACCCATCAATTGTTCAAAATCTTCAAAAACCTTTAACATCCTTTTTCACCCACACAACCAACGCTTAAGCAACCTCGATAAATATATATTTAAATATTTCAGTTTCCAATCATGCCACTCTACAGGTGCTGAATCAAGTGCGCAAAGAATTATCTAACCACTGCTGCAAAGGCGTCATGTCCCGGTCTCACTTGACCTCGTTTTCCAACACTGTCAACAGCATCGACGGCGTCAACGACTACGATGAAACTGAAAAGAACCGTAGAAGCAGCAAAGACAAAAGAAATAGCAAGAGCATTTTTAGAAGTTTTAGTATTGTGAAAGACTCTAAAGAGGGCTTTAAGAGCAACAATACGATCCCTCTGATGCAGAATAGCGGTGGCAAAGAAGCTGTTTCAGGAGGACATCAACTGAGTGCAGAGCTTCTAGAAATGGATCATTTGGACTCTAAGAAAAATCAAATGCTTTTGACCTAATCTAATAGATTAGAATAGGATGGGAGTTTGAAACAAAAGCATTGTCTTTAAAAACCCACACGAATAGGTAGATACGCGTCTAGTAAGAGTATTAGGAAGCCCAAGGGCATGTTTGAGAGTTTTGAAGTATAAAGAAGAAAATGGGAAGTGTTTCCCATAACAAATCATCCTGAAGTCACATCTGATATTGGTATTTACAAGGCTTTCTAGAATCGTTGAATCTCTCATCGAATACAATCACTCCAATCCTCACAACACATGTTTTATTGAGTTTCCGTTTAACTACAAGTGTCAATAAACTAAACATGTAAATAATCATTTAGCACCAGTGTTTCTTTTTGTGTCGTTAGAGCTTTTTGAAGATAGTTTGGAGAAGTAAATAATATAGTGGATTTGCTCTTTGTTGTCAACTTCGTGAAGCGTAATATCCTGCACATACTTGTCTGCGTTGTTAATATTTTATTTGTAAAAAGGATTGCATGTATATTTAATTCAGCTGCTCGAGTTTAACTTGTGGTTCTCAAGGATGGCCGTGTCGCAAAAAGAGTTTCTTGACTTCTTATCTGCGCACGCTTTGTGATGATGATGATGATGATGATGATGATGATGATGATGAAGATGATGAAGATGATGAAGGATACAGCGATATATTTTTAAACTCTGCGTGTTCTTGAGGGGTTGAAATAAGAGAAACTTTAAAAACATTTATTTTCAAAACTTCAATTCCTTCAACTGAGATTTTTTTTAAAGTTGATTTAAGCGGCTATCACCAAATTCCTACCTCCAACTGACGATGTGTACTTCATTAATCTTTAATATTTGATTAAGAGCTTGCAGATCCACATAATTAAAGCCACTGGGAGCGGCTCTCTCCGAGTTGTTGCAATTAATTTTATTTCAGAGCTACCATTTCATCAACCGGAGGACTTGTTTTAAATACAAAATCCTATACACGGTTAATATATTTTGAAATATTTTTATACAATAGGTGATTATTGTCGGTAATTTATTACCATTAGGTGCAACAAATGTATTTTTTTATATAAAAACTGGAAAAATATTTTTAGTATTAAAAAATATTCTTTTCAGAAATATTAAATATAATTTGAAAAAGATAAACAATAAAGTTGTAAAAAATGTATTTTCAACTAAAATTATTGTTTTAAAAATTTCATAGAGATATGAAGGAAACTGAGAATGGCTTGTTCCAATCTCGTTCCATTTTTCTTTTGCCTCGCATCCACATATTTTCGACATTCTGGGTGTGGACCTGGTCATGCATAGGATCGACAAAGTTATGTTAATGCACAACCATGGAATGATTGTAGATGCCGTCGGTAATTTGATCCACGCTTGCACACGCCAGTCAACCATCAGAAATTATGGCACTCTTCGCTAGAACGTGTTTTCTGATGAGAGATTGTAGTCTCACTGCATGTCCTTCATAAACGTACAAAAGTCACTTTCCGCTGAATCACTAAATACCACAAAACACCCAGTTCTATAGCTCCACTGACCCCGCTAATGTATGCGGTGGACGTAATTTTTTCAATGACGACTGAATCACCATTTTTATCAAAACCTCTAACCTCTATGGCAAACATTTATAAACAACTGAATAAAGTAATTTCATAAAACTAGTAAATTTTGTAAAACAACTTTTGAAGTGAAAATTTTTTTTCGCACCTGAGGTGATTAATTACCATATTTTCGTCGTCTTTAAATTATATTTTAAAATGTCATAATCGTGAGGATGGATCATAAATACATTTTATATTGTGTTTTTTTTTAAATTTGGGTGTCCGATCGAGCACACTGTAAGTCGAAACATTTAAATTTGTTCAGAAGCGTGTAGAATTTAACAGAAAGGTGAAAAGAGACCAGATGAGAAATGCTTATTTTCTTGAATTATGCATGCGTCAAATTAATTCCATAATTTATTTTATTACTGCGAATAGTTTTACAGTTTTACTACTTCAAAGTCTTTGAATATCAAAAATGTAAAACTTGATGTTTTTGTAAAAAGTTACACATTTAGTTAATTAGTCATTCATTAACACTTTTTTACTCGTTTCGAATATACGTTTGTGGATCAGTCTCATATTTAGAAAGTCTGCTGTAACTAAAAAAACATTTTTCAAGTACATTTGTCATTTTTGAAAATTTAAAAAATACATTATCTTTCTAATTATTTTTTTTCAATTTTAGACTGATTCAAAATACTGTTGTGAAATGTATTGTCCTTGCGATGTTGTATTACTTTATCAATTTCTTCAAGTAAATGCTTATTCGTGTTGAAAATTGACACATTTCTAATATATCATTAATTTTTATATACTTTATGATACTGTGTGATTGTGGACAAGAGATAAATTGACGGGAGTTGAGTAAGGGTTGTCAAATCTTTAAGAAAATAAAAAAATATGCTAAGAAGTTGGATTTAGAGATTCAACTCTTTTCCTTACCCTCCCTTTTGGAAAAATGTTTCTACTTTTTATTTTGCTTGTGGAGTTGTCATATTGTGAAACCTATCTTATCCGTTTATTTTGCTCTGGTGAATAAAATAAAACTGTAAAAAAATAATATTGAATTCAGAACTAAATTAATTTGAAAATTCAAACAAAATAATCTCTTAAATATTATTTAAAGCCTTACTAACTCACATTCTAAAACGTCTCTCGCAAAAGACACGTGAGTTTGTCATCAACAGACACCTGCATGAAGACTAAACTGTAAGTACATGGTTTCTTTTATTTTGTCCAAAACTAATTTGTAATGGTACAAACATCATTGTAACGAAAATCTCATTGAAATAGTCTACTAAATGTTTTTTTTTGGCTTACAAGGGCATCATAGATGCAATGGCGAGCTCTCAGGGCTCTTTTATCATCTTACAGAACACAAATGATGGTTTTTGTAACATCATTTTAGTATTATTGTTTCCTTTCATAAATCATCTTCTCAATGCTGTTTAGAAAGTTTCCTACGGTTTAATCTTAGGCGCTCAAATGCAACTTTTGATATCTACGTGGTTAAAGGTCTGTTTATAAATTTAAATCATTTATATTTGATTATGAATCCATGTAACAAAGCACAGGCATGATAAGTTTTAATTAATCAAAATAGCTTTTAATCTGTTAAAGGTTCAAAAAACATATGATAAATCAAAACACAAAATCAGAGCGGATGAACTGGACTGAAAACCAACTAATTTTAGTCGCAGTGGCTAAGTTTCCTGACATTTGGCCAGTGTTACCCAAGTGATATGCAAGGAGGCTAGATGCGTCGATATTGTGAGCCCTTCATTTAACTGCAAAAGTAGTAAATATGTTGGCTGGTTTGACGTTGGTCATGCAATGGTGGCATCACTGGTCAGAGCTTGATCAGCTGGCATCGGTGGTGTGGTTTCTTTGAATTTTGGAGAGTAGAGAGATCTCGTCATCGGTGATAGTCCTCTTTGTAGTAGTGAGACCACTGACTTGGCGAACTGAGCGGGAGGAACTTGAGTTCATGTTTTTGAATCAGTTGTAGTTTTATTAAAATTAATTGATTTTAATATTTAAAATTTTTATAAATTCTAAACTCAAAGGTGAAAATTAAAATGGTTGCACGGAAGTTTGATTCTAAAAATCCAAAAATGAATATTTGATGGTGTTTTACGAGCCTTCAAACCCATGTAATATTTTTTATCTTTCACCCTGATGAAAAGTTTTAAAAATAAAAACACTTTCAAGCATGACCAAAGTTTAATTAATTAGGGAATTGGCTAGAAATTAAAACAGTTAACAAACCGAGATCGTCGATGTGGTCTGCCATGGCAAGTGACACTCCCACGAGTAGCATGCTAGCCACAATCATCAAAGTCGTCATCACCACTACTGCCCACTTCATTCTTCGGTACCTTCAGAGAAATTCGTTAGTGGTTTTTTGTGGTAATCTCGAAAGTTCTGTGCTTTTATTATACGATGAGTTAACAAGCTTTTAGTAAGCGACACCACGAATAAATATCGCAGATTAACACCAGGCAAGCTCTAAAAATGTTTAAGCATAGCAACGATCACGCCATCAAGAATGAAGCATGAGTCTACTGCCTGATGGCGAGAGAATCGTCAGATCTCCGCTTGTGTAGACGAGCCTTGCTGAAGCTGCGAGAGCTCTTGTAGCACTTGGCGGTCGAGGCTGCAGAGTGGCTGTCGATGGTGTCTTGAGGCGGAAGGGGAGAGGCAGGAGGTAGTTTAGAGATGGTGAAGCTCTGGTGGAGGTACGAGGAAGGACTCTCGTCACTGCTGGCGTTGTAAGAAGACTGGTAGAAAGTCATTGTAGTGACTGGTTTAATGTTCGTTGAGGATTTGGCTTCTGGAAAAGTAACTTGGCTTCTGGTTTATGAACTTCTGCACTCTTTGTGTTTGTTTTTTTAGCTGGCATGAATGAAAAAAGAGAGTTTAAAGCAGAATTCATAATGGCATCTTATTTATATTCATACTTCAAAATCTTTTCCAATTTTTTTTACACATATTTTCTTCGAAAGCTCATGGCAAAATTAATTAGAGGAAAATTAGTAAACTTTAATACATTTTGAGAAATAAATTTAGAACCACTTATGAAACTCACATGTATTGTCAGATCATTAAGCTTTAATAAAATTCTTCAAGTGATTCCTCCTCTTTCTGTCTTACTGTGACATTCAAGAACTCAGCCCCAGCAGCCCCTTTGAAAAATATATTGGTCTCTTAATATAATTTTCAAAAGTCATGCTTTCTTAGGTAGGTTTAAAACTGACTGGGGAGAGAAGGGGAGAAGTCAAATCTTCTAAAAATGTCATCAAACCCATAATAAAAATATATTCATTCGTTTTGAACTCCCTTAGATAAATTTTCCAATTCTTTTTCTTTTTGAAAGTCCAAGCAAAAAAAATTAATTACAAATACATTACGTTTTTTCTGTGTTATTTTATACGGTTGTTACTGAAAAAAGGTTTTGTATGACAACACAATCAAATCTATTTTTTAAATAAATATAAAAAAAGTACTTCAAGCATTGAAAAAAAATAATAAAGAATTTTTTTTACTGGAATATTTCACATACCTGGTCAGATGCCTCTAGATAAGTGGTTAATGGCTTGATGGTATCGGAAGGGGCAAAGCAGTTGACCGCTATGAAACAATGGGGCCTTTAAATGTTGATAACATGTCCATCAAGTTTAAACTATCACGATCAGAGTTTCATTATGTTCTTTTTTACATCTCTGATACTTTTATTAGGTCTTTTAAAACCTTGTTTAAAATTCAATGTTTTTTCACAGTTGTAACTCTCAAGACATGCTCACAACGGAAAAAATTCACAGAGAATTGTCATTAAAGTATCTTCGTTATTGAATAAAATATAAAAAAAATAGGTTTAGAAGTTTGTTTTTCTATTTTTGTGTGAGTAGGTGAAATATTATCCGGTGCTGACCAGGCACTAATATCCACTGCTCACAACCTCTTCTTCTTTTCTTATGTTTTACAAAAAGTATGCACGACATAAACATTCTACTTATACATACACATACAAAAATCTCACACCTCTTTATACTGAGATGTATACAATTGAATACACACGCATACGCACACCTTATGTACACATAAAGACTCGCAGATCAGGCAGCTGAGGAAGCAGTGTTGAGAGCGGTGACGGAGACGATGAGAACAATAAAGAGACTTTGAAGGTTTTAAACTTTGTATTAAGAATGGAAAAAAGAAACAAGTCCCAAAAAAAGTAAGCTAGTAAAAAGGAAATTCAGAAGAAGGAATAAAAACGTCAAGAGGCTTTTGCGATCTGCCTTGATTGCACACTGGTGCAGTGTTGTGGATGACAGTGCGTGCAAGGAACAGCTGCTACGATACACTGTATAAAGTGAAGGTCAATGTATCGTCGATAAGTTAACCTTCGCTTTATACGATTCTTTCATAGGAACATCGATACTCTGATTTTGGGTTTCTTCAATGACTTGAAAACCATTAAGATGTCTTTTATTGCAAGGGCCTTGTCGCATAATGTCTTTTAAGATACTTATTATTCTCAGTTGACAAATCTGTGTGGGTTGGCCTACAAAAACTCTGACAAATTATTGTTTATTGTTTATTCATGGGTCATAATCGTTAACCACTATCTCACTTCCTTCCTGAAATGTTTCAACAACGAAAATACGTGAAAGTTTTTAATACACTAGCGTGTAAAATCATCTTTCAAAAACCGCGAGTGAGTTGTAAAAGCATTTAATTTAAAAGTTTAAAGTTATTCAGAAAACTTATTACCCAAACTCTAATATAAATAACTGAAAAAATTCTTTGAAGATACTTTCGTTTTAAAATCACTGGTTATAACAAAAATCGTCTGAAATAAGACACACAGACATAAAAGAGCATTTGAAATCTGGCATAAGAATTCGATATAAAAATTGAAGAAGAAATCAAAAATTGAATCAAATGGAATTAAATAAATAAATTGTTCAATTCAGAACAACATGTGTTTGATCTTTGTATCGGTTTTCTAGACTTAACTTTTTTTAGAAAAACTAATGAGATGTAGTTCCACAGAGCTACAAACTCAAGTATGCAGGTGCAAGAAGCTTTTTTGTTGCAGCGCCGACTCTGGAATAGTCTTCCCAATAGACTCAAATCCCCGAGCTCGACCGCGACCTTCAGCCGTTCCCTGAAAACGTACTTGTTCGACCGATAACAATAACTTACAAATTTACTGCTCATTTTTCATTAATCAATTTCTTGCTTCCCAATTTCATTCTTTTTTATATTTATACTAATGGTCAATAATAATTGTAAAATATTTTCTTACATTTTCTTAAATTTATTGTTATTATCATTTCACTTTCAATCTTAAAAAAAATAAATAATAATTTGTCTATTTAGAAAAATATATATATATATATATATGTGTGTTTATATATGTGTATATGTATGTATATATATATAAATTATTTTATTGTTAAATTTCAATAACTTACTTTTCCTATACTCTCCATTTATTCATCTATCATTAATATTATTATCAAATTTTCCATAACCAAGTGTTCTTGAAGCGCGTCCGGGTTTACGCCACGTTAATAATACTCGTCGTTGTATTGTATTGTAACTAATGAATTCTTGCATCAACTAAAGGTGCATATGTCTTTGAGTCTAAGAAATTGACAATCATCATTGCGATGGGAATAGAGGTCAAACTTGAAGTTTAAATAAGATATTTGTTCTAAAGGATTTCAGGAACTACTAAGAAAAACCTTTTTGTGAACCATTTTAAACGTTTTGGTGGTCGTCTGACTTTCATTTTATCATTCATGAAATGACTGTATTTAGAAACAAAAAATTCTAACATTGTTTTCATTAATTGTTATTATTCTTTACAGAAGCACTAGCAAAGTGTGGGATAGAATTACCGAAATGAAAATATAATATCTTATTACACAATTTTAAAAAATTATTATTACATCTCAATAAATATTTTTAATTAATTGTTTATCCCAAAAACCTATTTTATCTAATGAATAATAAAGATTTTATACAAACAATTGATTATATGAAGTTCATAATATATTCAGAATATAATATTCTATACCTAGGTTCGGTTTTAGGTGTGCGTGTCGGTTCCTTAATGGTTCATGTATCAAATAGAAAGTTTTACAATTTTATTTTATTTAATCTTTTTTTTTAATCTTTAAAGTTGTTTTTTAATAAAAAAATAATTGATGTCTTTTTTAAAAGCTTGAGGATAATTTTATTCAGATATTTCATGTTCGATCTGTACAATTGCTAATAATTAAATAAAAAAATGGAAAGCAGTTTAATAAATTTGGAAAATAGAGGGATAATTTCTTCAAGAATTGAAGAAGATCATATTGAATACATGGATATGGAAGGAACAGAGGAAGAGAGGGATTACTCAACTTGCAGAGCACCTGCATATTTCGTACTGGGTGACAAAAGTCTCATTGATCAGGTCAGCCATAGTCTGCAGTTGGATGCTAACAGAGGAGTCATCTTCTCAACCTCAAAAACAACCAAGCTATCCAGCTTGGAGGACGAATTGGCAGCTGACAATGTGTTTTATGAAGACATTTTAGATTCAGATTTGTCAGATATTGAAGACAAAGATGCTGATGATGGTTACTTTAATAAGCTAGACATGATCAACTTGAATAAATTTAGTTTTCCGGAGATTGCAAGCATCCAAAAGTGCCATTCTTTGCCACACAACCGCTTCAGCACTCCTCGCAAACGCAAGTACAGCTCGACGAGGTGTGAGATTGAGAGAAGATTATGTGCAAGCATGGACAAGGATGATGATGGTGACATTGAAGAAAACTACTTAGACACCATGTGGTCAGGCAGCAATCATTTGCTTTATCCTCAGTGTGCAGTTGTTCTCAAGACTGCAACCGAAGTCTCATCACCCATTTGTCCCCATGACAACTACCAACTCATTGAAGATTTCCCCTCCAACAGGTTCTGCAAGATCATTAAAATACAATATACTATTTTACATTAATATAAAATTGTGTATTGTCATATAATGATCAAGTTTGCATGTCTTGACTAGACATTGTATGGTACTTGTAAGTTTTAATACATGTTAATGCAATTTATAATTTTTATTTTCTTCTTATTTTATCTGACATTTTAAAATATATTGATAACAATATCACTGCTTATTTAGTAATATCTGCCTACAGAAGGGAAGAAACTTGCAGTTACTTTGATGCATGTTGTTTTATATTTTATAGTTTAAGATGTTTTGTTCTTTTTATGTTATTACTACTTTAGTAGAAATGCTAAGCTACTAATGTCAAAGTTGAAGTGGATTTTAATAAGTTTGACTATATTCCTCCCTTTACATAAGGGCCAAATTAAAATGAGGCAGTGAAAGCTTTTAAAAATCAAGAATAATTATTCTTAAAGTATTAAAATTTGTAATTTTGTTAATGTGAATTATATCTTAACTTATAGAATACATTGTAAAAATAAATAAAATTAAAATGTATTACAAAGTTACCATTATATTATTCTAATTATTACTTTTTTATACTATTTACTTTATTCGTTTTATTATTTAAAAAGCAAGGTTACAAAATGCCTTCTAGTCATAAATTCTACTAGTGCTAACTCATACATGCCTATTTTACTGTTTATACTCATATATATATAGTATATATTACTATAGGTATATGTTTATACTATATCTCTATATTATATAGTATTTGCAATTGTAACCTTGTTACATTTTAAAATAATCTATGAGGGAATCTTACATAGAAGGATAAGTTTAGAATGATGCAATACTCAAATGGAAAATATTGGAGCTGACATTTTGTGGAAAGTATACACTTCACTATATATACAATTATGTATATAACTATATGTATAACTATTTGTATAACTATATGTATAAATTACACATTGTATAATTATATCAATAATATTCTTCAGTTTTTAAAATATAATATAACATTAAGCTGAAATATCAAAGCATTTAGTAATTTAATATTAAATTAAACGTTGCAAACCCATTTATATTTTAAAAACCTTTCTTCACAACATCACCCACAAAACTCTGAGTCCTTGACTTTTTATTCACTTTATATATTGTAGCAAATGAATATTGCTTCTAGATAAGTACTTTTTATCATTGCATACTACTTGAATGAATTACATTTTTATACTCTTTTCGCCAGAACTACAAACACTTAAAATGTAAACTACAACTATAACTAAAAGAACAATTACCACTGCTTGTGCCACATATGCTGATCAAATAAATTGGCTTTTTCTTTTTGTTACTATATCCGCATAATTTTTATATTTTTAAGGCATGTAGGTGTATTTAATAAAAGAGGTGATGAGTCAAAAATATTCTTTCCATAACATTACAAGGTTATTTGCAGTGCAAACTTATAATGTGTCTTTTAAATGGTTGAACGTGTCTTTACCTTTGAAAACTATAATTAACTTTATGTCATTATAATTTCTTCCAGATAGAAAACCTCGTAATAGTTTTTTTATATTTTTTAGATCGTCTATTTCATCTCTTTAGTCTTTTGGGGTTATACTTGTGCTCATAATAATGAGAAGGTATCTATAATCAATTATGTCATTCGATTATTTCAGACTTTCATCTTATTTGATAGTTTAAATTAAATAACCATTTTTAATCTTCTACACCCAACCACTTACAGACTGCCCTTCCTAGACTTTGATCATCTCTTCAGCAGTCCTCACACACCACACATTCACCACACTCCCACAATCTCAGAGCCACCAGTGATCATCACGCCACCTCTCCACATTCCCAACTACAACAATTGCATCACCGCTTCCTTTCAACAAGAAACCAGAGAAACGTATAGGTGTGTTTTTATGTGTGTGATTGTGTGTGTGTGTGTGTGTGTGTGTGTGTGTGTGTGTGTGTGTGTGTGTGTGTGTGTGTGTGTGTGTGTGTGTGTGTGTGTGTGTGTGTGTGTGTGTGTGTGTGTGTGTGTGTGTGTGTGTGTGTGTGTGTGTGTGTGTGTGTGTGTGTGTGTGTGTGTGTGTGTGTGTGTGTGTGTGTGTGTGTGTGTGTGTGTGGTGTTCTTCAATGATTTTTTAATTGATTCGCTCCAGTTCCAGCTTGGCTTCTCTTAGTGAAACCTCATGCCTTTAATTACTAATGAAAGGTTTATGGCTTAATTTCACACTAACCCAAGCCATTTTTCATTAATAAGTTTCATAGATTCTTTAAAACACCCTGTACATTTTACAGGGCCATTTTTAAATTTATTTTTATATAAATATGGGTGCCTCTTACACGGTATACAATAAACGTTAGCATCCCGACAATTGTAAGCTGTCAAAATCAAAAAAGCTCCTAACTCTTTGATTTCTAAAAACAAAACTCCGAAACAAATTGTTTTACACCGATCTGACTAGACAATCACTATAAGGGTTTTCTACAAACATTTTTTATGCTTCTGTTATTTATATGCAGCATTCCAAACCACCCACCAACTACTGTTTTAGACCTATCAAGCGCCATTATTATGCATCTACCACCACGCCCACTAATTAAAATCTTCAACACACTGCCGCTACTTGCCAACTTTTCACCACCACCATCCACCAAACATCAAACATTATCCACCCACTTCCCACCTGCAGCATCATTCACAAAAAACCACCATTCTCCACCGACTGGCACCTCCACCACCACACAGAGACAAACTGCTGGAAGGCATAGAGCAAGCACGTCAGCACAACAAGAAGCCTTCCCGACCAGCCCCCTCCAAGGCACCACCACTAGAGGCGAAACCCACCAAAGTAACCAATGAAAACGCCCCAGCTTCGCCCTCCAAGAAGGCTCTTCATGATGGATCTTCTGTAGATAGAAGGTTGCCCAAAGAAGAATTATTTGATGGGGCTAAAAAAGTGGTTGGAGGTGAGAGGATAGGGAGAGATGAGAGGGGGGCTGGCAATGGAGATGGTAAGTTCATTTCTAATGGGAGGGTGTTGAATGAAGGCAGTGATGGAGGAGACAGAATGTTTCAGAACGGAGTCATCAAGAACACAAAGACGACCAAACAGGAGTGCAAACAGGAGTGCAAACAGGAGTGCAAGCAGAAGAACTTGAGGAAGACACAAGAAGAGGTGCTCGAGACACCACACACGGGCAAAGAACAGTCCTCTCCTAAAAAAGATGCAAAGAAGGGTGTCATCACGGCGGTAGACGCTAAGTACCAAGGAAGCATGCAGATCGCCAAGAAACTTCAGCAGGCTGCAGAACTTGCATCCAGTGGCAAAGACGTCACAAAGCTGAAGGCGAAGTTAAGCCATGCTTCCAAGGGCTCGTCAAAAGCACCCACTCAAGGCAAAGTCTTCAGCCACTTGACGCTTTCCTCCGATGATGAAGGCATATACTCCTCCCCGATGGTCTCGCCTCAACCCGTCCACCATGCAGCGACCACTGCACGAAGCACCACTGCATCCAGCCTGCATTTGAAGGGCAGGAGATCAAAGAAAGCTCGCAAGATGAAAGGAGATGCCTGTAGCTCTGATGGCGACTCTGTCGACGCATCCTACCGAAGGTTTGAAGGGTGAGTGATGCCATGTTGTTTAGACAGCTTCTGTTTTTGTATTTGTTGTTTTTACGGTGAAAGTTTTACTCTTGCCCTTGAATATTAACGCCTTGTTTTTATCTAGTGTGTACAGTTGCAATTGTTTTGCTTTCCTTTGTGTTCTTACAATGGGTTTCGCTCCTAGCTGTTATCTTCATAATGCATTGATTTGTTTGAATAGTTGTTCGTCGTTCGGCTAGTAAGGTTTTACATTTTCAAAGCTACAACCATTTCAATCCTTTTTCAACACCTTCCTACATGACCCCAACACAACTAACCCCAATCAGCCATCCAAACACCCTTACCAACAACCCACCCACGCCCTCACCAACAACTCACCCACCATGCCCTCACCAACAACCCACCCACCCACCCATGCCTTCACCAACAACCCACCCACCATGCCCTCACCAACAACCCACCCATGCATGCCTTCACCAGCACCCACCCATGCATGCCTTCACCAACAAGCCACCCATGCCCTCACCAACCACCCACCCATGCATGCCCTCACCAACAACCCACCCACCATGCCCTCACCAACAACCCACCCACCCATGCCCTCACCAACAACCCACCCATGCCCTCACCAACAACCTAACCACCCATGCCCTCACCAACAACCCACCCATGCACTCACCAACAACCCAACCACCCATGCCCTCACCAACAAGCCACCCATGCCCTCACCAACAAGCCACCCATGCCCTCACCAACAAGCCACCCATGCCCTCACCAACAAGCCACCCACCATACCCTCACCAACAACCCAACCACCCATGCCCTCACCAACAAGCCACCCATGCTCTCACCAACAACCCACCCATGCCCTCACCAACAAGCCACCCATGCTCTCACCAACAACCCACCCATGCGCTCACCAACAAGCCACCCATGCCCTCACCAACAACCCACCCATTCCCTCACCAACAACCCACCCATGCCCTCACCAACAACCCACCCATGCCCTCACCAACAAGCCACCCATGCATGCCCTCACCAACAACCCATGCATGCCCTCACCAACAACCCACCCATGCCCTCACCACCAACCCACCCATGCATGCCCTAATCACCAACCCACCCATGCATGCCCTCACCAACAACCCACCCATGCCCTCACCAACAAGCCACCCATGCCCACACCAACAACCCACCCATTCCCTCACCAACAAGCCAACCACCCATGCCCTCACCAACAAGCCACCCATTCCCTCACCAACAACCCACCCACGCAGACAAACGAGCGACGAAGGATGGAAGAAACCTTCGAGCAGTTTCGACGAGATCCTCTGGAGACCGGCCCTCTCAATGGGCATCATCATCATCACCGGCATCATCATCTACTGCTTCAAGGACAAGATCACCTTCATGCTCTCTTCCAAGTTCCCTTTCCAAAAATCATCTATCTAAGCGCCTTTGTGTGTGCTTGTGTGTGTGTGTGTGTTTGTGTGTGTGTGTGTGTGTTTGTGTTTGTGTGTGTTTGTTTGTGTTTGTGTGTATGTGTTTGTGTGTGTGTGTGTGTTTGTGTGTGTGTGTGTGTGTGTGTGTGTGTGTGTGAGTGTGTGTGTGCGTGCGTGTGTGTGTGTGTGTGTGTGTGTGTGTGTTTTAGCACAATTTTTATGCGTTATAAGGCAATTATTGCGGTGCTCTATTGTCAAAGTGGCATAGGTGGCAATGATTCATGAGGTCATCTGGTTGTTGAGTCTTTAATCGACTTATGTTATTATTTTTTTTAACCCTGTTTATGTGTTTGAATTTTTAGTTGTTTTCACATACTTACGAAGAGATCCAAAACACACACAGATGAATACACATGAACGAGAATTCTAAAGCTTTACATTGTAAAACTAGTGTTAACTATTGGCTTTTTAAATTCCCTCCAAATAAAGAATATACAGATAAATTTTTGCATTTTTGAATAGTTAAATGAAAGAAATGATTAATAGATGATTGATTGAAGGAATGAATGAATGCAATATTCCCTTGTTAAGATTGATGTGGTGCTTCATCTATTGAGTTTTATTTCCCTTTCGTGCATTCTAAACATTTTTGTGTATGAAAAAGAAATATCTCATTTCTGTTGTTATAGAGTTAATATTCTTTCTGAGATATCTCAATTCATAAGTAGCGAATTAGGTTTTTAAATATGCTCGTTTCGGCCCATAAAGTGCATATATATTTTATCTATCATCTTCAATCTTAGAGTGGTATTTTAAAATCATTTTACAATTCAGTTCTTGATTGTTAGACTTCAGTTTCGTTGCCACGTTTTCATTTGTCTTCCCTCAAACCTCAAATTCATTTTATCCAGTGATTGTTATTTGTCTGCATGATTAGTTTCCAAATTTATCATTACATTCTTTATTAAATCGGTTTATTTTATGTTTGTAAACGGTTTTTAACTTCGTTTTATATCTTTATCGTTCTTCAAAACTTCATCCTTGCTGAATTCATAAAAATAATTCATGATGATGAGGAGGAGGTTGATGATGATAGTGATGATGATGATGATGTTGTTTATGGTGATGGTGATAATTATTAATGTGAGACTCCTCATAATCATAATCATCATCATCATCATCATTATCATCACTTAGCACCCTTCAAGTCTCATCTTGTTGTACACCCACCTTTCCATCGTTGTTATGCAAAAGTTGGTGTTTGTGAGGTTGTGGCATATTAGCAAGAGGTTTCAAGATACCATTGCCAAATTCAGAACAGGTGTATAATGTTTGATCGTTCCGTTGATATGTTTTCTATCAACTTTTTAAAATGGTAAGAAAATACTACAATCTTTTAATGCTTATGCTTTTGTGTGTGTGTGTTTATGTTTATGTTTGTGTGTGTGTGTGTTCGTGTGAGTGTGTGCGTGAGTACTTGCGTGTTTGTGTGTGTAAGCGCCTTTGTACACGCATCTATGTGTGTATGCGTGCATGGTTACAGTGATCACGACACCATTGACATATTAGTTGACCTATGCTAAACTGCAAACGACATTCAATTGACAATGAATAAATGAATATTATATAGAAACTTTAATTATTATGTTTTGCATTAACCATTCAAATAATGCTTTTCAATCATGCAGTCGTCAAGTGAACACCACAGTTTTGTATCAACACATTTGTATCATGGAGTATCAATCTTTTGAAGAACTCTTCAAACCATAACATAGCGAACTAACACATAGACACACACAAACTATTAAACACACATCAATACACACACGTCGATTTTAAACTTGTTTTAATCCTAATAACGACTTATTGAAAACAAATCCGTTTCTAATAGTCACAATTTCAACCTAATTTTCCAATTTCTAACTTAGAGTTGTGTAATGCATTGATTTTTGTTGCCATTATCCCTCCTATAATAACCTATCTTTCGCTTATCTTTACTTCCACACATTCTCACTCTTCCAATCAACTTTATCAATTTACTTTTTATTTAGAATGACTAATACTGAAAAATACACACGACTTTCTTTATTTCATTCAAATTCGCAGTTATTTTCGGACCTTGTATGTAACCTGGTTGACGACTTATAGAAAATAATCTTTAAAAGTGATGTAAAACGTCTCAGCGTGGCTGTGCCATCATTTGTGTTTTATTGAGGCTAATTGTTAGGCGGAACCATCGCATGTCTCAGAGAACCTGTCGAGTAGAATTTGCAGTTTTGCTTCAGGATAGGTAAATAATGCCTATTTATAATGCGCCATTTCAGAATGGGTAACCAAAGCAGCAAGAGAAAGACTTGAGAGCAGCAGGGGTCGTCGGAAGGACCATAGGCGAAGTTGAACTTTTTTAGGATTTTGATGACTTGAATTTGAACATGCAAGGCAGTATGGACGTAACCTCGGCTGGGAGACTGAATGAGTGATATCACTTGTCTAAGGTGTTTCCTTGGACTAGTGGTAGAGCTTCTTTCTTTTTCGTACATGTGTCACTTGGCTTTAGGATTTTCCTTCTACACGTTGAAAGCGATGTGAAATATGAAAGTACGTCATGATTATCTCCACTGCTACCAATTACTCCAATTTAGAATTTTAAAACTGACTTCTAAATTAACTTTTTACCTATTTTCATCTTGCTTACAAATCGTCTATTTAGTTTTTGTCACAGGCAACCTCTCACCACAACTCGACTCTCACTGGAATCACCACCACTACTTAGAGCCCTTGATACCTGCTTGAAAACACGAGTACCTTTTCCATAGTAACCTTAAAACCTTACTCCTCCTAATGTACATTGTACGTTAGGTGTATGTCTCAATCAACCCACCTATTTGATGCACCATTCTTGAATCTTTTTCAACTAATGGTGCTATTGTTACAAATGCAGCATAGCTAATGTTAGACGTGCTTTTTTTTAATTGATTAATTAATTAATAGTTATGTTAATTAATAGACGTACACTGAACCGGTAAATATTTGATGTGTTAATTAAATTACATAGATTTATATAAAAAATATTTTTAATTTCAATAAATGCATATTTAGGGTTTCTATGCTTTTCTATGATTATTCGATTTTGTTTATAATATTCTCATAACTCTTGATGATTTATTGTTATTGTTACCTTGTTTGTTGTCAGATATCAAATTATAAAAAGATTTTTTACTGGTTCCATCACCGACAATAATGACAGTGATGACAAGAAATTTAAATTCTTATTTTTATATCAGTAGATTATTATTTTTTATATTATTGTAGATTATTATTATTATCCTATAATCTAATATTTTTATTATTATACTTTATTAAAATTATTTTAAATAATAAATAAATAAAAATAATAGGTGAACGGGTAGCCGAGTCAGCAACGACTCTCGGCTTGACCAATAATGAAAGGTCTTAGCTTCAAGTGCAACCAATGCCCTAGTAACCCAAAGGCGCAAATGAAAATATGCAGCCTAAGTGGCTTGGAAGCCCGTTCGGGTTATACGCCACTATAATAATGCTCGTCATTATTATATTATTATTATTATTTTAGGCCATAAGCTGAAGCATCTCCTACGTAACCTGGACATTAAACACCTAGCTTTCTTCCACTTTAAAACCAATAACGGCATCTTGACAGATTCAATCATTTACTTTAATACTTTCACTGAAATATATTTAAGTCATTCATTACGGTAATAAAGGCATAAAGCACTCTTCGGCATAGCACTCACGTCATTACATGAGTCAAGAAAGTGTACTACTTGTGTACTACATGTGTACTACATGTGTACTAAATGTGTACTACATGTGTACTACATGTGTACTACATGTGAACTACATGTGTACTAAATAGTGTACTACATGCATGCATGCCTTGGATGGACTGATGAGGAAGGCTGTTGGTGATGGGGCGATGATAAACCTTCAAATGCACGTGCTTGCAAGGGTTGATGATGATTGCGTAAAGGCACGTATGGAGGGGAGCAGACATGCTAGGCTCACAAGGTGGTGGAGTCATAAGAAAAGTGAGAGAGTTATCGAGGGTGGTGAGAGGGCGGTGTTTGATGAGTGAATGTTCTATGGAGAAAAGAGTGGGAGAGGTTTATAATATGTAATCCACAAGGAAAGGAGGATAAGAGTAAAGAAACGTGCCAATGACTATCGTCTTCATGTAACTTGCTAAAGAATGAAAAACTGCTCTTAGAACATCAAAATATGAAAATTTATTCTTTAATCAAGAAAACAAATTTGAATACATGCTTGAATGACAAACACTATTTTTATGTTTGATGTGCAGTTATTTTTAGAGATCTAATTAGAAACAGAAAAAGAAGCCGACTTCCATTAAAAAAGTGAGATTTTAAGCAATAAGGCAATAAATCTACTGACTTGAAGAATTAATTTAAAAACGCACTTATAAATAAATAAATAACACAACATACATAAAGCTGAAATAAATGTTATCGAAACGCATACTATCACACAATGTGTTACACACATACAAGTGGTGTACGTCAACTAGTGACGCTTGACAAAATGAAATGAGTATGTCATTCTAAAGCCATGATATTTTAGAAGCAATGTTGAAAAAAACGTACTTTCAAGGCTCTTAATATGCGAAGCTGCAACAACAAAAACAACAAGAGATTCAACAACCATTGGCATTGATTCAAGGCATCCACTGAATAAGCCGACATCTAGTCATTCCTTCGAACCTCACAGACAATAACACTTCCACATTTCTGCATTCTGAAGATCATATTTCTCACAAACGACACACTGACTCGTCTATGAAAGCAGTATAAACTCCGAAGCACATAAAACTAAAGCGGCCAGCACATTTCTAGTGCACTCTCAAGCTTTATATATATTTATTAAATACTATCTTTCCAATCACATATAGGCATTTTAAAACCAGAGTAAAGCATTTACCATATAAATATATGAATCCAATAAAGCATAATCCAGGGTATTCGTTTCAGTCTATAGCTTATCTATCAGGCTTTAATAGCTTATCATGGCACTTCAAAAACGTTAGTATCACGGCATCAAAGCCATCAACCACAAAAGCCTTACCAGCGTCAAATCCTTCTTGATCCAACAACAACATCCCTTCTCGATCCAACAACATCCCTCCACAACCATCCAACCACCATCATTTAAATGCACTCCATCTACGATGAGTTGAGCATGGCTGCTTGCTCGTGCAGCTTGAAGATTGGGGGAGCGTTCACAGAGTTCGGAATGACTGGGTATCCGTCTGAGGGCAGCACCCAGTAGTCCCAGTCGTCCATTATCTCAGCGTCCTTCGGCTGCCTCCAGATGGGCAGACGAAGCAGGAAGCCTGTTTGCGAGGAAAATAAAGTAATAATAGTAATAGGGTGCACTATGCCACTTATTATCCATCACCATGAATGCTATTCAACACTACCAAACGATTAAACTCAAATTGAGTAAACTTCACGAATGATTAAACTCAAATTAAGTAAACATAGACAAAAGATTAAACTCAAATTAAGTAAACTTCACAAAAGATTGAACTAAAATAAAGTAAACTCACGCAACAGCACCACCACACGTATCCCACCTGTGATGATTCCTCCAACGAGGGCAATGCCCAGCACCACGCCCAGAGAAGCCAGCTGGTACAGGGCCTTGTGTGAGAAGCCATCTGTCGTGCTGTGAATTAGGAATAAACGAAAGTTAAGAAAAAAATCAACTTTGTTACAATTTATTTCTAAAATAGATTTTATAAATTTAAATCATTTTAAATAAACAAGCTTGAAAAGTCACTTATCTATGTATTTAACATTTGCGCAAAACACGGCAATACTTAATACACCGCCAACCTGCTTTCGTCGTTGATGGCGATGATGATGACGCTGACAATAAGACTGATAATGCCGGGAAGACCGTGCAGGTTGTGCACCCCTCTCGTGTCGTGGATCTTCAGACGTTGGTTGCAAGTGGGCTGTTGGTGCGTGCAAGGGTGGGTACATATAATTAAATACAAAATAATGGAAACTTTTTATAATGTGACTTACAGACAAAAGGTATTTAGAGAAAGGGAGATGGAGTGAGAAAATATTTGAAATTGAAGATTTCGATTAATTCCATAAACTTATCGAATATTTGATTTTTCTCCATGTAACCCACCGTGAGAAACTGGTAGCCCAAGACGGAAATCACTCCAGCAATGCAGCCGACCAGCAGTGCTACCCAGGGACACTTGAGGAGGTCTGCCACACAACCCAGCGCCACTCCCCCTGCCAGCGTGGCATTCTGAATGTGGATCTGGAAAGAGATGAATGATTTGGTGGATGAATAACTTAGAATGAAGTAATAAATAAATAAATCATTAGTTTCAAGAAAAATAATCCATAAAACATAAAAAATAGTTTAATTCTTGATTTTAAAAAAGCATTTAAAGAAGCAAACACATTAAACTATAAATCCCACGTGAACCAACACGCCCAGCCACAAACCATAGTGAGTCTTCGGTTCTTCTGGACCATGGCCGACACCACAACGACAGCGACTGCAGACGCCAAAAGTCCCAGGTAAGTGTTGCAGATGGCTCTGAAAAAGGTCTCTCCAGGCGCCAAGGCTGCGTTGAATGAAGGCCAAAAAAGCCACAAAAAGAGAGTGCCTGGTGAAGGATTGTTGGTGATTGTTGATTGTTTTTAGTGATAGAAGTGAGTTGGTGTTGGCGATAAATACAATTTTTTAAGATTTTGTGAATAGCAAATGTATAAATATTTTATATTTTTTAATTATTTTGTCTAAATTTTTTAATATGCACAACGACTAAACCGCCACATCAATCAACCCACCACACTGCCACCACTTACCGATCATGGTGAAAAGGTCAGAGTGGTAAACGGAAAGTTCCTTGTAGCTCTGCGCTTGGACGTCTCCAGGCCTGGCCGTGAAGAGGGCCACCATCAGACCAAAGTAGGCTCCAAACACGTGCACCATCAGAGAGTAACCCGTGTCCGTCGCCTAGAAGCGTTCGTGAAATAAAATTTAGTCTCGAACAAATATGAGGGTTTTACGCATAAAAATAACTTTTTCAATAGCCTTGTTTCTTTTTATGAGCAAGAAATAATGCCAAAACCCCCCAAAAACCTTGAAGATTCCAAAGCAGACGAGCTGGTTGCACTGGAAGAGCACCACTTCCACTAGCGCCATCACACTCAGCTGTAGGAGGTTCAGCTTGCCCAACACTGCCCCAAAGGACACCAGAACAGCCATTGCTGCGAACTCCGCTTGAATAAGCCTGTTGTTGTGGCGCTATGTTATGTCAATGGGGAAAGTTTGTCAGCTTATTGCATAGGGTTGGTAGTGTTGTTGGTAGGGTTGGTAGTGTTGTTGGTAGGGTTGGTAGTGTTGTTGGTAGGATTAGTAGTGTTGTTGGTAGGGTTGGTAGTGTTGTTGGTAGGGTTGGTAGTGTTGTTGGAGGGTTGGTAGTGCTGTTGGTAATCTTCTTTGTTTTTTTGCTGATGGTGTTGTGTTAGTTTTACTACTTGTGTGGCAGTAGTGCTACTATTTTGTTGTGGATTTTTTTCTATTCTCCATTCAACTTCTCCAAGACTTGTAGTAAGTCTTGTAGTAAGTAAATGTAGTAAGTCAAATATAAGTTTAAAATACACAGATACACATCCAATAGAAACACACTATGAAAAAAACCCATACTTACAATAACACGAACCACGCAAACAAATACAAACGATTTCATTGAAAGAGTGATGGTGTTGTTGACAAATTCAATGATCCAGCCCTGTGTAAGCACTGCCCACTGGATGGCCAGGGCTGCTAAGACCAGGTTGAACGTGACGCTGTGGTGGTGAGGATTGAGTAAATGATATGGTGTAGATGTTGTGATGTGATTTTGGTTGTGGTGCTTTAGTTGTAGTGATGTTGGTGTGTTGTTGTGGTCGTGGTCTTGGGAATGTGATGGTGTGTATATAATGGTGTGAATTCAATGGCCTGGGAAGAGTGAATAGATGGTTTTTCTTGGTATTGGCTAAAAATAGAACTAGTTTATTAAACTAATAAATAGTTGAATAAAAAACAAAAATTCTTAAAAAAAGTCAAGGCCAAAGCATCACGTGATGTGCGTGATCGTTTCGACATTGCTCTAATGGGAGGCACTTTGAGCATTATTCACATTTGGATGGCATAGTGATGATTAATATTGATTTGAAATGGCCTTCTAGGTCAAAATTAGTAACAATTAATTTATTGCCATTCATACATCCATCCATCCATCCATTCATCTATCCATCCATCCATCCATCCATCCATCTATCCATCTATCCATCCATTCACCCATCCATTTATCCAATTTTTTACCAATCCATCTTCTCATCTAACAATCTTTAACCCATTATTTCATCAATATCATTATTTTCTTCGAAAAAGCTACAAGAAAAACATATTTATATCTTATAAGATGGCAATTTCGAAAGAATCTAATTAACCTACTTTTCTTTCTTCCTAGCATTTCATTTTTTTTGTGTTATGTGCTTTTCCAGCTTTTCCAGTGTTTTGTTCAACCATGATTTATCCACTACCTTCACACATCAACAACATGAATACAAATCAATAGCAATAATATAATTGGCAAAAAAATATATAAAAGTTGGAAAATCGATTAATTTTCTCTGAGACTCCACAAAATGGGTGAAAACTATTGCATCCTGTTCAGCCGATATTTTACTAGCAGAATAAGTTTCAGAAAAAAACTAATTAGTATAAGCCTAAACTGCAGAAATTAATAAATCGAAAATAAAAATAATAAAAAAACAGCTACAAAAAGATGACTCGGAATAAGTAAAAAGGTAAATTAAATCAAAGGAATAACAAAAACAATAATGAAATAATATTAGAATAAATAACGACGATGTCGGCACCCACCTGGAGTAGCCATATCTCTTGAGGAACGTCATCAGGAAGCCAAAGCCAACAAAAACCATCGCCCCCACGTGCTGGAAGCCTGTTGTTGGTGTTGTTGGTGTTGTTGATGTTGTTGGTGTTGTTGATGTTGTTGATGTTGTTGGTGTTGTTGGTGTTGTTGGTGTTGTTGGTGTTGTTGGTGTTGTTGGTGTTGTTGGTGTTGTTGATGTTGTTGATGTTGTTGGTGAATGAACACGAATAGAACACGAATAGTGTATAGTTTGAAATTTTAGACAATTGTAAAATTAGGTTACCCTAACATCTAACTTTGAAAAAGAATAAAAAAATCTGTCGAATAAGAATGGAATATTATTCAACTATTCGATTTTTAAACGATCGTGAATCGAATACTAAGCACATTACCCAACAACACAAAACCACAAACAAACAAATTTAGTTGGAATAGTCAACCCGGTATTCGGCACAGCTTTAATGCTAGTGTTTTTATTGGTGTTGTTGTAGTTTATGTTTATTTGTGTTATTTTAAAAAAAGTTTTTGACGTTTTGTGAATGTTGTTTTGATATCAACAAAACAGTTTTACTGTAGCTTTTACGCAAGTACGTTGACTTTACCACATGTTTCTGATTTGTGAATTTTTTTATTTTTTATTAATCTAATTTAATTTTTAGTTTTTTTATTTAATAATTTTTATTCTGCGTTCGCACTCTGTGTTAATTTGTTTCAAAAAATACATCCCACACGCCCATGACTAATGCAACAAGTATGTATGCTTTTGAGGTTTCAGTGTGAAATTTGAAAAATTACTTATGTGAAAGTGTCTGCATCTGCTATTATGTTGCTATGTGGGTTTTTTTAGCTATTGTAAGTTATTTTTTAGTTTTTTGATATCATTTTCGCATTTCTCGGTGATGATTTTTAGTGTTGGTATGTGTTAGCAGACTGGTTGTTTTCATGAGCTGAATATGAAAGCCGTTGAAAAAGAAGTCAGGGTTGAAGCCAATATAAATCAAAAGCTAACAATTTAAAAAACACTTTATGATGTGAAGAAGCTTATAGCTTATTTACTGATAGCATACATCTCTAATATCGGTTATCGATCTACCGTTGACTTAAGGTGTAAATGTCATTAAGACAACTCCATGAATACCCTGCAAAACCTTACCAAACTATACAACTAATCTATATATCACCATACAGCACTCTGTAGTGAACCTCTCTCCCTTTCTTTCAACGTCTCTAAATCTCAATTCATTACCCCCAAGTGTCTAATATTGAATAGGAATTGTTTCTTGCTGCTAGATTCTCGGCAACTTTTCAATTGAATGCCTATTGTTTTTTATATTTATTTTTACCTTCTTTTCATATTTCCATTCTCGTCGATGTTTGCACTTATAGTATTTTTCTTTGAAATTGCCGTTTCTTATGAGTGAATTGTTTGCAAGTGGAAGGAGGCCTCCCAATGTATCACGAGGTGGGGAGTAGTGGGGTGAGAGCCTTCCCAAATAGGCATTGATAACCTACTCATGAACCTTTCATGCCATTTGCTGAGTTCTCAATCGATTGAGCACTAAAACATCTGCTTGGCAGGCTAGCATGCTTCTACCGAAGTAGCACATTCGAAACAAATTCATAGTTTCAAGAGATAAAAAATGGTTAAAAGTAAAACTTTAAAATTTCACAGAATTTCAACTGATTTAAGAAGTTTCAAACCTGCGTAGTAACTGATTTGGTCACTCCTGCTGTAGTCTTTCCTGATGTAGTGGTAGGTGTGGATGGTGGTGTTGGTTTCGTTGTTGAATTCATGTCTGTAATGCGTTTCCTCCTGTAATAATAAATAGTGGAATCGTTTTACAATTTTGTGGTGAGATTGAAACTAGAAACGTTTTAGGTATTAGAAAGTACTGAAGCATTCTGCAAAAAGGTTTTACCGCGTCTTGGACTTGGTGGTCAGGCGGATACCTGACGAAGAGAGCAAAAAAGACAATGAAGAGAATTTGCAATAGGGCAAGGAAGAGGGGTAAGGAGATCTGACCCATTGCTCTATTAGTTTGTTTTTTTGAATTTATTTGAATTTATTTATTCTTTTGTTATTTTCTGTGTGTGAGAAATTGGAAAGTAGCGAGTTTGTAGTGGAGGGGCTGGGACGTCGAGAGTTCAATAGGTTTTTCGTTTCCTAGAATCTGGTACTTTGTAGCACTCTTCACTGACTGTGGGTGGGTGTGCGATCAAGAGTAAAGATCTGTAACACAAGGAAAAACAAATAACTATGTATAGGCAAATACATAAGCAAGCATATTTCTCTAAACCTTAAAACAACATAAAAGCTACCATAGATTCAATCGTTAAATTTTTTATAAAATGCTGGCAGAAGTCTTTCAAAAAGTTGTAATCACATCACATTTTGATATTTATCAATTTAATAATATTATTTGTACAAAAATAAAGTATCAATGAAATAAAGCATGTGTTTTGAGTCAACGTTATGTGACGTTTCAATGTCGAAGGTTTGTCAGCTGTTGCGTAACCTAGAGAAAGTAAAAATATAATAACCTAAACATTAACAAAGCACTAACAATAGTATAATAACACAACAACTTCAAAGCATACTTTAAAACTATAACAATAGCGATGGGAATGGTGATGAATGGTTCTAAGCTTGTGAGATTTGGTGTGGTTTAATGAAGTTCAAAAGAAGGAAGAATCTGGTAGTAATTTTAAATTTAAAAACTATACTCGTTTAACCACAAAGTTTGGCTTTTTGAGAAAGGGGTATGTTTTTGCAGTAATCTACCAATGCTTCATAAAACTCCTATCTTTTCTGGCACATCCTCAGCCATTATTGCGTACCTCTTATCAGGCCAACCATCTGCTCATCTTGCAAGCCAGCCATCTGCGTATACTCATAATTTTCATTATTTTTTTAGCCTTCGTCATTAAACTGATTGAGTTTATTGATGCTTCAAAAAGCTTCAGTGGCGTGAATGAATTCTTCTTGATTGGGAAGCATGCTCTTAAACAAGATAATCAACAGCAGCTTTTTCCAAGTAATGAGTAAAAGATGTAATTTATAAAGCTGTAAAAAAGTGGGTAGCTAGCTGGCAAAAAGCTGAAAATTCTAGATGCGCCAAGGGATCATTTGTGCAATCAACTTTTGAATGCAGACAGAATCTGCAAATTGATTTGAAGGAGAGAGTGGATTAGGTTGTCCAGATTATAAAAACCTGTTTGCCAAACTCTTGGAAACAGAAGTTTTCACAATATATCATGTATCAAAAACCCGATAATGCTAATAAGTGCATTACTCTTGAATTTAAGGATTGATTGATACTTGGATCACAAACATTTGCAGTTATTTTTAAATAAGCCAGTGGAAGAGCATTCAAAACCCTTTTTAAACTTCAATAAGCCCTAGTTCAACACTTCATTAATCTTCACTGCAATTGAAAACTTGAGTAAAAACTGCTAACTTGCACAGCTGTTGTAACATTTCAGCTGTCAAGCTTTACAGTATTTGCAAAATTAAGAAAAAGTTGCAGCATTGCAAAACAGTTGAAATGTTTCAAGCGTACAGAGAAAAACGATCAAAAACCCACCTTTCTTTAGCAACACTCCTAGCAACACTAGTCGGCATTCAAGCTTTCATATACTCTCCCAAGATGCACACTATATGCTTATGTGTGTATGTCTGTTTGTATACCCTGGCTCGATAGAATATACATGTATATATAGATGTGTGTGTTTCTGTGTATGTTTGTGTGTTATTGTGTGTAGTTCCTTGGTGTTACCCAGCATTGCTTTAGTTTTGAGGCGAGTATTTCACTTATCTTATATTCTCATCTCCAAACAGTTAGAATCACCACTTTTGTGCACATCTAAATTGATGGCGTGTGGCGTTCTCTTATAAGTCGAGTCTAGGCTATAGAGTATATGATATATGATATACTCTACAGCCTAGACTATATATACTAGCACATTGATTAATCGTAACTAGAAACTCATAGACGCTATTCTTTCACATCTGCATTGAAATGAGGGATATTAAGTTCACTACTTGACTAGTAGTACGTTTTTTATGAAAGTGTACTTGTAAAACTTTTCGTGGCTACATGGGGAGGGGGGATGGCTTAGATGGTAGACGTTGGACTTGCAACTCAAAAGTTGCCTGTTCGAATCCTTGACAAGCAACCGTGAACTATCATATACCTAGTGTATATGATGCGGTGTTTGCAACGTATGCATTGGAAGATGTGTACGTCGTGTGGAGTGGCGCCTCTGGCGCATAAGAACCATGGTTCTCAGAGCCATTGTAACATGGCCTGCGTCTGTCAGGCTGTGAACGATATAGACCACACAAAAAAGAAAAACAAAACATGCTATGCCCGCTAGTTAAAGTTTTTGGAAGTTAAAGATAGTGTTAGGAAGCAGCCAACAAGACACAACATGAGGCCACATGAGAACACATCAGTTTCACCCTTCTAATAAATTCATGGGAGCCTATTGCAAAACTACTATTTAACTAAAATTTAAAGTTAATTTAAATGAAACAAATTGGATAATATACCTTTATTTAAAGTTAATTTAAATGAAACAAATTGGATAATATACCTTTATTTAAAGTTAATTTAAATGAAACAAATTCGATAATATACCTTTATTTTATTAATCATTATTAACTTGCCCATAGTTTTTAGTTCTTACCCAATTTCCAGTCTCATTCACTTTTTTCCAACTTTAACAATACACTACAGTCTCAGTCGATCGTCCCAGCTTCGAAGAGCGGTCCACAGATGCAACAACAATATCCATCTTCAGCACAACACTTCCGGACTTCAAAAAGAAATAAAAAAAATCCCTCAGCGTCAAAAAGTCCAGCTTCAATGACGACACTCAATGAGACGGCTGAAAGAAAATAATAAAAAAATATGATCTGGTTAGAGGTTTGAGCCTGCGACCAGAATTTCCTAAGATATCCTAAGATAATTGGTCCAAATCAGAAGCTGGTACTTGAATGTCTTCCCATTTTGAAAAGCCTGTAGCAGCAGAAAGTTCAAGTAACAAGAGATAATCTAACAGTACTTGCTATTAATTGCTTGTTTAATCTAATTTGAATAAATACATTTACTAAGTGTATTAAGCAACTCAAAAATGAAAATTTTTTCAACAGATAAATGTTAAGAACCCAGAGTTAAAAGAAAAACTAATGGTGTAATGCATCAAGAAGTGTGATCTTAGTAATTACTGTGGTATTCATGATCAGAGATGGAGGGTGGTAGATGAAAATTGAAAATAAAGAGAAGATGAATTAGTTATTAATGATGCAACAATGATTATATATGCACCGAATTAACTTTGAAATACCAATATTTCGTTTAAGATCATTCAGGTTGTAATTAAAAACTCACAAAGAATAGAGAAAATGGTGGCGATGAAAGAAATGATGAGAAAGAGAAGGATGATGGAATTAAATGATGGCAATGGAGTTAGTATGATGATGAAGATGAAGGCTAAGACACAGATGAGGTCAAATGGAGCAGTATCCAGCACAGTAGGAGGACCAAGTGGTGGGCTTGTCAGAGAGTCGGAAGCCTGAAGTGCTATTCAACGAGCCTGCCTTCCATAAGCCTGGAGTCTGTATAATCTGAATGATGCCAGAAAATACTTTGGAAAATTATTCATGATTATATATCTGTAAAAAATGAGAGTTTGTCGACACAAACCTTTTCCACCAGCTCCTCGAAAGCACACTGCACTCCTTCACTCGTCTTGGCGGACGCTTCAATGAAGAGCATCCGATGCTTACGCGCCAGTCGCAAGCCATCCTCATTTGAGACTTCCTTTGGCTCCTTATGGTTTAGAGAACATTCACTAAAGGACGAGCTAAGGAATCTTCAAGAGACGACTAAGTCAAACGAAATCCAAGAAATCAAACCAGCATGGCATGGACCTACCTTGTCGATTTTGTTTGCAATTAACATCGTGACAATCTCAGGCCTTGTGGAATGGTTTTGAAGCTCATTCAGCCAGTTCTCCACTTTCTCAAAAGTGTTCCTTTTTGTGACATCATACACTGCAATGGCCACATGGAAATGTGGTTAAAGAAAATGAAAATGTAGCACACAAAGACTAACTGCTCTAAATGAGTTTAGCTGTCTAGTCTGATCTTGGGCACACAAACTCTATATAGGTAGAAACTTCCAATTGATAATGTATGTTCACACCTAAAATGCAGCCTTGAGCATTTCTGTAATAGCTGGGAGTAAGTGTTTTGAAGCGTTCTTGCCCTGCTGTGTCCTTTAAAAATAAATCATAAGGATAAGCAGCGTAAATATTATATTATAGGACTTATAGACATTTAATTTAATTAATGATTTAAATTTTAAATCATATAATATAGTTTTAAATTTAAAAAAATACATATTGAATAAAATTATTTAAATTTCAGACCCAGATGCAGAGTTTGGTCCTGTTTCCATCGACTGTTAAAATGCGAACCTTGCAGTCAAACCCAAGTGTGGGCTTTAGGTCTGGTTCGAACTTGTCCTCACAAAACCTTATCACCAGGCTGATAAAATGAAGTACTTGATGAGTTTTATGGTGTGAATGAATCTTAGTTTTGTATTTTATAAAATATATTATAATTGAGTTTTAAAGAATTTTTTAGAGAAAATATGTGACGTAATAGATCCAAAATTTAGATTTTAAATTTTAGCTGAACACTAACGATGACTTTCCGACATCACTTTCTCCAATTACTAAAATCTTAAGTGTTGCTAGCACAGGCCCTTCTTCCATTGAAAACTGTTAACATGAAAATTTCGCTTTAAAATAGTAAAAGATTAGTACTAAGTCGAAGAAATGGAAAGAGATGTATCTATTAGCTCAAATTTATATTTAAAATAAAGTATAATTTATAATAAAACGTAATAAAAGTTTAAAATTTATGTAGTTTTATAATAAAATAAATTATTTCAAAAATGTTTTTTGTAGAATTTTTTAGGCTTATTCAAGTAGTAATTTAATTATTTATTATAATATTTTTAAAAAAAGTTTTATGAACTTATTTTTTATAATTAATCAGCTGTGATTTATTAATTTGGCTTTGGGATAAGACGTTAAGGGGAAACCCGCATATTATGAAACACAACAATAGAATTTTTATAAAATGTAATTTTTCAATTATAAACATTTTATCTAAATCTACGATAATTCATTAAATACATAATAGCGTTTGCAGCTTTTGAAAATTAATGTTTCGAGAAGTATTTCTCAATTGATTTTTGACAATGGGAATTAAACAATTTAACATGCAGAATCATCTCTTATAACAGTCTTGTGAGATTACATTATCTTACTTTAATTCTCAAGTTGAAAATGTTTTTTTGCATTATATAATTGAAAGAAGAATTGCATAAGGCTTTTGCATAAAAATCTTCAATTAAGGTTATATTGATATATTTTTAAAAGTCCAAATACTTTAAAGTTTAAAGAAAGCATCCCTAAACTTTAGAGTTTAAAGGTTTTCAGATTATTTTTCTAAATATAAATTTTTTTTCTATTTAAAGTATAGTGATACCTAATTTTTTTTATGAATACATATAATGATTAGAATAAAATCAGTGAATAAAATTCTCAGATTAAAAATGGGCTTTGAAGACACTAGACAGGATGAGTTTTCTGTCTCAGTTGATCACTCTTTCGACTCGGATGACATCACCAATGAGGATCATCTGCCTGCACCCATGCCCCCCTCAATGGGACAGCCAGACAGTGGCTTGTTTGTGGTTTTTAGTAGTACCACTCCTTTCAGACCTCCCTTGTTTCCTATAACGACTCCCCGCTTTCGTGAAAACATGAAGTGTGATCGCATCAACACCGACTACCACATCCTGCCCTCCATCATTTGCATGTTTTGCTTACTTTTTGGATTTGTCTTCTGCTTTTTTGGTAAGTTAATTAACTAACTAATTACTTACATTTAATTTGCCGCTATACCATTTAAAAATCATGATTAGTGCCTATATGTTTCGTGCGACTCAGGAATTGGCACTCTAGCAATGCTTACTTTCATGAGCAAGCCATGGATTGCGCAACACAATCTAGAAGAGCACACAGTTGATCTTTCCATCAGCAAAGTAGATTCATCTGCTCTGTGACTGTCGCCTACCAGGCTTTTATGATGAAATAGTGGTCTTTGACAGATGTGGAGATTGTTTCCTCCACTAATTTGTGGACTTTCTTGCTCCACATATCATTTATTGGTTTCGCAATGCCAGCTCATAGTACACTAACTCACTTTTTTGAAATTATCAAAATTGTTTTTACTAATATCCGTTTTGCTATGTAAAGTTTCAACAACAGACTTCTTTGTGCAAAATCCTGCTTTGAGCAGAATATTGAATTTGCACTATTCTAGAATACGATCAATCAATCAATCAAATAGATTTCTATAGCGCTCTTTCTTCAAATTCAAGAGCGCTCAAATACGATGCGCAATTCTTGTACGGACCCCCTTCCCCCACTTTAAAAACATGATTAAAGAATAGTTTGGTTTTTGACATCTATCACTATAACTACACATACTCACAATTACTTTATAAACATTCTGTTTTATGCCATGGTTGAAGATTATGCTCGTATCAAAACAAGAGATTTAAAATGTTTTAATTGAAAAGAGTGGGGGGGGGGGTCCACATTAAAGCGGACTATGTACATATACAAGCTTAATGGATACACCCCTTTAAATGCAGGTTACAGATTCTTCAAAATTTCCATGTTCGGCACTGGTTTTCTCTTCGGTTCTCTGGTGACATACCTGGTTTGTCTGGAAGAGAACTTTCTGCCACTAGAGGGCAAGTTGGGAGTGGCGTTAGGGGCGGGCATCATGTGTGGCCTGATCACGATGCTCGTGCAGTATGTGGGCCTCTTCATGACCGGCTTTCATCTGGGTTTCCTGCTCGCAGTCACTGGCCTCGTCGTCGCTGAGTTGTTCGTTTCCGTGAATTCGAAATGGGTGCCGATCGGGTCGGTGCTGGGCGTTGGTCTGCTGAGTGCGCTGCTCTGCCTCAAGTTCCAGAAGGCCTTCAGCGTCCTGGCGACCGTGGTGGTGGGTTCGGTGATGATGTTCATCGCGCTCGACTACGCCATCGACCAGTTGGGCTTCTTTTACTTCGCGTTGGACCGCTTGAAGGCAGTACGTTCACCCCTGCTGTGCTGGTTCACGTGGGTGTCGGTCACCACCGTGCCCCTCCTCGGCCTCCTCGGCTGCGTGCTCCAGGCGCAGGTCACTGGCAGGAACTGCGACCACAGAGACAGTACGTGTTTCGATGCATGCATTTAATGTGCTCTTTGCTTTTTGCCTAGTGTTTGATCGTTTCTTTATGTTTTTTATTCAAGTGATTTATCCAGATAATACTGAATGAATAAATTTTTTATGGCTTTTAATATTTTAAAAGATTCGAATGAACGATTCTTGCAGTTATCAGTCTACGGAGGGCGCTGAAGTTTTCACAGCATGTCGGCAACAACAACAACCACTCAACCACCTCACAACAAGCACAACTCAAGCACCAACAACAACACCATCATCACCAAGTCTCCACCCATCCGGAACTACTCTCATTGCAAGACAAAAGGAGCCACAAACAAACGCAACAACACAAGCAACAACACAAACACTTCTCCAGCAACAATCTCAACAACAACAGAAACCCACCCAGCTACCAGCATCTGCACAAAGCCAGGAGAGCCAATGGTGACATCCTTTCAAAGGTAACTGCATTCTTTCTACATTCCATCTTTCATTTCTCATCCATCATTCCATTCATCAGTCCATTCATCCATCACTCTATCCATCCATCCATCCATCCCACCCTCATGCACCAACTACATTCCCGCATGCATCCATCTCGTCATTTAATTCTCTCTGCTTGCTGCAGATTATATTTATGATTACTAACTCTAGAAAAGTGTGATAACTAATGATAAGAATAAATACAAAAATAATAAAAACAAAACAATATCAATAATTATGAATAAAAATAATTGGAAAAAAAAATATTTGGAAAAAAATAATATAAATAATTGGAAGACTGCTCTTCATCGCTGTCAATTATTTCAGCTAATCCGATCAATCACACTTATCCATTCATTTAGTTATCCAATTTTTGTCGATCTATCCATCCATTCATTCATTTTTTCATATATTTTTATGTCTATTCATCCATTCATCTACCCGCTCATCCATCCATCCATCCATTTATCCATCCATCCATCCATCCATCCATTCATCTATCCATTCATCCATCCATCCATTCATCCATCCATCCATCCATCCATTCATCCATCCATCAATTTATTCATCCATCCATCCATTCATCCATCCATCCATCCATCCATCCATTCATCCATCCATCAATTCATTCATCCATCCATCCATTCATCCATCCATCCATCCATTCATCCATCCATTCATCCATCCATTCATCCATCCATTCATTCATCCATTCATCCATCCATTCATCCATCCATTCATCCATCCATTCATCCATCCATTCATCCATCCATTCATCCATCCATTCATCCATCCATTCATCCATCCATTCATCCATCCATTCATCCATCTATTCATCCATCCATTCATCAATTCATTCATCCATCCATCCATCCATCTCTGACAGAACTTTGTGTGCAGGATTCACGAAGGCTTGTCATCCAACAGACCTGTGTCTATGGTTGGATGAGATGGGGAAGGAGGTGCTGATAGTAGTAGTAGTGAGGAAGATGCTGATTATGATAGTAGTTGCGAAGATGACGCTGATAATGATAGTAAAGGTAGTGTATGAAACAGCATAATATTTGTAAAATATCGAAAAGTTCAATGAATATGAGGATGATGTTGGTCATGATGATCATGATGATCATGATGGTGATGATGATGATGATCATGATGGTTGCCATCTGCCTGCATCTCATTATTTCTGCTTGTTCTTTTAGGGTTTGTTTAAGAATTGGTTGTTTATGCATGCGTTAGAGTTGTCACTATTGGATATTGTTAGTGATGTAGAGGATGGGGAAGGATGGTGGTCGTTAAGCAATCGGGAAGTTATAGTTGAATGGGAATGCACTGATGGGTGGAGATGGGAGCGCAACAGAGAGAAACAGGTTTCAGGAGTCTTTTCCCTTGCATTCGATATGGCATGGAGGGTAGGGTAAGGCATTGGTGGGTGCTGTAACGAGCGCTGCATGAAAACTGAAGAGTCTATTTGAGAGGATTCGGGTGAAAAAGCCTCTTGGAGAAAATGAAAATGTCGCAGTAATAAGACGGCATTTCTCCGAGATGCTTATTGAGATATTCGATCAACTCTGATCCACCGTGAGGAAGCATTCGTACTTTAAAGAAACTCCTTTTCATTTCCATTTTAGTCGAAGTCAAATCGCTTTCATACTGGTGAGGTTTTATGTGTGTGTGTGTGTGTGTGTGTGTGTGTGTTTGTGTGTGTGTGTTTGTGTGTGTATGTGTGTGTGTGTGTGTGTGTGTGTGTGTGTGTGTGTGTGTGTGTGTGTGTGTGTGTGTGTGTGTGTGTGTGTGTGTGTGTGTGTGTGTGTGTGTGTGTGTGTGTTGTTTTAGTTTGGTTTTGAGTTGGCTGTTTCACGCTTACACAGTCAATCCATTTATTAATGAGTAAATTCATAGTTGAATGCAAAGATGTCTACATGGATGGATGGATGAATAACTTGGTGGATGGATAAATAAGTTGGTGAATGGGAGGATGAATGCATGAATGAATGATGTACATAGCGTGAATCTTTCAGATGACAAAACACTCGTCGATTGCGTTTGATACATAACTTTGTAAACGTGATTTGATCTGCATTTGATCATTTCAAATCGACAGCGTTGTTCAGGTCTGAATCGTCTTCCCCTCATTTGGACATTTCTACGGCATCGTTTCATTCATGCAAGCATGTTGTCGTCGTGGTCTTTTGTGTTCATTTTATTAGCACTGTTATGTTGTTATAAAGGCGAGATTATGATATAAAAATGTTAAATTTATATATATATATATATATTTATTTATTATTATTTATATTGTTATTCCTTTTTGAAAAGTTATAATAATTTTATTTATTTATTATTATTATTATCCCTTCTTCATAATTCTTATTTTCAAAATTCCTTCATTATTGTTATTTTTATTACTGCACCAATCATCATCATCATCGACTACTTCTTAGGCTTGTTATGTTGTTTCAGTTGACAGGGTTGCATGCTAAAGGAACTTGTTGACAATTCCACCACCACCAACAGCACCGCCAGCACCACCAACAGCACCACCAACAGCAGCAGCAGCAGCAGCAGGGGGGGCTGTGCAAGGTTGTTCACTCGTTTTCAATGCTTTCTTGTCTTTCCTTCCTTTCTTCCTTCTTTCCTTCCTTCCTTTCTTTGTTTAAATTGAGAACCAATCAGTTTCTTGTATACTTTGTTCAATATAAATATAATTATAACTATAATTATATTATTAATTATTTATATTGTTAATTATTTATATTATTAATTATTTATATTATTAATTATTTGTATTATTAATTATTTATATTATTAATTATTTATATTATTAATTATTTATATTATTAATTATTTATATTATTAATTATTTATATTATTAATTATTTATATTATTAATTATTTATATTATTAATTATTTATATTATTAATTATTTATATTATTAATTATTTATATTATTAATTATTTATATTATTAATTATTTATATTATCAATTATTTATATTATTAATTATTTATATTTTCAATTATTTATATTTTTAATTATTTATATTATTAATTATTTATATTATTAATTATTTATATTATTAATTATTTATATTTTTAATTAATTATGCTATCAATTATTTATATTATTAATTATTTATATTATTAATTATTTATATTATTAATTATTTATATTATTAATTATTTATATTATTAATTATTTAGATTATTAATTATTTATATTATTAATTATTTATATTATTAATTATTTAGATTATTAATTATTTATATTATTAATTATTTATATTATTAATTATTTATATTATTAATTATTTATATTATTAATTATTTATATTATCAATTATTTATATTATTAATTATTTATATTTTCAATTATTTATATTTTTAATTATTTATATTATTAATTATTTATATTATTAATTATTTATATTATTAATTATTTATATTATTAATTATTTATATTATTAATTATTTATATTATTAATTATTTATATTATTAATTATTTATATTATTAATTATTTATATTATTAATTATTTATATTTTTAATTATTTATATTTTCAATTATTTATACTATCAATTATTTATATTTTCAATTATTTACATTATTAATTATTTATATTATTAATTATTTATATTATTAATTATTTATATTATTAATTATTTATATTATTAATTATTTATATTATTAATTATTTAGATTATTAATTATTTATATTATTAATTATTTATATTATTAATTATTTATATTATCAATTATTTATATTATTAATTATTTATATTTTCAATTATTTATATTTTTAATTATTTGTATTATTAATTATTTATATTATTAATTATTTATATTATTAATTATTTATATTATTAATTATTTATATTATTAATTATTTATATTGTTAATTTATATTATTAATTATTTATATTGTTATTAATTATTATTATTGTTATTAATTATTATTGTTATTAATTATTATTGTTATTAATTATTATCATTGTTATTAATTATTATTATTGTTATTAATTATCATTTTTATTAATTCTTATTATTGTTATTAATTATTATTGTTATTAATTATTATCATTGTTATTAATTATTATTATTGTTATTAATTATCATTTTTATTCATTCTTATTATTTTTAATAATTATTGTTATTTTTAATAATTATTATTATTTTTAATAATTATTATTATTTTTAATAATAATTATTATTTTTAATAATAATTATTATTTTTAATAATTGTTATTATTTTTAACAATAATAATTATTATTTTTATTAATTGTTATTATTGTTATTAATCACTATTATTGTTATTAATTATCATTTTTATAAATTATCATTATTGTTATTATTGTTATTAATTATTATTGTTATTAATTATTATTAATGTTTTTAATTATTATTATTGTTATTATTATACGTTGGCACACGTGTGTGATGCTCTTTCACCCTTTATTTCAACTCTAATTTTTTCATTTAACCAGGTTTATATAGACTGTAATGATGATGATGATTATGAGGATGATGATGATCATGATGATAATAAGGATCACTTAGCCAAAAAGATGATATTCCTTACAAAATTATAAAACCTGGTACATCATCAGGATCTTCATTATCGTCTTCTCTTGTTTTTGAATCATCGTTATCATTATTATAATCATTATCATGTTTTCACATATTTCAACTCATGAATCATTATCACCACTATCATCACTATCATTATCACCACTATCATCACTATCATTATCACCACTATCATCACTATCATAATCACCTCCATTGTTTGACGTGGCACAATTTCAAATCACTGCCTATCCGATCAAATCATTATCATAAATCCCATCAATTAAAATCTTTTTCTAATAAGGTAATCCATCGAAACGCAGGTCATTATGCACCAGTTATGACAAGTTTCAGTCCAAAAAGACAAGTAGTATCACTTTTAAACCTCGACTAAAACCTTAAGGTTGCCACCTATTGCACATTCTTTCACACAGAGGTACTTAGTAACAGATGAAATCGATTAAGCGTATCGATCCTATCAAGTTTATTGCAAGTCTGATCAAAATCAAATCTAGTAAATCCAATGATTGATTTAACCGCTTAAATCGAAGTTGAATCAAATAACATTTATGAGTTTTATCGCATATCATCATCATCATCATCGCCATGCTTAGAACCATCCTATTGCAACCATTTCAGTGCATTACTTTTGGTTGTCCAACCCACCACCACCAACACCACCATTTGAATTTATATTCCTTTTTCTATTTTTCTTAATATCCAAAAAAGTCAAATGACTTGTTTAAAGACGCATCCAGGGCACACACACACACACACACACACACACACACACACACACACACACACACACACACACACACACACACACACACACACACATGCGATCTGCGCCTACCATCACACAAAGGCATTCGGGTTGTTCTCTTCTCGAACCACTCATCACCGCAGTTTCTCTCCATAGAGCATCCCCTTTTCTCAGTTGTTTTCTCCTGAATACCATTTTCTTGCGCATTCTTTTTGCTTTTTGTTCAACGTACACAAGCGACGCGGACGTGTGATTGTCGGTGGCTGAGACTTGAACGTTTGGTAGTGTAGGTAGTGGCCACTCCCAGGGATGGTGATGATGATGATGATGATGAAGAGGATGGTGGTGTTGATGATGGTGGTGATGATGATGATGTTTCATGAATTATTCACGCTACCTCTGAACGAAACTTATATTTTCAAAAAATCAATAACGAATCAAAAGTACCTTCTCGGTTGAATAAGCAGTTTCATTTGTAATGCACTCCTCTCATATAGAACGAACACAAGCACGCGAGCATTTGTTCGATGCTCTTCAATTTTATATCGTTTTTAAGGTTTTTAAAGGCGAACCAAGGCATGTAAGTTCTGGCAGTATTACCTTGAATCCATACGGAACCTTAGTCAAGTCGTCGCTATTTCGTTTGTCATTTGTTCCTTCGCGTTATCATCTCCTCCACTCACCTTCCACTGCCAATCCATGCATGGTTCTTGATACGACATGCACCATTCTCCACTTTAAATAGATCTTCAGGTGTAAGGGAGTTGTTAAGCCTCACACAATTAACATGTATACCAAAGCTGGATGCATCGTGGAATACCCTTGGCGTACACTTCAATGCCTTGGTGAAGTCTTTATCGTTTTTTTATGACAACTTCTTTATTACTACTCCTGTCATCTCTTATGATCGGCTGCTATTCATAATTCAACGCTTATAACTTCCGACAGTTTTCATATTTTAGTGCAGTCATCGGCTTTGATGCAGTGGCAAATTTTCAGAAATCATTTATTCATGCATGCATTAATTCATACGCATGCATTCATACGCATGCATGCATGCATTAATTCACCGCACGAGTGAGCCAGCAATACTCATTCATCCGAATGGACTTTTTAAGCGAAAATAAATATAATGTGGTTCAGATTCGAAGCTCTAACAACATCATCATCATCATAATCACAATTTTATAAGAATTTCAATCAGACTCCTCAATTGAACATTGACTATCTAGGTGCCTCTAATACTCGATTCTAAAAGCTTTGTTGTTAGGAAGAAAGGTTTTCTTGGCAAGGGATGGTCAAAGTTCGATTAGTTATGGTGTTGAGCTAGTTTGTACAACTCCTCACCAGCCCTTTCCAGTCTTTCCCTGTATTCCAGGTCCTGGTGTGTAAGCATGAATATAACTAGAGAAAACACTTTTCATCACCCTTTCCATACTATAAAAGCGCGGGCTAGACTTCTTACAAGAGCCTGAAGATATCAAATAGCACACTAACAGTTAAGAAAACCACCAGTGAAGCGACTACAACTCATACTGTATTTTTTAATGACACATTGTGCCACACTGCACTGAAGCAACGGCACCAACAACCTTGTAGTTCTCTCGAGGGACGCCTTCATAGGCGTGCAGAAGACCGAACCAGCAAGCTGCAATGGCGGCCGTTGAGTCGTTGTCGCCACCATGGAAGAAGGCACGTGACGCTAGCTCCTCCCAGTCAGCGTGACATCCTAGCAGGGCGTCGTATCTGGAGGAGAAATGGGTTAATGTGAAAACATCTTTGACTAGGCTTTAGTTTTGTATGTTCGAAAATTGATGAAACATCAAATAGCCTTGATTATTTTATCACTCATCTATGCGTCCATCCATCAATCAGCCACCATGAATTAATCACCCAGGAATGCACCCACAATGCATTCACCATGCAGCACGTACGCAATCATGGGTGCGTCATGACCCGACGCACCTCCCCATCCTGAATAACTAATCGACTTGTAGAAAGAGTCTCTCTGCTCCACCTTTGATGGTTTGGTGGTGGTGTTGTAGTAGTGTTGTAGTAGTGGTGTAGTAGTGGTGTTGTAGTGTTGTAGTAGTGGTGTAGTAGTGGTGGCGGTGGTGTCGTAGTGTAAGGTGTGCAGTGGTAGTGATGATGATGACGATGATAAGACTTTTTTTTAAATTGATAACTATAATTATTTAGTTATAATTGGAAAATTTAAAGCATTACTATATAATAAAGGTTTAAATTAACTCAAAAAAGAGAAAACATCATAATCAGGAGGGAAAGTGGGCTGTGATTGGCCATCTAGTATGCCTCTCTGCTTCAAGTAGTGCACCCATGCTCTCTCAAAGTAAGACCTGCGTCATTGGTTGTTGCTGGGTGATTGCTGGCAGGTCGCTATGGATACTAAAGAACGAATTGCGGAGAATACAAGTAATAATATAAAGGAAATAAAAGTACAATAAACATAAAGAGTTGACATTGAAAAAAACAACAAATGTAGACCAGTGCTGCTTGTTTTCCTCCACATCTCTGGCAGTCTCCTCGATATATGCAAGTGCCATTGGAAGAGTCTCTACCAAGCCCTTGCCCCAGCTCTGTACTGCTTTGCCTGAGTGCATTTGTCAAACAATCAGACGTCAATCCTCTCACCCACCCATTCTCCATCTCAACCATCCATCCATTCATCCATCCTTCCCTTCATCCCTTCATCCCTCCAGCCATCCATCCATTCTCTCCGATCTACATTGGATGGCATAGCTAGCGAAAAGTGCAGAAGCCAGTGCACCCAGGTAGCCTGTAATTGATTTCATAACAATTACTTTTTATAGAATTCGTTTTATTAATTCTTACTTTTTTTGGCTTTAAAATACTGGGTGCGTCTTATATACGTGTTCCATGGTATTCATTTATAATCGAATATAAATATATAAAATTTATACATGAAAACATGCCTTACTTTCACATTTGTTTGAGGTTAATAATAGAGTTTACGTTGGTTAGCAGCGTGCTAGGCACCTGTCGGGTGGTTGTGAGTCATCCTGCCGGACTCGACACTTAGTGCTACAAGACTTTCCAGCTGCTCTGGCCTGTCATTGTATTGCTTGGGTGACATTCTAGCTGCTTATCAGTGACATAAATACAACATATTTAATAATAAAATTATTTTCTTTATTATTGTTTTATTCTTATTAAGAAAAGAATAATTTATAGTATTATTTTCTCAATGGCTCAAGAGTTCTGTCAGGAACCTGCTGTAGTACATGCCAATGCACATGGCTCTCATTGCAGCGCCACAACCACCCCCTTTAGGATTATATGGGATCTCATAACCCTTAGGCACGCCTGGTTTGAGGAGGCTAGTGGCGGCTATTGTGATGATACCTGGGAGGGATGTGCATGAAAATTTATTTTCAATTAATTTAAAGAATATAATTAATTCATATATAAAAAAATAGATATAATATTTGATATAATGAACATAGTATTCTCATGAATAACACACCAGGAGCTCTTTTAATCATGTCATTCATGCAGTTTTTGTAGTGCTTGGCAAGGCACTGCAAGAGCTTTTCTGGGAGCAGACTCTTTTTTACACCATGCAACTTGCCCCCACCACTTTTTTCAAACTCTAATATCGCTGGGATGGTAATGGATAATGGTTTTAGTTAATTCATATTTGTGCAAAATATTGTCATATACTAAAAGTTCATATTTGAAAAAGTAATATTGTTTAACTACTTAAAACTCCATTGTGAAGAGGTGATTTGTGAACATTTGAGAAAACACAGTATTAAAAAGTTAAACGAATATTAAAGAAACCTTCAGCAGTGGCCAGATGCATTACAGTATCATCTGAGACTATCCATTCTGGAACTGGAGTTTTAAAATTCATTAACTTTGAATTTTTTTGTTGATAGAAACAATAAAATACCTATTAGTTGATCCTTATTGATAAAATGAATAAAAAATTATTTAAATTATATAATAAGGTTTACTAACAAGAAGTGTTTATCTTTTTTATTCCTCCCATCTTAGTCACCTGTTTGTGAATATCTTTACCTACCAAGTTCATCTCCCACTTTCCTTTGTAGTAACCGAGAGCGTCACCAACCCCACTGAGTACCATGGCTACCTCGTACTTTTCTAGAAACTCATTACTTTGGTCTTTATTTCCTCTTTTTCCCGCTTCGCTTATGGACGCTGACGTCATTTTAAAAATATTTAGCACAGTTGAAAGACTTTTATTGATAGAGAGACAAAGTCTCATTAGCTTACCTGTCCCTTTAAGTCTTAAAAATTAAGACGTACAGCTGTTATTTCAACGGTGCGACTAAAAGTAACTATGCCGGGTTCCTTACTATCCGATATTATCCTTCTAATAATGGTCAGAATTATGGGCAGTTTTGGGGTCATAATTAGAGAAAGGGGTAAGATTACTTAATATAACTATAATTATTTTTTTATTTCGATTATAATGAATAATATCATAGTCATAGATATAGAATATACTACTTATTATTTGTAGGATATCTATAGTAACAAGATATTTTTTCACCTTTTTCATTTCAATAATCACCAAATGAAAGCAAATGCCAAGACTGATATTGAAAATAGATATTTTTGGTATACTTGTATATCTATAAAAAAAGATGTCTCAAAATATGATTCAAAAAGACAAAATGTCAAAAAAAATAATATACATCTTCAAAAAATAAACGAAGAAAGTCTGAAGAAGAAAAATCGAAATTATTTAAGCAATAAGGCCACACTGGCATCATGATTAGCATAATTATGGGGACCTTGAGCTAGAGAGCTGACCTCAAGGACAGCTGTGGTTGAATTTTGTGAAAGATTGGAAGAAACAGATTCATGCATTGGCACTGCATTGTCATCACTAATACCATTAGCAACTCCAATGTATCTAATTCTTTCTCCACAGAAAGTTCTACAAGAGAAATTACAAATATGTTCTAATAACCCACTAAAAACACATTCTGCACCCCCACCACCACCACCATCAGAAACCACTTGCCCATCATCACCATCACCAGTAACCCTCTGTCCTGCCTCCCCACCCATTTCCATCAGGGGCATGCCATCATCGTCGCCACCATCACGAACAAACAGTCTGTCAGTCTTTCGTTTGTCTGAGCGGTAACAGCAGGAGTACTCAATGATGTCATAGGCAGCCATCACCACGATGAAGACGCCTAGTAGTACTAGCATCTGTCGCGTGGTGGTGGTGGTGGTGGTGGTGGTGGTGGTGGTGGTGGTGGTGGGTAGTTGTGGTGGTCATGATATAGTGGTCGTAGTGCTGACGTAGTTTGGTCGTGGCGTTGTATGGTGTGGTAGTTGTAGTCATGGTGTTGCATGTTTGGTAGTTGTGGTAATGGTGGGTAGTTGTGGTGATGGAGTGGTCATATTAAGGTAGTGGTGGGTAGTCGAAGTGATGGGGTTGCATGTTGTGGTAGTTGTGGTAATGGTGTGGTGGTGGGGTAGTTGTGGTCATATTTTGGCCATATTTGGGTCATGGTGGTGTGATGGAGGTGGGGTAGTTTTTGTGGTAATGGTGGGTAGTTTTAGTCAGGGTGTGGTAGTTAATATAATCATGCTACGGTGCGACCATGGTATGATAATATAAAAAATTGAAATTTGAAAGCATCCATGAAGAGTTGAAGAATTACCATGAGATACTTGTCTTTGATGGGAGAAGTGGAAGAGGCTTGATGGGTGGAAGGGGGGCTGGGACAAGGAGGTGAGGTGGTGTTGAGCACTCCATCCCCAGCTGAAGCCATCTCCACCAAACTATATGGTGAAGGGTGCAGAGAAGACAAGTAGAGAATTGAAAAAGTATTTTAATAAAAAATATATTACACCGAGTGTAATTATTAACAGTTAAATAAATAATATATTATATTTATAAATATATTATATTATTCTTAATTGAGAAGTGGAAAATGGTAATGGTTACTTGATTCTCTCTCGGACATGCACAGAAGTAAGCGAAGATCCATAGAGCATCAACTGCCACTCCTGCAACTCCCCCCTTCTCCCCTCCCCATTGCCTGTACACGCAAACGAGCAGACGTTACGTGTACAACACTTACGGTGCACAATAAATTAAAATACTTTTTTTAAATTCAATTTTTAAATATCAAAAGTGACAAAACAATTATGTACTATTTATTATTTATTTATTTTAAATATTCTAATCATGTAACTTTCTCACCAGTGTCAGTGATCTCGACACTGTACCAGCCAACTGCCTCCTCGCCCCAACACCTAACCGTGCTGAACACCCAACCATCGTAACCCTCTGAGCTACTGTCGTGATGATGATGATGATGATGACGATGATGATGATGATGGTGATGATGATGATGATGGTGATGATGGTGATGATGATAATGGTGTTGATGATGGTGATGAAGATCGTGTAATGATAATGGTGGAGTGGTGATAAGAAGGATGATGTTGTGTCGATGATGATGACGTGTTGATGATGATCATGAAGGTGTGGTGATTACAGTGATGGTAACGATACATCAATGATGGAAACTGGTGTGAGCATGAAAATTGAGTATCGGAAACTATGAATAAAAGCATATGAAATATAAGTTCTAAACAAACACAGTGATCCTCATCGAGATCATGACCAGCAATCAAATGAACAACTAAAGATAACTTGAACTGAAGCTGAACGGCACCACCACTACCACCCCCCTTAAACGTTTCAATTAATCCCCTCCCCCTTGAAACATTTGCAACAACCACACCCCCCTTCCACCACTCCCAGCTACTTGTCCAGGGGTCTGGGCTCGGCAAGGGTGGACGGGGTAGAGGAAGGGCAGTGCAGCACCACCCTGAGGTCGCCCCTCCTCACGTGACTCAGCCTCAAGGCCACGTGCACGTACTCTAACGTCACCATGCCAACCGCACTGGCGTTGCTGGCAGACACTGGTAGTGGTTGTGGGTGAAGATGTTGGTCGTGTAGGTGGTAAATAAGATGGAAAAAGTAGCACTACAGAGGCGTTTATAAAGCGATCACAAAAAGCGAATCCGTTCGGAAACACGTCGTCCCTACATCACCAAACATTACGCCACCTCTACATCACCCCCACCCTCCACTATACCAGCCATTACACACCCTAACCACTTCCCCAATCACACCCCACCAGCCACCATAGACGGACGTATTGGTCGTGTGGCCTGCCCTCACCTCCATCTTGACTACCATGACGTCAGAATCGAATGACGTCATCCAGGGAAGTCCAGGCCACAACTGTTGGTTGGTGGATCATCATCATCATCAGGCGTCACGTGGCTAAGAACACATGTGTTTAAACATACATAAGTGTGTGATCAACACACCTTAGCAGTGTTCACCATCCTCCAGGCGTTTAAGGCGCCAAATCCGTGTTGGTGCGAATGCCACAAGCCCGCCTTGTTTAATGTCCATAAGGATTTATCGACGTCTATCTGTGTGTGTGTGTGTGTGTGTGCGTGTGTATGTATAAGTGTGTGTGTGTGTGTGTTTGTGTGTCTGTGTATACGTGTGTGTGTGTCCTTGTATATGTGCATTCATGTTTTTTTGAATTTCCTCAACTCTGCAACAACACCATCAAAGTCACCTTGACGGCAGTGATGGCGACGATATATTGAACATCTCGCCACGTCAGACAAGGCCTCACCTGCTCAAGTTGAACGTTTCGGCTTCTTAGTAAATCCGCCTCGTCACACAAACAACAAAAAAAGTCATTTTAAACCCTACAAATCCCCTCTTCTCAATGAACTTTTTTCTGAACCGGCATTCATAACATCTGTGCCTACCACAACCCCTGCATCAACCCCCATGTTTGTCTATCCACCCCCTGCATCAACCCCCCCCCCTTATATCTACCCCCTGCCTCACACCCCCCACCTTATATCTACCACACCCCTGCATCAACCCCCCCCCCTTATATCTCCTACCCCCCCCACCTGTAGCATCAGGGCAACCAATCCAGCGGCCAAAGGGGCAGCGGCAGACGTACCTGAGTGGTGTTGAGTGCATCCACTGTCCCCGTAGTCACTACCCAAGTCTGCCGTAACCTTTGTGGTGTGGGGGAGGGGATGGGGGTGGAAGGAAGAGTGAGGGGTTTGAAGTTTGAAAGTTGCACTAGTATGCTTTTGCTACTAATAAATAAACCCTTCACATATAATTATAATAAAAATAACAATAATGATAACAATAATAAAAATAACAATAATGATAATAATAATAAAAATAACAATAATGATAATAAAAATAACAATAATGATAATAATAATAAAAATAACAATAATGATAATAAAAATAACAATAATGCTAATAATAATAAAATAACAATAATGATAATAATAATAATTAATAAACGAATAATAATAATAATAAATATGACAAGCATTATTATAGTGGCGTATTACTCGAGGAAGCTATCAACTTGCGCCTAAGGGTGAATAGGGCACCTGACACCCACAACCACTAGCCCACAGAGTATGGCCCATACTCCCCTACACCGACCACTTCCTCACACTGACTTAAAATTCACCGCACCAACCAGCCACGCAACTTAAATCTTCACCCCCCAAACACCACACCCAACTACACCACCACACCACACTACCACGACCACCCACGCAGCTTAAACCCCCCCCCCCTCCAAACACCACACCCAACTACACCACCACACCACACCCAACTACACCACCACACTACCATGAGCACCCACGCACGATGTCCCGTCCCATGCCGCTGCCGCTAGAGAAGGTGACAGCCAGCATGGAGGCGCACTCCTCCGCGTACAGTGGCATCCTGGCGTGCTCGTCGATGCTGCCGATCGTCAGCGTGAAGACTGAGTTGACGTAGCTGTGGTGGTGTGGTGGTGGTTGTTGTGGAAGTGGGGTTGTAGTTGTTGTGGTGGTGGTTGTGGTGGTTGTTGTAGTTGTTGTGGTTGGGGGGTGTGGTTGTAGTGGTTGTGGTTGTTATGGAGGTTGTGTGGTTGTAGTTGTTGTGGTGGTGGGGTGTGATTGTGGTGGTTGTTATGGAAGTTGTGCGGTTGTTGTGGTTGTAGTTGTTGTGGTGGTGGGGTGGTTGTAGTTGTTGTGGTTGTTATTGTGTGATGGTGGTGGTTGTGGCATCTTATAAATTGTTATAAACAATAAGAGATCCATCATTCTGTTGGAACTGTTTGCTTTCAAATTCACATGAAAATATTAATAATGATGATTATGATAATGACGACGACGACGATAATAGATGACCAAAAAAATGATGATGACGACAAAATTGACAACATGTCACATATACACAACAACAACATCAACAATGTTGATTCAACATGAATATTCAAACAACACCAACGCCCACCAACCCGTCAAAGTTGCAGTTATCTCTGTTGCGGCCTCCATTACCACTGGCGACCACAAAGATCGAGCCGTAGCCATGACGACCGTACTCTGTTCCCTCCATCAAGGCGTGTGCAGTTAGCCTGCCTGTGCGTGTGTGTGTGTGTGTGTTTGTGTGTGTATGTGTGTGTATGTGTGTGTGTGTGTGTGTGTGTGTATGGGTGTGTGTTTGTTTGTTTGTTTGTTTGTGGGCCTACCGGGTCCATCCAGTGTGTCTCCGTCGTCTTCTGGACCCCAGCTGGTATTGAAATATGTTAATCATAAATTTAACAAAATACACACACACAAACACACATACAAACAAAAACACACACACACACACACACACCTGCAGGAGTAGATGTGGTTGATGTTCATCATAGTACTGAAGGCTCTGGCTTCGGCTGCATCAGTGACCGCCTCATCTATCAAGCGTATGCCACTCACCTGTTGGTGCCATGGTGGATGGATGGATGGGTGATGGATTGATAGGTGGGATGAGTGGGATGGATGGATGGAGGGATTGGTGATGTATGGACTGGTGAAGTATGGATTTGTTAAAGGAGGGCCAGGACATAACATAGTTGAAGTATACCAAGCAATTATAAACTAATCGATATGATGATGATGGTGATGATGAAGTTGATGATGATGATGATCGACATAGTACCATGTGATGCTTACTGTTGATTTGTAAGCCACTCCAACGCCACAAAAATTGTTGTTTGCCACTCCTGCTATTTCGCCTGCGCACCTGATGGATCATCATCATCATCATCTGATTCATATATTCACAAATTCAACAATCCATTAATTTATTCAGTCATTCACTCATTTATCAGCCCATCCATCAATCAATACATCCAACCATCCATTCATCAAACAATTCATCCACCCAACCATTCATTAATCAATTCATGCATCTTACTATTCATCAATCAATTCATCAATCCATTAAAAAAAGTTATTCAACCAAACATCCATCCATCCATCCATCCATCCATCCATTCATCAACCTGGTGCCATGGTTGTTGGGTGTCTTGGAGGGGGCGGGGCTGGGGTCGGGTTGGTTGGTGACGAGGTTGATGCTGCCCTCCTTGTTGTAGTTCTCAGTCAAGTCCTTGCTGCGCCAGTCAAGGCCTGTGCGTGGTTGTGGGATGGTGATGATGATGATGGAGTGAGGGGGGGGGGGGGGTGATGATGATGATGGAGGGGGGATGGGTAGTTGATAGTGGTAGTATGTGGATGGTGTTGTAATATGATGATTTGGTGGTATTATGGTGGTTGGAGATGGTGGATCGAGAAAACTAACTTTTTCACAATTTCATTATCAGCAACAAAAACAAGAAGAACAAGACAGCAGCAACAAAGACAAGAACAAGACAACAGGAACAAAAACAAGAACAAGACAACAAAACAAAGCGAGCACCATCATCGATGACGGCCACGTTGACGTCACGACCATCAACCCCTCTCAGCCACACCCCTGTCACGTTCACATCCCAGCCCGGCCTCACCTTGTTCACCTGCGTGTGTGCGTGCAGTAGTGGTGTGTTTGATTGAATACTGTTACTGTGTTCTTTTTAAATGTACTCAACGTTTTTGGGTACATTATCTGTGTGCATTGAAGTATTTTGCAGATGAAACTACTTGATTTTAATCAAAAGCAGTTTCAATCATGCAGTCGATAGTATCTTTTTTGAATTGAAAGTTGGAGGAGTGTGGATAGAAATGCCTTTTGATGACCGACCAGGTGCCATTGTTGTTCGAAAAGAGGATCGTTGAAGAGGGGCAGGAAGGACGCATCTTCAACTCTGGAAAATGTCTTTTGGTTGTTTTGCTTCTTGTCGCGCGTGACATTAATGTTGTGTTTGTTTCTGATTTGATGGATGTTGCTACTTCTGCTTTGGTTCCCTTGTGATATGCTTTCCACTGATTCCATATTACTCATCTTTGATGAAACAAATGACTTTTCTTTTTGTAAAATTACCAAATTCTGAATGATATGAAAGTGATGCTCTAGAGAAGCTGATAAAATGTAGTTTTTAGCATTTTAAAATAATGGATTTGATGATTTTTTATAAAGATAGAGTATTAATTTATAATTATTTAAAGATTTTGAAAAAACTTTTTACACTTTCAAACGGCTTGTCAGCCATTAAGTTTTCTGTCCTAAGCTTTCTAATACTGCCATACTGCTGTTCAAACGAGTTGACAAATGGATGGTTTTCTAGAAGTGAAATGATTTGATTCCTTTCCTGCATCCAGGTTTTCACTACTTTGGAATCACCTTCCTAAAATGTAGAATATAAACATTGATAGAAATTAATTATTGAAAAGATCTTAATAATGCTCGTAATTATTATTATAAGATCCTATCAACCACTGAATGATGATGACTCACCCCGAGAGAAGAAAGGCACTGCTGGTGGTGGAAGGAGGGGTGCGTGAAGTGGTGGTAGCGTCTCTTTACACCTACAAAGCCCATCTTCTCCAAGCCAACTTCCTTTGCCACCTGATCTGCCACCATCTCAACTTCCTCCTCCCCTTGGTGTCCATCATCTTGCAATTTTAGCTCTACTATCCAACTCAGTGTTTCACATGATTTGGAGGTTTTAGAATAGAAAAACCTGGGTTTTTTCTCTGGTTTAATTTCTTCTTGCACTATGAAATAAATAAATATAAAAATAATTAAAAATATTAATTTCAGCAAAATCTTTTTTGTAAAATAGGTCATAAAAAGATAAAAGTAATCAATTAATCAATTTTTCTGCCAGTTTCGATGTTATATTATTTAAACTTTAAATTAACTTTTAATCTAATAGTCTTTTTAGTTATTTTTGTTAATTGCTTAATAATTAGATCCATAAATTAATAAAAGTTATATAAAAAAATTAAAATAATATTGGTTGTAAACTTTCAATCAGTTATCAAAATGTCAACACTGACGCATTAACTCGAAACTCTACTTTTTATGGCCAAATGGCATTTTTTCACTAATATTTCCGTTTTGATGGTTTGTAGACTAACGGACAAATAATTATAAGTGACACAAAATGGACGACGAAGACGCAGACGTTTCAATCAGGTTTAGATCTTCATCTTTTTCTTCAGAACTCACTGTCAACAATGACAAGGCAACAGGGGGCACCAAAGTCACTCGCCAAATCAGCATCCAACTCAAGTGTGCTCTCGACAAGAAGGGAAAGCTGGTTGGAGTGAGTGCTTCTTCATGCTTGTATATGCCTCTCATGTGTCTTACTCATTCTGGAACATTTTTACAATTTAGCAGTTTAATCAACTGGTTCCATATGAAATAGGCTACTTACTTGCTATGAATTTTAGCCTAGTAAAAAGTGTAACTTAAGCAATATAGAATAAAGGATCATCTTGATCTTTGCCCAGTGCAACAGCTGCATGTCGGAGGAGGATTACAAAAACATCTTGAAGGCAGGCAGGGAGTTTGTCAGGAAGCATCCAAAAGCCTTCCCCTTCTCGCACCTCCCTCGCAGTCTGCAGATGCACGTCTTCACCTTCCTGGGACCTGGAGAGAAGGGCTATGTAGCCCGCGTGAACAGAAATTGGTACACTATTTCAAGGTTTGTTTTTTCAGCGTTATAGACTACAGTATATGAGGAATTTAGAGGTTCAAATTAATTCATTAAATTACTTGAATTCATTTATACTTTTTTTTCAACTCTGTCATTGCACTACACCAGTTTATAAATTCACCACACCACTCCACCAATTCGCCACACCACTCCATCAATTCACCACACCACTCCACCAATTCGCCACACCACTCCATCATTTCACCACACCACTCCATCAATTCATCTCACCACTCCATCAATTCATCACACCACTCCATCAATTCATCTCACCACTCCATCAATTCATCTCACCACTCCATCAATTCACCACACCACTCCATCAACTCTCCACACCACTCCATCAATTCACCTCACCTCTCCATCAATTCATCTCACCACTCCATCAATTCATCTCACCACTCCATCAATTCATCTCACCACTCCATCAATTCACCACACCCTCCATCAATTCATCTCACCACTCCATCAACTCTCCACACCACTCCATCAATTCATCTCACCACTCCATCAATTCACCACACCACTCCATCAATTCATCTCACCACTCCATCAACTCTCCACACCACTCCATCAATTCATCTCACCACTCCATCAATTCACCACACCACTCCATCAATTCATCTCACCACTCAATCAATTCACCACACCACTCCATCAATTCATCTCACCACTCCATCAATTCATCTCACCACTCCATTAATTCATCTCACCACTCCATCAATTCGTCTCACCACTCCATAAATTCATCTCACCACTCCATCAATTCACCACACCCTCCATCAATTCATCTCACCACTCCATCAACTCTCCACACCACTCCATCAATTCATCTCACCACTCCATCAATTCACCACACCACTCCATCATTTCACCACACCACTCCATCAATTCATCTCACCACTCCATTAATTCATCTCACCACTCCATCAATTCATCTCACCACTCCATCAACTCTCTACACCACTCCATCAATTAACCACACCACTCCATCAATTCATCTCACCACTCCATCAATTCGCCACACCACTCCATCAATTCATCTCACCACTCCATCAATTAACCACACCAAACCATTCCTTCAATTCACTACACCACACCACACCAAGGTCACCGCTTCTCTGGTCCATCATTGACCTCTCTTCCTTCCCTCCCTTCTCGGACGAGGCGGGAGAGGAAGACTTTGATGAGAGTGTCGTCCTGTACGCCAAGTACCAACACCGCGCCCGCAGTTTCATCAACTTCCTCATCACCGTGCGGCCAAAGGTGCACTCTTATGCATTCTTTAAAAATTTGAAATTCAAAGTGTATTCATATGAATTTTTTAAATTTGAAAGTTAATTTCTCTATTTGAAACAACTTACACCAACAACTAAAACAACCAATATCACCAACAACAACAACCATCACCACCACCAGGTTCACACTTTCAAGTTTGCATTCGACTTGGCCGACCTGAAGGACGGATGGATGGAGGGCATTGAACTCCTCCTCCGCTACTGCAACCTCCACGACATCCGCACAGCCGAGCTCATCTGGAATGAAACTCCCGCCAAGCCGGCCATCCTCGACTCTGTCTCGTTGACGTGGTGCACGTCTGACTACAAGGACCTCATGTACAAGTGAGTGTGTGCATCAATGTCGATTGATGCCTTGCTTTTTGGAAAGATTGTACATTTTAATTTTATTATTTTTGTAAAAAGTGTTGTTTATGTACATTATCCACAACCACTACCATTACTAGAACCACGAGTTTAGATACCATCACTCCTACAAACACACCACCATCACAACATACACAACCATCACTACCACAAACACCATCACAGCATACACAACCATCACCACCACCACCACCACCACCACCAATACAGACACCGGCACAGACAACGCTACTTCCTGAAACTCTTCGACCTGTTCACATCGCTCTCCCAGTCGCTCACCTCGCTCGTGGTGCCCTTCGACTGGACCGACCGCTCGATCCGCTCCCTCTCTCGCCTCTGCAACCTCACGCACCTGGTCCTCTGCAAGTCCGTCTCGTCCTTTTCTCGTCACTTCCCATTGTTCCATCACTTCGGCATCAGCATTACGTTGTTCCATCGTTCCATCTCAGCGTCTTCTGCATCAGCATCTAATGCATTTCAGCTGCCTATTGTATTCCTCTTTGATGTATAATTTACTCACCGATTTATCAATCCATTCGCTCATCCTTTTATCTACCCACTCATCTACCCATTCACCTACTCATCCACCCACTTATCTACCCACCTGCTTACCAACTCACTCACCCACCCACCTACTTACCCTTCCCACCCTCCCCCACAAGCCCATTCACCCACCAACTCACTCACCCACCCAACACTACAGGTACTTCATATTCCAGGAGGTGGAACAGCGGCAGGTAGACTTGATGCTGGCTGGGACTCCATCCGTCACTGACCTCACCGTGGAGGTGTGGACGCCCAGTGGCAGGGGCTTGCAGTCGATCAAATTCAAGTCGGAGAATCTGCTCTCGTTGGATGTGTCGCAGTGCAGGTGGTGCTGGGGGTGAGGGAGGAGGTTGTGGATGTGGCGGGAGTGTCTTGTGGTTGTGGTGCGTGTGGTGGGTTTGGTGGATCGGCTGGCAGTGGTGAGGTTTAGTGGCTGTGGTTATGGTTATGGTGGCTGTGGTGAAGTGTGGTGCTTGTGGTGGCTTAGATAAACTTGTTGTGGTGAGTGTGATGGCTCGTGAGGTGGTGGTTGTGGTGTGGTTTGGCGTGAAGTTGAAGGGACATTGCCTTTAAGCGTTTTTAGCGGCGGTTAAAAATACAATAAATTTCAAACGAAAGTATCTCTGCACATCTCAAGATTAATGATGCTAACCACTCTCAACAAACAATCACATCACACAACAACACCACTTCCATCACGTGACAGGGGAATAAAGCTCGATCGTGACCTTCAACTGCCCTCTTTAAAGCGACTCAAGATCTCGGTCAATCCAATGAAAGGACCTCTGACAGGGGAGGGCATTAGGGTGGAGGGGGGTGATGAGGTCAGGGTCAAGGCCGTTGATACCGATGAGGAGGAGTTGGAGGGAGCGTCTACCGCCTCTTCCTGCCTCCATGACACCCTCAAGGTTCTGGCAAGGAGTTTATTGGTGTTTTGGCTGAATTATATTAATTTTGCTGTCACATAATTCCGTTTTTGTAACTGGACTATTAACCACTAGTCGTGCTATCAACAGCCACATCACTGCTACCAACATCCAGACCACCAATACCAACCACTCCACCACAACTACACCACTACCAACCACTCTTCCACAACCACGCCATCACTTCCACACCAACACTACTAACCAAAAACCATCACCAAAAACATCATCATTCCCAAACACAACACGACCACACCACATCATAGGTGGGTGCACCATGCCTGGAGATGTTGAACGACCATCGTTTGAAGGAGGGGTGGAGAGAAGCCTGTTACGACGAGTTAGAGGAGGTCTTGGTGGCTGTGTGCGTCTGCCAGCGTCACACCATGGCTTCCTTGAAGGCAAGGAGGTGCTCTGAAGCCGATGAAGCCGAATGATGGAGGGTTACTGGGTTGTTCCTTCAACGTTGTTTGTTATCTGGGTTGTTTGGGGGTCACTCGATGGGAGATTGATTGATATGAAGGTCGGGTGAAGGGGGGGGGGGGTTCTATGGTGATATACTTGTTTCTGGTCATCATCCTGGTCGTAGGGCTCGTGTAATGGGGGATGGTAGATGTTGCAGTGGTGGTTCGGATGTCAAACACTACTTTCAGAATCAGCTATCTCTTCGGTCACGATGTAGGAAATTACTTGGAGACTTAAGCTGAGCTACAATAGTTGCTGCCTGCTAACGCTTTAGGAAACTTGACTGTGGCCTGGCGTGGTGGTCTGTCGTTAAGGGGGTCTGTGTGTGGTTGAATCTGCTATCCTGGGCGTGTGTTCTGAATGCACGCACACACACAAACACATGCGTGGGGGGGGGGGGGGGGGCAATGCTTTTTATCTAGGCTTAAACTCTTCTAAAAAGTACTTTGTAGCATTTGGTAGCTTTGCAGTGTGCATGCTGTATGGCATTCTGACGTTGTTACATCAGTAATGAGCGTACACGCCGCAGTACTGCAAGGTGTACACATCATGCGTCATTCATATGTCATCAGCCACTCTTTTTCACTAATCCACTCCATCCATTACTTCATCCCTCCCTTCATCTTCAACACTCTTCCTCACACTTCATCTTTCGTCAAATCACCATGACAACGGTGCTATTGTGGTGTGCCCACATCCTCACCTGTTTACTTGTTCCACCAGTCATTTCTTCCGCATCCAACCACGCAAATATCTCCCACCCAACCACATTTCTCCTGCGGTCACCCACTTTCTAAGGCCGCTTCATTAACATCACACATCTCCCATTTAAATATTCTTATTCATGAATATTCAACATTCCTTCGGCCACAACATTACTTCAGTAGTTGTATTTTAAAATCTTAAAAATTCAATAAAATAATATCTCCTATTATTTTTGTTATTATTATTTTAATTAATTTAATTCTCATTTTATTCGTTTTTTTAATCTTACGACGTCACCATCGTGCCCGACACAAATATCCAAATTTAAGTTATATTCGTCGATTCTTCATCACCCGTGTCATCTTTTCACCATCATCATCATCAGGTTCAGTCACTGACCCATCCTCTACGTGGGTCTAGTTTGACTTGGAAGTTGATTCATTCGATCCACTTTTTAATCCACCTACATTGTCCCCTTCTTCATCACCACCTCCTCCTTCACCTCCATCAGTCTATCTTCTTTGTGAACGCACTTCTAATCACAGTGGGCGTTATGGCACAGCTACTCCCTTATCACATCACCACCACTACTATCACTACCGTCCCTTTTCACCACCTTATCCCCACCACCACCAACACCACCACCACTGTCAAACACCCTTGACACTTGTCTGCAACACAAGACTACCACTTGCAACCAAGCAAACAATGTAGTTCCTCCTCGCATACCCCGCCCTACGTCTTTACCTCATGCAACGTCCACCCACCCACCCACCACCTTGCACCATTCACTGCATCTTTTTCAATTAACAAGCGCAAGAATGAGCTTAGTCTTCGAGTTGCGTCGTTTGAGCGTAGTTTGAACTTGTGGACGCACACTGAATCTGGAGAAACGAATATTTAAATATTTAAAATCTCGCTTTCTATACAGACCGCCATGATTATGATGATAGTTGTTAATGTTTCTTATGATTCATCATTATTATCGTCATCATTATCGTCATCATCATCTCCATCATCATCATCATCATCTCCATCATCATCATCATCATTGAGCGGGCGCAGATAAGAGGTCAGGAGGCTTCCTTTTGCGCGGCATCTTATGATTACTGGTTTTGTTATTCTTATTATTATATTTGTTTTTGTTGTTATTATTACTTCTGTTGTTATTCTTATGATTACTGTTTTTGTTATTTCAATTATTGCCCTAATTATTTGTTGTGAGATACTAAATGATTAGAAGGCATTTCTTTCATTGATTTCATCATCGACCTAAACAGTTATGAACGTTGTAACGGTAATAACAGATATTATTATTAATAATTGTTGCTGAAGCTGCAACAACTAGCAGCGTCGGCATACTCAAGCGCTCATTAAGACATGCAGAAATATAATTTACTTCCGAATGAATATGAGCAGGAACGGCGATCTGCTGCTCATCTTGGGGTCCTAACCAGCATGGACGATTCTGTGGGGTCTTTGAGTCCAGACTTCTCTTCGCCCCATTTAAAAATACATTTTAAAAGTTCTTTTTTGATAAGAATATTTAAGTAAGCAAAGAATAGTTTGGTTTTAGACAGCTATCACTATAACTACACACTACACACGGACCCCCCCAGGATCGTCGCCAATGAATATGAGGCATATCCTTTGGTTCCGTGTGGAAAAGCTGAAGACGTGATGAGACTACTACACCAAAAGTCTCGGTGTCATTTGTGTAACAGCATTCGAAAATGTATTTCAAAGAGTTATTAGCTGCCAATTCAACGAGCTTGTTATCAAGAATTGTGTAAAGAGGGTTTTAAAGAATCAGATATTTTTTAAACATTTTCACTCGCCTAATATTCTCCTTTTTAAAAAAAACAAAGTCGTTTGCTGAAGTATATTTAATAAAATAATAGGACCTCCACCAAAAAGCTTGATATATTTATCCTTCATAATATTAACTTAATTCAATTTTTGATCAAATCTTAAAAAAACTTTAACATTTTCCTGTTTTCTCCTCAATCAAAAATTTGTAATTCATCTTTCAAGAAGTAGGTAACTGCTCCTTCTTCCATCCCTACCTTGCACGCTTCTCCCACCGGCATCACATCTTTCTGCATGTAGCATTCTCCGTGTTTCAAGGAATACACTGAGCAAAACCTATGAGACAAACACATCTGTCTGCATTGAACTTCATCTTTCTGTCCCTCGTAGGCGAGACCCGAGTAGAAGATGTTTTCGATTCTTCTGAAACTAGCTCCCTCTTGAAAAGTGGTTTGAGTTTTGTAAAAAATTGAATTCGAGAACAAATTTGTTTGCGATCAATGAAGCCTTAAAAAAAAGAAAAAATACTCGTATTATTTCTCATTTCAACGCAATTGCAAAGAACCTTTGTTTAGTAAATTAAACAATGGATTTCTCACTTAGATCATTAGCAACTTTCTAAAGCTTTCCAACCTTTGCAGAGAGAAGAAACCTCCCAGGAGATGCAGTTTTCTCCTTCACCCACCTCGCCGTCCAACATTCCAACATGTACGCTGCAAACTCCATCGTGGAAGGAAGCGACAGTGCAATTTTCAGTTTCCAAACATGCGAACTGGCATTTCGATTCATCAGCTGCTTTAACAACTGTTAGTTTCGAGTAACACTTTCCTCGCTTGGTGAAACATGCGTCTCCTAACCGTCGAAATAATTAAGTTAACCTCATAATGTATTCAATCCACACAGATAACTTACTTTTACACTCATCTTTTAGTCTGTGGAGGGTCAGATTTTCTTGAGTGTAAACTCGACCTTCATCAAACACGCCTCCATCCACCTCCCCAAAGCATGGGTAACCAGGAAAGATATCCAGTTTGCCACACTTTCCATCAGTCATCGCCGAAAGAAAACACAAACTCTTGCATCTGCTAGCTATTGTCGAATTGAATTCTACCATGCCTATGTAGCCAACGTTATCTTTCCTGTCCCAACAGGAATCATCTTCAAATAAAAAGTTTGAGACTATAAAAAAGGTTTGTATTATGTATTTTGTTTAAAACAAATCTTGTTTAAGTTAATACTTTTTAGTTTCTCAGCATAATATTTCAAATATATTTGAGTTCTTTCAGTAAGCTTTGAAAAGAATTTGAATAACAATTTAGTTTTAAAAACTTTTAGGCAACATTATTTTACTGGCATATATGCTTGTGCGGTCGGTCTTGGGTAGAGTGTGGGTGGAATTTCTTAGAATAAATCGGCCAGCTGGCTGGATCATTGTTAACTTTGTCTTTTTGATTTTCTCAACTGAAACGGCAGATCCCGGACGCTAATTCCTCTCTCCGGGGTGATTGTAGGAATCGAACCCACGCTTTTGGAACAAGCTCCACGTTTTTTACTGCTAGGCGCTCCACACGAACTTAAACTCAATTATTTTTATAAACAATTTTTCTGATAGAGCATGTTGCTGAAATGTCACAAACGTCTTATTGCGTCACACAATAATGATGGTGTTTTCGAAATCAAACCTTGAGCAATGATGACCGCTAACAGCGCACCGACCAGCAAAATGGACAATTTCAACATGTTCTTCTATGGAGAAAAAATTAATAATACAATACATTTTGACGATAATCTGTTAATGAAATGTCAACCAGCATGCTGACCACTCACCTGAATATAAGCCTGAATGGAAAAAGTGTCGATGCCAGAGTCTCTATTTCTTTTATAACCTTTGCTTCACATAGACTAACGTTACGTACAAATTGTACATATTGAGTATTGTACTAAGTACAATACTCAATATAGTTTAGCCTTTATAGATATACAATAAATTAAAAAAATATCGTTTAACGAAGTTTAATTCAAAGCTTTTATGAAATATCGATTAAATGTCAGAGGAGTATTATTAATTAAATATTTAATTGACTTTTTATATTAATCAAAACTTTTGAAATTTACATGTGAGACTAGGTTTCAATGAGTTATAATAATTTTATTTTATTAAAATGATGTTTTAATACAGTAAGGCAATAAAAATGTAAAAATTAAATTAGCTTAGATTTGGAAACTTATTGAACCTGAAGGATTATTTTTGACCATATCTTAGTTATTAAAATTATTTTTTAAATCGACTCAACTCCCATATTATTGCTTATCGATTAAGAGGGAGAGACGTTTTAAAAATAAGAATCCTATTTATAGAATATCGAATCGTTAATTCAAGCTGTTAATTTAACTGACTTCCATCTCTAAACCGCACTGAGTTAACCCTATGCAATCGATTCCTGCTCGAGTGGTAGTGTGAGCAGGTGGGTGGGGCCGAAAAGATAGTATTGCGTTTTGGAAGAAGGGGGGGGGGGGTTTGCGCCACGTTAGCAATACTCGTCGTTGTATTGTATAGTGTGCTGGGTTGTGGGGAGGGTAGTGGTGTGGTGTATTCAGTGATGGTTTAATGGTACTCAGAGCTTCAACCATTTCCACATAAGGATGTCTTACCATTAACAGCATAAAACCTTTAATATCATATTTAAATGTGCAATATCGTTCAATTTATATTAAATACATCTGTCATAAAGTGTTTATTAGAATGAAATATTCCGTTTAAGAAATTATTTTAATTGAAAATAACTGAATTTATAACAATTTAGAATCATAAAAAAAGAAATCCCACTTATTTTGAAAATAAAATTTGAATAGGTTGTTATATAAATATTTATTGATTCATACAACAATTAAATATGAAGTAGGATGATGATTATGTTGTCTGCTTAGAATCCTCCCAAGGCCGAGGTCCCCTTACATTCTCCCAGTTATCTATGTCTACCTCTTCAGTAAGTTTCTGCATGTGTGTTAGTGTGTGTGTTAATGTGTGTGTGAGTGTATTAATGTGTGTGTGTGTGTGTGTGTGTGTGTGTGTGTGTGTGTGTGTGTGTGTGTGTGTGTGTGTGTGTGTGTGTGTGTGTGTGTGAGTAGGTGTTACCTTAAACTCATTTTCCAGTGTGGGAACTTCTGCCACTTTTTTTTCTTTCACTTCTTCCTCTTCAAGCACATACTGTGGAAAGGATAAAGTTTCATGCTTTTGAGATTTTCCGATACTTACCAAGATATAAAATATTTTATTATTCCTTTTAAATTTCATAAATATATCATTTTAAATATTTGACCACTAATGCCCAAACTATATCCAGAAATATAGAAAAGATCCCTTTAAACTGACCTTGGTTTTTTTGTAGGTTATTCTTAATTGTGTGAATTGCTTGAGACCAAAAGACGCTGTTATCAAAAGAAACTGTGAAATGTATTAACTTTTACAAATTTAAAATTTATATTCACCTTAATTTGAGTGGTCTATTTAACAGCTATTTTAATCTAAATAACAATACTATTAAAAAACAAAAAATTAAATTTTATTTCAATATAGCCTTTATTTCATAAATATGCGAGCTGAAAGCCTTTCAGTGAAAGGGAATTGAAAGCTCACAAACAAGGGCAAGCCTCTTCGAACGAATTTTGCACTTTTCCACTTCTTTTTTAAACTATCAATAAATAAAGACATCTTTTTACAAAACTTTATATGTATTTTTTTTAAAGTAGTTTAAAAGCTTATAAAGTTATCATTAAATATTTGCAGTTATTACTTTTATTTTATCGTTTTACCTAAGAACAGATAATAATTTATCCCAAATAAAGACAGATAAATTATAATTTATAAAGAAGTAAATGTTCAGAAATTTGTTTGCAAAAACACGAAAACAGTTTTCAAAATTAAAAAATACAAAATAACAAGTTCTGCATCTAATACATTGGGCATTTGATAAAATGTAAAGTAACATGTAAAATGTATTTTTCTTTTGAAAAAACGATTGCTAAAAATGTATTTAATAAGCTGAAAAAATTATATACAGTCATTTCAAAATTCTAAACCATCTTTATTCAATGGGATTTGCCCTAAAGTTATGAGTCTGTGCTCCTCAGTAAAATAAAGTAGCAACCACTTTTTCAAAGTGGTAAATAATTATCGATTAAGGTGGCTAATACAAGAAATAAAATCATGATGAGTCTTACGCAACAATGTTATGTATTGCAAAAACACCATGATTAAACACTACTCAGTCAACAAGTAAGGTCTGTCGTTCCAGAAAGAATCGCCAATGATGTCGGTGTGGTAAGTGACGATACGACTTGTAATCTTGTTCTCTTGACGCTCATGTTTATCCTTTTTCAACTTTGTCTTCAATTTCTTTTTCGACAACTTACCATTTATTTGATCAACTCCTTCTATCACGGCTTGTTCATTTTGGTCAATAGATACTTGTCGATCTTCTTCTTTACAACTATTCTCATCATTATTATTATTATCATTTTTATTTTTATTATTATTATCATCTTTATCTTTATTATTATTATCATCTTTATCTTTATTATTATTATCATCTTTATCTTTATTATTATTATCATCTTTATCTTTAGTAATGTCGACAATGCTTTCATCAACTTCTGAACTTTCCTGTATGAAAAAAAAATTAAATTTGTAAATAAATATATAAAACAATTATTTGGCCCAGTTGATGCTTTCCCAAAATCTATCCAAAGATTTTTCTCTGATTAACAGGGGGTTCACACGAACAATAAAATCTACATCGGGGGATTCACGCAAACCGCCAAAAAATCATTACCGATTTGGCCTACAAACTTCCCTCTCATACCCACCCTTCACTCTCCTATCCATGCACCGACCTTTTCACAAATCTCCTTGACTATAGTACTTCCCTTGCGGTAGACCTGCTCCACGTTGTTGTAGTTGAGGTTGTATTGCGAGAACAATAACTCATTTTTGTCCCTGGCCAGCATTTTCTGGTTTTTAAATGAATTCAATTAAATTAACTCACAATTTAATAATTGAAAAGCCTATATTTAATATCCAAGATTCCTTAATATATTCTTTAAATGGTTACGGATGAATGAGTGATTGGAACGCACGCCTAATCTTGCTTGGGCTTCAGGTGGTGGAACATTGGAGTGGCTTACTAGTTTCCAGTAACACGTGTTGTGGAGGTTGTTGATGTGGCCTTGGTGTGTGGTTGATTTAAACTCAATACTTGCAATAGGATTAACATTGGTGAAAGTAATAATCCATTTATGCATAATAAAATAAGAGATTTATACTACAATTATCTTTTAATTAAAATGAAATACATAGCAACCATAAAAATATACCAGCAAGAGTTATACTTTTGATTAAAAGCATGCAAGCAAAAAAAAAAACACACACAAACACACACACACACACACAAAGACAAAATGACCAGTAAACATACAATCAGCCTGTCTCCAACTGAGATAGTCTCGGATATTTTGGATGGAAGGGTAGAGGATGAGACGAGCATCAAAGGTGGGAGGATAGAGGAGGGGGGTGGAGGGAAAATGCTCACTCCAGTGGAATGTGTAGGAGGAGGAGAAGAGAGAAACCAGTGTGCTCAACAACTTGCTGTTGCAAATGAAAAAAGTTGAATAGGAAATTTAAAATATTATTGAATCATTAAAAAAACGTTTGTTTAGATGTATTATGCTATATAATACACAATTATGTAACAAAAATTGCCATATAAAAACAAAAACCTATAAAAAGATAATCGAAAAAATAACCATAACATTTTCAAACCTTGATCTTCGTTGGAACAGATCCGTCTGCTTCCTGAACACAAAACTGAACTCATCACTCTGACCATAGGCCACCACCACATCGCTGAAGTCTTGCATCACCGCCTCAGCACTCTTGCACATCAGCTCCAAGGCAGCCCTGTCATTCGGCTTTTTAAACTTGTGGTCATCTGCAAACCTTCATGATTCACGGATATTTCAATGCGTAGTAAGTATTGTTTCAAAGGTAAGAGTTCTCTAAGTTAACTGTTGAAATACACAAAATTAGTAGCCAAACAATATTAAATAAACAAATAAAAATATTTAACTATTAGGCATACATCTGCATGTGACTCACCTATGAAAGTTGCGACCATCCACCCTAGCGACGATCCAGCAGTTGGGCAGACACTTGTCATCCAGCTCGAACTGTCGCACGTATTCAAACTTGCTTTTCGCCATTGCAAAACTATTGAGACTTCTTTTGAATATTACAATAATAGATCGGAATGGTAAAAACATTTGTTATAAAACAAGTTTTGTGCTTAGATTTTGGACAGACTTGCGTTGCGAAAGATTCATTTCTAATAGTTTAAAAGTTAACTTACATGCAACTTTGCGCTGTCTAGTTATAAAAAAAACATTCTCTAAGTAAAACATCATATTTGTCAAATGAAACATTATAGATAATTTTTTATTCAATAAAATAAAAAATAGTTCATAATAGTTTAAAAAGCCCCAATCATCACCTTCTTCGTTTTCTTGCTCCAGTGTAAAGCGTGGCATCATTAACAATTTTATCTAATTCATTTCTTTTAAACACCTTGTGGGCGAAGTGATTAATGATGTATTCACGGTTGATAACCGTGCCAGGTTAGGCCGGCCTCTCAGACGCTTCCCAGTTCTTTGGTAAATAAGGAAGAATAGCGTTTTTACTGTCAGAGCCATCTTGTGGCAACTGTTTCTGAAATCGATCCACCACCGCATAAAGAGCTTTAGGTTGCAATGAATCTAATTGAGGAGCTCAAAGTGTAGAAAGCAATCACTAAAGACCTTTCAAAGGACCCATCATGTTGGACGCAGCTTTCGCTGTTTAGGTGGTGGGCTTGTAAGATCCGGATCGGCTTGTTGGGTTTCTTAAATTGTAAGGAATGTTGTAGAATGTGTTCAGTCAAATGCTGCTTCCAAGTTCAGGTAGCCGGAAAATAGAATACTTCTTTGCTCTTTTCTTGGTTGAGAGATAAGGTTAAGGGTCAAGAGGCGATTTTGTCAATGCGTTTATGATACAGTCTATAGCCAGCAGAAAACGCGTAGGCGATCTTTCATCAGCCTGAATGATATAACTTCGGAAGAATTTTTTGAAGATCTGATTTGACAAGATTTTCATTTATTTTTTCATAAAGAATTTGATTTGACGAGATTTTATTTATTATTTAAGAGCATATTTTATTTGAGAGGGTTGGGTTTTAGAATTCATAATTTAAAAGATTTATTTAGGGTTTTTTAGTCAAAAAAGTTTGTGATCTCCGTTAAGAAACTCTCTATGAAGTGTAACGCTTGAGTTTGAAATCTAATACAGGTGTAAATAGTTTGTATATATCGCCTGAAATATTTGTGTTCCAAATGAAAAAATGATTTTTAAACTACTAACTCTTTTTCTTTTAATTCATTTATCTGTTTCACAAATTGTAGAAGGTTTGTCAATTATTTCCTTATTTATAAACATTTTTTAAAAATAATCTAAGAGATATAGAGACCATTAAAAGGAAAATTGCTGAAAAAATAGATCACAGTACTAATAATGAAATCCAAAAACGTGATAAAAAAATTGAGATTTCACAAACACAATCGCATTTTCAATATCAACTTCAAACGCTTTTCACTTACCTTCAAACTTCGATTTTTCACTCCTAATCTCATAGAGACGCCTTCAAAAACCTTAAGAATAAACCACCTCAACATCCAATCCCACCTAAACACACAATCACCCTCCCATCTCCACACACACACGACCGACAGAGATCCGATGGTGTCTGATCAACGAGCACGAAATGCTCAAGTGCATCGACCTGAAAGCGGCGATCGAGCTCCGAACGGCGAGCAATCAATTCAACCATCCATCGTACATCGGCAAAGAGTGGAAGGAGTTGCCACCCTTCGCGTGTGTTCAAGGCACATCGCAGTTCGACTGCATGGAACGCATTAGGAAGGGCCAAGCTGATCTGATGCAGTTGGAAACGGCGCTGAGTTACACGGCAGGACAGTACTTCAGCATGATGCCCTTGGTTGCTGAGAAGTACATGAATGGTGCGTGTGCAGATCGCCTATGGTGATGGTTCCGTTATAACGCCATTGCCATCAATAATTGAATACATTATTTTTAATTATTATCAATTAATCTATTTATATAATTTTTTTGTACACTGATGTTGCTCTAACTTCAAACACTCGAAGGCACTGGCGATGAAGGGCTCGACTTTTACGCCGTGGCAGTGGTCGACAAGATTCGATACACACCCGGTCCCACCTTCCTGAAGGGCAAGAAGATTTGCAGTCCAGGCTAGTTTACTTCAGCACCTTTATCTGCCCATTAATTACCGAAAGTTTTCATATTTAATTGGTATTTTAATTTATTTAATTAATCTATTCTAAAAAGTAAATAATTAGATTGAAAAATAGTATGTGTGATTTTAAATCGCTTTATGTTTTTCGATTTTAAAAATGAAAGCTTAAACACTACTTAGTCTCACTTTACAAACTTTGCATTAACCTTAACCTCAACCACTCCTCCATGCCAGGGGTGGGACAGGCGGCTGGCTGGATCTACCCAGTGGCGCACCTGCTGGAACTCAACATGATGGAAGTGGTGCAGTGCAATGTGCCGGTCAAGTCAGCAGCTGCGTACTTCGGAGAGATGTGTGCTCCTGACGGCTTGGCCCGCTTCTACAACACTTTTGGTGAGAGTTTATATTTTTTTCATTTTTCGATATTTGTGCGATTATATTGTTTTTTTCAAGTGATCTTTCTTATTGGACTTTTTTGCGTTTACAACAATAATTCAAATCAGCAAATACATAAAGCTAGAATCCTAAAAAACATTTTATTATTTTATTATTGCCTTGCAAAAGCATCACCGCATCAACCACAGGCACCAATCCAGTAACGGTTTGCAAAACTTGCAGTGGAACAGCCGAGACCTTCTGCACAGTGAATGATCCGTACGCTGGATACACTGGTACCAACGTCTTCCATCCCATTCCCTCATGCTATTCTTCAGCCATCATTTATTCATGAATATATTTAATATTAAAATCAATGAATTTGATAAATATTTATTTGAAGTTTAAAAACTTTTAACCTCCATTTATCTATAATTAATGGTATATGTTTCAATTTCTAGCTTATTCCTTTTTCCCAAATTTGCCTTTTATTCGAAAATGTATTCATGCTTATTTCAGATCGTTTCTCATCTTCTTCTCATCACCACCTCCACTCACTACAGGCGCTCTGGAGTGCTTAACCAAGGGTGGAAACGACGTGGCATTTGTGAGGCATTCGACCTTGAGAATGTTCAAGGCCTTCGTTAACATCACGACCGAGCTCGATGTTAGAGAAAGCTTCAAGGACTTTGAAAATATTATTTTTAATTTTTTATATATTTGGTCCTAAATTATTTTCCACAAACATAATTAAAAATACTTATGATTAAAAAAATATTCATCTTCAAACATAATTAACAAACTTATGATTAAAAAAATATTTATCTTCAAACATAATAAACAATATTTATGATTAAAAATATTGATCTTCAAACATAATTAACAATACTTATGATTTTACAAATCTTTTCCCACTCCCTATTTCTCCCCCAAACATCATCCCATCAAGTCTTTCTCTCTCTTGTGTCAAGACGGCACACTGACCGACATCGACTCGTATGAGAAGTGTAATTGGGGCAAAATTCCTTCCCATGTGGTGATGACCTCGACTATGACTACTAAGGTGACGTCATTTGACCCACATACCCATCCTACCAAATCATCTCAACCCACCACACCAAACCAACCCACCACACCAAATCAACCTGCCAAACCAACCCACCACACCAAACCATCCCACCACACCAAACCAACCCACCACACCAAACCAACCCACCACACCAAATCATTCCGCCAAACCAAACCATCCCAACAGGAAGCACGGACAATCTTCAAGAATTTCCTAACACTCATCAGTTTGGAGTTCGGCAAAGATGGCACTAACAAAGATGTATTCGAGGTTTTCGAGTCTTCAAGATACAAAAGATTCAGCCTCATGTTTTCGGACGAAACCTTTTCTTTAAAAGACCTCATGAACGTCGCTGGAGGGACCAGGACCACGTACTACAAGTGGGCTGTCAACCCTGCCCTTGTTCCTTCAGGTTTAATAATGGGGAAGGAAGGGCTTTGCCCGGGTGATGAACATAGTGAAAACAGATGTATTAAATCTTTTGAAGCAATTACAACCACCACTTGCATCACCACCCATCAAACAACAAGCACCATCTGCATCACCACCCACCAAACAACAAGCACCATCTGCATCACCACCCACCAAACAACAAGCCCCATCTGCATCACCACCCACCAAACAACAAGCACCATCTGCATCACCATCCACCAAACAACAAGCACCATCTGCATCACCATCCACCAAACAACAAGCACCATCTGCATCACCACCCACCAAACAACAAGCACCATCTGCATCACCATCCACCAAACAACAAGCACCATCTGCATCACCACCCACCAAACAACAAGCACCATCTGCATCACCACCCACCAAACAACAACCACCATCACACCACACATCAAACAACAACCACCATCTGCAACACCACCCACCAAACAACAAGCACCACCACACCACACAGGCATGGACCTGAAGACTCGTCTGAGCATCATGAACAAGTGTCCTCTCACACAAGCCACTTGGTGCGTCATCTCACCGCACGAGATGATCAAGTGCCAGCGCATGATGATGGCCTTCGCCGCTCGCCACCTCAAACCCGACCTGAACTGCATCAGAGGCGACAGTGGCGTTGACTGCATCAGGAAGATTGCAGTCGGAGATGCTGACTTGATATCTCTCGATGCGGCTGATGTGTACACCGCTGGAAAGTGAGCGGGAGGGTGGTGTGGAAAAGTGGATGTAGTTGTTTGGAGAAATTTTAATTTTATATAGAAAGCTATTTTGTGTTTTGGGACACGCAGATACTAATAACCATTTTTCAAAACGATCGCAAATATCTAAGAAAAACTTTTTGAAAATGTGTTTAGACTTTTCACGTAAATATTTTTTTCTATTCTATTCAGGAAGTTCAAACTGGTGCCAATAGCGGCAGAAGACTACAGTGGGAAGAAGGAGACAGGCTACTTCGCTGTGGCGGTGGCCAGGAAACGCTCCTACAAAATGCTTCTGCCGAACCTCAAGCGTGAGTCTTTGATACGCCTACTGGGCTTTTGCAATGTATTAATTCAACTGAGCTTCAACTTTTTTATGTTTCTTTCGTTTTTTTATCAAAACAAAATCAAAAGTTACCCAAAAACTACCGAATGACATACGCTGTTCACTCGATCACGACAGAACGCAGGGCTTGTCACTCAGCGGTGAGATCGGCAGCTGGCTGGGTGATTCCCGTTGACACTCTCATCGAGACAGGCCAGATCAATGTCGTCGACCATAACACCTACCTCGCAATGGGTTAGTGGCAAGAAGGAATAAATCAATCAGTCAAATAAATTTATATAGCGCTTTTCTTCTAATTCAAGAGCGCTAATGGGAGCTTAATGCGAGAGTAGGAATTGAAAAAGTGGTGCTGCAGTAAAGAATGATTAAACTAAAGTCAATCGACAATCAAAACGTCACTAATCAGCCTACCGACCACTCCCACTAACAAATCCTCCTTCAGCATTCTACTTCAGTAAGAGTTGCACTCCTGGCGTCTTGGACAAGTACTACGACCCCTGGAACACGAACCCAGTCTCGCTGTGTGAGGCATGCAGCACAGCCGGACCCAGACGTTGTCTCAGAAGTGATGCTGAACTCTACTACGGAACTTCTGGAGCGTTCAGATGCTTAGTTGAAAGTAAGTAGATATCCTGGGTAAGAGAAATATTTTTTTGAAAGAGAATTGAAGAATCTTGAAGAGATAAAAGATGGGTTTAATATTTCAAATCATATTCATGAATCAAATTAAAAAAAATTTTGTTGACAACCAACAAATTTATTAACAACTATGATCAACCAACCACAACAGTGGGCGGTGACGTGGCCTTCACGCGTCACATGGCGGTCTACGAGAACACTAATGGCCACAACGACGACTACTGGGCGCGCAACAGGCGCTCAGACGACTACGAGCTGCTGTGCAAGGAAGGCCGAAGAGCCTCGGTGGAGGAGTGGATGGACTGCAACCTGGGATGGGTGCCCTCCAATGCTATCATGACTGCAGGTTTGTGGTGGTGGGTTCAACCCACTGGGTTGGTGTACCATACCAGTTGTATCTGGCGGGGGTTTGGAGCCTTGTGAGTGTTTAAGCACTGGAAGTAGCGAAGCTTTTTGTGGCTTGAATAGGATCAAATAGTTTTTAATAAAATATTGCTTTTAAGAGGTGTGTTCTGAACTTTAAAAGTTACTCTCATTTGATTTTGTGTTCCAATCAAAGGCTTCAAGAGCTACAGGGAGAAGGAGATTTACTGGACGCTGATGAGTTATGCGCAACAGTTCTACGACACTGACGAGTAAGTTGCACGTGTTAAGTTGTATTATTATTAATATTTTGAATAATATTTAAATATTAATATTTTGAATAATATTCAAATATTAATATTTTGAATAATATTCAAATATTAATATTTTGAATAATATTCAAATATTAATATTTTGAATAATATTCAAATATTAATATTTTGAATAATATTCAAATATTAATATTTTGAATAATATTCAAATATTAATATTTTGAATAATATTCAAATATTAATATTTTGAATAATATTCAAATATTAATATTTTGAATATTAATATTCGAATCATTTTAATTCTCCATCCCCTCTCCATAATCCAGTAATCCAGACTTCGCGATGTTTGACTCGATCTCCGACCACAAGGACCTCATCTTCCAGGACTCCACCGTGAGGTTGGTTCCAGTGGTCAATATGACGTATGCTGACTACTTGGGAGAAAACTTTCTGCGAATCATGGAACGAATCGACAGACTTGACGCCGTAACAGGAAGGAACGACGCTACTCGCTTTACGTACAATTCATTCACCGTCGTTTTTATTCTTTTTTTTGTTTTTTTTAGATGAGTTTTATAGACTTTTTGTATTTGTAACGGCTGTGAGTAGGACGGTAGGGCGTTTAAAATCTAAATTTTGTTTTTTTTGCTTTTCTATAATCTAATAAATAAGCTCCGACCCGTATGCCAATTCTTCTGCCTTCTGCTCCGTCCAGATATTTAGGGTTAGATTCTTTAATACATTTTGGGATTTGAGTTAGGCTTGGATTCTTGTAAAAAATTAATATTCGATTATGAAGTTTGTATTGCGAAGGCGTATGGCTTATTGGTCGGAAAAAATCAATTACTCATAACTTTTAAGGTGAACATGGAAAAACTTCTATGAAAAGCACCATAACTGTTTGCCATTGCATGTCATCTCTTGAATAATGTCGCTGTTTAATTTATGTCTTGGCATATTATTTAGCATGATTTTATCCCATCGTTTTTAAGTAATATATTGTTTCAAATAAACTGAATACAGCCAAAAATAAAAAATGTTTTTGAATTTAAGATATTTTTGAAAAGTTGAACAGCTATATTTAGAAATTGAAAACATTTAAAGCAAATAAATATTTATTTGAACGGATAGATAGTCTTGGTGGCCAATGTCTTGGAAGAGAATCTTGGTGGATCGATCGCCACTTCCGTTTGCTTGAACGTTATCATAAAGAATGATGATCTATGAAAGATACACTAAAAAGCAACTAGTTATCACCAGGGTAATCAAACTGAAAATATATTAATAAACAGACTCGGGACTCCGCTTCGTTTTATAGGTTATCGAGTAACTTTAAACCATAAAGGATTTTATTTCAATGAAACATAATGGAAATGAGCTAGAATGGAATGTCATGAGTATTTGTCAAAACATGAGATGCCTTAAAGTGGAGTAAGGAATGGAAAGAATTTAGAAAGTAACAATGTAACAATGCAAGACTAGTTAATAACAGGTTTCTGCAAAAACAACGACTTAGATGTAGAATTTAGATTTCATTAACACTGTTTGCAAAATATGAGATCCTTAGTAAAAATAGACATTCAAGTAGATGAGTACCAAAATAGATGCATTACTTATTCACTAAACCTTGGTCATTGAACTATTTACGAGTCTTTTTCAAATATTTTCTCTTTAAGTCAATAATTTCCTGGAAGTTTCACTTACGTTCTGCGAGTGGAGTGTCTTTTTTCCAGTCGAACCCTTTGCCGGGAGTGGGAAACTTCGTCTGTCCCTTTACGGCCCCTCTGGCAAACGATAAATGCAGTATCTTTTAAATCTTAATATTTAAAAAAATAGTTTAAATAGAACTTTACAAACTTCTTTCAGTAAATAACTTATTTTCACAACTACGCGCTACATGAACCAATGATTCTTAAAAAGCGCCTTAAAGTTTAAACCCGAACGAAAATATTGAAAAGCAGGCACATTTGTTTCTGAGGGGTGTAGGCAAGCAAGGGAGGCTCGGCGAGGCCCCTGCCATCCCTCAGGCAGTACCAGTTGTCATTGAGTTTGTCGTTGATTCCAATTGGCAGTTTCCCACTTTGGACATCTCTAGAGATGATGATTCAGACAACGCTGCTATTAAATAAGCGACTTTTATCTATAATTTTAACAATAATTTATTTTAAAGATTAAAAGTTGTTTTTAGAACATATAAGTGATTCAATCGATAATGCAATAATGTAATTAACGAGGAAAACACCTGGGTTCAATGTTGTAATCTTCAAACCGATGCATCGACACCATAGGTCTCTACGTTATTAATTAAGTCTTTATTATTTGAAATATATATTATAATTAATAAATAAGAACATTTTTAAGTTAATTAGGTTTTCTTAAAAGGGTCACATTGAGAAAAGCGAACTATTTTCTTTAGAAAGCAAACAAATAAATGAATACATATATTATATAATATTATATTATATATTAAATACATTTTTAAGTCGTACTATAACTTATTCAATCGGAATTTTGAGCTAAATATTAACCAAAAGATTGGTTTAATATACAATAATTGTTTTTGCTCTTAAATATTATTTTATATAATAAAAAACATTAAAAATGGTTTAAAAGTAAAAATAAAATTAACCTGTCCAAAAAAGTCTCTGATAAGAGAAATAATTGGAGTGACATTCCTCGGCTTGGTCATCTTGTCTTTGACAGTCTTAGGAATCAGAACGGTTATACTAAAGACCACACCTTAAAGTTTCATTTTACAGTTTATTTAGAATAAACTCACTTAAAAACTGATTAATGAAGTATCGATATAATCACATAAATACATATCTGAATCTGAATATATAATATTTGATAATAAAACGAACGAAATTATTCAATTTATTTATAAATTTCTATAGACCATGAGTTACTAATATAAAAACTACTTGAACTTATTTCGACGTGGAGTCTCTAAAGGTAAAGATGGACGCAGAAGTACAATGTTGTGGGTGAAGTGTTCAAAAAAGCTAAGTGGGCTTTATAAAAGTTTAGACGCGCAGAAAACGTTAATCGTGATATTAATAGCTAAAAAAGAAACAATACTTCGGTGAAATGAAGCGATATAACTATAATAATATAATAATTGATGAAATTATCATTTTAAAGATGGCGTCACTACAGAGCTAATCAATGGAAGCGCGTTGGGCATGCTCGAGAAGGACCAGCAGTTTGGCGTTGAAGGCGGGCAGGGCTGAGAGGTGTGCCAGCGGTGGGTGGCCGAGGAAGGAGGCAGCCGGGGGAAGCACCGCACGCAAGACTGATCCTGTGTGATGGTGAAGGAGTGTGATGGGGTTAGGGAGTGTAGTTACTACATTCCCTAGATGGGGTATATTCTTGAATTTATTGAAAAGCGTTATACAAATGTATTGATTGATTGATCGATTGAGTCTATATAGTATAGACTATGAAGTGAAAGTGAAAGAAGCTCGGACATTTAAAGGGTGATTGTGGAGTAATTTGAATGAAGAAAGATGAGTTAAAGTCAAGTGGAACATCAGTCACACAACCTTGCTTGATGAGGAGAGAGATGAGTTTGGAGGTGGTGAGATGCTGAAGAGAGGTGAGGGGAGAAGTGGCATGCAAGTCACCACTCCAGCTGTGAAGAGAGAGGTGGAGAGAGTGGGGAATATTATGACATGATCATTTTGTGATGAGATATAGAAGCGCTATAGAATCAAATGTGCCTCCTACTCATCGCTCAAGATGGCTTCGGTCCAGATGTCAATGATGACGTCACTGATTTCGTGCTCTTCCTGTGTGTGTGTGTGTGTGTGTGTGTGTGTGTGTGTGTGTGTGTGTGTGTGTGTGTGTGTGTGTGTGTGTGTGTGTGTGTGTGTGTGTGTGTGTCGTGGGCGGCGATTCTGAGGCCTGGACCCCCCACTTTTTGGTAGTGAGGGGCCCACCTTAATGGTAGTGACCCCAGGACCCCCCAGGATCGCCGCCCATTCTAGGTAAGACCCCCTCAAGATTTGCAGCAGATCGCCGCCCCTGGTGTGTGTATGTGTGTGTGTACGACAATATGACCCCAGACTCACGGGGTCAAGAAACTTGATGAGTTCAAAAGCCATCAGCAGTCCCTCCTCATCCTTGTACCCCGTTTCTATGTGTAACTGTTTGTGTATGTATGTATGTATGTATGTATGTATGTATGTATGTATGTATGTATGTATGTATGTATGTATTTATGTATGTATGCATGCATGTATGTATTTATGTATGTATGTATGTATGCATGTATGTATGTATGTATGTATGTATGTATGTATGTATGTATGTATGTATGTATGTATGTATGTATGTATGTATGTATGTATGTATGTATGTATGTATGTATGTATGTATGTATGTATGCATGTAAGCGTGTGTACCCGAACCTGGATGAGTTCCTTGGGAGTGTAAACTTTGGCGTCTTTGGCGTTGATCAATCCAAACTTCTGCAAGAATAAAATGAAAAAAATAAAAACATAGACGAAGCAAAACAAAACAAAAATAATAATAATAACAACAATAATTGAAGAATAGAAAAAAACGCAATAATGGATGAATGACCTGCAAAACGGAGGACTTCTGGAAGAGAAGCAGTTGCCGCCTCACCAGCTCCAGGCTCACGTCGACGTCTGCCGAGAAATTATAACTAGAATTATTATTCTTTCTATTGTTAGTGGTGCTGATGATGATTATGATTATTTTGATGATGATGCCGATGATGTTGTTGATGATGATGTTAGTGGTGATGATGATGACGAGGATGACGGAGACCGTGTAGTTTATCTGTCACGTCATGCGTCTTCATCGACAAACGACCATACAACTTGCAATAACTCAAGAGATTCTGTTGGAATATGACAATAATAAGAAAAATATAAATAATAAGATAAATTAATTAATAAATTTATAAATAAATATCATGAAATGAATTGAAATCATTATCAAGACGATCATTTGGATTGGGCACCACCTTCTTCTCAGCCACATTGTCTGCCTTCTCGATCGCCAAGTCGTACAAGATGATGAAGGCCTGTGGAGGAGGAGGAGGAGGAGGAGGAGGAGAAGGAGGAGGAAGAGGAGGAAGGGGGAGAAAAAGGAGGGGAAGAATTAGGAAGAAGAGAAGAAGGAAAAATGGTCTAAAAGAGTAATAATCAAAATTCATAAGATACTTAAATAATATCAGACATAGAATGCATCAATAGAAAGCAGCACCTGGTAGTTGCGCTGTGTGGACGCGTAGTAGAGCCAGGAGAGGTGGCGATGGCAGGGCTGAGTGATGAAGGCCTCCAACTCTGCGTGCTCCAGCAGGGGAGGCGTCAGCAGTTGGTGTTGCTTGCCTGTGGTGGTGTGTGGTGGGTGGATTGTTGTGTTGTTTGGGTGTGGTTGTTGTGTTGCGTGCCTGTGGTGGTGGGTGTGGTTGTTGTGTTATTTGGGTGTGGTTGTTGCTGATGCAGTTTTTGTGATGTGATGTGTTGGTTGCTTTTTTAGAATAAAGATTTTTGTTGGTATTTAAATGGCGTGGTTGTTGTTGTTTAGAAGAAGAATAGGAAAAATAGTTTTTGAAGAAGAGCCAACCATTCTTGCAAAACCAGTTGAAGACCACATAAGAGAAGCCCTGTGGGGGGGGGTGATTGGGGGGAGGGTGTGTTGAGTGGCATAATTAAATCACAATGAATCATCATAGGATATGACAATAAAACACAAATCAACGACTAAAACTATTAACGTGGCTTAAACCCGAAGAAGCTTCAAGTTAAAATATTACAAAATGATTTACAATACATTTGGGTACTAAGACATACAATGAAGCAGACACAAAGGAGGCAAGGAACAAAGAAAGCATAGCACAAACAACAAATACATTAAGACAGACAAGGACACAGATAAGAAGACAGACAGGGACACAGATAAGAAGACAGACAAGGACACAGATAAGAAGACAGACAAGAACACAGATAAGAAGACAGACAAGAACACAGATAAGAAGACAGACAAGAACACAGATAAGAAGACAGACAAGAACACAGATAAGAAGACAGACAAGAACACAGATAAGAAGACAGACAAGAACACAGATAAGAAGACAGACAAGAACACAGATAAGAAGACAGACAAGAACACAGATAAGAAGACAGACAAGAACACAGATAAGAAGACAGACAAGAACACAGATAAGAAGACAGACAAGAACACAGATAAGAAGACAGACAAGGACACAGATAAGAAGACAGAAAAAAGAACAGGCAGGAAGACAGACAAGAGGGCGACACAAAAACAAACAGACACAGACAAAAAAACAGACAAGAAGACACAGACAAAGAACCAACTTCTCGCTGGTATGTGTGCATGAGGCTGACTAGCTTGTGCTGGTCGGAGGCGTTGAGTTGGACGAGGAGTTCGAAGTGGTGGAAGGTCTCAGCCAATGAGGTGGCTCGCTCAGTCTGACCCTGCTTCACTGCCATTGGTGGTGCATGGTGCATGTGAGAGATAGTTGATTGGTGCATGGTGCATGAGAGGGATAGTTGATTGGTGGTTGGTGCATGTGAGAGATAGTGGTTGGTGAGTGGCTGCATGGTGAGTGGAGGTCGCTTGGTGAGTTATAGCGCTGGTAGATGGGATCTTGAATTTATTTTAAAAAAGCTGAATAAATAGACTTGATTGATTGATGGTGGAATTGATTGATTGATTGATGGTGGGATTGATTAATTGATTGATGGTGGGATTGATTGATTGATTGATTGGATAAATCGATCAGTGAGTCCGGAACGAGAGACGACGACGATGCGTTTAAATGGACGCGGGTGAGAACGGACGTGGGTGAGAACGGACCAAAAGGCTGAATGAGACTCGTCCTGGCCTCCTCGTACCTGACCACCACCTCGTCCAGCCTGCCTCCCTGTTGATGCACGTGTGGTAGTGTGTGTGTATGTGTGTGTGTGTGTGTGTGTGTGTGTGTGTGTGTGTGTGTGTGTGTGTGTGTGTGTGTGAATGTGTGTGTGTGTCCATTCGTTTGTCTATTTCAACCCTCTTCCCTACTTTCCCGTCCTGCCTACCAACTTGAGTATCATCCTTAAATACTATCGCCAAACCAAACACGCGTAACCACCCCTATCGGACCATTAACCAAACCAACCAACCAACCCACCCACCAACCAACCAACCACCAACCAACCAACTAACCAACCAACACAACCAACCAACCAACACACCCACCCACCCACCTGCACTCCATAGCTCCTCAGGGCCTGCACATACTGCCTCATTCCACTCAGAATGTGCTCGGTCAGACGAAACAACGCCTGTTTAGACGGCGATGGTTGCATTGGGTTGAGTGGACTGGTTGGTAATGCTTGATTGATTGATGCCATTGCTGACTTTTTTATTTAATGCATAAATTGCATATTTATGATAATCATCGTCATCCTCATCATCTTTAGCATCATCATCCCTTCCTCCATCATCTTCATCATCATCCCTTCCCCCATCATCATCATCATCATCATCATCATCATCGCCATCATCATCAGTACCTGGAAGAGTTGTTCTCTGAGGCCTGAATCTTCACCCAGTGAGGGTATCACTTGGGCATGGATGATGGCGTGCTGATGGGTGGAAGAATGAAAGGATGAATAAGTGATTTAATAAATGGATGAGTGCGAAAATGAAGGAATGAATAGGTAGATGAATGATGAATAGATGGGTGGGTGAATGAATGAATGGATGGGTGGGTGAATGAATGAATGGGTGGGTGAATGAATGGGTGGGTGGGTGAATGATGAATAGATGGGTAGATGAATGATGAATAGATGGGTGGGTGAATGAATGAATAGATGGGTTAAAGAATAAATGGATAGGAGAATGCGTGTTTGAGTGAATAAATGGATAAGAAAATGGATTGATGAATGGAAAGATGGGTTGAACCCAACAATCCCTGCAACAACCGATTCCTCCAACTCCCCTTTTAATGCACCAAACCACCCCCCTCCCCCCGCCCCCACAACGTCCCCATCAATTCACCAGTACACCCCCCACCCTACAAACCTACAAACCCACCACGCCACCTACATGCTTAAGGAGGGCAGCAACCACAGGGCCGGCGGAGGTCCAGTAGTGTGCAAGTCTTCCCGTGGAGGGGAGGTTGGAGGAGGGGAGGGGGTAGGAGGAGGAGTGAAGGGAGCGGTAGGCCGTTGCAGTGTCCATGATTACCTGGTGGTGATGATGACAATGATGGTGGTGTGGTGGTAGTGATGGTGATGATAGTGTTTGTGTTCTAGTGAGAATGAATGCATTATGGATGGTGAAGAGCCGTAATGAAGACAACCAATCTATTGGACAACCTCACCAGCCCCTCCAACCCCTACCTTGACACAACCAACCAACCCCCTACCTTGTCACAACCAACCAACCCCCCTAAACCCCCCTACATTGACCCACCAATCTACCTTACACCCGCCCACCAACCCTCATCTTAAAACAACACCAGTAAACCCACACACCAACCAACAACCAACCCACCTCGACTACTTTGCACACCTCCACTACCGTCTTGACTCCCTCACCCCCCTCGAAGAGGGCTCTCTGGTCTAGAATAGAGACCTCCTCCTCCACCAGATGCCCCAGCAACTGGTGTACTTTCGACACCTGCGCAGGTGAAGCGTGGATGAAGCATGGGCGGACGGAAAAATGAAGAAATATGTTACAAAGTAGGTTAATTAAATGGGTCAATGGCTTCTCATCCACCAACACCCACCCACGCACCCATCCTCCATCCACCCACCCACCCACGCACCCATCCTCCATCCACCCACCCACCCACGTACCCATCCTCCATCCACCCACACCCATCCTCTCATCCACCAACACCCATCCTCTCATCCACCCACACCCATCCTCTCATCCACCAACACCCATCCTCTCATCCACCAACACCCATCCTCTCATCCACCAACACCCATCCTCTCATCCACCAACACCCATCCTCTCATCCATCCACCCACACCCATCCATCCACCAACACCCATCCTCTCATCCATCCACCCACACCCATCCATCCACCAACACCCATCCTCTCATCCACCAACACCCATCCATCCACCAACACCCATCCTCTCATCCACCAACACCCATCCTCTCATCCATCCACCCACACCCATCCTCTCATCCAACAACACCCATCCATCCACCAACACCCATCCTCTCATCCACCAACACCCATCCTCTCATCCATCCACCCACACCCATCCATCCACCCACACCCATCCATGCACGCACGCACACACCCATCCTCCATCCACCCACACCCATCCATCCACCCACGCACACACCTGTCTGAAGAAGTGGTCGTGTGAGCAGGCGAGACTGGCGTGCGCATGACGAGACCTCGTGCACCTGTCTATCGCCCTGCCTAGTAGTACAGAGTTCCTGATGATGATAATGATGGCGATGATGATGATGGCGATGATGATAATGATGGTGATGATGATGATGGTGATGATGATGATAATGATAATGATGGCGATTATGATGATGGTGATGATGATAATGATAATTATGATTATTATGATAATAATTTTAATGATATTCATGATGACGATGATGATGATGAGGATGATTGAGAACAAACTATTTTAATAGTAACAGTACTCACACAAATGGAAAAAAACAAAACAATAATAATAAAAACAATGAAGAAAAAAATAATATCAATAATAATAAAAAAATTTAAAAAGAATATCAATAAGAATAAAAATTTCAAAAAAGAATATCAATATTAATAATAATAAAGTAAAGAAGTGCCGACTCATCATAGAGGTGCTTGATGGCAGCGACGACAGCCAACTTCTCGGCGTGCTGGCACAAGACCGCAGTGGTCGCCTGGTAACCATCCTGATCACGTGTCCATGAGAGCTGAAGGTGGTGGTGATAGTGATGATTGTCATCATCGTCATCATCACCACCACCACTACCACTATCATCATCACCACCACCACCACTACCACTATCATCATCACCACCACCACCACTACCACTATCATCATCACCACCACCACCACCACTATCATCATCACCACCCTCACCATCGTCGAACCTTATTCCATAGGTGGTGCTTGTTGAGGAAGTGGATGAGGAGGTGGTGGGCGTTCACCTTGTCTTCCAGTTGGTTGCTCAGTATGACAGACGTGGTGAAGTTGGTGGTGGCTGTGGTGGGATGGTGATGATGATGATGGTGATGGTGATGATGATTAACCAAAAAGATGATGATATGGGTGGTAATGATGGTGATGATAGGGTGGTAATGATAGTGATGATAAAGTGGTGGTTGGGAGGTGGACGTAGTGGTGGTTGGGAGCAGCAACAACAACTTCAACCACAACAACAACAAGCTCAATCGCAACAGCGACAAAACAACAACAAGCGACAAGTGACCAACCACTGGGCGAATCGAGAGATGGATAGTCATCAATCATGTCCCGACTCAACTTGGCAACAATATCATCCAGTTGCAGTTGTTGTTGTTGTGTGCTTGCGGTGTTGAGTGTGTTGTTGAAGAGGCTGTTGTTGGTGCTATAGAGAGTAGTGTTGTTAGTGTTGATGTTGTTGTTAGGAGAAAGCAATTCATTGACGAGAGAAGCGTCTGGGATAGAGTTGTGCTGGTGGATGGTGTGGTTTAAAGGTGGTAATAGGATGGTTATGAGATGGTTGAAAGGTAAATATATGACGGGTGATAGGTGGTTATGGGATGGCTATGGGGTCGTTAAAATGAGATGAATACCGCATTTTATACTACTAAAGATCCCTCACAAAGCAACAAAATCTAAGCCAATCCGAAACCATTATCCACTCAACCAACCAATCATAAACAACCATCATCCAACCAGCCAATGATAAATTACCATCCTAAAACCAACCAATCACAAACCACCATCCACGCAACCAACCTCATTATTAATCATGCTGGATATGAAGGCTGCCTTGAATCTGGTTAGTAGGTCAGCGTCCTCTGATACGTCCATGCCTGACCTAGTTTTCTTCTTATCCTGTGATTGGGTGACGAGTTTTTGAAATTTATAATTAATTAAATTATTTTTTTCAGTTCATTAACGAATAGAACTAATAATTGTGAAAAAGTAAAAGCAAATTAAGTGTAATGGAGTCTATTAAAATAATGATGATAATTATAGTGATAATAATAAAAATAATATTAATAGAAATTTTTTTTAATCAAAAAATTTCTAAGCGACCTATAATTCTATATAATAAAAATATTAAATTAAAATAATAGAAATAATAATGCTTGATGGATAAGTAAACGAACGTCGAAGTCTGCGAAGACTTTACTCTTGAGTAGGGAGTCTGCAACACTGAGTGTTTAAAAGTGGACGTTGATTGATAAGGTGTTTTAGAGGTTGACATTTACTCTACAACATCGGTGCAACAACCAAATGAAACGCCCTATTACAGCGATGGTGAGTGAAGTATTGAAAGCAGCAACCTTAACAACGACACAGACAACAACAAAAGCAACACCAAAAAAATCAACTGAAAAAAATAATATCAACTACAACGGCAACAACAAAGATATCATCAACATCAACAACAACTACAACAACAACAAAGATATCATCAACAACATCAACAACTACAACAACAACATCAACAACTACAAAGATATCATCAACGGCAACAACAACGGAAACAACAACAACCACAACAACTACAACATCAACAACAACAACATCAACAACAACAACATCAACAACAACAACATCAACAACTACAACATCAACAACTACAACATCAACAACGGCAACAACGGCAACAACAAAGGTATCATCAACAACAAAGGGCACTTGAGTTGCAAGAGGGCCTCAGTGCGTCTGACGGAGATGAGGCAGGCCTGCTTGGTGAGGAAGATCGACTGGCCCCGGTACACGCCTGGTGTTGTTGTTGTTGTTGATGTTGTTTATTTTGTTGTTGTGGTGTTGTGGTTGATGTTTTTGTGGTTGATGTTGTTGTGGTTGATGTTGTGGTGGTTGATGTTGTTGTGGTTGATGTTGTTGTGGTTGATGTTGTTTGTAATGTGGTTGTGGGTAGTAGTTGATTTTGAAGGTGGTGTTGTGGTAGTTGTTGAAAGTAGTGTTGTAGTAGTTGATGTTGTTTTTGTTCAAAGTGTTGTTGTTATAGTTGATGTTGTTTCCTAATTTTTAATCAAAACAACAAGCATCATTCTCATCATCAGCAACAACAACCTGCTCCGACACTCATCTGCCTGAAGACATCCATCCTCACTTCCTCTTCCTCCTCATCCCTCGAATCCAGGTCTGTGATGATGATGACGCTGTTGATGATCACTTTTTACCAGTGTTATTTTCGTTTCATAAAATAATTATAGTTTTTATTTCAGTTTCGTTTTGGAATTAATTATAGTTTTTATTTACGTTTTCGTTTTACAAATAATTAAAGTTTTTATTTTCGTTTTCGTTTTACAAATAATTAAAATTTTTAATTTCGTTTCAGTTTTGAAAATAATTAAAGTTTTTATTTTTATTTTAGTTTTGAAAATATATTAATTTACAACTTTGAACACTATTTTTTTATCTAAAAAAATTAATTGATCATAAAATGAAACAGTAAATGGGAACTGTAAATTAACAACGAGCGCTCTTGAATTTGAAAAAAGAGCGCTATAGAAATCTATTTGATTGATTGATTGAACAACAAATGAGTTTTAAAAATTAACAGTCAATTGAAATATTATAAGAATTGAGGACGTAAATTGTTGAGTAATAACAAATTTGAAATGTAATCACAAATTTACGATTAGATTCTAATCATTAGAATAAGTGATAATTTAATTGACAAAGCGAGGCGGTAATTAAATAACGTTTTATAAATGGCGCTACTTTCATAAAGCCCAAAGATAATGTTTATAACATAGACAAATATTTTTTATATAAATTATAAATTTCCATATTATGGCATACTTTAAAATTAATTTAATTTTCGTTTTGAGAATAATTATAGTTTTTATTTCAGTTTCGTTTTGGAAATAATTATAGTTTTTATTTTCGTTTTCGTTATCGTTACGAAAATAACACTGCATTTTACTCATGACACAACCAAACTACTATCACATCATAGTACTACCGCAACAACCATCAAGCTGCAACCAACCACCTCTACCACAGCACACAGCACCTCTGGCGCAGACGATGGAGTCGACGCTGTGCAGAAGGACATCAGAGCAGTTAGGCTGCTGAAGCCTGTACGTCTTGAACGAGCCGTTGTACTAGAGTAGTAGTAGTAGTAGTGGTAGTAGTAGTAGTATTAGTATTAGTAGTAGTAGTAGTAGTAGTAGTAGTGGTAGTAGTTGTTGTTGTAGTAGTAGTAGTAGTAGTTGTAGTAGTAGTAGTAGTAGTAGTGGTGGTAGTAGATGTAGTAGTAGTAGTAGTAGTAGTGGTGGTAGTAGTAGTAGTAGTAGTATTAGTAGTAGTAGTAGTAGTAGTAGTAGTATTAGTAGTGGTGGTGGTGGTAGTATTAGTAGTAGTAGTGGTAGTAGTGGTAGTAGTAGTAGTAGTAGTAGTAGTAGTAGTAGTAGTAGTAGTAGTAGTAGTAGTGGTGGTAGTAGTAGTATTATTAGTAGTAGTAGTTGTAGTAGTAGTAGTGGTAGTGGAGGTAGTAGTAGTAGTAGTAGTAGTAGTAGTAGTAGTAGTATTAGTAGTAGTAGTAGTAGTAGTAGTAGTAGTAGTAGTAGTAGTAGTAGTAGTAGTAGTATAGTAGTAGTAGTAGTATTAGTAGTAGTGGAGGTAGTAGTAGTAGTAGTAGTAGTAGTAGTAGTAGTAGTGGTAATAGTGGTGGTGGTAGTAGTAGTAGTAGTAGTAGTAATAGTAGTAGAAGTAGTAGTATTAGTAGCAATAGTAGTAGTAGAAGTAGTAGTAATAGTAGTAGTAGTAGTAGTAGTAGTAGTAGTAGTAGTAGTAGTAGTAGTAGTAGTAGTAGTAGTAGTAGTAGTAGTAATAGTAGTAGTAGTAGTAGTAGTAGTAGTAGTAGTAGTAGTAGTAGTAGTAGTAGTAGTTGTAGAAGTAGTAGTAGTAGTAGTAGTATTAGTATTAGTAGTAGTAGTAGTAGTAGTAGTAGTAGTAGTAGTAGTAGTAGTAGTAGTAGTATTAGTAGTAGTAGTAGTAGTAGTAGAAGTAGTAGTAGTAGTAGTAGTATTAGTAGTAGTAGTAGTAGTAGTAGTAGTTTTAGTAGTAGTAGTAGTAGTAGTAATAGTAGTAGTAGAAGTAGTAGTAGTAGTAGTAGTAGTGCTAGTAGTAGTGGCAAACCATGATGAGGGTGGTGAAAGCAGTGTTGACGAGTTTCTGAATTATGGGAGTGCCTCCTACACTCTCCAGGAAGACTGCATCACCGCAATAATGGAAATAACAATTGCAATAACAATAAAAATAATAATAATGCTAATTAAAATATTAAAATCCTTAATTGCGATGATAATAATAATAATAATGATAATGAAAAAATAAAAAATTATACAAATAATAAATAAGAATGAGAATAGAGTAATAGCAAGGGCGATGGTGATGTGGCAAGTAGCACCGATGTGGTGGGTGACGGCTTGCTTGTCGTTCGTGGTGGCAAGCACTGTCAGTCTGTCGCTCGTCCTGTGGCTGCTGCTGCTGATGATGATGATGAAGATGATGATGATGATGATGTCATCATTGTAATTGTTGTAGCTGGTGCTATGTTTATTGTTATTTAAATAAGGGTAAGGCTGTTGGCATCATTATTTTTAATATTTGAATAAAGAAAACACTGTTGGTATTATTTTTATTATCATTATCATTATTTTTGTTGTCATCTTCTGTGACATTGTTATTGTAGTTATTATGAATTGGAGAGCAAACCCAGTGAGTTGTATGTCCTGCAAGCTGAGGTCTGAATACGCCTCTTGTGGCAAGCCCTGCATGCGCTGTGGTGGTGATGATGATGGTGGAGGTGATGATGATGATGATGGTGGAGGTAATGGAGATGATGATGGTGATGATGGTGATGGTGGAGATGATGATGGTGATGGTGGAGATGATGATGGTGATGGTGGAGATGATGGTGGAGATGATGATGATGATGGTGATGGTGGAGATGATGGTGGAGATGATGGTGGAGATGATGATGATGATGGTGGAGATGATGGTGATGATGGTGATGGTGGAGATGATGGCGGAGATGATGATGATGATGGTGGAGATGATGATGATGAAGGTGACGATGAGGATGATGATGATGGAGGTGATGATGATGATGGTGGAGATGATGATGATGAAGGTAACGATGAGGATGATGATGATGGAGGTGATGATGATGATGAGGCTTCACCATGTGGGTCTTGAGCATCTCAACCAGGTTCAACGTATAGTGCATCTGTGGTGTGTGTGTGTTTGTTATCTTTGGTTTAAAAATATATTTAACCAAAATACATTAAACAACCCATTCACTATTTATACTCCACAACAACAACCATCAACACAAGCACAACCCAAATCACCTGCACCACAACCACAACAAACCACACCACCATAACAACTAAAACCACTACAACAACTAGAACAAGCAAGCCCGCAACGAGCACCTTATGGAGAGACCACAGTTGCAGACTTGACTCCCCCATCACCACCAACCTCCACTCTCCCTCCTCCCCCTCCGCAGCCAACAGCTTCCTCAACGACTGTGCAGTGAGGGGTGCATGCCTAGGATGAGTGTCAGGATGCGAATGAAACTTTGTAAATAACCTAGAAAAGAGAAAAAACATTTTTTCTTCTGAGTAACAACTTTTGAAATGTATTTTCATTTATGTATTTGTTAGTTATTTAAGTATCCTTTCCTATTCCCCACCCACCTACCAATCAATCCATTCCATCCATCCACCCACTATACAAGCCACCATTCCATCCATCCACCCACTATACAAGCCCCCATTCCACCAATCCACTATAAACCCCACCAACTAACCCATCCATGCACCAACACATTCCCAACCAATCCATCCAACCATCCCTAATCCCCCGACCCCACCATCCGATCACTCACACCAGAAGTGCCAGCAGCAGTGGCATCCGGTGACGACCCGAAGAAGAGGCTAGACACTCGTCTGCCAATCGTAGACAGACGAGCGCCTGTCTGGTGTCTCAAGGCACTCGCTTTCAACGTGTGCTGTGTGTGTGTGCGTGGGGGAGGGAGTGAAATGATGTGTGTGTGTGTGTGCGTGGGGGAGGGAGTGAAATGATGTGTGTGTGTGTGTGCGTGGGGGAGGGAGTGAAATGATGTGTGTGTGTGTGTGCGTGGGGGAGGGAGTGAAATGATGTGTGTGTGTGTGTGTGTGCGTGGGGGAGGGAGTGAAATGATGTGTGTGTGTGTGCGTGGATGAGGGAGTGAAATGATGTGTGTGTGTGTGTGCGTGGGGGGGGGGAGTGAAATGATGTGTGTGTGTGTGTGCGTGGGGGGGGGGGGGAGTGAAATGATGTGTGTGTGTGTGTGCGTGGGGGAGGGAGTGAAATGATGTGTGTGTGTGTGTGTGCGTGGGGGAGGGAGTGAAATGATGTGTGTGTGTGTGTGCGTGGGGGAGGGAGTGAAATGATGTGTGTGTGTGTGTGCGTGGGGGGGGGGAGTGAAATGATGTGTGTGTGTGTGTGCGTGGGGGGGGGGAGTGAAATGATGTGTGTGTGTGTGTGCGTGGGGGAGGGAGTGAAATGATGTGTGTGTGTGTGTGCGTGGGGGAGGGAGTGAAATGATGTGTGTGTGTGTGTGTGTGCGTGGGGGGGAGAGTGAAATGATGTGTGTGTGTGTGTGCGTGGGGGAGGGAGTGAAATGATGTGTGTGTGTGTGTGCGTGGGGGGGGGGGGAGTGAAATGATGTGTGTGTGTGTGTGCGTGGGGGGGGGGGGGGAGTGAAATGATGTGTGTGTGTGTGTGCGTGGGGGGGGGAGTGAAATGATGTGTGTGTGTGTGTGTGTGCGTGGGGGGGGGGGGTGAAATGATGTGTGTGTGTGTGTGCGTGGGGGAGGGAGTGAAATGATGTGTGTGTGTGTGTGCGTGGGGGGGGGGGGGTGAAATGATGTGTGTGTGTGTGTGCGTGGGGGGGGGAGTGAAATGATGTGTGTGTGTGTGTGCGTGGGGGAGAGAGTGAAATGATGTGTGTGTGTGTGTGTGTGTGTGTGTGTGTGTGTGTGCGTGGGGAGGAGAGTGAAATGATGTGTGTGTGTGTGTGTGCGTGGGGGAGAAAGTGAAATGATGTGTGTGTGTGTGTGTGTGTGTGTGTGTGTGTGTGTGCGTGGGGGGGGAGTAAAATGATGTGTGTGTGTGTGTGCGTGGGGGGGGGAGTGAAATGATGTGTGTGTGTGTGTGCGTGGGGGGAGGAGTGAAATGATGTGTGTGTGTGTGTGTGTGTGTGTGTGTGTGCGTGGGGGGAGGGAGTGAAATTACGTGTGTGTGAGTGTGTGTGGGGAAGAAAGATGGTGTGTGTGTGAGGATGTGAGAAAAGAAAAGATAGCTGGGTGTATTTTTGTGGGTGTTTCGAGCAAAAGCGAATCGAACAGAAGACTTTGTTGGTTGATTCATTTTGAGTTTAAAAGTGAATGCTGATACTTTATTGGCGGCAATTGTAATGGAGGTGGATGGAGGATGACGGAGGAGGTGGATGGGGCACACCTGGTAGGGAAGCAGGTGGGTGAGAGCACCTGACATCCAGCCGACCACAAAGGCCTCTCCGACCGCCACCACGTCGACACACACGTCACTCTCTCCGAACTCTGAACTGATGCTTAGTTCCGCAAAAGACCTCGAATAGGCGATCGACTTCCAATAGAACACCAGTCCATTCGTCGTCACGGCAACGCAAGAAATCGAATCCATGTCAAGATCATTATCATCATGAACGTCAGGAATTGACAGAGCGGCTTGGATGAATGAGGTTGGAGATGTGGCGTCGAATGGGGATGATGGTGATGATAATGATGATGAAAGGTGAAGCAGTGGTAGTTCGTAACACTTCTGGAAGAAAAAAAAATTAAAGTTCAAATATAAATAAATGCCACCAACTTCCCTAGCAGAGCCCCCATAAAGCAAGCTACCACAGCACCAACTAATGTAGCACAACACCACAACACACCATGCCACACCACACTACACTACACCCCACAAAACAACACTACACTACACCACACCACACTACACCTCACCTCACCACACCAAACCTCACCACACCAAATCTCACTACACCACACCACACCACACCACACTACACAACACCACACTACACCACACCACACCACACCAAATCACACCAAACCAAACCACACCATACAACACCAATAAAGCACACCATACAACACCAATAAAGCACACCATACAACACCATACAACACCAATAAAGCACACCATACAACACCAATAAAGCACACCATACAACACCATACAACACCAATAAAGCATACCACCTTCTTGCAGACAAAATGCCACACGTAAATGCACTCCAGGGTGCTCAGCAGTGCCACTCCCGACTCGTGCAGTCTTAAATTCGTGCATGCTGAAGGGTAGTGGTTAGTGCCAAAGAGGTTAATGATATAATTTTAAATATCAAAACTTATATTTACAATTTTTTAAATAGGCTGATGCAATATTATTTGTTTTTATCTAAAGCAAAAAAAAGTAAAATTATAGATGAATAGAAAGCATTTGAATGTGCCACCATCAGAGTCCATGACAGCATTGATGATGGAGGTGGGAACGTGTCCCTTGAAGTCAACGATCTGGAAACACGACTCCTCAGTGTTTGCCAGCGTGGAAGCGTTCAGGGCATTGTTGTTTCTGAGAGAATAGTAAAAATCATACAATTATTCAATAAAGTCGTGCAAGAATAATTATTATTTGAATATTTTAGAATTATTCCATTTTTACAAGGATTTGGAATAATGTCATAAAAGAGGCTTTGAATCTGAACTTTTTTATAAATAAATGTATGGTATAAATTGAATTTTTTATTAAACTCAAAATACTTTGAATTGTTTGTTCCAAAAAAAGACTGGTTGTTGAGAGGAAAAACAGCGGTTCTTCTACGCTGGGAGCGGGACACACTCAAAGAAGTGTTGAAAGATTTATTGAAGGATTGGTTCAGATTATTACTCTTTCTAGCAGATTTGGATATTGGAGAAAACATTTTGGCCTGAAAAATCACCAATGCCGCTTTATCGTGCTTTCAGCTTCAAATATCAAGGATAAGTTTAAAATTAAATTGCCGCTTTTTAGTTTTATGTTTGAAAAAATTATAAATTATATTTTGAATTATTGAGAAGAATGTAATAAAATATATAATCTTTTAAATTAATTTTTGAAAAAATATCTCTTTAAATATCCTCATAATCCTTTTGTTTTTAGACCCACGTCAAAACACAAATGGCCAACACCGGTTCTCTCTTAGAGAAGCAAACTGGTTGGAGATTCATTATAAGACATTTAATACTAATAAATAATTCATATTTCAATAAACTTATAGAGTGTCCAATTGAAACGATCTATTATTAATAGAATTAAATCTTCTGATCAGAAAATATGCTGAATAAATACACAAAATAATTATTACATATAATGATTTATGATAAGTATTAATATTCAATCTGAAAAAGTATTTTAAAATTGACTGACATGCTTTTACTCTATGTACCCTCACTTCCACACACATTACACATTAGACACACAAATGTATCATTTAATTTGAAATAATATTTTATAAATACTTCTTGCAGCTTCCTTAAAGCGCATGCTCAACTTTAATGCACCAGTCACAAAAGCTTCCCTAGCAGAGCCTCAATGGAAGGTCTGCTATAACTTCTTCTTACTCAAAAAACTAATTCAAGAAAAAAAAGTATTGCATTACTTACATAGTCAATAAATATTAAAAAGGTTGAATATTTAAAAAATTTTGGCGTTTCATTGAATAAATATCATCATCTAGGTTTTGGTGTATGATAGTTACGGACAGAGCGTCATATCACCCCTTCTGAATGTAAAGCAACTGAGAGACCTCGGCGTCACACTGCATCTGTGTGTGTTTTTTAAACCTGAGTTGTGTATAAATAATTTAAAACATAATAATCCTTTTAAAACTGTTTTTTATATTTGTAAAAAAATATTGATTTCAAATTATATAAATATTTTAAATAATAAATAATTTTCAAAGTTGCTTTTCAATGCATCTTTTAATTTATTCGCAATGATTTTTTCAAGCTTGCTGGAGAGTGAGAGGGAGGCAATAGCAGACGTGCCAGCCATTTACTTTGTCATGCCCACAGAGGAGAACATTAAAAGGATTATCAAGGTGGGCTTGGTATTTGTTGTTGCTGTCTTGCGGGTTGTTGGTACAGTTGCTGTGGTTGATGTTGATGTTGTTGTTGTTGTTGTTGTTGTTGTTGTTGTAATGTGTGGTGGTTGTTGAAATGGTTGAGGTGTCTTGGTTTTTGCAGTGGGACTGTCGCAGTGTTTGTGTTGCGTGATGGTGGTTGTCCCAGGGGATGACGTATTGGGATGATGGTTGTTGGGGATCAGGTATAATTTGTTTGGTTTGCTGGTTGCAATGGTTGTGGTGATGCTTCTACCCATCTACCCAATCACAAAATCGCCACCCAACCAACTCACCACCCATCCAACCAACCCACCACCCAACCAACCCACCACTCAACCAACCCACCACCCAACCAATCCACCTCCCACCCACCCCACCTCCCACCCACCCCACCTCCCACCCACCCCACCTCCCACCCACCCCACCTCCCACCCACCCCACCTCCCACCCACCCCACCTCCCACCCACCCCACCTCCCACCCACCCCACCTCCCACCCACCCCACCTCAAACCCACCCCACCTCAAACCCACCCCACCTCAAACCCACCCCACCTCCCACCCACCCCACCACCCAACCAACCCACCACTCTCCCACCCACCCACTGCAGGACCTGCAAGCTCAATTGTACGAGAGCTACTACCTGAACTTCATCTCTGCCATCTCGAGACAGAAGCTTGAAGATGTCGCCTTGGGCGCCATTCAGGCGTCTGCCGTGCCCCAAATCTCTAAGGTTGGAGGGGGGGGGGGGGGGGTGGGTGGATGGGAGGGTGGATTGTTGGTGGGTTGAGTGGTTAGATGGGGGGTTGAGTGGTTCGTTGGTAGGTTGAGTGGTTCGTTGGTGGGTTGAGTGGTTAGATGGGTGGGTTGAGTGGTTCGTTGGTGGGTTGATTGGTTAGATAGATGGGAGGGTGATGGAAGGTTGAGTGGGTGGGTGGTTGGATAGTTTAATGGGTGAAGTGATGGGTGGTTGGTAGGTGGGTTTTATGGTGGGTGAGTGGGTTAGTTGGATGGGTTATGGATGGGTTGAGTGGTTTGTGGATTGGTGACTTAGTGGGTTGATGGGTAGGGTGGGAGCATGGGGAGTTTTTAGTTAGGTTTTTTGGGATGAGAAAGGGTTTGGTAGCTTGGTTACTTGGGGAAGTGTTTTTAAATTAAGCTAAATATAGCCTATTTTATAAATTCACCAACTCAGTAACCAATTATTTTTACTCATCAACTTTACCCACCCATCCATCAGCCTCACCCACCCATCCATCAATCCATATACCCATTAACTCCACCCATTTATCTATCCGCGCATCCAACCAACAATCCCATCCATCTTTCTCACTCATCACCAATCCATCCACCCAGCTATTCGACCAGTACTTGAACTTTATGAGTCTCGAGCATGATCTTTTCAACCTCACTTCGCCCCTGCAACAGCACATGTCCTACTATTGTACGTGTCTTTGTGTGTGTACGCGTGTGTGTGTGTGCAGTTGATTTTGATGTGTAGTATACCACATTTATGAAAATCATGTTATAATAAAACCGATCAAATCATCTTCAATAATGCCATCATCATCATCATCATCATCATCATCATCATCAGCGATAAACAGAGGAGCCGTCAAGGACTCAGAGATTGAGGCTGTAATTGATTCAATCGTCGACGGACTCTTCTCTGTCTGCGTCAATATGGGTGTGTTCCCCACTCAGTCCTACTGTGTACTTTTGGCCACCAAAGCCACACTACCACTACCACAACTACCAATCTTTACTACTATAGAACCACTATACCCCCATCAACACTACCACACCACCACCGCTGTACTTTCACTGCCATAACATCACCACTACCATTGCTTCATTACCACAACCACACACCACCACAACCACACCACCACAACCACACCACCACAAATACCACAACTACCACAACCACACAACAACTATCATAAAAACCACACAACCACAACCACCACCACAACCACGAAAAACCATCTTCCCCCAAGGTTGCATTCCGGTGATCAGATGCCAGGCGGGCACAGCGGCAGAAATGGTGGCCGAGAAGGTGGACAAGAAGCTGCGAGAGAACCTCCGGGACACCAGGAACAGTCTCTTCAGCGGAGATGAGGGTCATCTGGGTGGCTTCAGGTGGGTCGGGAGGGGTTTGGATGGGTGGGTGGGGGAGGGGTTTGGATGGGTGGGTGGGGGAGGGTTGAATAGGTGGGTGAGATGGTTGGATAGGTGGGTGAGATGGTTGGGTAGGTGGGTGAGATGGTTGGGTAGGTGGAGGAGGGGGTTGGATGGATCGATGGGTGGATGGGTGGTGCAGGTTGGATGGATCGATGGAAATTGAATAGGAGTGGATAGTTGGATGAGTGGGGAGGTTGGATGAGTGGATGGATGGATGGTTTAGGAAGTTTGGATGTATTGGTATATCAAATTAGTAATTCTCCAACCCTTCAAACCCCCTGCAGTTTCCAACGGCCAATGATGGTGATTCTTGACCGCAATTTCGACTTGGCCACGCCCCTCCATCACACTTGGACCTATCAGGCTCTAGCTCACGATGTTCTGGTGAGGCGTTTAATTATAATAATAATAATAATAATAAAATTATTATGAATAATATTTCATTATAAAAGTCATTATGTGTTCGCTCCACCAAGCTACTTTCAACTCTTGAAACATATCTTTCTAAAAAAAAATCCTATAATTTCTAAATTTCAACTCACCCACCTCACTGCACTTTCACCACACACTCCACAAAACCTTCACACCACACTTCACCACATCTCTCCACCAAACCACACCTATCACACACCAAACCACACAATATCTCACCACCAAACCACACCACACCACACTTGACCACACTTCACCACATCTCACCACCAAACTACACCATATCTCACCACCAAACCACACCACACCACACTTGACCACACCTCACCACATCTCACTACCAACCACACCAAACCACACTTTACCACATCTCACCACCAAACCACACTTTACCACATCTCACCACCATACCACACTTCACCACACCTCACCACCAACCCCACTTGACCACACATCACCACGCCAACCCAAAGGACTACTCCTCAAACCGCGTGGAGATAGTAGAGGGCGTGGAGAACACTGGCACTGGCAGTGGTAGTATTAGTAGTAGTAGTAGTGGTAGAGCAGTGGCGGGAAAGAGGAGGAAGGAGTATGACTTCCTGTCTTCAGATCGCTTCTGGAGCAGTCATAAGGGCAGGTTGGCGGGGGTGGGATGAAAGGGTGAATGATGGAAGGAAGAATGATGGAAGGAAGAATGATGGGACGAGGGATGATTGAACAATGAGTCAAAAAATCGGTAGAGAATGTTTTACACATACACAAATACAAACAAACACACACACACATACATAAAGACACACACACAATCACATAAAGACGCACACGCACACACACACACACACACACACACACACACAGTCCGTTTCCCCAAGTTGCGGAGGCGGTGCAGGAGGAGTTGGAGAAGTACAAGGGAGAGGAGGAGGAGATGAGGAGGCTCAAGCTGATGCAGGTGAGTGTTTGGGGGGGGGGGTGAGAACTTTGTGGGGGAGAGGGGGAGGGGTTAGTGTGTGGAAAATGAAGGGTTGAGTGATTTTTGGGGGGGGAGGGTAAGAGCATGATTTGGCGGAAAGGGAGAGAAGGGGTGTTTGCAAGATTTTTCGGTTGAATGGGGGAGGGGTGATTGCAAGATTTGGTAGGTGGAGGAGGGGAGGGTGAAAGTACAGAGGTTTTGCGGAAGCAGGTGGTGTATCGTACACCTACACCCCTACCCACACACACATATACACACACGCACACACACACACAGGGCATGTCTGATGATGATGTCATGCAGGACTCCACTGCTAGACTCACTTCTGCTGTCAGGTGCTCACATTATCATCATCATCATATTCATCCTTTTCGTCATCATATTTATCATCATCATCATCACATCATCATAGTCATCATCATCATCATTGTCATCATATTCATCCTCATCATCATCACAGTTCCCTGCCAGAGCTGCTGGAGAAGAAGAGATTGATTGACATGCACACCAACATCGCCACCGCCATTCTCTCACACATAAAGGTGATCATCATCATCATCACTACCACCATCATTATCATCATCATCGCCATCATCATCATCATCATAACCACCATCATTATCATCATCATCGCCATCATCATTATCATCACCGACAGACCAGAAAGTTGGACTTGTACTTCGAGACAGAGGAGAAATTGATGAGCAAGTCTGCACTGGTTTGACTTGCTTCTTCTTATTTAGTCACCTAATCATAATTAAGTCATTAAATTACCTAATTATCATATTAAACTAGATTTTAATTTATTTATTAATTAAAAAACACAATTTATCATAATCCGTCATCACCATAATCACTTCGTCATCATAATCATCATCATCACCGTTATCACATTATCACCACAGGACACCAAACTACTCGACATCATCACAGATCCTGAAGGTGTGATGTTGATAGTGATGTTGATAGTGATGTTGATAGTGATGTGATGGTGATGTTGATAGTGATGTTGATAGTGATGTTGATAGTGATGTTGATAATGATGTTGATGCTGATAACGATAATTATATCATTATATTGATACTTTGATGGAACCTACCTATTATGATGATGATTATTTATATTATCATCATCATCATCATCATCACTATTATTATTATTATTATTATTATTATTATTGTAGCTGGCACACCTGAGGACAAGGTGAGGTTGTGCATCATCAGCCTCATATGTGGAGGCAACGTAACTGAGGTGGGCGCTTGTTGTTGTTGTTGTTGTTTTTGTTTTTATCATTAGTATTTATTTATGTTTTATTAATACTACAACATCCATCACTATTTCTTATTGTTTTTCTTATTAGTATTTGTTTGTTTTGTTATTATTACCGCAACATTCATCACTATTACTACTTTATTAAAACTACCTACCACAACAACAACAACGACAACGATAACAACGACAGTAACAACAACAACAACAACCAAAACAACAACAACAACAGAGTGACTACAAGGACATGTGCAGTGCTCTGGAACAGGCAGGATGTTCCACTGCTGCCCTCAGCTACGTCAAGAGCTGGAAGTTAGCTGTCGTTGTTTAGTGTTGTTGTTGAGTGTTGTTGTTGTTGAGTGTTGTTGTTGAGTGTTGTTGTTGAGTGTTGTTGTTGAGTGTTTTTGTTGAGTGTTGTTGTTGAGTGTTGTTGTTGCTGAGTGTTGTTGTTGTTGTTGTTGAGTGTTGTTGTTGCTGGTTTTTGTATGTGCTAAAGGCATTCTTAAATTAATAATTAATGCTTGGTCAATATATTTATAATATTTATTATCGAAGCGATTTTGATAAACGCCCTCAACATCTCGCAACAGAACGCTGAACAGCAAGAATTACGCCCTAGCCAACACCTACACTGGAGGGGGCACTAAAACAGAGAGGTTCTTGCTGTTTTTATTTAATTTATTGGTATGTTATTTAAATTTATTTGTAAGGTATTTATATTTCTTGTTATGTTATTTGTAGTTATTTTTATGTTATTTAAATTTATTGTTATGCTATTTAAATTTATTGTTATGTTACTTATGTTAATTTTAATTTTTATTCATATTTGTTGTTATGTTACTTATATTTATTTTAATTTTATTTTTAATTATTGTTATGTTATTTATATTTATTGTTTTGTTATTTAAATGCATTGTTATGTTACTTATATTTCTTATGTTATTGCACGAACACACGCACGAAGCACAGCATGTTCACGAAGCTGATGAGTCAGGCTTCGCAGTTCGCCATGGAGGGAGTCAAGAACCTCGTCGTCAAGAAACACGTGCGTTCTCACGCCGTTCTCAATCACTGCTAATTAATTATAATTATAAATTATAACTATTAAACAAATAACATTATCTTTTGATTGCTCTTTTTTATCGTTTCATTTCTTGGGGTTTTTAAACGATATTTAATATTTATTTAATTTATTTAAATCACCACCTTACATTTCACACACTTTACAAGGAGACTCACAAAACACAACTCCCCATAACACAACGCCACCACACACCACGACACCACATTACCACGTGACACAGAAACTCCCTATAACGAAGATAGTGGATGGTCTGATGGAGTGCAGGCCTGAGATGGATAACTATGGGTACTTCGACCCTAAGCTGCTGAGACCAGCCGATAAGTGAGTTGATAGTGGTGATGATGATGGTGGTGGTAGTGATGATGGTGGGTGTGATGATGGTGGCGATGGCGGTGGTGGTGGTGATGATAGTGGTTTTGAAAATTGTGGTGCTTGCATGTAGGTATTGATTTAGTTTGGTCATGTGTAGTTGATGGCGTTGTTGATAAACGTTTTGATTTACATTACTGTCGTTATAACCGTTATATTGATTCTTCTCACTTCTTCCCGTCCCACCTACAGCTCCACCACGCGAATCCGATCTCCTTTCCACGAGGTGACTATTCTATCCAGTTGCTTATCATTGTTATTTATTTATAAGTTACTTATTCACTCAATGAACTCTTGACCTATTTTCGCTATTACACTATTGGTTGTGGCTCATTGCAGTGAGTGTGCCTGATGATTATCAAGCATGCGTACACGTGTCTACTGATGATGATGATGATGATGATGATGACATGTCCACTCACCACCACCACCACAACGCAGGCTATTGTCTTCGTAGTTGGTGCAGGCAGTTACATAGAGTACCAGAACCTCCTCGAGTACGCCAAGGTATCAACACACACATACACATACGCACACACACATATATACACACAAACATACACACACACATATATATATATATATATGTATATATATATATACATATATATATATATATACATACAAACACACACACACACATATTAACACACACACAAACACAATAGGGCAAGTCAGGGGTGGGTTCGACGAAGAAGAGGGTGACGTACGGGAGCACGCAACTACTCAACGCCACTCAGTTCCTCTCTCAGGTGCGTCTCGAAGGCCTCAATACCACCAAAGTAGACCTTGGACGAATTCTTCCTTTTAAAAAAATGTACCTGTAACGAAATAGATTTGTAAAAAATTATACCTTGGGTTAAGGTTGAGGTTAGAAATAGAGTTGGGGTTAAGGTGTATTGTTTAAGGTATATTTCGTCCAAGGCCTATTTTGCATCTAATCCTCGAGGGCAGATTTGGTGGTTGTTGTCTGGTAGGGTGCATTGAAATGCTCGACGGTTGAAAAGCTTGATTGCAAGTTTTTGATAGATTAGATGGGTTGTGTAATGAGTGGGAGATTTGTTTATGGATGCAGCATTCGATGGCATGATGCTTTGATTGCTGGATTGAATGGAAGGTAGTGATGGGTTGCTGTTGTGGAGCTGTTTAGTAGGTGAATGGGGTTGTCGATTTAGTGGTTATGTTGATGACTTGATTATATTTTTAATGCCTGTATCACACCACACACACCCTTTCAGCTGGAGCGGTTAGGGTCGGAAATGTGACATACTTATTTCACGGACAACTTATTCAAAAGTATAAAATGTATTTTAATTGAATTAATAATTGTTTTAAATCAATAATATTATGTTTAACCTGTCGTTACCTGTTCATTAAGTTGTGAGTGTGACAATCACTTAATTACTTACATTAAAACTAGTTTTTAAATAGTATTTTAGAAATATTCAAATGATGATTAGACTATTAAGCGATTTCCTTTATTTAATAAGAAAAAAACATTTAAAATGTGTAAATAAACTGTTGATCATTTGTGCAGGTTTCTATATTGATGAGCTTTAAAAACTATTTAATTTAAATTATCACAAAACAAAATTCACCAGAAAACAAGATAGTCATATTTACTACTCCTATTTCGATAGAACTATGATTTCAGTCATTACAAAACTACTGCATAAAAATAACGTAAAAGTTTCCAACTTTTAAGCGCTCTGATTCCTTGGTCTAATTTGTCATGACGTGGAAATGTTCCATATACCGATTGAAGGACGGCATCTTATAAATGCAGCCATTCAAAATCACTTCAAAATAGTATTTTTCTAAAAATGAAAGATCTTTTTAAGCAGCAGGTGTCTTCTAAAATATGCAAAACTAAGCATGTTCTGATCCATGATGAATAAATCACAATAGAATAATCTATTGTTGAAATGAATGGCTCAAAGAGGCATTAAAGGAATGCTCTTCACAATATCAAATGGAGTTTCAGAACCCTTCCTGCTGATCAGGTGAACAGCATCCACCACCCACTCCATTTTCCTCCATCTCTTCTTCAAACTCTCTCCCACTTCTTCTTTAAATTGGCCAAGAGTCAGGTGGGCTGTGAACTTGAAGGTGTCTCTGGTGTTGTCGTCAGAGGGAAATGCTTCTTGGAGGTGCGATTGGAGTGAGATGACGGGTTGTTCTTGGTAAATTGAAGGTAGAGGCACTTTGTTTGAAGGACTCAAATGGTAATTCAAATTGTTTGGGTGCTTGAAAAAATTGATGGAAGAATCATCAAAAATGATTTTGAATATTTTAAATTCTTTTTCTTGAATTATTGAAGATATTTTAAGGAAACAAATTTCGAAGTTGTCCCCTGAATCTTCAACAAATGGATACAAGAGGTTAATGTGGGGCATCCATCTATCATAAGCTTTATCATGTTCTCTGTAGTAATCAATTATAGATGGGATTGTAATTGAGGCAAATCATATTTTTATTCATGTATTTTTACTTTTATATACTTTTAAATTTTCAATACCTACTAATCAATAGTAACTAATGAGTGATTTTATTCCAGTTTATTATCATATTCTCTCATTATTAAGCAAATTTGAAATACTTTCTGATTTCTTGAATAGGAGGCCATAAAGTAACGGGAGGAATCAGAACGAGTGCACTTTTATGAGACATTGCTAAAGCCATTTTGTAATTAGTTATTCAAATATTGTGCAATATTTAATATATGTTGAATGAGTTTGTTTGAATTATATTAAATGACTTCAGTTATGATTATAATTCATTGAATTAAATTAATTTAGTTATGACAAATTCTTTCGTACATAATTCAAATAGGCGTAATCAGAATTTTATTTAGTCTCGTTACAGCAAAGAATTTAAATTAGTTTGTCTTTGGCATAGATATAGTTATATATATATATATATATATATGTACATATATATATAGTATACGTATAAATATATATATATATATTGTTGTTTTAAGGATATCTATGGTCCTTGGTTCGTTGATTCCTGTCCAGTGGACAGTGTCCAAAGTGCCTTGGTCACGTCATTATTCCGGTTGCAACTAAAACGGAAAAAATCTTTAAAATATATAAGTTAATGAAAAAAATAAAATTCATAAAAAAACATCATAATATATACCTGATCAGGAATCCGTGTAGCAACTCTCTGTGCTTGATGGCAACGCCTGCCATGTGAAACATGATATGCAGGCGGTTGCCAACATAACGCAGAAAGGTCCCTGCAACAATCTCTTTTTCTTTCAGATAGGCCCTGAAAGCACCAGGGTCGCCCTTATAGCTGTATCTGCAAAAACATGTTAAAATACTTTGAAGTTGTCATAGTGTTACTTTGAACCTTTATTTGTATGATGTTGTTTCTTTGAAGTTACGAAGGGAGCCTCCACAACTATAATAATTTATAAATCATTGAGACTTATAGAATCATAACAAAAGCATAATCACTGAGTTTGGAAAAATTGTAAAGAAATGAAACAGCCGTGCCATATTTTCCTGTGTTTCCTGTGATGCCTAGGGATTGATCAAGCATGGCCAGACACTTTCTGGCCTCACTAGCAATTGTGTCTAATGGATGAATGTTACAATACAATTGCAGCAAATCAATCTGGAGCTCATCAACTAAAAGCTGATGAACACGATTGTTTACAGGGGCTCGGTCACTAAGACACGATCTCAACTTTGCAAGAAAGAGAGATCGTACTTGAGCGACTTGCACGTTATTGTATTGTGAATAAATATAGGCAGCTTCCCTTAGGCCCTAATGGATGCACTGATGTGGTCAGCATTATCAAGTGCAATTCTGCCAACTGATAAAGTAAAAATCTTATTTATATTATTGGTGTTTAAACTTAAATTACATTCTATTATGTGCTTGCCTACTTTCGGGAAGTTGCTGCTCTGACCCGCGAATTGCTAGAGAAATGAAATTTTTGAAATCATATCATAGGATAGTTCAAAAATAAGGATTAGAAAACCAAAATTGTCGGCCTAATTTAGTTAGTGTGCTATTTACAAAACAATTAAAACTAAAAACATCACTCACTTTCCAAGAAGATTTCTCTGTACACATGCGTTCTACCTTATATATAGGACGCTAAGACGATTCTAGAATGTTCTATGAACATTTTGATGTAACCAAAGACTGTTTATGCATACGTGATATTTATAAAATGAATAAAAAGTGAACACAGTAATTTCATGCGTCTCGAGAATTGAAAAATACGCGGACAAAAATATAGCTTAGATTTGTAGCGTCAAACTCTTTAAATTTAAAGAGACATGCGACTAGCTGGTCTTTGGCTTCTCATGAAGTTTTTTGATCGGTGTTTATGCCCAATGCCTACTGCCGAATGACCAAAAATATGGACTAGATTACAATCGTCTTTAATGTCCTTTTTCTGTAAGAACGGACTAATATATAGAAACATTGGAAAAACGAACTAATGTAAAAAAACATTTTGTTTAAATATAAAATATATAATAAAATTTCAATAAAAAAAATAATTTAAAGCAAAAAATGTTAAATCAAATTTTTTAAATCAACTTTTTTCAATCCAATTTTTATAATCAAATTTTATAATCAAATTTTTTCAACAAAATTTTTATAATCAAATTTTTATAATCAAAATTTTATAATCAAATTTTTATAATCAAATTTTTTCAACAAAATTTTTATAATCAAATTTTTTTATCCAATTTTTTTCATTGAATTTTTTTTATCAAATTTTTTTATCAAATTTTTTTTATCAAATTTTTTTATTCAAATTTTTTTATTCAAATTTTTAAGTCAACTTTTTATATAAAATTTTTTCAATCAAAGACTGAAATATTGCTGTTGTGGTTGGGTTTTTTTGAAATATTGCATGTCACCTGGTTCGCTGCGACAATTCTTGAACAAAATCTTTGAACTGGTGATGAGGGCGCAGAAATAATGGGATAGTAGTAGTAGTAGTAGTCTTTATAGTGCCTTTGTCTTCATATCCTTTTCTTCATCTCCCTCTTTCTCTTCTCTCCCTCTGTCTCCAGATCGTTCCCACACTTCTCAGCACCACTTCTTCCATCCTGCGATCCTCCTCCTGGTAACCAAGGACCCCTTCCATCGGGTCCTGTTTTCCACGCTCCCTTCTCCAAACCGTCAGCCATTCTCTCCACTCTTCATACAACCCACACTCCAGCAAAACGTGCCTCTCATTCTCTTCCTCCCAACTTCTTGCTTTCTGACTTCTTCTCACAGTACCTTTTCAATCTTTCACTTTCCTGTATCTTATTCTCCCATTCCTGCCTTCCCTTTTGTTGGATTCTCTTCACCAGCTCTTTTTCCCCCATCCCTCCGACCTCTCTTTCTGAAACGCCCATCATAAACACTCTTGCTCGTGCGCCTTTTCCTCCACGTACCATTCTGCTCATAACCTCCACACTAGAGGTCGGACCGGGTACCCGATCTGACCGGGTACCCGCGGGACTCCCGCGAGAACGGGAATGAAAATTAATTTCGGGACGGGAAAAGTCGGGAACCGGGAATAGGTTTTCGGGACGGGAACGGGAACGGGAATCAACTTTCAAATTGGGAACGGGAAAAGACGGGAACGGGAATCAACTTTTAAATCGGGAACGGGAAAAACGGGAATGACAGTTATTGGGATTGGATTTTTTAACAATGATTTTTCAGCAAACTTCTAAGTATGGAAATCTTTATTTCATCGATACTCTGTACTTAAAATAAGTATTAAATGCAATAGAAATGTGTAACGAAGCCACCATTGCCAATGTCGAAATCTCCAACACTACATTTGAAGTTGTTATGGTGAGTCCAAATATTAGGGAGATTAGAACAAATGGGTGATGATGAAAACCTTTCAAATCAAAATGGTCAGTTATATTATTTTAATTTTATAAAATTAATACTTTGAATTTGAATTATTAATTTCCAAATGATTGCTCAGTTGATCATTTCGACAAAATAAAAAATGCCATTGATCTCATTCATATGACAGCATGTCTGTTGCATCCACAGTATAAAAGAATAATAGGAAAAAAGTTTGGGATAGAAAAGAAATAAATACCAAGACTTTCATTAGAGAAAATTTAATTCTATTTTGTACAGCCAGACCAAGCTGCAGTGCCGTTGAAAAAAAACAAATGATGGTTATTTAGACCTATTATGTTTGTTTTTAGAACGTAAAAATTATAATAAAATTATTATACTAACAAATTATACGAATGATTTTATATTTGCAGTTGTGGAGAATAAGAATGTTAAAAAACATATTTCTATCATTATTGAAGAATTAATAATAATGAACGAAGAAAAAAATTCAGAAGAGGATGAATTGTACAGATATTCACAATTACGTCCCAAAAAATCTAAGATTATAAAGATGTTTTATTTTATTGGAGTAAAATGAGCAATTTTAAAATACAACAAGAAGTAGCCAAAATTTTGTTATATTCCCTGTGAGCGGAATTTTTCAATATGTGGTCGTTTAACTTCAGACCCAAAATCATCTAATTTGAAAGCTGAAGCTCTTGACGGTTTAACCCGTGTGAAAAGCAAGAAAGACTCGATTGAATTACTCAAAAACAATGACTAACTTCAATACTTTCATTTCAATAAATATTTGAAATTTAAATCGTGTTTTTTTTTATTTTATTAGAAGAAATATTCTCTGACTTTCAAATAATAAATTGTAAGAAATGTTAGAACTAGCAAGTTTGGGACCAGTGAAAACGGCAGCGAAAATGAATAAAAAAACAAAAAAGTTTCGGGAACGGGTCGGAACCGTGAATCGAGTTGCGGGAACGGGACGGGACGGGAATCAAAATTTTGATGTCCCATCGGGAACGGGACGGGACGGGAAAACAAATTTCGGGAACGGGACGGGACGGGAATCAAAATTCTGATGTCCCATCGGGAACGGGACGGGACGGGAAAACAAATTTCGGGAACGGGACGGGACCGGGAATGAAAAATCGTCCATGTCCGACCTCTACTCCACACCCAATTTTTTTCCTAAGTTGGCTACACATCTCCACCATTTAGATTTCTTACCTATCTCCTCTACACATGCTCTACCTACTCTTCCTACTATATTTTTCTCCTCTAATGTCCTAATCACAAAGTCTGTCATGACCTTAGTCTCTCTTTCCCAGAATGTACTCCAGGCTGTTTCACCATGTACTACGACATTTCTTACACTGTCTCTACCCCCCATATCCATCTCCCAAACTTAGTCTGCAAAACCTCTAACTTCTTTCTCTCCTTAGCTGACCAACCAACTGCTGCAACACCATACATTAACTTTCCTACAATCAAGCTTTTCCATGCCTCCCTGCCCACGATAAAACGACTCCCCGATCTTTTTGCTCCATATTTTACCATGCCGGTTAGGCTTCCAACGTTTCTCATAATTTCACTAAATTGATAAATCCCCTTTTTTTTCCCCCTTTAAGCTTTAATCCTGAATACCTTACCTCATCACATTTTCGTATGGTCCTACCTCTAATTACCCATTCTTGACATATAGATTTGTAAAGCAACTATTAGTCACCAAGTGAACAGATAAAAAAGATATAAGAGAAGGTTGGTATCTGAAGTTTTTTAGCGAATGTGGGTTTTTAAATAAAAACTAAGTGGCGGATCAGGATGTTTTAAAGGGGGGGACTATCATGGGGAGCAGATGTCCCCCATTCATAACGGAGATATAATTAGCATGTGTGGACTAGTTTTCGGAATTTTGAAGGACTTGTTTCTAAGATGTTTGTTACTAGTTCCAGCATAGCAAAATATTTTGAAATTAAACAGAATGACGCCACAAATATTACAGGAATATAATAAATAAAATAAAAATATATAATTTCTATTTATAATGCGCCAAGGCACGCAACTGAGGCGCCACTCACACGAAATATACACTAGGTATATGATAGCTCAGGTTTGGCTGAACAGGGATTTGAACAGGTGACCTTTAAGTTGCAGGTCCAACGACTTTATCATCTTAGCCAACCCGCTTGCTTAGTACTACTCTACCTTTCAAATTATTTTCAATATGAGCTCTTTTTAAATTTAAGATAAAAATAGAAGCTAGTCGTAACTTATTGTTGATAAAGTGGTTGGGCTTATTCCATGTACTGGCCAACCTCCTGGAACAAGAACTAGTAAGAGAAATTTGTGATTAACTGACAATAAATAGAGGCCTGAAGAGCCAAGAGGGAGCCTATATGACGTAATTTGCTCAAGTAATGTGCTCTGTTTTGGCTTGATTTAGTAAAAAATTACCCGATGATTGAAATGATTTTATTTTAATTATATTTATTTTCAAATAAATAACAATCAATTTTTGAAAATTAAAACTTTTTTCGATTTGTAAATCTTTTGATGTTTATTGAAAAAATAATTTTAATTATATTTCATTTAAACAAAATTTATAAAGTCATTTTAAAGTGATTTAATAGTTAAAAACTATTTTAAACTAGGTTCTTATAAAAAATGTATTTTTTTCTTCATTTTTTCACCTTATGAGGTCTGAGCAGAAAGAAAACTGAGTTCTACTAAATTCTTTTGAAACGAATAAAGCTAAATAAATTTTTATTTTAAAATATTGAATTAAATATTTAGTTTGAATATATATTTATATAAGCATTATAGTTTGTTTTAGTTTTTCTCCATTTTTTACATCCATCTCCTTTATTTTTGACGGATATCACGTGATCTTGTTTGACCGGCGATTTCTTATAAATTTGTTAAAAATCGTATATTTATTTATAGTTTATTAAAATATCATGTTATAGTATGGCCTACTATCAAGGAAAAATACCTGGAAGCAAAATTAACGCTTCAAAAAACGACAACGATGAGAGGTACGACTTTTTGAAAGTTTCCCTTCACATGTTCTCTAATTGCATTTTATCATAATTAAAGTAATACTTTTTAGGGATGCAAAAAGATTCAATAAGTTTTTATAAGAAATTTAAAGTCGACTGTTTATTTTAAATTACAGGAAAATATTCGTTGGCGGATTAAGCTGGGAGTCGTCAGTAGGTTGGTGCAATCATGCAATTCACTGTATTCTCACTACTAACGGTAAATCATTTTTTAGAGGATGTCAAGAACTACTTTTCAAGATACGGAGAAGTTTTAGATGCGAACATAAAAATTGATCTTAACACTGGCCTGTCTAGGGGATTTGGTTTTGTTTTATTCAAAGACGCATCTAGTGTTGAAAAAGTAAGCTTGAATTCAACGATATTTCAGCTTTTTCTCCAATCAAAACAAAAAATTGCATGCCTTAAATCATCAAACTCAATAGGTATGTTCAGACAAGAGTCACATTTTGGGAGGTAAACAAATAGACCCCAAACCAGCAGTAGCAGGAGGGGCGGGCCCTGGGTTGCCCAAGGATCCTCCCTGCAAGAAGATCTTCGTGGGGGGTCTTGATACCGATCTCACACAGGAAGAAATTGCTGAACACTTCAGTCAGTATGGAAAGGTTCGAAATGATTTGTTATTAGATTTTTTACACAAAAATCTGAATAATGAAGTACTTTCAATCTTTTAAACTTCTCGTTCACATGCAACAGGTTGATTTAGTTGAGTTGCCTTATGACAAAATAAAGAACCAGAGAAGGGCGTTTGGCTTCATCACATTTGAGTCAGAGGACGTCGTTGAGAAGTTGTGTCAAAATGCCAAGGTTCCCTTCAGAGACCGAAGTGTTAGCCATTGCATTGTATTTAAAAGCAAAGTTGCCAACATACTTTAATATATTTAGTTTATATAGCATCTCATATATGTAAAAATAAAATTCGATCCTCATAGATGAATCATATTCATCCCTATCAAATAATTAAAAAGTACCCATACAACCACAACAACAAATCCACCCCCCCCCCCCCTCAAAACAACAACTACCCCCTTCTCCCAATACACCACAATGCAGTTTGACATCCGCAAGGCACTGACGAGGGAGCAGCAGGAGGCCCTCGCGATGAGGATGAGTCGCGGAGGTGGACCCATGAGGGCGGGCTACAGGGGCAGGGGTCGAGGTGGAGGTTCGTCAAACACATTATTATACTTGTTTTGCATGCTTTTAACTTATAATTGTAAAATATTATTTTAATTAAGGGTGAACATTAAATTTCCAAGTTAATTATGGTGAAAATTTAGTTTTAAAATATCAAATGAATTGAGTTGAAAATTATATTATTATAAATAAAATTAATTCTCATAAGATTCCTAATTCAAAACCTCCTCATCACCGTCATTGGCACAGGGGGCTACATGGGCTACGACTACAACGGCATCTACGGCAATCCATTCTTCGACTACTACGGCGGCTACTACGGCGGCTATGGCGGGCCAGGCGGGCACGCTTACGACCACTCCTCGGCCTCCGTCGGCTCCTATGGAGACTCTGGCTATCCCCCAGGTGCTGCTTGCTTCCCCCATTCCCCATTATTCTTCTGCGCTCAATAATGTTCCAGTATTGTGTCACTCCATTGTCACATCACCACCGTCATTATCACTGCCAATTCACTCTTATCATCACATCATCATCATCATCATCAAGCCAGTAGCATCTTACATCATCTTCATCATCATCATCATCATTACAACCTTTCCCAACTGCAGCTTCAAAAGCGCGCAAGAGCACATGGCAGACCGAGCAGGCAGCCAGCTACCACCCGTACAATCGCTGATCAGGTGTGTGTGTGTGTGTGTGTGTGTGTGTGTGTGTGTGTGTGTGTGTGTGTGTGTGTGTGTGTGTGTGTGTGTGTGTGTGTGTGAATATATCTAGGACTGGTAAACATTGATTTTCTTAATCTCTGTTTTTTCGCTAATATTTTGAATCAAAGTATCGTTTCATGTTCTCAAATGCTCTATTAATGTCTAAACATCAATTAACTAACTCATTAAATTAATTTCAGGTTAATGAGCTAAGAAGTAAACATTAGATAAACTATAAGAAAGTTATTAATTTTAATGTGTACCGCTATATACATGCATATATATATATGATCATTTAAAAAAGTAGCGCCATTTGTGTTTGTGTATGTTTCATTAAGTCTCCGTGTCTCCGACTTTTGTTGTCGTCGTCGTCATTGTTCATGTTTGAAGACGTCGCCACCACTTCGTTTTGTATTAATAAACAAATAAATACAAAACCTTTGTGTCGTCGTCATCAGCTCAGCTCTGAGTGGGCACCGTGTCATTATCACCATCATACAAACGTTATTGTCACTCAAACAAACGAACGCCTGTCGTTTGAGACGGTAGTCGCTAACTTAGGTTCACGTTTCCTCTCTTCCCCCTCCTAGCATGTCCGCCTCCTCCTCTTTCTTCCGACTTATGCAGCAGCACACATCGTGATGTCGCTACTACTGCTACTGCAGCAGCATCATCGGCTGCCGCAAGCGACACATGTTCAATGCTTTTTAAATCTAGAGTAAGTGAGTTTTGCCGCTGCTATTCGGTTTTACCTTCAAGATCGTTGTGCTTGTGTGTGTGTGTGTGTGTGTGTATGATCACTGGTCAGCTGGTGTGTTTCATTGCTTTTGCGTGCTTTTCAACGGCATCTAGGCTTAGTTATGGGTCATCGTGTGAGTCTGCGAGTATAATGTATTCATTTAACATTAATATGTATTCATTTAACATTAATATGTATTCATTTAACATTAATATGTATTCATTTATGAATAATATATATTCATTTATCAATAATATCAATTCATTAATTATAAATATGTATTCATTTAACAAGAATATAACATTTATTAATGAATTTAATGTGCGTTATTGCAACTTCACGATCACTGCATGCACTGTAGCGGCATCTGCTTCCATAGGCAAATGTTTACTGCTTTCCGATCAGCTGTTGCTGGAGCTTGTTGTGATGGTTGGTTGGTGGGTGGATGGTTGGTTGGTGGGTGGTTGGTGGTGGAGAGAAGGGTGGTTGAATGGCACTTTCGCATTGATCTAATCCTGAAGCTAGCTCAGTTCGCTTGCTAAGTAAGTTTACTTTTCTCAAGTCTCCTAAGGCGAAGACGACAAGCTCCTATCGTTCACTTCAGTTGTTGAGAAATGGAAGAAACTATGGCAGCAAGTTACTTTTACTAATTTCATGATGATGACGTCGATAAAGATGAAATGATGACTACGATGATGTCGATGATAATGATGATAATGATGATGATATTTCCTACCTGGGTGCACTACTTCCCTTTCTAGGTCACTTGTAGAGCACAAGTTGTACATCGCCTAGTTGTACATAGGCATTACCCTACAGGCGATTAAGAGGATGTGCTTGAGGATGGCATCTTATCCCAGAATGTTTCATTTTGTAACATACCATCAGAGTTTGCATTTTTATTTATTTTATTTAAATACTTTTATTTATAGATCACAAGGTTACTATTCACTAGCGTCGTTTACTTCATGCCATTTACTGTTACTATAACATATTTCATTGATACCTTAATGTTGGTTAATAATAAACTATCTAATGATACTGCGCCTTTTCAATTTGAATTTTTTAGAATAATCGTAAATCGGTTAATGATTTTAATTACTAAATCGTTTCAAATCTTGAGAAATAAGTTTAGCATCAGTGAACACGACAACACAAAACAAAGTTCCATAAAAGTTTATGTTTTTCCCTCATTCCATTAGTTTTGCACTGTGCAGGTATGAGTGGTTGGTGTGCAGACTTTATCATTTCATATCAGGTATTTCCGCATGATAATGGGCTTTGATAATGATGATGATGATGAAAGTCAAATAATATGAAATTCTATTTAAGTACTGACTGTTATAGAGTATGGAACTTTGAAATAACTTGGTGAAACAAATTTAACAAATGGTGCTTTCAACATCTTCAAAGCTTTTCAAAGTTATGGCTTGGTTACAGAGGCATGGAAAGTAACAAGCGTTGCCCGTTCAAAAGAGTAACACATGCAAGTAACAAATATTATTCCTTATCAAATGATTAACCGAGTGTTTAAAATATTAAGAGTAATAATAATCACGTAATTCGTTCAACCGAGTTTTAAAGGAAAGTGAGTTACGCAATACTGGTAGGAATTCAAAATTAATAATGCTATTTTAGTCACTTGTCTGTTAAAAAGCATTAAAAAACTAACCATCAAACAAATCGGGATAAATGGCATCAAGTTCTTAACGTTTCTTATATACACAAGGACGACTGTTCACCTTTCATGAAAATAACTTATAAATTCATTTATTTATCTATTAAACATCAATGGTTTCTTGAAGAGTAATCTGGTTCATAAAAAACAAGCAGATTCAGTGCAATGAATGTTCAAATATGCCTGGTTAGCTGGATGGAAATCACCAGGCCTCCGACCTAGAAGAGGAATATTAAATAGAATCTATAGTATATCATTTATTATAATTTTAAATACCAAAAAATATTTATTTATTAAATAAACCTATGAAAGACCCTCTTTAGGATACTTCAATTTAATTTTAATTCAACACATTAAATTTGTTAATTCATTCAAATAAGTGTCAAAATCGTCATCGAGACTCACCACGACAACAGCGGTGATAACACCGATGCAGAAGAGGTACCTCGAGATCTCATGCATCACCTCTGTGCCCTCAGCGTAACAGCCCTGTGGAGATGGGGAAGTGGTCGGAGATAGATGGGTGGCAGGGAAGAAAAATTGTTGAAAGAAAAATTTGTAATAGAGAATAAAAATGAATGAAAAAAGATGAAAATAGTAATTTTTTCAACGTATTTCATAGTTCAATAAATTAAAAATAAAACAATTATTCGCGTTTTTATAAACGTGTTTTATGGCATCATTAGCGACTTTGGTGTTGATGGAGTTGCTGAAGGAGCTGGAACTGTTTGCGATGAGGTCAGGGTCGTTCAGGCCTTGCTCCCTGAAGAAGCCCATGCCACGTCGGCAAGTCTTCAGGTCGGAGTAGTGTCCTTCGGGAGTGATTCTGCAGCAGGACTCAGGCACCAGAGACACAAAGTCGGTGATGTCTGAGAGAGTTTGGTCGTCGAAGATGTGGCTGAAGTCGTCGCTGCTGTTGCTGTTTCTTTTGTTGTTGTTGCTGTAACTAATGCTCAAGTTTTTGTAGTCGTTTTCAACTACACCATTCTTGTTGTTGTTGTCTTTCCATTGAAGGTTGTTTTCTTTGATGTTTTTTTTGATGGTTTTCTTCCTGTTGCTCTTGTACCAGGCTGACTCCATGTAGAGAGGCCAAGTGTTGTCCTGCACCGCACAGCACTGCCACTGTTGGTTGTATAACATGGTACACTGTGTATGCATGTTCCATATTCCGTTGTAGGGAGTAATTTTATGTATTGATTTCCAATGTTATTTTTGGAAAAATTAAGTTTTTAGGTTAAAAGTATTGAAATAGAAAACGTATTTACAGGAAAAATCGTATTTTCTTGAAAATTCAATTTAAAATATTTCTTAGAAAGGCAGAAATAATCTAAGAATAAATATAAAAATGTAATTCTATGAAATCCCTAACGACTTATTTATGGCATTGAAGCAAATGATTAATGGCTTTCTGGCACCGAAACGTCAATCTTTATTCCATTTATTTAAACCTAACGAAATTTTTCTTAAATTTTTTTTCAATATAACCTGTTTTTAAATTTATATAAATTTTTTTTCAATATAACCTGTTTTTAAATTTATATAAATTTTCTTTAATTTGCATAAAGATTAATTAATAATATTAACATAATCTTTAAACCTAAATGAAGTAATAAATAGCACATAAAACCTTCGGTAAAATGGGCGTACACAGTGCCAATTACATAATGGAAATGGATTCTCTCAGGGCTAGTGCGCTCGCATCTAGGCCACTCAATTTCCCAATGCTCTCTTTTGCCTGAAGCTCGTCCAGTTAAGGCCTTTAAATGCCTCAGAAAAATAAGTATATTAACTAAAAGTTTTAAATAGGAATAAAAAAATCAGTTTTAGATGGATACTAATTTGACAAAAGCATCTTTTAATTAGAAAAATAATTAATTAACTAAAAGTTGTAAATAAAAAATTTTTCCAGTCTTAGATACATGGTACTTCGACGGGAGCATTTTTAAACTCAAGTGTATCTCAATCAATCAATCAAATAAACTTATACAGTGTTTTTTCATAAATCATGAACGTTAAATCGTAAAAAATCTGAAACGAGCTCACCTTTATTTGCGCCTGGTCCCACTTCTTGGTGACGAAGACGTTCCACTGCTGGTCCATGTTGATGCCGTAGTCGTAGAGAACAGTTCTGCGCATGTAGAGCCTGATTTGGTCGGTCACCTGGTGGTGCATGAGTGGTGCTTCAGAAGAAGGAAAAGAGAAAATGTGAAAGAAAGGGAGAGAGATGGAGATGGGAGTATCAGTTCTTCGTTAAGGTTGTGTGAATATTGTTTATGCCGATAAAACGATTTAAATATTAAAAATATTGCTTAACAAAATAAAGATTTAATGAAGGTTCTTTCTTTGAAACTTAAATTTCAAAAATTCATCCATTGAAAACCTCATTCTATTTCTTAATTATGACCCTAACCTGAATCTAACGAAAAATAGAAAGTGTATCACAAACGAACGTTGGATCGGAAGATGACGGTGAGACTGAAGCCGATGCACGAGAGGGCTAGCACGACTGCCAGGAAGCCTGAGTACTGCAGGAGGTCATCGCCTTGGCTTGTCAGAATTCATTGTAGGAATGCAAATGCTTTTAGAAAATGACTTTTCAGTATTAGAAGTCCATGCCTTTGAAGTGCGTTTTTTGCATTGAATTATTAAGACTTGAGTAATTTAATCGTTAAAAACGCCACCGCTTTTGCAGGTGAGTGCAGATGCCTTTTAAACATGGAATTTTTAGTATTAGCAAGTCCATGCATGCACAGTGCGTCTTTGTGAATTTAATTACTAAGACTTGCGTAATTTAATCACTTGAAACGCAACCTTATGTTAGTCTCTAAAAGTGTAAAAAAATTAAACTCAATCTTCAAATAGCCAGAATTCCAACCACATTCATAACACCAAACCACCACTTCAACACTCGTCTCTCACAACACACAAACTCACAATGGCGAGCAGGAGTCTGCTTTCGAAGAGAGCTCCGAAGCAGCCGATGAAGGAGATGATGAAGACCACACAGCCCGATGCCAGGATGAGGTACGAAGCGGGCGCGACCAGAGTTAGGCCGAACAAGCCCGTTACGAAATTCACCTTGTCGACCACCACGTAAATGCCCAGGCCGATGATCGTGCAGCCCAGGAACTGCGTTGAAAATGGTGGAGAATGTTTAGAATATGAAAAAAACTTCACATTTTTATTTTGAAAATATAATGTGTTAGGCAGAAAAAACTAGTTTAATAATAATGTTAAATTAATAAAAATATTATTGCATGAATGAAAGACGCACGAAGAAGATGCAGTTCCCGACGACGAGGATGTAACGAATGCAGTTGTTGCACGAGTCCAGCCTGCCCAACAACGAAACCTTCTTGCCCACCAGAGCGCCCATGCCACTCTTTCCTTCCTTTCTACCCTTCGCTGTCTTTTTGGCACCACCACCTCCAGTAGCAGCAGGCTCAGACTTTTTACTTTTCTCCTTCGGCAGGGTTTCCATCATCAGGTTGGTCTCGGCGTCGTCAAAGTCGTCAATGTTTTTGTTTCTCTTGGAATCTTTTTTCCCCATTTCAGCAACTTCTGATTACGATGTTGTGCTTGTTAGTGGATGTGTGTGTGTTCTACTTGTAGAAGAAATCTGCCTTGTCGTGTTCATCCCAGCCTGAGACGCAGTCACGCTTGCAATGAACTTTCATATTTTGTCCTTAAAGTCAAGTGCAAAGCTCTATTGCTCAGAACAGTCTTTTCCCATTCTCGCACCAAATGATGTTGTTTGTGGACTAGATCTACTCTATTTATAGTCCACACAGATCTTAAAAAAATGATATTTCTGTCCCAGCATTGCTAAAGCAACAGTTTTGCATGTTTATTTATGCAAAAATGAAAGTTCCCTCGTGTTTATGTAGTAAAACGTTTGTATTTCATGATAACAAGGCGTGTAATGAAAGCAGTGTACGTTTGTCTGTAGTTTGTATGTGTGCTTGTACGTGTGCATGAATGGCTGCTTGTATATATGTTTGTATGTATGCTTATTGTTTGGCAATCTCTTATCTTGCACGTAATATAAAAGATACTTAATCAAATGGCAATATCAATAACGAGTGCGTAGAGATTAAGTCGGGTCTATGCATCTGACCAGCCATTTTTTTAAAGAAAATCATATTTTTTAGCTAGTGGGAAATAACTTGACTGTTGATTCTAAGAAAAAAGCTTCCAACAGATTCCTAGAGTCATTTAGTTTTTGGTTTAAATCATTTTCATGAACGAAAGAATACTTTCCGGGAATCCATAAAAGGAAAATAAAGAATGTAAATGTGATGTAAATGAACTAATAGGCTGGTTCCAAATAAGGGGAGTGTCGCTTCTTGCAAGCCTCTGCTGCCTTGATGCGGACAACGGCGGTGATGAGGATTAGGGAAAACAAGTGCATTATCTTGAATAAATGAGATTGTATATTTTTAACGTGAAAACTATTTAATTTTTTGATGAATAATTTTGTTAAAATATTTATTATAAGAATAAAATAAGAGAAATTTTTTTTGAAGATATACTGATCTTAATGAAAAAGCAGGATCGAATGTCAAGCACGGGTGTGATGCATTGGTGGCAACTGCCACTTTATTGGAATAAATATTCTTTATTGCTTGGATTTTTAGGGATCACTGAATTAAAAGTCGAGGTGATAAACCACAGAGAAATATAATGAGATTAAAAAGGTTTCAGAAAATGAAAGTATAAATACATTTAAATTGAATTAATAATTAGTATAAATTACTTTTTTCTTCATTTATTCAAAGTTCTATATGACTACTTGAAACGAATAGATACTGATTGTTTAAAAAAAAGACCAAACCTATTGCTGTCGATTTAACTAACAATTCCGTTGTTTATAAATGCTGAATTCATACTATTTTTCCTGACATTTGAAGGCTTCGCTGGAACATGGACTTATTAATGTTAACCTATGTTTAGAAGTCTATATTAAGAAGTCCATGGCTGGAGACAGAACTTACGGCCATGAAGCCTTGTTCTTGTGTGGATGGAGTTTCAGTGCGAGATTCTATAAGCCTTTTTTAGAGTACTCTTGAATCTATGAAATAACGCTAGATAAATATATTTGAAGGATAGATTGAATGATTTAAAGTCATTGTTGAACAGTTCATTATTGTCCTTTATATTGTCGATTCTTTTAGGTTGGTAAGTACTTAATAAATAATAAGATAACTTTTATGTAATACTTTTTTTCAATGAATCCTTTTTTTATATATTGAAATAGATTTGTTCTATTTGAACGTGGATTTCTTCTATTTGAAAGAGGATAGAACTCTAGGGTTTTGTTGCAGAAATTGGAGAATAAACAACAAGAATGTAAAAATGTAGCTTACCTTTATCTTGTACGCCAAAGCCTTGAATTCTGCAGCCCAGTTTGGAACCCTCATCAGAAAGACCAAATCAAGAGGTAGATATGATGCAGAGAAGAGCAGTCAGAAATGCGATGAATCAATTGAAAAAAAAGCAGTTTTTCATCATGATAGATGGCTCAAAGTGAGAGGCCTTAAAATTAAGAAGAACCAAATTAAATACTCCGATATTAAAAAATCTAATTGCCATTTCAGCTGCAAACAATTTCTTTTGATTAAAGCAGGACCAGGTTAAAACACTTTTTATTGATCTTAAAATTATCAACTTCAACATCACATTTATGAAAAAATGTTTTTTCCTTAAGATAATTAACATATAAGACCTCCTACCAGTCTCGATTGCCGAATCCCAAGACTTTGTATCCTTCAAGTGGGGACTAGCGACTCTTAAAACCTTATTAACACAAAATGCAGCCCACTGCGTACAAATAAAAACTGATTGAAGCGATTTTAGTATAGATTTAGTTATATTTATAAATCTGAATCTTTTTATTATTGAATGGCAACGAATCCAAAACCCAGAACACAGGAACCAGGCTACAATGCCAGGTATTAAGCGGGAATAACACTGATCTTTAGCGGGTAGTTACTTGAGTGAGCTTTTTTGGTGGCACAGCAACCGAAATACTGACCATTCCATGAAAATGTTTTATGACATTTCCCACTCTTCAATTAATAATATAATTACCAGTTTCGGGTTTAAAAAATATATATTTAAAGTGACGGGTGGATATTCAGTGTCTGAAGTCATATTACAGGGAGCTCTGAATTGATAGTAATTATTGAAAATTTCAAGTATTAAAATTTTCAGCCTTGAAATCACGATTCCATTGCATTATCACGACCTAAAAGACAAATTTTTAGTCTCCACTAGGCACTATTGTCTAGCTCTTCATTGTGAAAGAGGTATAAATGTAAGAATATATTTTTCATAATATTAGGTATGTGTATGTAGTAAACTTATGAGCGCAGAAGCGTTGAAAAGGTAAACGGCATAATTGAGGGATTAGACAATCATTTATATTTAGTATTCTCTATACTATTCCAAAGCGGACATTAAGAGTTAGTAAATAAAGGGCTAGTTATTGAAAAGCAAGTCAAACCACACTTCATAACTTATCAGAAAAGGTATGCTGGTGGCTTTGTATCCATCGTTAACTGTGGATTGAAATTTCAAAATTTAGATAATTTGACTACACAATTTTAACATCAAAAGCAAATTAATATTTAGGTGATCTCGAGATGAAAAAACTTCACTGTCTTTGTCTGCTCTTCTTCACGGGTACTAAGCAACACCAAAATTCCATTCCAAGCTAATATAAAAGGATTCCCTAGGCATAATCTCTTCTATTTTAAATAATTGAAATAACTCAAAAAACGATATTCAACACTTGCCATGACTGGAATGCCTCCACCCACGAAACCCTCCCAAAGGAGTAGCATGCGTGGGCGCTCAAGTCTGTCCTTCCACCGCTGACGAGTGCATCCAACAGAGCGGCTTCCGTTCTTTCCCAGTCGATCTCTGGCATGTCTGCACGTTAGTCGTCTTTTGGTGACGAGATTTATGATTTTGTTGTATTTGTATTTTTTTATCGATTTTTTTCAAGTTTTCGACGTGTACAGTTGTCAAATCGTCCTTGATTTTTTTTGCTTTCAACTTTTTCCTCTATGAGATCATCAATCACAGACCACCCAATCTAATGTCAAGCCATTGGCCTCAAAACATTCCATCAATCTATTCAACACTTTATTCATTGATCTATATATAAATCCATCCATCCATTCATCCACCCATCCATCCATCCATCCATCCATCCATCCATCCATCCATCCATCCATCCATCCACCACGCGACAGAACGACGGTGAGACAGCTGCACACAGCGTTGACGTGTATTCAAACGTGCAACTTTGCGACGCCCTCAATCCTCACTGACCACCTCAAGAACGCTGACGCCCAGTGCTCTGGTCCGTTTTTATTCGTTCCTCCACTTTCATCCAATAGACCTATTAATTGCTCAGACAAGCTGTTAGAAAACCATCATATAGGCTAACATTTCATTTTCAGCGCCACGAAATTTCCAAAATAGCCTACATTTTGAATATGCACATTTAAATTAAAGAATTTAATATGCACATTTAAATTAAAGAATTTAATATGCACATTTAAATTAAAGAATTTAATATACACATTTAAATTAAAGAATTTAATATTCACGTTTAAATTAAAGAATTTAATATGCACATTTAAATTGAAGAATTTAATATGCAGATTTAAATTAAAGAATTTAATATGCAAATTTCAAATCAAAGTATGATATCATCCCTTCCCACACAGGCATGCAGGGATGCGATGGTTACATGACAAAGTATCAAGGTTTGACCGCCTGTTACGCTTCAGAATCGAGTCTTCGAGCGAACATCCAACAAGTTGTGTCCCTCTTCAACTCAAGACTGCCCCACAACGACGAGTGTCTGTGAGTGTACGGTGATGCTGGTAGTGCGGGTGGAGCATTACGGCGTAAGACTTGCATGCTGATGGTGCTGTATATGCTGAAACAATGCGATGTAAGTTAGATGTTTGTTAGTTAGTTGAGGAAGATGGCGATGACATGAAGGGGGGGAAATGTAAAGAAAGTGGTGATTCGAATAGTACCTATTGTATTATCTTGAATTTGAGTAAAGAGCGCTATAGAAATCTATTTGATTGATTGATTGATACTATTCAAATATATGTAACTGTTACAAAAACTTCATTTAGAAACATGAGTAAAACAATAAACTATTGAAATGGCATTTGAACTTTCTTATTCCATGAACCACACAGGAATCTGAGAAGAACTCGTTCATGCATCGTCGCCTCGATGAGTGGCTGTGCCTACCTCGACTACTACTACACGAGCTTCCTCGCCAGCATTGAAGGCCTCGACAAGGCTCTGTACATTTGTGGAGCAGAAGGCGTCGAGTCTGTCCAGGACAATAGTAAGTCCATTTGGAGAATAGTGAAGATTACAAAAAATTGGTGAAGTTTCTGTGTGGTGACGTCTAGAGTCTTTAATAAATCCAAGCTGAGTAACATCAATGTAAATAAGTGTAATTAATAAAATAAAGTGTCATTAATTGTTATAATGTTTGTTTTAAAGTGATTCTAAAACTACTTCAGGTCGTTGCTCTGATCAAATCTACACTAACGTCCTGAGTGCATGCAACGTCGCTTGTGACTTGACGAATGCTCCAAGCGCTGGCGACTTTTGCAAGTGAGATGTCGATGAAATTCAACGTTATTAAGATAATCGATTAAAATCAATTTATTCAATAAAAATTCAAATTTATAAAGATTATAGATTGAAAACAAATTTTATCAATAAAAGAGTAAATTTTTGTCATAAAGTAACATTTAACCAAATAAAACCAAATAGATTAAATTTAATTCCCTTTCAGCAAACTGCAATCTCAAGCTAGCTGCATCGAGTCATACAGTCAGGGCTGCTCAACCGCCCGATCCTCCCTCCTGCTGCCTCGCCTCGACACCTACTCCTTCGTCAACGACCTCTTCCAGTGCAACATCTCAGTTCTTGGAATGCTCGTCAAGCCTAGAGGTAACCAGTTTCAGCTTTTTAAGAAGGTTTTGTGGGGATGCAGTCAATTCACCTCTCAACCGATGCGCCCCTTAACCAATTCATCCCTTAACCAATTCACTTCTTACCCGATTCACCCTTCAAAATATATATAAAATAAAAAAAGTGTTTATTTAAATGAAATATTTAAGATAATTTTCAAATAATTAATTGATTTTTATCACATTCTTTTCAACCCAGACTACGATGAATGCCACTACAAAACTGTGTTGGAAACTTGCTTCGACCTTCAGGAAATCGACAAGATCACCTACAAAGACGTTCAAATATTCGTCAATGGAGACATCTTCACGAGAGAATTTAGAAAGTTTGTTAATTAGTTATCTTTTTATATTAATTTCATTCAATAATATTGTTGCTACCATCACAAACTTCAACCACCAACGAAATGCATTTTCACAGCAAACTGAGCATGCGAGACGAACAAGTGCTCAAGTGCAGCAAGGCTCTCTGGTCGTGCATCACTCCACTGAGCAGGGCCTTCGTCAAGCCGGTCTCTTTCGTTGACTTCAGGCCTTCCATCGGAACTTTTCCACTCAACACCGATGGCCTGAACCACGCCTTTGACTCCTTCACTCAACCACGTTTGCTTTCACTTTTGCCTTACCGTAAACACGCAAAATAGTAGATTGAAACTTTCATTCTTTAGATAAAAAAGCTATTGCAAATAATTGAATTCTTAATTTCAATTAAATGACATTTTTGTAGCTGAATACGGACCCAGCATGATCTGTAAAACTCCAGGGTACAACACTGTGAGGTCTACTACCCTCCCTCCCAGTAAGAATCTATAATTAATTAGTATAATTCTAAATTTTTAAATTAATTCAACAATTTCAATTGATCTCGACACGAACTCATTTGATCATTTTCAATCCTCAGGATTCAAATAAACCTTTGAAAGAAGTTAAAGGATTATAGATTTTAAGTTTCCAAGTTTTTTAGTCCTCTAATTGTTTGGATTTTAGTTGATGAAGTTTATCTAATGTTCCTGATTTTTGTTAGTTTCATAACACGCTTTTACTTTTAGATTAAATAAAATAAATAAAAAGTATTTAAAAAATCTCCCTAGCGGGGAATCGAACCCCGGCCACGGCGGTGAGAGCGCCGGATCCTAACCACTAGACTACTAGGGATATGTTTTATGAAACAATAATTTAAAATATAATTCGTGTAGAGATATAATTTGAAAATACTAACAGTAAATAAATAATAGTTATTTATAAAAATATATTTATTTAGTTGAATTTTTTATACTATATTTTAAAATTTTTATTTTTACATAAAAATGCGGTCTGGTATAATTCAATTCAAGTCATAAACTATAATAAAACTTGTAAAACCAGACTTTCAATCCTAAAAATACATTGATTTGGGCTATAGGTATAAACCATACATTATTTTAATTTTCGTTATATAGTTTTTTTTATTTTCAAGTTTATTATAATAAATAGATTATATATAAATATTACATTTACAAGGGAATTGCATATTTTAATAAGTTTTAATAAGTGATTATTAGAGTAATATTTGCCTGTTGATGAAGAAATTCTCAAAAAACGTTATAGATGGATAGGGATACTAGTGAACTGCACGGTTATGGAACAGAAGGTTACCCGGGTAAATTGTCGTCATGGAAGTTATTGTTGCAGTGAGGGATATAAAAATGTGCGATAATACCACGGAAATAGATATTGAATTAAACTTAAATTTCTTTCCTTTTTCTAATCTATTCATAGACATCTATGAATTTTGTTTCGGGCTTTCAAATTAGCGTTACTTCGGTCTTTTCGTAGTTTGGGAGAAAGAATACGTGGTGAATGAAGAGAACTTGGATATTTCAGAATTTTGCAAGCAGAAATCAACGATATGGCCAAAACTCAATCAGGTTGCTAATGTATACCAGCTTCCAGTACATCCTCTGAAAGAGTATTTTCTTGAGCTGGTCAAACAATATTGAAGAAAAAGTGTCAGCTAGAGTCTTGATGTGTTACTTTTTTCACATGGCCTACAAAAATTAATTTAGTTTTTTTAGTAATCTCACAATATATTGATGAATACATTTAAAAATGAATGGGAACTCAACGGGAATGGAAATTGTTAGAATGGTGACGGAACGGGGATTGAAGTTGATTCAGTGGGGATGGAACGAGACGGCTGGAAATTCTATGCTGATGCAAGCCTCTAGGACACACCCTTCGAAAGACAGCATCCAGTGCAACGAGGCTGACTCTAACCTGGAAGCCTCAAGGAAAAGGAAGAGAGGACGACCAACAAACACCAGAAGGGAAAACAGGCAGAAGAAAGTAGTTATGTAAAAGGATATCAACTTATTCAAACCCATTATAAACTATTTTCTTAAATAAATATTTGTTTTTTGATAATTTAGATGCATTTAAAAACCAGCAGACGTTAATAAATCGTAATTTATGGAATTTCCATAAAAGATATTTATTCAACTCACATGGCGCTTAATACAAATACCGAGTGACGCTGTAATGATGGAGTTAATATGATTCAAATCAACTGTATCAAATCAACTGAGCAAAAATGATTTCTCATCATTCAATTCGCCTCGTAAGCAATGATGGAGCGATGGAGACAACAATGAATACCTACAACAATTGTATTATGAAGGTTACCATTCGATTGAAATGAATGCTTTTATGTCCTGGTCTTGATGATGATGATGAAGGGGGGGGGGGGGTGTCGCAAAATATAGATGAATCAACAGTCAGTGTGCGCGACTCCATGAAGAATAAGATGAGGAGGAAGATGATGATGAAGATTATGAAGAAATGGATATTGGTGATGGCATCATAGATGCAATAGATATCATTGCGGTGGATAATATGAATACATTATAAATAGATAAAAAATATACAAATTGATGATGATACCGATGATGATAATTCTTTAAATTCTTGACACATTAATGATATATTGATATACAGATAGCGAACCAGAAATGCCATATCAGAACGACAGAGTAGGCGGGATATTGCAGTGGTGACCAATCTGGCGCCTTAACGAACACCCAGCCGAATTTGAAAAGACGAAAACTTAGAGTTTCTGTCCGAATTTTTAAAAATAATTGAGTGATTGAGATGCTTGCAAATGCACAAAAGATGCTCAGTCGAAGGTCATTCCACACTCACACATACATACAAATAACATTCGTCTGTGATTATGATGATGATTATGAGATGATGATGATGATGACGTTGATGGTGATGATGGTTATGGTGATGACATTGATGTGGATGATAATGATGATAATGATGACGATGATGTTGATGAAGACGATGTGGAGGAGGATGATACATTGTTGTAAGTCGCCACGTCGAGATTTCAAAGTTTTTAAATATATTTTAATGGCGAAACTTGAATTAAGAATAAAAAATAATAATGAAGGAGAGACGGGGAAGTAATCGATGATACTTTGCTTTGTGTACGAGATGTAATCCTGCAATGATCAGATCTGGAAGGGAAAAAGGTCGCTCGGAAGAAAAAAAGAGAAAATGTCTGAGAAATCAGTTTGGTAATAATATAGATTCGCAACAATGATGAATTGGCATGATGAAATATACATTGAAGTATTAAACAATATGTACAGACTACGGAGGGACAACGTAAAGTGTCGATAAATAAGTACATTATTCTTTCCCTATACCCGAATAATAATGAGCCGAAGAACCCCCTTACCAATCGACCAATCACCGTGAATATCGAAACCGATACGAATCAAATAAAGTATTTCTAGCGAGTCGATCGTGTGATTCGATTGTAGCACACGTCCCTCGTCTTTTTTGTGTAAAAAAATAAATGTTTATCATTGTAGCTATAAACGTGGGATCTGTATATAATATATATATATATGTAACTATATAAATGTATGTATGTATTTATATATGTATCTCGTCCAAGTAACCACAATATGTACACTTGCCTCTACCCTCTTAGTCCCTCTAGATTATAGCGCATACTTAATAAACAAATGGAACGTTTGGAAAGTTAGACAAAGTGCGGAAATAAATAGTTTTCTTAAATTTAGCGCTTTGATAAAGTGAATAAAAATAGTCAAAATGAAAGAGATATCTTGAAAAGGAAATAACAGTTGACGATACACTAAATAGCTCATTCATTTACAAATATGACTCTAATCGGTGAATCCACTTGAAAGGTAAGTAAGATTATATTGATAAAAATTAATGAAGCTTTTCAAATTCTTCTTTACTACGCTTCAATGCCTGACTTGAAACGACTTGGAGGAAGAGAAGAACGATGAGGATGATCTGAGAGGAAGAGAGAGTGAAAGGTCACGGAGGTCCAGCCACTACCTGCCCATGCCAGGGTCCCCAGAGATGATGCCTCCCCCGTTGTAGTTCGACTCTGGCCTCATCATGTCGAAGGGCGGTGGTGGGTGTCCGTTGTTGAACTGGTCTCCCTCCATCATCATCGGCCCATGAAACATGTCCCCTCCGTTGGACAAATCCATCATGGGGTTCATCGGACCGTTCCTGCAGATCATGCCCTCCATGTCAGGCATCATCAACCGCCCCATGCCAGGCCTGCCCATGCCGCCCTCCCTCATCATCATGCCTTCCTGCATCATCATCTCCCCAGGGTGGTGCCCCATCATCATGTCTGCCCCAGGTCGCATGCCCATCTCGGGACAGCCCATGCTCATCATCAGGGCACTGCCCGGCCTCATGTTGTTGCCCATGCCTCCAGGGCCTGGCATCGGCTTGTCCACCATGTTGCCCCTGTTGTTGGCAGCCTTTTTAGACTCGGATCTCTTCTTTCGTTCCTTCTCCTTCTTCGTTCCTCCTTCCTTTCCTCTCGGGTTCTCGTTCATCTTGCCCTCTCCCGGCATCATCGGCATGCGGTGTCCGAACATCTCGGGATGATTCATGCCCATGGGCCCGCCTGGATGGAAGCCTCCACCCATCATGGGACCACACTGCCCTCTCGGACCGAAGTTTCCATAGGGAGGCATGCCGGGCATTGGTCCGTCGAAGTCTCCCATCGGACCGCAATGGCCGTCGAAGCCTGGCATCATTCCTGGGTGCATGTGGCCTTGATGGCCATTCGGGAAGGAAGGCTGGCCTGAGAAACCGGGTGGTGGTGGTCCGTTGTAGCCTGGAATCATCGGCCCTCCCATGCCAGGCGGCAGAGAGCCCTCGAAGATCGGTCCATTCTGAGGATCGAAACCAATCGGTCCATTTTGTCCGTTGCTGAAGCCAGGCATGTTGTGTGAGTTGAAGCCACGCGCCATAACGTTGCCATAGGCGGGTCCAACAGGGCCATTCATGTCGTTCGGTCCTCCCATGGGACAGCCGTCGAAGTTCGGAGGCGGCATGAAATTATTGTCGAACATCGGATTGCCGTCCATCGACATGATGGGACCATAATCAGGTCCGTTGTAACCCGAAGGCGGCATTTGATGGGGCGTGTTGGAGCCCTGTTCGGTGGGTGGTCTGGCCGGCATGTACTGGATCGTGTTGGGAGCGCTCGCTTCGATTTGTACACTGGCGTTTCCGATCATGGCGTGCATGCGGGGCGACATCATGTGTTGTGGAGGACCCTTCATGTCAGGCGGGAACATGTGGGGCGACCGCTTGTTGTTCTCGTTGTTGTTGTTGGCCGCCTGCATCGCTTTCATCTCTGCCATCTTCTCGTTGTTGAAGAACTCAAAGTTACCTCGGTTATTTTTGTTGCTGCTGTTGTTATTCATGTTGTTTTCATGATTATTGTTATTTTTCGATTTTCCATGATCACCTTGGTTATTATTATTATTATTATTATTACTACTACTACTACTACTACCACCATTACCATGATTATTTCCGTTGTTACTATTACCTCCATTATTAGCATTGGCGTTATTATTACTACTACTACTATTATTAGCTTCATTAGCCCTCATTTTGGCCTGGTTGTTCTGGTTGATGAGCGCCTCTTCCTGGAACTCGCCCTCATTCTCTGGCATCTGCACCGTCCTGAACAGACCTCCCTGCAGCATATCCTGCTCGATACGGCCAGAGAGACTTTCGACGCCCTTCGCCAGACTCGCCAGTGTGGGCGAAGTGATGTTGTTCATGACGCCGCTGCTCGACTTGCTGAAGGTCATTCCGCCTGAGCCTATAGCGATGTTGTTGTTGTTGTTGTTTGTGTTGTTGCTGTTGTTGTTGTGGTTGTTATTGTTGTGGTTATTATTATTATTGTTTTGGCTGTTGTTGCTACCGTTGTTACTATTAAAGCTTTGAGGGGGTGAACAGTCGGAGGGCATTTCCTGCTTTTCGACGCTGTGTTGATGACTCAACGACTTCATCATCTTGTCGTTCTCGAAGTTTTTCTGCATACCATCATTAGCCTCCCCTGGACTGCCGTCCATAAGTTCGGACTTGTCTGAAGGATCTGGCGCCTGTGACTTGACGCCTTGCTGGTTGTTGGAGAGCATGTCCTCTGGAGAGTTTTCGTTCATCGAACCTGAACGGAACATGCCCGCCTGCATACCTTCCGAGTCGATGTGGTGCTCCGAAGGGTCCTCCATGCCGCCCTTGCCCATGCCTGAGGGGGACAGCATGTTACCGATAGAGTTGCTTCCTTTGGAGTGGGCAGCGCCGTGAGGAAATGAATTGATGTTGTTGTTGAAGTTTGCGGAGGGAGATTGAGAGTCGAGTATTTCTTGCTTTTCCATGCTTGGCGCCTTTTGGAGACTGTGTTGTTGTTGGTTGGGCTTCGACATCTTGTTGTCAAAATCGAAATGTCTCTGGTTGTTATTGTTGTTGCCTTTATTGGAGTCGTTGTTGTTGTTGTTGTTGTTGTTGTTGTCTGACTTTTTCTTTTTCTTAGATTGTTGTTGACTATTATTGGAGTTGTTGTTATTGTTGTTGTTGAAATTTTGTTGGGAGGGCGATTGGTCGTCAGAGGGGTCTTGGTAGGCTAGGTTGAGTTGTCTAGTGATCGTCACCTCCTGTCCTTCGATCAGATTTAACGAACAAAACTGCTCCGGGGGTGGCGCGGGTTGCAGATGTCGGTAAATGTCTTCGGACTTCTCTGCACCATTGTTCCTCCTTCTCTTCGGCTTGCATATGTTCGGAAAACGAGGCCCTCCTGGACCAAAGGGTCCCATCGGAGCCATGGGGTCGTGTGGGTGGTGCATGCGTGGACCCATCGGCCCATTCGGCCCGAAAAACATTCCTTCAGGCATTCCCCCCTGCATGAGATCGGGGTGGAAGTCAGGCGGGTGTGGGCCTGGGCCGTTCGGTGGGAAGTTCATGCCAGGGGGTGGAGGGCCCTGAAAGAAGAAACCCGAAGGATCTCTGTTCATGGCGAAGGAAGGAGACACGGGAGAGTGGGGACCAGGCATTCTGGACTGTGGTCCCATTTCGCCAAAGTAGCCTGGAGGAGGTGGTGGACCGCCGTTGTTTCTGGACATTTGGAGCTGGTGCTTCTGCCTGTCCATGTAGTACTCGTGCTGCAGTTTGAACCACTCCCTCTCCTCGTTCGACATGTTCTCCCAGTTTGGAGGCAGTCCGGGAGGAAAGGGGCCGTTGGCGTTAAAGAAGGCGGGGTCCATCTCGAGGCCCATCATCTGGTCGTGTGGGGGCTCCATCATGCCAATGCCGCCTGGTCCCATCATGTTGGAGGGGTGGCCTGGAGGGAACCTAATCATGCCCATCATGCCATCCGGCCCTGGTCGAGGAGGGCCGTACATGCCAGGGTGGGGTCTCCCTCCAAACTCGTTGCGCTTCTCAGGAAAGAGCATATTTTTAATTTTCTGCAGTTGCGCCAGTTGCTCCTCCCTCCTCTGGAGTTGTTCGGGAGTGAGGTTTTCATCGAGGCTGGCAGGCATCATGCCCCTTCCCGGAGGCATCTGCGGGTCGGGCATGTAGCCTGGAGGGAGGTGCATCGGGTGGTCGGGACCGAAGTCCATCTGCGGGTTGTTCGACATGCGGTTGCCTGGACTGGGCAGCCATCGCTGTCCTGAAGAGTTGTTGTTTCTGTTGTTGCGCGACTGTTTGCTGTTGCCGGAAGGACCGAAGCTCGGCGAGAAGGGACCCTCCTGCAGACTCGCATTTTGCTGCTGCACCCACAACTCGACATTCGCCAGGGCACTGCCTGTTTCGTTGAAGGGCATCGGAGGCGGCTGGTGCTCTTTCGAGGGGAACTTCGCCATGTTGTTGTTGTCTAGGAAGGGAGGCATGCTTTGCGGTCGGTTGAAAGAGTTCGCTCCCAAGGGAAAGTTCTGTGCGATAGTCAGCATTGGTTAGTGTCAAGATTATGTAAAGATATAATCATTAAAATAATAACCATACTCTTGAAAAAACGACAATCGTACTTGTAAAAATTGTCTGGTGGCAGGAGTGTCTAGATGGAAGTCTACGATGGACCTGCACTGGCCCCTCTGCACCACCTCTGCCGCCTCGTTGGCCAGTCCCGTGGAGAAGACGAAGATCTGGCTCTGTTGGCTCATGAAGTGACCGCCTGGTCCTCCTCCTCCCCCTGTGCCCCCTCCAGACATCCCCTCTGGCATGCCGGTGGACTGAGGTCGGCCCCTGCCCAGCACCAAGCCGTTTGGGCCCATGTTGGAGAGTGGTCTGCAGGTCAACTGAGGATTTTGTTGTGGGTTTTGTTGTTGTTGTTGGTTTTGTGAGTGTTGAGAAGATGGAGTGGGGGGAAGACTGCCTGGAGTTTTAATGCTGCCGCCATGACTCAGCAAGTCGTTGTTGTTGTTGCCGTTGTTGTCGTTGTTGTTAGATGAATCGTGTCCTAGTTGTGAGTTGTTCGACTGTGGTGGCAGACTCATGGGATTTTCGGGATCTGCGAATGGAATTTGAAGCATCTCAGAGTTTATCTTAGATGATATTGCTCCTCTAAAATACATACAAACATTTTTTTTGGCAAATAAAAGTATAGCGTTTTATAGTGTTTATAGTGCTGGATTTAACAGACATCTGTTGGCAGTTAATGAAGAGTATAATCAATAAAAAAATGCGTTATTATTTTCAACATGCATGATTCTACCCATATTTTATAACATTAAATTAGGAAACCATAATTTATGCCTTCTTTAGAAAAATAAATATTGTAAAATAGAAAAAATCTGGAAAGACTCTGCAGCTAATCTTCTTAAAAAATATATAAGCGAAAAAGAAAGAATAAAAATCTGATTTTAAAACTCAAAAAAGTTTTTTCCCAAAATTTTTCATATTAATGCATGTTAGAACATTGATTCTTTCCAAAAAAAAAGCAATCCTATGGAGAGCCATATTTTGGGTATAGTTTATCATGTGTGAAAGAAAAAAATCGAATAAACAAAACTCATAATTAGTATGAACTATTACTTTAAAATATTTGGAAAAAATGTTGGAATAAAATTGAAATAATCCAGACACACACACACACACACACACACACACACACACACACACACACACACACACACACACACACACACACACACACACACACACACACAAACACACACACACACACACACACACACACACACACACACAAACACGCGCACACAAAAAAAAACACACAAATAAATTCTTTAAGACCAAACTGCTCAAGCATATTCCATAAAATAAACCAAAAATGTTTTCCAAATTCAAAACTGAATTCGAGTGAATAAAAGAGCATGTAAAAACACGATATAGTTTCAAAATGTAGAAAAATAAATATAATTCTGGCTAATTGAAAATCAATAGTGAGGGCGATAATGAAGGCATTGATTGAAAGCATTGAAATCTCCGCTTGCATGGAGGGTGTCCGACACATCCCGTACTCCTGCTTCACTCCATTCACCTACTAATCTTCTACTCAGTTCCATATACTCTTAGTTATAATAATATAATGATTAATTATAGATGATTTAATAACGCTTTTTAGGATTTGAAACAATTTTGTGCTCTGTGAAAAAATCAATTCTTTATATGTCTATAATTTACAAATAAACATCTATTTACTGAAAAATCAATAACTTTGTTGAAAGCACGGATTAAACACTTTAGTCAATAAGTTGTGTTTAGGTAAGAAAAACCTGCTGCAACACGGACTTTTAAAATGCATATAACTCAAGCGATTTAAAATTTTTCTAAAAGTTTTTCAAATATATGAGCTCATTCAGAAAATGAATGGACGAAAAAAACTAAAATATTAATAGAAGTTTCTGAAACGTTTAGGAGTTGTTTGTAGAAATGAATTTTTTTGCAAACGAAATGAATGTTGAAAATTGCTTTGGTGCACAAAGTTGTACAAGAATTTTAGGGCTAGTGCACAAATGAATTTTATTACAAGTCATAAAAAAGAAGACAGAAAAAGAGACTGAGAAAGATTGGAAAAGGAAAAGAAAAATATATTTAAATAGAAAGAACAAAAAAAGCGAAAACATAAAATTAACTATTCGGAAATTTCATATAAAAGAAAAATCCGAACTCAAGATAAATGATGCCTGAGAGAAATTCTATGAAAAACTGAGTTTTTGAGCCTTTAAAACTTAGTTTGAGTTTTTTCAGACTTTTACTTTTTTGAAAATAATTAGAATGAGATAGAAAAGAATTAAATATAAAATCAATTTGTTAGACACGAAGTCATTTTTGCTGGAACTTATTCCTCAAAGTTTTTGTGATTAAAATGCAAAATGCCTACGACAAGAAATGGGAGTTTTAGAAGAGAAAAAAATTAAATAAACAAAGAAATATTGGAAAATTTAGTCGATAAAAATAAATAATTTTTGTAGGCTTTTAACAATGTTTTTTTTATATATATATTTAATTTTATACATTGTGAATTTTTATAAAAATAAAATAGTAAGAAAAATTTGAAAAAAGAACAATTAAATAGAAAAAAACAAAGTGAATTAGTAAGGGATTTATAGGACGGTACCACAAAGTTTCTTTCAATCCTTATATATGTGTGTATTCGGCATTGCCCGAAATGAAAATGACTAATATTTGTAGATTTATATGTATAACCTTTTCCACGCATTGTTGGTCGTATGAGGTTTATAAATGACATCCACGACATCAAATAATTTTTCATGTGCACATTTTCAAATATTTCCATAGAAAAGTGCTATATTTTATTTATTGAAATGTGTGTAAAAAATGAGTCTAGTGAGATAGCATGACGTGTAAAGTCTAAAAAAAGAGGTTCAAATTTGTATATGATGTCACTGTGGTGGCATGTATGACTTCATGCAATGAATCAGAGAGAAAATGTGTGTCCAGCTGAAAAAGCAAATTTGATGGCAAGTGAGTAAGATAAACGAGTGAATGAATATTGGATGCAGGCGATAAGGGCGTGTGAAGGGGCTAGTCAGGTGACAAGATGGATAAACTATCAGTGATGCATATATGCATTGAGGCAGGCCTGTACAACAGCCTGAAATAGCCTCAACATTACCAAAACTTCTAAATATAAATCATTAAATTGGTAATAAATGTATATTTCATATATATCAACGTGAGATGTATACCAATCTTGAGTGAGATTAATAAATAGATTCAATAGAATCTAATAATAGATATCACTGAAAATGTCAAAAAACACGAAAATATTTAGGCAAACAAATACACGGATATATATATCCCCAGAGAGACAGCTGAGGAATAAAAAAATCATTAAAAAATTAATAGAAATACAATCTAAAAAACAATTTATAAGAGACATGTTAGAACATGAATTCCGAACAATTTCTTCCAATAAATATAAAAAAGACTTAATTAAAAAAACAATAACCTTTTTATTCTTATCATCATCAATTTTTATGAACAACAACTAAAAAATAAAGCTAATCAGGCAGAATTATATATCCTGGAGCCTCTGTGACCTGGAAAAGAGTCCCAAATGTTTGGAAAACTCTTGGAGAGCTTATTACACGGATGGAAGACACTCTAATTGCATGCCCTCAACGGCAGTGCCTACGTTGTCTTAGGCAGGGAAATCACTCAATTTGAAAGTTATGTCCAAGCATGAGATGGTCGATGTTTCTTCAAGACTGGCAAAACACTTCTTCAAGGCATAGTTCAGGGTGGATGAGAAAGAGGCAGACAGAGGAAAGGGTGGAAGGACAACATAGTCGAAAGAACAGGGTTAGAGCTCAACGAGTTTGAGTCTCAGAAAAGCCAGAAGAATGGAGAAAATGGTGGAAGTGGTGTTCAGGACTATGGGAGACTGACTGACTTGCATGGGTCTGCAACGAGTCATGGTGCTGGGCAGTGTTTGCATGCCACAAAACTTCACACGGTCCTACTCAGAGATTCCTTGGAGTTGATAACAGAAATGATGATTGGATGGAATAGAATGCGAAAGAATTAGGTGATTTGAAAATGTTGAAAAATGTATCAACAAATTTAGAAAAGTTAGTTGGATAGTTTATGAAAAAAAGAAAGATTGCACACACACACACACACACACACACACACACACACACACACACACACACACACACACACGCACACGCACACGCACACACACACACACACACACACACACAAACACATATATAGGAACACTAGCGCACACAGAGATGCACTCACACAAAAATACCCATAAAACTCAGAATGGGAAATAAAAAAATATCCAAAATAATCAAAACAAAACCGTAGAGCACACACAGGGCAAACAAACAAAACAAATAAAGGTATAAAGAGATAAGAAATAGGAGTATATGTGCGAATGTATTGAAATAGTGCATATAAATATATGGGTGCATAAAATGGATGGTGAAGTAAAATGGAATAAAAACAAAAGATTCACTAAAAAAGAAAGAATAATTGATGGATTTTTCATCAAATTGCATCTGAGGTGCTTTAATTTTTATGTATACATTTCGAAAAAAGATTAAAATACATACTTGTTTAATGACTAATGAAATATTGGAAAGAAAATACCGATTAAATGTTCAAATTGTTGTTAGTTGAGCGAATATTATAAATTAGAATACACAATCTCAATTTTTTTATGTTTTAAAATTGTATAACATGAAGCTTTACACGAACATATACATGAACATTTCAAAATCAGTTCAAGATACGGAGGAAAATACATGTATGTATACATTGATCAAATCTATTTATAAATATATATGTATAAAATCAACAAAACACATTAATATATATATATATATATATATTTGTATACATATAGAAAATACTATTTTGTGCAATAGAAACTTCTAAAAATGGATGAGAAGTCGCATCCAAAAAATGCATGCATGCACGCAATAGACACACAAGCAGGCATACACGCAAACGTAAAGACAAACACAAGCAGAAATGCACATACACACGCATACACACAAACACACACAAATGCATACATACAGCATACGCATAAACTTAGAAAATCATTTTTCTTGTTTTAAAATACTTTTATTTAATTATTTAACGTACAGTAAAGATTTTAAATAAATAAAAATATTTTAAAAACAAGTGTACACCCAGTGTACATATATAAAACACATAAACGATAAAAATATTTATATATACACCCACAAATTCATAATTAGTTTAAAATTTGATGCACACATAAAAAAACATAATAAATACATACATACACAAGTACATAAAAACATACCTACATATATACATTAAAACATACATTCCTAGATACATACATAAATACATACATACACACATACATAAAAACGTACATACACACACACACACACACATATACATACATTTAAGGGCAATTTAATTGTATACCAGTGCAAAACGAATAATTATAAATAAAAAAACAAAATTGGAACACTGCAAAATAAAATTAAATAAAGAAGCTTCATATAAAAAAAATAAAGAAAAATAATGTGTGTAAGTATGTGTGCGTGTTTAGTTATGTATGTATGAATGTATGCGTGTGCATTTGAAATTAAATTTTTAGTATGCAATTTCCAATATATATCTATATGAGTATGCCTTATCTACCCAAACATACACATATATAAATAAAAATACACAAACATATAGACATATATGAGCGCATACATATGGACATACATTTGAACAAACATACACACACATACGCATATATACGAGACGTATATAGAGGGGAGCAATGATGGTGATGATGACCATGATGATGATGGTGCTTTGTATACATTCAGCAAGCTGGCAGCTATTGAAACAGCTAGAGCAATAAGTGAATGAGTGAACAAGATAATAATAATGAAAGAAAAAAAACGAAATAATAAAATAGGAGGAAAAAGCATAAGAAAATAAAGTAGAGAAAAAGAAAAAGAATTGAGAAGGTAATAACATAAAAAAGAGAAGATAATAATAAAAGAAAATTATTGAAACCATAAAAGAATGGAAAAAGAAAAATAAATAATAAAATAAAAATAAAACAAAACTAAAAATAAATAATAAAATAAAACTAAAACAAATGAAATAAATTAAATAAAATGAAAAAAACAAAATCAATAAAAACTTATTCCTAGTCTCCTTCTAACTATTATTATTTTCATACATAAATAATGGGAAATAATAATGCATGAAAATAAAAGAAATGAAATAAAAGCTTGAAAATCTAAATAAATGAGCATTTAAAAAATAGACATAAAAAGAAAAAGAGATAAAAATGTAATATATAAAATATAAAATAAAAAAACATAAATTTAAAAAAGTATAATTATAGTATTATACATTTTATTTACTAAGCCTGAAATAAAATCAAAACAAACTGAAATGCAAAAAAATTGAAAAAATAAAAACATAGAAATTTCAACAAAAGTAATAATAAAATAACAACAATTACAAATCTTAAAAAAGGACAAAATATATCTCAAAAACACTATTATTAAAAATTATTTTATATATAAAAGTAATAGAATATGTATTTGTGTGTGTATATATGTGTGTTTGTACGTGTATGTGCGATTCTCTTTGCCCACCCACTTGTTACTTCGACATTTTTCTCATGTCTTACCATGACTCTGCCACCCTCCACATCACATCCCATCACATCCCATCACACCCCATCACATCACATCAAATCTCATCACATCACAGCACATCCCATCACAGCACATCCCATCACATCACATCACATCAAATCTCATCCCATCACAGCACATCCCATCACAGCATGGCTAGCAAGAAATATGTTCTGCAGTTTGCCCTGAAAAGCTATGGAAAGAGCACAAGAGATGCATTCATAGACGCAATCTCTCAGTAAGTTAGTCAGCTCATTTACTTTTTGAAATGTGGACCTGTGGATTCGCCAGCAGTTGCATTGTCGAGATCAAAGCGTTTTGGAATGGTTTTGGCCCTGAGGTTAAAATCAAGCTTTATCAAAAACATAAATCAATTTTTGGGTTCAAATGTCGGCATTCTGTTGTACTTTTGAAAAAAATTGTGGTATTCGTGAGCCAGGTTTCAACTGTACAGCTGGTTAAAGCATTGCTTATATGAACATTTTGGAGAATAAAAGAGAGGTAATCAAATGAAACACTCGATAAGCACTTATCATATATGTAGGAGCTCTGATTCACTGACAAGGGCTCAATTTGCTGACAATTAAGTGATGCTGAGTAATTATAAAAGTACTCAGAATGGTGGTTCATGATAAGTGATGAGTGTCAGATGATGTTGTATTATTCAATCAGTAACGCCTGTTGTAAAAGCTAAAATTTAAACATTAAAACCTCTGTTCAAAAACCACTGATAGTCTGCTGGAATTAAAAAATATATAGCTGAAAGTTTGCTTGCGTGGGGTAGAATGAGGTTCTAGATGGAGGACGGGCAATGGAGAAGTGCAATCGTTGAAAACAGTTGGTTGGAGAAGAAGTAAAGTGAGGAAGCATTGATCGTTTGTAGTTCATGCAAGCTTTACACAACATTCGATCCACCTTTAAAAGCTAATCAAATCTTTTAAATGAAAATACTAATTATGAAAAAAATATATTAGAATTTTCAGGAGAAATAAATCTATTATCAAAATCATCATCACACCACCACCAAAATCATCATGAGTGACTAAACTTTTTTATGAAAATTAATTTTTGGTAATTATAAATTTTAGCTTTAATAGTTAAATTGGCACATATTGGTGACAGTTATGAAAATGAAATGTTTACATGTTTGGATTGTTTATTTGATAGGCAGATGTTGACTCCACCTCCCTCCATGCAACATAAATTATAGAAAATACTAATATATATTTTAGTAAGAAATAATGTATATAAAAAAATATTTTTGAAATTATGAAATATAGGTAGTGTCGTAATCTATTTTGAATGAAAAAAAACAAGTTTAAAATGTATTTATCAATCTTCATTAGAAACTTGTAGTTTCACATACAGAATGTAATTGAGTAATTAGGCATTTAATACTTTAATTTTTGCCTTATCAAAAGAAAATGCTTTTAAAGGCATCAAAACTAATTCGGAAATGTAATTCGAAAAATTAGGAAAAATATCAATAGTTGATTAAGTTCTTAGATTTGATATTTTATTAATAAAATGAATTGAAAATCAAAATAAAGATGAATCATTACAGGCATTCGGATGTTCAGGGCTATATGACTCAACTGGCTTGTGGTTGTAACTGAGTCAAATGTTACAGAACCTTATTTGGGCTTGTAAATATTTAATGATTATAAGAGTTTTTCAGACACCGTGGAATTCTCTTCGTTCCAAAACGTTTTTCCTTCTTATTTTAAAAGACAGAAAAATATATAAAAACATAAGATGCTAGGTGTTGAATTAAATATTAAGATAACTTGGTTACATTAAATAGTTGCGTTGAAAATTTTACTTTTAAATATTGGGAAAAAGTAAGATTTAAGTTGTACAATAGCTGTAGCATGGAAATTGCAGTTCCAAAAAATGGAAGACCGATAATGCTCGTTAACCTTAAATAAATTAATTTATCTATGCATAAAAAGTTTTGATATTCAATTTTTTTAAATTCAGCTTTTAGATTCAAAGTTTTCTAAAAATGTTTTTGCTTGAAACCGCATCATCAACATTATATGTCACAACTTATAAAAATAGCATTAAAAAAACAACGAGAGAAATGATTAGAAGAAAAAAACAAGGCGCCATCTACTGCTTGTTTTTCGCAAGTGATGGACTTTTGACTGATTGCTGGAGATAATAGCAGTGATGTATGTATGTATGTATGGATGGATGTGTGTGTGTGTGTGTGTGTGTGTGTGTGTGTGTGTGTGTGTGTGTGTGTGTGTGTGTTTGAATATGAGTACGGGTTTGTTTGCCATTGAAGCACTAGTCAGACCTATTTCACAGAAAGAGTTGAAGACTCTAAAAATTCTAAAGCGCACAAGACGCATTTAAGGAGGCCTTCACACACACACACACACACACACACACACACACACACACACACACACACACACACACACACACACACACACGCACACACACACACACACACACAAACACACATACACACACACACACACACACACACACACACACACATAAACACACACATATACACACACACACACAAACACACACACACAAACACACACATATACACACACACACACACACACACACACACACACACACACACACACACACACACACACACACACACACACAAACACACACATATATACACAAATACACACGAACAAATACACAAACACACACACACACACAAATATAAATATATATAAGTATAATAAAATAAAAAATTAATTATGTAAAAGACAAATGTTTATATACCAAGTTACCTTGGAGCAAAAACAAATATGGGATAAAAATACAGAAATAATTTGAAAAGCGTGATTTTTAGGCGCATGCAATAGTGTTTTGCAAAGAGTGTATTGTATTTAAGTACCCGAAATAGATTAATCAAATACAATAAAATTCTTTGAGTATCTCTTTTATTAGAAGTAACATTTACCGACGTGTTCAAACAAAGCCACAAGACACTTATTTATTCTTTTCCTATAGTTTCTTGAACTTCGTATATAACATAGACAGAAACTGCGACTGCAATTAAGGATGGGACCAGACTGACAACAGAGTCTACCTGTATTGTTTGAGGACTTTAATGAACGCAAAACATCCAAACATAACACGAAGAACAACCTGACGAAGAAACTAGCAACGATCTAATAAAGTATTGACTTCGTGTCTGCTCCTATGTTATTCTTAAATAATATAGGTTCTCTGCAGCAAGGCAAGCAATGAAGGAAAAAGAATCTATGAAATTGTATCAAAAGAATGTATAATTATTCCATTTTGAATACTGCATCATCGCATGGGAGATGGCTGGTGCTTGTTTTCCAGGAAGACTTTGAAGACTGAAGAGCAGATTAAAAGAGGCTCGTAGAATTGATCATCGAGGGTGCATTCTCTGGAAGAAAGGTGTCAGCCTATTAAGCTGCAAAGCATCATAAACGCTTCCACTCACACTAATGACCTTGAAATCGTAGAGTGAAGCTAAAAGTTAACTAACTTTTAAATAATAGTAAAAGTATATAAAATTATATCAAAATAGGAATATAATAAAAGAACGTATAAAGATAAAAAACGAAACAAAAATTCATAGTAAGACTTGTGTTTAAGAAACACCTGTCGTTGGTTGTATGATCTGCAAGCAGTTGCAGTGGAAGGTGATTGTCATTCTGAGCACACCACACAGCAACAACACAATTTACTTAATCCCATAGAAAGACCTCACATAGGCTTCAAAAAAAACCTCCATAAAAATCAACGGCAAAGAACCACAACAACAATGACAAAAACTACAACAGCAACAACGACAAACCAGACGCAGAGGGTCCTGATGACGAAGCGGGTATGATGGAGGCACCATTGGGAGGCATGTCCACGTGACCATTCCTCTGTTGCCACCCCTCGCCCTTCCACTCCTCCATGCCTCCTCCATTGTTCACGGGGAGATTCTCTCCCTTCAACGGACCCCCCAGGCCACCATCCGGCAGTTTTCCCACGCCCACCGAAGGTCCCTGTGGTCCCCAGCACCCCTTCCGCAGCAGCACCTCTTGTTCCAGCGGCTTTTTGCGCTTTGTGGTCGTCTTCACTCGCTGCCTCTTTTCAGGTTTTGGTAAGTTCTGTGGTTCCTGCGTGGTAGTGGTAGTGGTGGTGGTGGTGGTGGAGGCTTTAGGATTGCAGAGGGCCTTGTGAAGCTTAACTTGGAGTGAAAACGCGCGGAAACCTTTGTGAACACAAAATCTTTATAAACCTAAACAGATTATTCAATTTAATAGGACCCACGACTAGAGAAGAAAATCAATAATGCATCGATTAAATGCCCATGCTGAAGAAATCAATATCAGCTGTTAACTCATAAAACCCCATATTTGTATCCTCATGAATATGTTTTTACATGAGGTGATATGTATTCATGTGTGTGTGTGAGTTTTTGTGTGCGTGTGCAAGTCTGTGTGAATACTATATATTGAACAGGGGCAGTAAGCCTCTATGCTGGTAGAACATTTGTAGGATCTGATGCTGTAGCTGATATAGCAAGATGACGACAGGGATAGAAAGGATGCTATGATGCAAATAAAGTATGTATCCGAAGGAGTGCTGATGAGGTAAAAAGGAATAGAAGGATACTTATGATGTTTAATGGAAATTAAAAGTGGCCATATGCATAGGAATTGGCGCATTTAAAAGTAGACTATTTTTTAATGATTTTTCAAATGGCCATTGATTCACCCTATCACTTAAATTACTGAATGGTGCTCTTAGTAGGAAATTAAATTTAGTATAAATGGATGATACTGAGAAGTAATAAAGGAAAACACTACCATTTGGGTGAGTTTAGCAGGGAAGCTTTATCCTAGTCATCTTCTTGAAGTTAACATTACATCTGAAAAAGAAATTATAATCATACATATATTATTTATAAAAATTATAGTTCATTCTATTGAGTATTTAAAAAATATAATATGAAAAACTTTTTAATATTGGCAAAATAAAAACAACAAATAAACGTGAGTTATGATTTGGCAGCACCTTCAATTGAAAACGGTCAATCGAACAAGGTTATTCAGGCAAGGGTTAAGCAGAGAAGACCTAATTGAGAAAGGAATGAAAGAAGAAATATAAAAGAGATAATGAAGGTGAAAAAGAGAAGTGTATGAAACAAGAGAGGAATAATGCAATAATGAAAGAATAATCAATAAGTAATAAAGTTGAAAAAAGTGGAAAATAAATGTTGTTTTATAGGAAAGTTTGCATGGAAATGGGACAGGTTGAAACAGGCAATATTTTCGGTGTTGATGTGATGTTGTTGTTGCGATGTATCGTCGGCGTTCTTGTAGGCTTGTGAGAGTGCTACTACCAACTACTGCTGCCAAACATGAGACAATCAATATCCTTCCCGGAATTTATAAAAGATATTCTTGTATATCAATGACAGCTCATAGCATCACCAAGGCAATACTCGAAATAGAAACACCATTAGAGGAATCAATTATGATTTTAATGGTTTTATTACATATAAATTATGAAGTTTTTCTTTTTTATTTTATAGACGGAGTTAAGAAAATGATTAAAAGAATTAAAATTTAACATTTTCTTCTTGAAAAACGCCGACTATTTTTTAAGACAGAAAAATGAAGAAAAAAATATTTCAAAAAATTATGAAAAAACAAATAGATTTATTAAAAATTAATAATTTACAGAAAGTAAAACCAATATAAAAAAATGAAATAATAAGAAATTAAATTAAATTCATGACAATTTTTTATATAAATCCTACTTAGAATGAGTCACAAATGTAAGATGATACACATACATAATGATGATGATGATGATGATACTCCATAAAAGTTCATCAGAATAAAAACATTGAGAGTTTGAACCTTGAATAAACCCCATAATAATGCATTAATTAATTAAACTGTCAGGTAAAATCTTGAATAAATAGTTCAAATTAACATATCAATAACACTAGTTAGCGCATAAAAGGTGAGCAGACAGGTGAGTAATGATCCAATTAAAGAGTAGCAAATAAATAAGAGCCATAACTCAAGTTGAATAAAGATTAATTGAATGCAAAAATTAGACAGGGCATCAAAACGCCTGCATATTGCTGTTGAATAAATCATCAGTCATGGCTTGAGCATACATCACTCCCCTCTGCACACCGGTTAAGCATTTAATTTATTGCCGTTGGATCAGTTTGATGGACACAAGTCTAACACTTAGTCACTCGTCCATCAGCACGTTTGTCGGTGTCACAGTGCTAATTGACGAGTGATTAATTAGGCTAATAACGTTTAAGGGCTGTTTCCTAGAAGAATTCTGTAGTATGATCCGAGATAAGGCAACATCCAATAGGGAGGTCTAATGGCTATTATCCCCATCCCCATCCAGGTGTTTTGTGTGTGTGTTTGTGTACTCCAATTCCTAGAATAGATCAGACTCTAGCCAAAAAAGAAACAGTGACACAGAGACTTTCTATTGATGAGGGGTGAGACAACCACCCATCAAAGATGAACAAAGAATCTTTAGGTTTCGGTTCAAAACATGCATCAGCATCTCACAAGATTAGAATAAACTGCCATTTAAAAAAATATAGTATATATGCGTTTAAGAAAAACCTGTTTTGAAAAACAGATTCATATTTTAAGCAGAGATCTAATTATAACATTTTCGGAGCAAAAAAGTCTGAATAGAAAAGAATATCCTTTGAAAAGTCTCTGAAAGCAAGTTTGCAGGAACTAATTTAATAATGAAAAGCAATATTGTACATTAGCATCAAGCCAGGAAGAATAATGCAAAGGCTCTTTTTAGAGATACTTTGTTAAAGATGCCAGATAATACACTGGCATATTAATTCAATTCATTTCTAAAATAAAATCTATACTTTCTGTCTAAAACTTTGAATAAAACAGATGTGATTAAGTGATGAGAGGCCATGTGGGTAGAATGGTTTCCAACTTTTGAAAAAATGCATTTAAAAAAAGATGACTCAGCTGCAGTATTATTATGAAGTTATATTTTAAATTTTAAAATTATTTGGTTTTTAAAATTGAAACAGGAACAAAGACCTATTTAAAAGAAAAGGTAAAAACATTCAATAATGCATTTAAAAACCCTAAAATATCAATCCCATTAAACCTGTTTCATAATAATAAAACAGTCTTTCATAAAAATCATTGCAAAAATATAAAGTAAAATCCTGCTGATAATATTCTTATTGAGCATCAAATGTGTCGTATGAATTAGCAGAAAATAGAAAAACTCCATTCAGGCTGAGGTAGATGTGCTGCTGAAGTTGTTTCAAATGGAAGATGTTTCAAATTGTAAGGCGTGATATGCGATTTCAAATGTTGAAGCATTACTGCATCTGCTTGGACACTAAAAGATAGCTAAAGAGGTGTAACAGGTGGATAAGAGTAGAGATTCTCAAAATCTTCACGCAAATATATTGATTTTCCAACTATAACATAAAGGGCCTACATCTACAGTGGGTTTGCATCAGTCTATAAATTGATGGTGATGATGATGATGATAACTGCAAAAGCGTGAAAGATAGTGGATATCTAGCTTTTATTATACTAAAATCTTTTTCTTCTTCTTCTATTTATTTTCTTGCAAACTTTATCTATTACAGCGTAATTCTGATGCATTAAAAGAGTTATTGCATGAATTGATACTGAGCTTATTCCACATTCATAGCTTTTAAAGTAGAATGTCCCTTGATCCATGAATGGATTATGAGAATTTGATGAAATTTTATAGATGAATAAAGTTAAACAAGAGATTTTGTAAATGTAAAACATACACATAATGTTAAATATCACCCAGATTAGTCTGATGCAGTGGAAACTGGATTATATATAAAGATTATAATATTCAACTTATTTAAAATGGAAAAATATTTTTCTGCAAGCACTGATTAGCTAGAAAAAGAGTAAATAATGATATATAAAAATATATGTTGAAAAAGAAAACACATCCCTCCAAAATCTTAATTTATAGTAGTAACTATTAAAAAGCAAAAACTAAAAAGAATGAGTTCTATGTTCTAAACATTGAACGAATATAATTGTTCATAAAAAAGTACGTTAATAGAAATTTACAAAAAGCAAATGTATTAAATTTGGAGTATAAAAATTAATTTAGTGGTAATAAAAAAGCTTTTAAGAATAATATTTAATGAGCAGAGAATAGGAAGAATGATCATCATTCTTTGACTGTTATTTTTGCAGAATAGCTTCAAATTATTTTAAATATCAAGTCCCAGTTTAGTTTTGTTCCATTAAAATAAGAAAAAGAATCTTTACATTTCAAGAAAAAATGGAAAAAAATTGTTTAGTAATTCAAAAAATAGACATAGTTTTAACTAATTTGTTTCAAATAAATCCTAAATTGTACAAAGCAATGCCACAATCATTCAATTAGCCTGAACTTTTCATGGAGAATTCAGACCTGTCATAATACTAAAAACATCACACCACATGAAAACATAAGAAATACCATAAATACACATACCAAAAGAGACAAAAACAACATAAAGACATCTGCAATAACACACAAATCAGCTGAGGGCAATCCATCACACAAAACCACCAATCAAGCAATCATACATCATGGAAACACACATACTTCAACTTTTCTGTAGAGATGTGTTTAAAATAAAAAAACACATAAAATATATATATACTTACTTTTCTATTTTCGAAACACAATAATAGATACATATATGGATTTTGGAAAAAAATCAATACATATTGAATATCTGATAGTGCAGATCAAAATGGAGATACTTGGTAAATCTGGCATTTCTTTTTTTAAATAGAAATGATTGTATGATCAGTAGTAAATAGATTTCTTATCAAAGGTGGAAATTTTTTCACTTTCTCAAGTGTTTTGAACTTTTATTCATTACAAGCAAGAAGATATTTCTCATTTTGTGTTATTCATCATACTCTGATTCTAGAATATCAAGACATTTAAAATATACATTTTATAGGTTGTCAAATAATTAATCAGTTATTCTGGATGATCAAAACGATACATGAGATATAAAAGTTATTTTAAAGATTTTTTAAATAGAAAAACATTGAGTTTTATCTGGTATGAATGAAAGATTAATAAAAAAGTAATCAAACCTAAAACCATATGTATATTTTCGATATCAGACTGATTTTCAGTGGGGTTTTATCGAACGATCTTATAAACTTAATTTTACTGAGTCAATTGGGAATTAGTTTCTTTTCCAAACAACAGAAATGCAGTAACATTCACTAAACTTTAAAGTTGATGATTTAGGTGAAACCTGAATAGTTAGTAAATAAAAAATGAGACTAAACGTATAATTAATATCCAATCGATGATAGATATTTACAAAGAACGCCGGACAAATTTGCAAAACAACCAACCATCTTGCCACAAGCCTAATTTCTTTATACACATAGAATCACGTGCACGATATTGAGTATTCTCATTGGTTGGTTTTTTATAAATTAATTTTTATTTTCTCCCTTTACAGGAAAACGTAAAAATAAATTAATGAAATTGTAATTTAATTATTTTTATTTTATTTAAAAATATTTTGACAGAAATTACGAAAAGAATATTAATTACTAATTCATACAACCCTTTTCAACTTTTCTTTCCATTTAAATCTATTTTTATTCTGACTAAACCGATTATTTTCGTATAGTTTGAATATTTTATTGAAATGGATAATGAATATTTTTTCAATATGATTCAGGAGTTGAAACAAGAAGAAAATTCCGATTCAAATATAGAGCTTTCTAGCGAAAAAATAGAAAATTTTTCCACTTATGTAATAGAAGCAGAATGCAAGAAAAGTATAGATTCGGATGAGAGCAATAATGATGAGTTCATGTTCAAAAACAGAGAAGATTCTTTTAAAAGACATAATCCGCGCGAAAATATTCATAATAGTGCACATCACAGTCGAATGAACATTGAGCGACTGAACTCTCCTCAAGACTCCAGGCCGAAACGACTCTGTTATGTTTGCAACGATTTTGCGTCAGGTCTCCACTATGGCATTCCATCTTGCGAAGCCTGCAAGGCCTTTTTCAAACGAACTGTACAAGGTTCTCTAAAATATGCAATAATTAAAAAAAAAATTTTAATGTTTAATTTGAAGTTTAAATATTTATACTCAAATGAAAAACAAAATTTTAAATTGTAAATATTTTAAACAACATTTAATAAATCAATTTATTTAAAATATAGTCAAACAAAACCAGGTAATGTAGAGTACACTTGTGCATCAAATGAAGACTGTGAAATAACGAAGCGGCGCCGAAAGGCCTGCCAGGCGTGCAGGTACCAGAAGTGTCTGAATGTGGGCATGCTCAAGGAAGGTGAGTCGCATCTCATTAATAGTCATTAATTATGTCGTTTATTAATTTTATTATTCATTGGAGGATATTTAATTATAATATTTGTTACATTAATTGATTATTTGATTAGAAGCCTCATAAAGCCATATGCTCAATTTATACTTTTTATTATTAATTTCATATTTTGTTTTTCTGCTCAGGTGTGAGAATGGACAGGGTGAGAGGAGGCAGGCAAAAATACAAGAGAGCTAAAGTTTCTCCACCACGCAATCATCACCCTCATTATGGTGATCCCTTCAACTTATTACTGATTAAATCGTGGTTTAAATCATTGTAGGTGTGCTCAATGGTCTTGGGAAAATTTGCGGATCATATTAAATATTCTAACACCGTTAAGTTAAGGGGCGGAGTTTAAAGATTTTTAACAACTAAAAGTAATTTTTAATAATAACTCTAATCCTAACCCTCCACCCCTTAACTACGTAACTCCACCCATTTTTTGGTGGTGTACGATTATTTAATAAGACCCAAATTTGCAAATACGCCACTTAAAAGATTCATTTAATTCTATTTTACCAACACATTTAAACTTGAATCAGCTTAAAATTCCAGGAAGTAACTTTTGATTGAAAAGATAACGTTGAGTAACTGACGCACGCAAGCAAATAAACCATGCATCCAAACCACACTAACCCTGCCTCTTCCCCATCAAACTACAGAACAGAAAGTCATGAGCGACATGCTGGTGTCCATCGAGCCTGACAAGGTGTTCGCCCATCCGGACAGCTCGAATCTTTCGGACACCGACTCACTGCACGACGTCGAGGTGCCCTTCGTTCCCGCCCTGGCAAACCTCATCGACCGAGAACTCATCGCCACTATAGGCTGGGCCAAGCTGATGCCAGGTGATCCTTGATTGATTCGTGGGTTCATTGATTTGAGTGGAAGGGGGGGGGGTTTGCAGGTGGTTGGTTTAGTGCGTGGTGCAGTGTAGTGAGTGTTTTCTAGAGCGGTTCAATGATAATAATTTTAGCCGAAATTAACTTATTAAAGGATTAATCGAAAAGTTTACGCAGACTGAGGCACAGTTGTTGTATTTTCTACTTAGCATCCTCATCATCATCACCATCATCACCATCATCATCACCCCCATCATCACCATCAAAACTATCTTCTTCCTCATCATCACCATCGTTTACATCATCATTATCATCACATCCAGGCTTCAGTCAACTGCTGCTCTCCGACCAGATGAGACTGCTGCAGGCATCCTGGCTCGACCTCTTCCTCCTCAACGTCGCCCACAGGTGCAATAATTAATCTATTATATTTTTAATTTTATTATTATTATTGTTATATACTACTACTACTACTACTTCTACTATTACTTATACTACTACAACTACTACTACTACTACTACTACTACTACTACTACTACTACTACTACTACTACTAATATTACTACTACTTCTACTACTACTACTACTCCTACTACTACTACTACTACTACTACTACTTCTACTACTACTACTACTCCTACTACTACTACTACTACTACTACTCCTACTACTACTACTACTACTACTACTACTACTACTACTACTACTACTACTACTACTACTACTACTACTACTAATAATAATAATATTAATAATACTATTATTATTATTGTCGCCTACAGGTCATCCCCCTTCAATGGCACCATTGTCTTCTCTGACGACCTCAGGTGCCTCACAAACTCATCAACAATGCCGTCGTTTCAAATATTTATCTTCCCACTACTTTCTTTTTTTTACATATTGTAATAAAAAAAAATATTATTCAGATTTCTCAAGCCCATCCACTCACCAAACACACCTTGCAACACGACCTAATCACTCGCAACATCAAAGCACCCGACCACATCAAAAAACCACACTACCCCCCCTTCCTACTACGACCGCAGTCTCACAAAGATGGACGCTGAGACGTCAGGCATTTCTGACGGTCTGTACGAACAGCTGGTGTTGCTCTGCAAGCGCATTTCGTCGCTGCATCTCTCGAAGCTTGAGCACATCTTCCTAAAGTCGATCCAGCTCTTCAACCCTGGTGCGATGGGTGTGTTGGTGGATGGGTCGGTGGTGGTTTAGAGCAATGGTTTGTTGAGTGTGTTCTTAAGGTGGTTTTAACGCGGTGTGTTAGGTGTTGGCTGGGTGTTGGTGGTTTAGCAATGGTTTGTTGGGTGGCTGGATGGTGGGTTGATGATGGTGGTTTAATTCTGGTTTGTTCGGTGGGTTGTTGTCGGTGGGTGCACAGTTGTTTTATCTTGGTTGTTTGGTTGTCGTTGTTAACCAAACGACCAAGACAACCACTAAACCCCTACAACCCATGACCACGACGAAAGACGCGCCAACGCTAGAAGACGCTGAGGAAGTGCAAAGGATGCGCGACGTGATGCAGAACAACGTCTGTTCCCTCGAGCTGGAGTCGCTGGGTCTGCGAGCCACGAGCCGACTCTGTTCGCTCATCTTCCGCCTGTCGACCGTTCAGCAATGCAAGTCGGAGGCGTCCAAGTTTTTGATTCAGGTGTGTGTGTAGATAGTATTTATTGATATTTAATTTATTATTCAGGTTTTAATTCAGGTTTGTGCTTTTTAAAATTCTGTTTTAGTGTGTTTGATTAGAACTTTGAATGTCTTTTTTTTCGTAGTTAGTTATCAATATTTTTGATACACACACACACACACACACACACACACACACACACACACACACACACACACACACACACACACACACACACACACACACACACACACACACACACACACACACACACACACACACTCACTCACACACACACACACACACACACACACACACAGATGAGGAGGGAGGGGTGTGTGACGTTACAGAGGCTGGTCAGAGAAATGATTGATCACCTGGAACAGACTTAAGACCCACCTTTCTAACTAACCCTTTCTCTCTGCCTTCATCCTTGTAAATCTGTCTGTCTCCCTCTTCATCTGTCTGTCTCCTTCTTCATCTGTCTGTCTCCTTCTTCATCTGTCTGTCTCCTTCTTCATCTGTCTGTCTCCTTCTTCATCTGTTTGTCTTCTTCTTCATCTGTCTGTCTCCTGCTCTTCGTCCCTTCCCTTGTTTTGAGTACCGCTTGGGTGTTCATGGCGTGATTTACATTCTTGAATTGTTTTCCTAATTTGAGAGCATAAGTATGGGGCATTTAAATTAAGTTGAAACGCTTTATTCAGGTTTCAAATAATTTTGTTTTCTTTTATTAACACCAACTTGTTATCGCCTGCCCTCCATCACCCACCTATCATCGTCCACCAACCACCTATCATCGTCCACCAACCACCTGTCATCGTCCACCAACCACCTGACCACACCCATCTTTTAATAAATTTGCTCATTCTTTATTCATTTATTCATAGCACCACAACGCATCATCATCATCATCATCAGCACGCAAGCCACTTTCCTGTACATAAGAGTGCCGCCATAGATTTGTTTTCGCGGGTGATTAATTTCGAATAATCTCTCAAACTAACTGCAAACTGCCATCTCACCCCATTGAAACATTCTCCCACACTTTCCGCGCTGGTGCAATGGCACTGTGTGTCGGACTATGTGCATCTGCAATTTGACTCACACATGTTGTTTTTGTATTCCCTTTTGAGGCTTTGTTGTTTTCCTTAATTTGTGTGGTTTTCAAACGACTGGATTCTTAGTTTAGCTGGAGTGATGGGTGCTTTCCATGCAAGAATGCACTATGTATTACTTTAATAATTACAAGCAAGTTCGTGTATTTATACTCATATTTATATTTGACAACGTAATACATATTTATATGCATACATGACTTCACTTGTCTACTATGTCGCCATTGCATTTAATCAGCCTAACAACCTGGCAATGTGGTCGTAAGAGATCCTTGAGTGGGACAGTCCTTTTAAAACACTTGAAGTGTACGCACCTATTAATAATTAAGCCTTAATTATTAAGGCTAATTTTTTAGAATTAATAACTTTATTAATTTTTATTTAACTTTTCATTAATTATTATTATATTTTTTATTAATTAATATTTTATTAAATTATTATCAAACTTATTGAACCTGCATACAACAACAATACGAGAATTGTTCTCCCCATCCACATGTTCCCTTCCCTTTCACCGTCTCCATAGTAGTCCTTTTAATTTTATATTTCAATATTTATATTAGTACTTTGATTTTTATATTTAATATTCATATATTTCAATTTTATATTTCAATATTTAAATGAGCACTTTGATTATTTTTATACTGATCGTTCCCTTGTTAATTAATTAATAACAATGATATAAAAATACAATAATTATAATAATTAGGAATCCAAATTAATTATTAAGACTTGGAATCTGTTATGCGTGTTTGAGAAGTTTTCACGATTAACTTCTAGATTAAATCTTCACGATTCGTGCAGTCGTTTCTCCTTTTCGATTGGATTCATTATCTGGAAACGCATTTTTATATTGGGAAGGGGGGGGGGATAAGTTACTGACATGTTCAACTGGGGGGGAGAAAAGGAATAATAAGTTACTGACTTTTACGTTTGAATGAATATTTGTCGATTGAGCAGCATTTACAGCAATAAACTCAAACTAGATGTTCCTTCAATTTAAAGGTTGAAGGAGGAAGAGGGACAGGGGAGAAGAATATTGCTGTAATTAAGAAAATGCTTGTGACGGGTTAACTAGAGGAACCTCTTAAACGTCCGTTCATGACGTCACTTATAAGAGGTAGTTATGACTAGACTAATTAATTAGCTTCTCGTACTTTTAAGGATGTTTTATTGGTAATTATTATGAAATAACAAGCCGCTTAACGGGGAGAAAATTCATTAAATTATCACAAATTGTTACAATAAATACTTTATTCATTCCATTCGTATCCAATACAAATTGATTCTTATAAAACTTTATTATTTTACAAATCGACGGCCCCCTCATTCCAAAATGATTCCTGAACAGAGAACTTTCAAAAGTGCTCTGTGAACTATGCAATAAATATAAATACAAACATTTTATGCAATTAAAATAATAATACAATAATCATATATGAATATTGTATTATTACTTTAATTGCATACAATTTTATATACAAAAGCGTATCCATTATGAACTTAACTATTCAGGTTAAACATTTTAATTCCCAATTATAAGTTTAATTTATTAATAATAGAAACTTTAAAAGTCCAATTAATTTTAAATTGATAAACCGCCATTGATGGAACATTTAAATCGAATTGATACTTTAAATTACAGTTTAATAACATAAATTAAATATATAGCAGAATTTTTTAATGAATTGAAGTGATGTGAAGCCTAATAGCGCCACTAATATTTTATTTTATACATTCCCTGTTCTTAGATCATATTTATACACTGTCGTTACTTTAATATTATTATTATGGTAATAAAGTATTATTATTAGTAGTAATATTATTTCTAAGTGCAGCTGATAAAATGGAAGTAAGGTTAAAAATAACATCGAAATGAGAAGATAAAAGTAAATATAAGGTTGCATTGGCAGTCGAGATATCCTTTTTATCATTACTATTATTAATATTATCATTATTATTATCATTATTATTACTATCATTATTACTATAATCATAAACATTATTTAGTGGCTTTTTTGATTAAAAGATCTTGAATAGACCAAGCGGTGATGATTAAGTGGTGGTGGTTGTCGTGGCAACTAGGTAAATCAGAAATGAACACATGCAAACACTCAAGCTTCAATAAATACCAACCACCTCAACGAAAACCACACGGTCCCTAGTTGAGATTGAAGCCTATTTGCGATGTGTGTGCAACAGGGAAGTTCACCGCTTACCAAACCAAATGGAACACGCTTTACTACTAATTCGACGAACATGTCTCCATCATCGTTACCACAAAGCAAACCTCGTTTTTTCGCATTACTCCATACCACTCCACACACTACTCTTAAAAACTTAGCACCAACAACTCCCCAACCATTCGCCAACCATCTCACAAACAGCCTAACTACCACTACCCACGAAATATCTCAAAGAGAACTCTACCACAAACCACCTGACCACAGCATGATTCCTCTAGAACATCAAACAATTCTACCGATCATTCCTTTACAAAAATGAAATCACGAACAATCCCACCATCACTCCCCCTTCCCCATCACAACACATCATTCCTCTACAACAACATTACATCACCATGCCAACACCCCTACTACACCCATCACCCACCACATCACTCAATCCAATACAACAATAACACCATACGCTACTCCACCACCAATACCCCCCCCCAACACAATTAAATAACACTCCATCCCATCACCACTAACCCACTTCCCTCTTCCACACAACAACAAACCATTCCACCACCACATCCCCCAACACCATTCACCAACACCACCACCTCTCCCCTCCCAACAACCCAACACCCCCCCCCCTCATTTGAGCCACAACTTGAGTCTCAGGGCGTCGTTCCCATTCAGGTAGTACCTGAAGAGTCTCTTGTCCTTCACGAAGCCCAGCCTCTCGTAGAGACAGAGGGCCGCCTTGTTGGTTATCTCGGTCTCCAGGACTACCTGGTGGTGCAAGTGGTGCAGGTGGAGAGGACATATGGAAAGATTTATGAGACGTTTTTGAATCTTTTAATTGATTATTTTATTATTATTATATAATAAAATAGTTTTAAGTGTTATTTTGATGGAAAAGTTTGGTGAGCGGAAGATGATGGGAATGATGGGGATAATGGAGGTGATGGTGATGGTGATGCTGACCTCATCACAGTCGTCTGCCACCATGCTCTGAATCGCCCTGACCACCAAATTTGAGCCTGTAATGGGATGGTTTGCATCCACATGAAGACTTTAAACCTAATAAACTACATTCGGAAAAGATAGTTTTTCATTTATTTTATAAATAGTGATCTTCTATAAATAAAAACAACATTCTAAGATTTTAAGTAAAAAATAGTTTTTTTTAATCTAATAGATTAAATTTTTATAAAATCTAGCAATGTTTTATTTAAAATAGAATTTTAAGAATTGAAAAGTTCCCACCAATGCCCTTCTTCCTCTGTCCTTGCGCCACTGCGAGCATGGCTATGTAGCCCCTCTTGACCACCTTCTTGTGGTAGTCCAGCTTGCAGATCACCACGCCCACACACTCCTGCCCACACATCGCCTGTGAGAGTATGGGTGGGTGGGAAGATTGGTTGATGCAAGGGTGTTTGGGCATTGAGTTTGTTAGTGGTATTTGTGGTAAAGTTTTAACATTAATTTCTTGGATTTTATAGTTTTGTTAATTGAAGTTTAATAAATTCGAAATGTAGAAGAATTAAAATAAATAAATAGTATTGAGACCAAGAAGCATAGTTTAGGCCAGTTGTTGATGAAGTAGCGATAGGTGTAGATGGTGTAGGGTTCGGAGAGGTCGTTGGTGATAAGCTTCATGATTTGTGGCATCTGCAGTTCCGACTGGTAAAGGATGTACTCCACCGCGGCGTCACTCGTCTGACTATTCAAACAGTTTGAAGTTTCATTTTCTGTCTTTGAACATTTTTCTTTGTCTGTTTTCTCAATAAAATGCTGGCAGTATTCTGGAGGAAACATTGTGTTTTTTGTAAAACCATCATATTCAGCTTCTGTTGAGCAGACACTCTTTAGGTTATCAGACGTCACTTTTGAAATTGAATGTTCGATAATCGGACAGCAAGCGTGTGATGCTTCAGAGCTGCTTGGAAGTGAAAAGTCTTTGTGGGAAGGCACATCATTGTCTAGGAATGTGAACTGGCTCATGCCTGCGCAAATATCATGACTATTTTCATGCTTTTTACTCGATGAGATGGGCAAGTGAGGATTCGTATAGACGTCTGTTGAATTGTTTGAATTAAAGTTCCCAAATGTATCCTTCAAAGTGTCTGAACCCGTATCGTTTGGGTTTAACAGTTCAGGACTAGAATTATTTTTACATTTCTCTTTTTGCATTCTGTGTGCCTTTTTACATTTATATCTTTTTCCATCGTTGGTAGCATTGTTAATGCATGCAGGAGAGTCAATTTTTTCAATGATAGAAGACATTTTCATGATGATTTATGCATTTTTTCCTAAAATATAAATAAATTTATAAAATTGAAACGAATTTTGTACTGTTTTGAATAATAATGTTTAGATGGAACAATTTTTATTAATAAATACGAAATATTTAGTTTGAGTAAAGTTTGTTTTTAAACTAGTTTAAATATTTAACAGTAAAATTAAGTTTTTAATTATAAAGAACTTGTTAAAAAGTTGTAAATTAATAAGTAAAGTTAATTGATTTACTTAAGATAAAAACTATAAAAAAAATATTGAAGTATTTGATAAGAATAAATTATAAGATAATAAATAAAAAATTAATGTTCATTTTTTAAGTATTTAATACTTTCAAATGGTTTTACAACTGCTCAATAACATTTTGTGATACTGTTCAACATTGCTGAGTTCCAATCGCGTATATCGCTTCTGGCCCACGTTGCCTGAAACTTTAGGTCCTAAAGTGTTACTGTTTTTCTAATAAAGTATGATGCTTTAATAGGAAATTTCTAAAAAATGTATTTGAAAGCGTTTTTTAATTTATTAAACATGCTATATAACCTATTTGATTGATTAAAAAAAATAAGATAAAGCATCGCGTTTATATAGTATTGTGCTGTAAAAACTTGATAATTAAACGATTATTTTCAAAGAACTCCACAGAGCTTCGAGGCTTACTTTGAATTGTAAGTTTTCTCAAGTTTAAAGACTTGTCATTATAATGATTTTTAAAATGAATTTTTCGCTACTCTACTTAAATGTATCGTTTTTTCTGCGGCTAATTTCGCAGACGCAGTTTCAAACTCTATAATAATTATTATTATATATTTTTCCATTTGTTGTTGCTGGTAGCTGTGTTGATATTTTAGTTATGGTATTCTTATGTCAGATAATTTTTCTCTTAATTTCAAATGACTTTTCACAGCCCTACCCATTGAAATTGAAGCTTTTTGCTGGGAAAATCTTTAATCCACAACAGAAAACTAATGAGACTTAACTTAATTTTAAAAAAATAGCAAACATTTTATCATTCTTTTTTTAATAAAACTGTCATCTAAAGAAAAAAAATTCAACAATGTTTAAGTAAACTACTAAAACTTAAAGGTATTATATATAAAATAAAAACATGCCGTTTAAATTTGGAATAAGATAAATTATAATAATTCACAAACGGGTCTGAAAATATATACATTTTAAAAGAATAATTGATCTTTCCTAGCGATTGGAGAATTTTGAAGAATACAAGTTTGAAATTGAATATACGCCTCACCCCAGGTGAAACACCTCAAGTTCTTTAAAATCCTCGTATTGGATAATTATACGAAATTAAATATATTCTTTTATCGAATACCTAAACAACCATGTTTTTGTTTGCCTCTTTATTAATTTTCAAAAATATAATAATAGAGAAAACAGTTTCAGCTGGCACTTTGTAATTTGATCGTCAGACCGTTAATACCGTCATTAGCCCATTATCAACTCAATAACCCCATACTCAAATCCACTCCTGGTCCTCATGATAAATTATCTTTTTTTCTTCCTTACCTTCTCTATCCACATCCTCATTGCCATAATCTTTTTATAATTTTTTATTTTCATATTTTTTTACATGTATTTTTCTATCTTAAGAATTCATAATTTTATATTTATACTTTAAAAATTTATTTTTTCAATATTTATACTTAAAGAATTTATCTTTTTGATATTTATATTTTTTAAAAGTATTTGTTTAATACTAATATTTTAATTATCAATCTTTTTAATTTTCATTATTCGTTATATTTTAAGAATTTATCCTTTTTATTAATTCTTTTTCTTTCTTTTTACACGGGAGTCTTGAGCATCAAAAGCTGCACTCGGAAATAAATGATTCCTTAATCATTTCGCAAAGCTCTCATTTAACATTAGTCAAAACGGCTGTATCAATATATAAATTATAGACTGATGATGATGATTAATATTATTTCCTATTTAAATTGCATAATCAGTTTAAATGGTATAATTATTCATAACCCGAGTGGACTGGAAGCTCGTTTGGGTTTACGCCACGTTAATAATATATTCGTCGTTTTATTTTCTTGTATTGTATGATTACTTTGACATGAGGAAATAAATGTCTGATCCAAATTTACGGTTTTTGTTGTTGCGCCAAATGACATTAAAATATAAAGTAACAAAATAATTGAAGTAAATTATGATTTAAATGTTTCTCAATGTTCTTTGAGTTTCAAAAAAAACTTTTACACTCATTTTTTGAAATTTATCTAATGTTCTAGTATCGAAAAAGTATTAATCAAATTTGATGTGCTATTGTCCTCTATGAGCTACCTTGTATAATAAAAAAAACATTTGGCTTTTCAGAAACGTTAGCCAAGCATAATTCAAGCCAATTTTGCGGAAGTTTTTTTGCTTCATTTGATAATTCCCGTCTTGCGTTTAGCAACTTAGATTGGAGGCTAACCATTTTTTCTGAAGTTTTTATCATCAGATTTATCTTCGTACTTGTCAAGAGAATACTAAAAAAAGATTATTGAGTTGTGCTTTTTAGTTTTTGGCTTTCAACTATCAGACTATACCGCCAAACAGTATCGCTTTCGCCTGCGGGGAGCCTATCACAGGTCTTGGTAGATGGTTAAAGTTATCTATTGTACAAAATGGAATGTTTCTATAATTAATTCTAGCTAAAAAGGTAAAAAAGAAAACTGGTTTAATTTTTGTATATTTGCTGATCATGTCTACCTACCTGTTTTGTTCCATCAATATTAAAAACTAGTCAAAATTTAATTTATTGTTTCATTTTGAACACTCCTAATATACAATGTATAGTAAACGTAAACTTTTCTCATAATCACCAGGAAAATATTAGGATTTTTTTTCGTAATTTTGTTCACAGGACTTAAGTTGTTCTTGGCGGCACCTATCTTTCTCCAAGAATTTTCGCCTTACTAGTGTTTGTAGGAATCGAACCCACGATCTACATCTATAAATTATAGACTAACATTCTCAAGTTTTTAACCACCCTGGCTACCCGTTCACTAGACAAAAATACTTGTATAAAAACCTATTTATACGGGAACATGGAAAGATGGTGATAGGAATGCATGCGCAAGTAGGTATAAAGGTATTTGGAGTCGTGTTAGAAGTGAGCTTGATTAGATTTAAATTAGAAAGCATTCATTTAAAATGCAAATGGATAAATAATTTTTTGAGTGAAAAAATTTAATTTAGTTAAACGTGAAAAATTGTTTTAGTTTGTATTATATTCTTCAAAAATAAATAAATGCGTTTAAAAACTAGTTATTTTTATTGAACGAACAAATCTCAAAACAGGTTGAATTTTCCCCATTTATCAATAATGACTTGTAATCATTAATTACACACGTATATTCAAGTAGATTACGTTACCATGTAACATACACACGTTACATATACACATATTAACATATATATATATAATATTAATTCATACTTGCCTTATCCCTGGAAAGAGCGACCTGTTATGTTCAAAAACATCATAAAAATATTCCCCTTTATATTTGAATATTCGGCTAATTAAACCAAATTTGTTATTAATAATTTAAAAAACCAATAATATTTATAAAGAATTAATAAGAAAAAGAATTAATATAGCAATTATTCATCAATATTGAGTATTTAAATCACGGACAAGCTTTAAATGATAAAAAAATGAAAATGGAACTCTTTCCGGACGGACTTTTCCAAGCGACATTAAGTACCCCTGAATGTTTGCCTTAGTGATTTAGGGGTGTATAAAGACAAGGCTTATTGCTACTTCACGGTACGTATTTTGTGCTCTTTTCAAGAAATTACATTGTCTTTATTAACTCAAAAACGTATGTTTCAGAATAAAGGTTTTTTTCATTAGGAGATTTTATATATTTTTTTAGGAGGTAATAAAAACTTTTTTCTAAAATCTTTTCACGCTAAGTTTTATGAGATACGAAATACAAACTTTTGAGGCTTACAGAAAACAGCAAAAAACGTGTATTGCAATAAATGAAAAAGCTATTCAAATGGAAACAAATTTGTAAATGAAATATTTTCCACATAATGTGTTATTTGAACAAGGAAATAAACACGATAATGCAAATATTAAATAAGAATGCAAAGGTGATAAAATGAGCGGCAAAGCAATAAAGCGTCTTCATGAGCTTTTGACTATGGCGCCTTCTATAGAAAATCAATTAGAGTGACATTACAATCTACCCCTCTAACTAATGCTTCTTTATTACAGTGTTTCATTATGTATTCTTTAAATACTTTTCCAGCAGCTTCTGATGCCGATTATTGTTACGCTATATAAACGCAAATTAGGTCAATAAATTAGGTCAATAAATTAAGGCACTTTCTATCCTTGCGATGCGAACAGACAAACAACATCTGCCTAATGATTTACACTCCAGTTCCCAGCATGCTGCATACTGGAAGCTTCCCTTCCTTCCACATGCACCTCCACGAAAGGTGTTGAGTTGCAAACCATAGTCAGAAAAGGTGGCAAAACCATGAAGCAGTCGATTGGTTGCTGCCACTTGTAGGTTGCACTTAGAATTTCCATTCATTAGAACGAGAATCGTGTTTATGTTTATGAAACATTTTTTGTTTCTGCATGAATAATAAGGATGAAAAATAACTAATAATTAGGAAAAAATCTTATAAAGTTCTAGCTAATATTATAAATACAAATCGTGGTAGTTAAGAAGCTTATTAGGAAGTGGTAGGAGAGCTATTCACTACACTGCACTGGATCTGCAGTTAAATAGATTAAATAAATGATAGTTATAAAAATTATGGACGTGAGTAAAAATATTTGCATATGTTTTTACAAATCTTTAATTTTTTAAATTTGAAATTTTTAAAAATCTTTAATTTTTTAATCTTTATTTTTTTTTAATCTTTAATTTTTTTAAATCTTTTATTTTTTTAAATCTTTTATTTTTTTAAATCTTTAATTTTTTTGAATCTTTTATTTTTTAAAATCTTTTATTTTTTTAAATCTTTTATTTTTTAAAATCTTTTATTTTTTTTAAATCTTTTATTTTTTTAAATCTTTTATTTTTTTAAATCTTTTATTTTTTTAAATCTTTTATTTTTTTTACATCTTTTACTTTTTTTAATCTTTAATTTTTTAAATCTTTAATTTTTTTAAATCTTTAATTTTTTAAATCTTTTATTTTTAAATCTTTAATTTTTTTTAATCTTTAATTTTTTTAAATCTTTTATTTTTTAAATCTTTTATTTTTTTAAATCTTTAATTATTTAAAATCTTCAACAATTTTGAAATTTTTTCCTTCTCAAAGTTTAATTACAAGTTTTTTCGAAATATCAAAACAGATGCATTCATGTATAAACACGCGACAAGGCAATACTTGGAAAAACATTTTATATGTAAATGTTCTGATATTTGTTGGCTTTAATCGTTAAACTAGAATAAACTAACTCGAAAAAAATGGAAACAAATGCATTGAATTCCTTGTTTTTAAAAATGGCACAAAGTTTTTATATCATGCGCGCTAAGTTCTACCAGAGACATGAATAACAGTTAGCTAATTCACTCTGACTCTATTTCCATGAGAAGAGTTATAGGAAGAGTGGCTCTAATGGAGTTACAACGTGCCTTATCGCGGAAAAGTCCGAAAGAATTGAAAGAGACAAGGTCATCTTTAGTTGATGAATGCTCTACTGAAAATGTTCTAATGGCTTGAAAAACTTCTCACAAAAATATGTTTTTTTGTAGATAAGTTTCATCTTAATCTCTACCATATCTTTGTGCTCTGGCACGTCGAAGAAGGCAGGAGTGGCGATCTGCTGCAAATCTTGGGGGTTCCTACCCAGCATTGACGATCCTGGGAGCGTCCTGGAGTCCGGACCCACTCTCCACCCACTTAGAAAAACATTTTTTAACTTCTGTTTTGATGCGAATATTTAGGTAAGCAATGAATAGTTTTGTTTCAGACAGCTATAACTATAACTACACACACTCACAATTTATTATTATGTAAACATTTTGTTTTATCCCATGTTTGACGATTATATTCGCATCAAAACAAGAGTTTACAAATGTTTTTATTGAAAAAAGGGGGGGGGTCGAGACTCCAGGACCCCCTAGGATCGCCACCTATGCACGTAGGCTCTCACATGATAAGACAATTTACGCCGTCAGACTCTGTCCTGGGCCACCCATGATATCGTTTGAGACCTCTCTTCGCATCTTGAGAATGCTGCCGATGACCATGTTGTTCTTGGGCATCCTTTCTTGGTTTTACCTTCCACTCAAGCATTCAGTGTTTTTAGTAATTCTGTTTTTATCCATCATGAGTACATGTATTGGAGACTTGTATTTACGTTGGTGAACTCGTTCAACTATCGCTTCTGTCTGTTTAAGCACTTTCCTGAACTCATCTTGTCCGAAAAATGTATTCTAAAAATGTATTTTTTTAAAGTTTTACACATTAAAAAATTCTCGTTATATCTCTACGATTAACACATCGAGTTAGGCTCTTAAATTCGTCTTTTTATTTTTGTTTCTTGTGATTCTTGTTTCACGAGGTGGTCTCAGTCTTCTCTTCGCCTGCTACTAGGCGATGGCAGGAACGAAACTCGAAACTCTATGCGGAAACAAGCCGGCTTCAACCATTATACCGTCGCCGTTCACATATTTTTCAAACGAAAATTAAATTTTTTTGTTATCTTTTTTTAAATAAATTTGATAACGTTTTTTGTTTTTGTAATGAAAAGTTATCTAGTGATTACATGCGCTAAGCATATTTTTTACAGTCTCATTTTGGTTAGTTGGTTGAGGTTCTTTTTCATCTGAATGCTGTCCCGATCACTCATCAAACTCACTGCTATGGCTGTTCTCACTCTGATGTCTTTCGCACTGTCACAAGCTGCGATCAGGGTCGTTTCAAGATTTTTTAAGCTGTCTGCTTGATTTAGTTTTTTCCTTTCAGTAACATGCCCATCTTCACTCTATTGGCTATTTTTTCAGTTTTGGACTCCATTAGCATCAATTATGTTTTTGTGTCGCTTATCTCTTGTCCTTACTTTGAACTGACGTTAGCCACTCTATCCAGGAATAGCTGTGCTTGACTGTGTAAGTCAGCCTTGAGACTGACGTGAAAAGTAGGTTTTTAATCGTTCTACCACTCATACGAGCTTCTTTGTCTCCCACTTCTACAATTGCTTTCCGCATGGTGTGCTTAAGCATGGAAATCTAGATATAGCATGCTAGTTCTAGATGGGCATGGCTCAAGATAGATGTTGAAGAGATCCGGTGACAGGATGCTTTCCTTGTCGAGCACCCGTTGTTTGTGGAAGCCAATCTGTCACAACTTTCCGACTTGTATGGCACTCTGTGTTTTCTTGTACAGGTTTCCATTAGACGTATCATCTTTGGGTGTTTGCCGTAGTGATGTAACCCTCTCCAGAAGCCTTGGTGCCGAACTCTGTCGAAGGCTTTCGTGAAGTCAATTGAGATCATGTTGTTTGTCGCTAAAAAAGAGAAACACTTTTCTGCTATCAGTCTGAGTGAATAAAAATCTGTTCAGTTGCGATTATTCTTGGTAGGAATCCACCTTATTCTTCTGCCATTTGTATCTCGATTGAGTTTTATAACACAAGTTTTGGACGATATGTCAATCTGTCCTTTAAGGTTGAAGCGAGATTTATTGGCGGGAAGAACTGAATCTAATGCAAAAACAGCACGAACGAACTAATGGATAAAGTGACTCTTATGGGCCTTTGAGTACGAATAAAAGGATGTGGTAGATGGAAGAGTGAGCGAATGGATGGGTTAATAAATGTTGGAGTGAGTGAAGGAATGAATGAATGGATTGGTAAATAAATGTATGGATGAAATGATGAATGAATGAATAAATAAATAGAGAAAGGAATATAAAAATAATTGAATGAAGGAAAGAATACAAAACGAATGAATGAATACAAAAAGAAACGAATGAATGAATACAAAAAGAAACAAATGAATGAATACAAAAAGAAACGAATGAATGAATACAAAAAGAAACGAATGAATGAATACAAAAAGAAACGAATGAATGAAGGAATACAAAAATGAATGGATAAAGTTTGAACCGCATCCCGGTTCCAGCAACGAGTTCAATGCGCCGTGTAATACATGAATTTTTGACAAGAAAAGCCGTTTTCGATTATTTTGGGGAGATTTGTAAAAGCTAAAAGCTCAAAAATCGAAGCGTAAAAGTTATTTGGGAATTAGACATTTTCTGGATGAAGTAAAGCCTTTACTGTAAAAGTGAGTAAAATATGCCTTTTTTGAAATATAGTTACTCTGCAAGTACCTTGTTGATAGTTTGGCTTACTTTGAAATAACAGCTTTACAGACTATAAAAGCAAAATATTGGTTTCCTTAAAATTGTCTTAGGTATATAATAAATAATTGAGGTTAGAGAAGTTAATGAAAAGAGTTGATGGATGAAGAAGAGTGTTAAGGCAATGAAATTGCAATGAAAAAACATTAAAAATCTAAGACCGCATGGAATTAAAAACAAACTCTAATAAAACAAAGGAGTCGGGTTAAGTGTTTTGACCTGGCATGGCTCCATAAACTCTTTAATGGATGAATTGGTGGTTCTGTCTTTTGTAAAAAAACTTATTTTTTTAGAAAGAAAGTTTAAAGATTAGTTGAGTTACTTTGTAAATAAATTGAAAATAGGAATGTACCTAATCTTATGAGAATAATCATAAACAGTCATGCAATCATTTATACTGAGTTTCTTATAGTTGAAAATTTGTTTTTTTTGTAATTTTATTTACTTTTCTCGTTTTTTTGTTTTTCAAAGCGCCTAATTAAAATTTTTATTTTTTAAATTTAAAATAAAAATCTTTTATTAAAAGAATTCATGCGTACAGAGTTTTCAACAATACCCACAATTAAGGCTTTCCATGCAACCACAAACTCAATTTGAAAGCTCATTAATATTAAAAAAATTATTCTGTTTTACAATTTATTTTCGTAATTACCGTAAAATGCCTGAATCTTCGGACATTTATAATTTTAAAAAAAGTGAACATTTTGGGTCTTCATTTTGAAAATAATTTTTTAAAATGTATATTTTAAAACTCAAATATCTATGGTAGACCATAATCATTTGTGGGAATAATAGTTATATTTTCAAGCATTTAAAGAAAAAAATATTTGATGTTTAAAAAAATATAGTTTTTGATAATTTGTTTTTTCTCTTTTTATGACTTAATTTTTTCTCATTAATGAAACTTTTGTAAGAAATTATATTTATATAGTTAATTTAAATTGTGTTATAATAGAACGTGGTTAAAATTACAAAGATAAAGGAGAAAATACATAATGTCTTCAATATTTTTCAATTGAGAAAGTTTTGGATTTTAAAAAAGCCTAGATTTTAAAACATTAAAGAAAATAATTGTTCAAAAGTTTTCGAAAACTTTAGTCTTTTGCCGTATTTATTTATCTTAAGATTTGCCAAAATAATCAGAATCTCATGAAAGATGTAATCTTGTATCATGTCTGCCAAATATTTTGATTACGGTATGATTTAAATGTGAAAATAGTAAACTAAAGCGTAGTAAATATGAACATGCGATCATTACATATCACCCAAGATAGTCTTTTAAACATCCTTCCCCACATTTACAGACTTTCAAAACTCCAAATGTTGCGTGCCAGTGTGGAATCCAATCAATCAAGTCTCTAGAATAAAAGCTATTTCAGAGAAAAGTCGATGAAAAAATAATTTTGACATTTTTACTAATATGAATTAAATACCATAGTTTGTATTTTTGGAAAAGCTATTTCAAAGATTTCAAAGATCATGAGAATAAAGGAAACTACTGAATTCTGTTTCACTTGGTAAGGTCAATCAAAAATGCCTTAACATCGTTAAAAAGGCTTTCAAAGAGTCATAAAAAGACTCTAGTAACTTGGTTATTGACTGAATAATTGAATAGGGAAAAGTTAACTCGAAGAATTAATTAATGACATTGTAATTACTAATTTGTAATTATTGAAAGTAATGGCTGATTTGATAAGGTTTCTTCTTTACATCACGTGGCAAGTAGTCACCAGCGCCAAAGGCAGATACGCAGGTCAAGTTAATCTAATCGAGTACACCTGCAGGTCTTCGTGTCGATTTTTCAACTGAAAGAAAACATATTTGAACGTTCTAAACGATAAAAATTATCATGTATTCTGCAAGATTGCTGTTGATTTTGGAAATGAATTTATGTATTAAAAAGTAAAATTAAATTGTTTAAACAGAAAAGCTGAGAAAATTAATCGATTGAATTAAATTTAATATAATTTTGAAAAAGTATATTCAAAAACTACTTTTAACAGAATTTAAAAGTTGGAAATGATAAGTTTTTGTTTGAATTAACGCATGACTCTAAAGAGAACGCAGGCCTTGAAAAGAATACAAAAACAAAGAAAAACAAACAAATAAAAAGATGTATAATTCTAATTATAATAAAAATGAAACTAAACATATTTAAATAATAGTTCTCCAGCAAGCGCATAAAAGGAAGGAAGATAAAATATTGCGAGAGCACCTCAGTACAAACATAAAGACAGCAATCTACCAAATACATTTTCACACCGACCCCACATGAAAAGCCGTACAGACAGATAGACATAAATACACACAGTGATATCTACAAGGTAGCTTTCCTGTCACACACACACAAAGACAACCAGACAGACATACACCTGGAGTGAGGCAGCATGTTTGCAGGCGTGGTGGTGCTGATAGTGCTGGTGGTGCTGTGCGCCATTTTGGGCCTCATCTACTCCTACATCTACTTCACCAGGATCAACCCGGCCAGGGGAAGAAAGTTTGCAGACACGGGCGGCAGAGTGGGAGGAGGAGGAGGAGGAGGTGGAGGGGGCAAGGCGGAGGGAGGGGCAGGTGGTTCAGGGGCCACTCACATGTTTCTATTCCGGTGATAAGAAAAAGTTTATGGGACTTTTTACAAAAAGTTAAAGAAGGAACGTTAGTGCAAGAAGGTATTGAAATATAGCGTGGTGGAATTGTGTTGTAGTTTCAGTTGTTTATGAGAAAGGGAAAACTCAATAATGCGTTAGACGAACGGGAAAAAATATTTTTTTCAGAGAATCAGCAGTTTTGGTAGTAGTAGTGGCGGAAGAGTCGTTTACTTTATGATGGGATCAAGCAGATATCAGAGTGTAATAGCACGGTTAATAAAAAGATAATTTTTAGTGGATTTTATAAATGAGAATTGAAGTGAGAATATAATTTTATTTTTTAGCTTAAAACTTGGTATTTAAAAATGAAAGTGATTTGTTTCTAACAAAAACTTTATAATGTTTTTTTTCAACAAAAACTCTGTCACTCTTCCAACCACAGCAGTTGGAAAGCATGCACATTAACTTTACATTTTATTATTTAGTGGAAAAATTAGTCATTTTTTCGTTTTTTTTCCTTGATTGTTTTGTTCCGCTTTATTCATACAGCCCACTGTTTTCCACCTTATGTTATCGAAGTTTCCGATCACGCCACCAAATCCAGTTATTTTTCGAATCGCTTTTTTTAGCTACGGCATTCTGTAAAACTATCTATTTTTATGGAACCCTAAAATACTAATGAAGGATAACTCCAAAATTGTGAAAGAATTTAATGCATTTATATCGATTGAGATATTTAAAATGGTTTTTATGCGTGGGAAATTTGAACATCTTTCTCTTACATAGATTCAAAAAACCCATAAGGATCGAATCATTCGTCTGATTTGTTTTATAGGCACAGCACCAAAAGTATTTTAATTGTAAAAATTGTGAAAATAAACTTTGAATATTTTGTGTGTGAAATGAACTTAAAAAGCACTAATTATTAATATAAAATATAATAAATTGGCCAACAGACGAACTCATTAATTGCATGCTGGGCATGCCATACTAATCTTAAAGCTCAATTCAAGTCATCTTTTTCAACAAGGTCTTTTCAAACAATGGAAAAACTTTAGTGGATTATCGAAAAAAATGAAGTAAGTTCATGTTAAAATAAATATACCCAAATAGGAACGTCAAAAAACTGAAATAGATACACGCTTGACCAGAGCAAAAGAAACTAAATTTAAGGCTTCACTATTAAATGCCTTCGATTAAGTGTCATTGATAACCCTTTTATGTTAGTCAATGATGCTCTAGTAACGTTTGTTACTCTGTTATGTTAAATACATTTATACTAAGTTTTAGAAGAATAAAAAATTACTTCAAATTATTTGAATTACTTCTGTTAAAAAAATATTTTTTTGTGATTTATTTTTCGAAATTACATAAAAATCCCACTATATTCACAGACTTCGTGCAATGTAGATGCTTTCTCCAAACATTTTCTCTAAAGAAATTTTTCTAAAATATCTTTAAAAATTATTTTTCAAAAAAGAGCATCAAGAGAGCACACAAGCTTTTTGTTTGATTAGAATTTGAAATTTAAACAGGTACATCGTGTCGAGCAAACAGACAAAAATGCATGCACAGAAGCCTTTCCTTGCATCGAAATATTAACCATCTTGATGTTTTACGTACACAGCTTTTTAAAACTGACTTTTACTCAACTTCCTTAGAACAATGTATTGCTGTTTCGAATGCACTTCCTCCAATAAATTCTCCTATACGAGCAGAACAGTTATTTTGGAGAACTTCTTTACGAGTTAGCGCAATGGATGAGAGCTCCCGTCAATACAGCTACACTCAGTTCTATTACATTTTTAGGTGAAGACTACGCCACACAAAGCTGGGTAACACAGATAATTAGACGATTTTACTATTAAGACCTTGAAAAATGTTCTTAACATTCACAAGGCATCATTCAAACTACAAAGCACTCAGCAAGACACACGCAAGGCACATAATTTATGGGCTTAAAAGCAATTAAAATGCCAAAAACGCTTTTTATTTTCACATCGAACCAGCCTTTGGATACTTTACGCTGTTTCTTTCGCTTCTCTGCAAAAGTTGAAAACTTCGTCTGATCGAGACTATCTCAGGAAGCATCGCTGAGTGTTTACGCAGTCTCTTGTTTCTGACGTGGTTTACAAAGGTCTCTTGACCAGGATATTGATAACAAATTGGGAATAAAAAAATAAAATAAAAGAATTCTACGAAAGGATAAGTTATTACTAAATAAATAAAGCATGGTGATGATCGCTTTATAAAAAAAGTGTTCAATAAATAGGATTTTCATTAATTGATTATATGTTTCTAACTACGCAATGCCTATTCTAGGCATTAGGCAAGAAGATGTGTTTCAAAACTATTATCTTAACTGCTGCCATGTTTGTTTTCGTAGCACTCATTAGTTCGTCTAAATTAATTTGCAAAGCACCTTTTCACGCTTTAATTAATCATCCTTCGATGCCTCTCAAGCAATTCTGCGCGTCTTTTTTGCTTCTCTTGAAGGCACATCTTTTGTTCAATGCAAGTTCATTTATTTATTGTATTCAAAGGGTCTAGCAAAATTCATTTTTTGCAAAGAATGTTTTGGTTAAGATTTAAATGGTTAATGGTTATTTGTATGAACAGTACATTAATTCTAAAAACCTTGTCATTTACAAGTTTTTATTTTTCTTATAATATTGTTTTCATGTTCCACCCTAGCGTATAAATGCTTTTAATTGATAAACACAAAAAAAATAATTTGCTACAATATGCTGTTCTAAATTAACTAGGTTAGTAAATATATATTTAAAATTGAAGTAAATATAGAAAAAGCATAATTTCAAAGAATCTAAAAAGCATACTTCAAACTTGAAGTCTTTAAAAAATAAAGTGAAGACCATTTCAAATTTATATTTTGCGGGCCTCCATCGAATCCTGCGTAATCGCCTGTAATGCATCCATGGCTTAGACGGCTGTTTCCTCTCTTAGGCGGATCCATTTTTATTTTTAGCTGCATGCATTTCATCACTATGTATTTGTAAGTCTGCTTCCTAGCTCACGAGTTGCATCTCTTTGCATTTCACAACTACCTAATTAGTTTTTCTAGACGTCGAGAGGTCTCTATCGAGACTCGTAATCGAAAGATAATACTTTTAAAGTATTACTAAAATTTGGTAAACGCCAAAGCGATTGCCTTTGAAAATTTAAATGCGAAAAAAATTTTGATTTAAAATTGCAAAATTAATTTTTTTCCCTTGTCAACGTGCCTCAATTCTTAAAAAGTTATGAAAAAGAACTCTGAAAAGCCATAACGACTTTCTCTGCCAAACATCTTGGAAGCTGGAAAGAGACTGCGCAGATTTGTTGTCAGAAGAAGCTGGAAAGGCACTTCAAAAGCATCTGCCTCGGACTCAAACACCTCACGAAAGAAAGGGTGATACAATTAATGTTCGGGTTTACGCCACGTTAATAATATTTTTCTTTGTATTGTATTGTATTATTGAAGAGCGCCTTTAATTAGTTCTTACAATGAGTTTTTTTTCTAAAAATATTTACCATATTTATGCTTCAAGATTAATTGATTGACCCAAACATGCTTTAGTGCAGTGGTTCTTGAAGTCAGTCTTCCGCGAAGATTTAGTCAGTGCTCCGCTAATTGTTTTTTCAAAGAAACTATTTTTATTATTTTTAATAATACATAATTTAATAATCTAACTGGTATAACATATTTAAATCAAAACCTGTGGACAGATACATTTATTTTATGGTTTAGTATTTGTTCCATGTTAATTCCAATATTCTTTTGGGAGATGAGTGAAAACTAAACCAGGTAGATACCGATTTTTGGCAAAAGATTCAAAATTTATAATGATCAATGAAAAGTCTTTGGAGCTACAAAATTAGGAATTGTTAAATTAAATTTTTGTATAAATAAATTTAGAATAACTAAGAGTGTGAAGAAAAAATATATTACCCGTTTTGTGAACACAATTCAAAAACGCTGCAAAGAAAAAGCGAGACTATAAAGCACTGAAGCCGAAGAAGCATACGATAATGAGAACCTTGTCTTACTGTGAACATGTCATGCATGTCGAGAAAAAAATAGCATCCAGCATATTTAGAAAATAGTTTTGTCTGTCCAAGAGAAGAGCCTTTGTTCATTATTTGTGGATTACTACTACATAAAAAGGCAATAAAACCTTCAAAGCTAGCTTGTCACTTAAATTGAAAGAAAGTAAAAATTTTAGCTTTATCAACAAACGTAGATTGGAAAGACTTCTAAGATTAACGTTGCTGCATTAAATCTTCTTTTCTCATTTCACTTCGCATTGCCAAAGCTAAGAAACCTTTTTCGATTAGAGAAGACTTCATTCTTCCATGTGAGCAAGATATATGTCGGGAAATTATACTGGCACTTTGGCATCAGAGATCCTTTTTTCGAATTAAACTGTTGAAAAAAGAATTGACGAAACAGATGAAGAAATTGGAGAGCAGCTCATTGAAAAAGTAGAAAAGTCCTCGTGTTTTGCATTCGACCATCGTTCATCCACTTATTTAGATTCGATTAAAAATAAAAACGAAACGCAAACGTACATTCACGTTGGGTGTTATTGAGCTAGGAAATAAGAAATATAAGAAATATAACTTTAAAGTCTCTGGCTCGACAAGCACTGCTCGACAGTCAACATCAAATGGCCAAGCTATAGACTCCAAACTAAATATAAATATATTATCTAAATTGCTTTTAGTTTATTATAATTTAATTCAATTTAATATAAGAGTTTAGCTCGGTCTTATCAAATCTATTCAAAAGCTTTAAAATTAATAAAGTTTTAGTTTGAATACATCAATTTGAAATCTTTATTAAACTTAATTAACTAGTTCGATCTTTTCTATTTTTTTCTTTTTTCAGATTTTAAATTCAATAATTCTTGAATGTATAATTTTAGATGAAGTCATTTTTCTTCAGATCATTGAGTTTCGATTAAACTTAATTGGATGAACATGAACATTCTTTATCGTTTGATCGTTTTTTAAGAATCCTTCAGAACCGATTCTTTCTTGTTCTCTGCATATAATTGTTTAAAATGGTCAAACTTGCATAAGCAGGTTAACACAAAATGTTTAGACATCAAATTGTATGATTTGAAAATGTTGAAGTTTATATTTGCATATAAATATTCTTTTATAATTTCCATTACTTCTACTAGGCCTTTGAAACATTGCTACAATGTCTTGTAGTAACTATAAAATACATCGAACTTTATTTAAAAAAATTCTGACGTGTGTACCTAGCTCAGTAAACACGAGGCTTTTGGCTTGCACAGCAGGCGGTCACTTCCAGACGACCAACTTCGCCTGCATGCGTCTTGTTCTCGAGCAGAATGTCGAAGAAGGCGGCATTCCTCTCGCCAGAAAGCTCTACTAACAAAGAGTTTTCTGGAGTTGGGTTCTGCATAGCATGAAAGAAGTTTTGAAGAGAAGTTGTTGTGGGCTCTGTATACTATTAAAGGAGTTTTATAAATAAGTTTCTTGGTGTAGTATTGTGGTAGTGATGCTATGGTTTTTAAAATGCTTTAAAAATAAAAATATGCTTTTTAAAACCAAACTAAACGACTAACAGAAAATAATAAACCTCAAATAATTTTCAAAAACAACATTTTTCCAAAGCAACCACTTCTTCCAACATACTTGATAATCGAGCCAAACGTTGTCGATTCTGAGTCTCAACAAGTTCTGGTTCTTGGCGCTCATCCTGAGGCTTTTGATGGTGGGCGAGGCACAGACCTCTGGTTTGATGCTCACTCTCAGCAACAGAGGGTACCACAATTTGGAGGTTGATGGCAGTGACCAGAGGTTTGTCTGTCGTGGTGGAGGTTGGGGTGATAAAGGTAGGAATCAAATTAAAGAGAAATTAGTTTACATTTAAAAAAATGTTAACATAGTTTTTTCTTAACTTTAAAAGTTTTTTTTATACTTTTTAAATGAAAAAAGTATAATTTTAAATAATGCATAAAACATAAAAATAAAATATCGAGTATTTTCGGGGAAGCGTGAATGCATAACAGCTTCAGTAACCAAACTGATAAACAACGCCTAAATTATAACATTTACTTCACCGATATTTCACTGAAGTTAACATCTACCTAAACTACGAGCATTACTACCTCGGTGAAGAGGTCGTGGGCGGTGGCGACTGCAGACTGCCACTTGAGGAAGCGGTCAGGGCTGGCGCTAACGTACTTGTTGAAGTTCTCGACGACTGTGATTTCAACTTTCTCTTCTATCTTCTCGTCACGCCAATCCAGGTTGAGTTTTTTTCCAGGGCATGTAAGTCCTGTTTTATTATTGTTTTTTATGCGTTTAGTCGTTTTTATAATTAAATGAATGTCGTATATTCATATTCTTAAGTTATACTGATTTATCGATGAAGAATCAAAATTTTAAAATAAATATAATGATGTTAGATTTATAAATAGAAGTGAGCAATTTGGGTTTATAAGCTCACCATAAGGAGGAACTGTTGCAGGGGTAGGAACATCAGTTTTAAATAACAGTGAAAACTTGGGGTTGACAGGTGTGGGGCTGGTTTCTTGCACTAAGACTCCTTCAGTGCCAGCTTCAACAGGAATGACAATGGTTTCAGCGCTTGGTGTTTCTAGAGTAATTGCTTTTGGCTGTTCGTTCTGACTAGTGAAGTCAGCATCAATGGGAGAAACAGTGGAAATGGAGTTTTTAAGATCGTTTCCAGTGGTTTCAAATAAGCCAAAAGAAGCCTTTCCGACTGTCGAACCCGGCACACTTGCATCAGGCGTGGTCTCAGACTCGCTTGTTGCAAATTCATTTGTAAGTTTTCCATCAGATGATGACTCAGTGCTTGATGATGATTTTGAAGTGAATTTTTTATGGGACAGAAGAGGAGTGGTTGATGCGGTAGTTGACTGCTCTGACGTTTTTCTACGATATCCGTCAGTCAAAGTCTCGATGGAGGATGTTTCAGTGGTCAAGTGTTCTGTAGATCTCCTGCCATAGACTTGCGTTGGTTGATCAGTGGGGGTTAGTTCTCCAAAAGGTTCAACAGAAGTTCCACTCTCTGAGGGGTTTGTTACTTTCTTCCGATAGCAATCAGTTGCAGGCTCAGTGCTTGAGAGTTCTCCAAATGGTGGAGGCTCGGTAGTGGTGGTGGATGATGCAGGCGTTGAAGAGAAGATCTCGTTTTTAACAGTAGTCGGAAACTCTTCCGCTGTTGTCGTCACACATTTTGGTGTGTTGAATGGGGTCGTTTTCTTATTCCTCTTACACCCTTCTTTTGAAGGCTTGTCAGAAGAGATCTCAATGGTTGTTTGTTCTGTCGTTTTCTTGTCTTGTTGTTCGGTGCTTGTAAGTTCTCCGAACGGCAGAGACTCGGTGGTCAGTGCCTCTAGTGGGGAGGTGGGCTTGATGGTGGGCTTGCTCGCACGCGTGGCAGTGCTGGTCAGTTCAGTTGTTGGTTGCTCACTGGTTGTGTCAGTATTTTCTGAAATGGTAGATGGCATGGATGAAGTTGTTCTGCGTTTTCCATAAACTGATGGTTCTTTTGTAGATGATTCAAAGGTTGGATCAGAAACGTATTGTTTGATGGTAATCAACAACTCTTGAGCTATTCTGGTTGTGGATTTTTCGGTTGTTTTTTTACCGTACACCTCCGTCAAAGGTTCGACATAAGAAGTTTCGATGGTTGACTTTCTTGTAGGTCTCTTGCCATAAACTGCAGTTGAAGGCTCAATGCTTTCGATTTCTCCAAAAGGTAGAGGTTCTGAGGTGGAAATGTTAGGCGTGTGCGTAGTTGTGAGGTCAGTGGCTGGTTTGGTTTCGGATTCTAGGCCAGTCTCGGATGTTTCAACAGTTGAATGTTTTTTCGTCGTATCACCAGATCCGCATTTTGAAGGTTTAGTCGAGCCGCTGTTTGAAACATTGCTTGAGTCTTTTGTGGTTTTTTTACCATAACCCTCAGTGGATTTCTCAGTGGTGGTCAGTTCTCCAAATGGCATAGGTGCCGTGGATAACGGTTCAGTTATTAGAGAAGAACTCTCATTTTTAAGAGTATTCCCAGTATTCTCGGATGATTTTATCTCGACTTTCAAGTTAATTCGGACGTCAAATTTAGAATCAGAAGCGGTTGGACTGGTTTCGCATTCTGGTTTGGTGGCGCTTGAATCCTCCGTTGCTTTCCTGGCGTATCCTTCAGTGAGAGATTCAACAGAAAAGTTTTCAATTGTTGAGAATTTTGTGGCTCTCTTGCCGTACCCACCAGTCAAAAATTCAGTTGTGGTGAGCTCCCCAAAAGGTAGAGATTCGCTGGTTGACGTTGCAATTATTGGAGTGGAACTCCTCTCTTCAATAGTAGTCAACATCTTTGTACCTGGTGTTGTTTCAGGTTCTGGTTCGGTGGTGGTTACTTTCGGAGTTGAATGTTTTGTCGTTTTCCTACCGTACCCCCCTTTCAAAGACTCGACAAAATAAGTCTCAACGCCTGCTGCTTCCGTGACTTTCTTACCATAGCAATCAGTTGAATGGTCAGCGCTTGTGAGCTCACCGAATGGAAGAGATTCAGTGGTTGTTGGTTCAAGTGCGGAGGTTGGGTTGGGAGTAGTTTTACTCACAATGGAGTCTTGGCCAATGGTCGTTTCGCTTATAGGATGGTTAGTAGATAGAGCACGAGTTGCAGCATCCTCTACTGCAGAAGAAGCGCGCTCAAAAACTTTTGTTGAGGTTTGCCTTAACGAGGGTGGGTCAGTCAAAGATGTGTCCAGGAGCGAGGTTTTTAGTTCACATGGAGTACTTTGTGAACCCACCGCTGTTCAAATATCAAGAATAATTATTTCTTTGCTTTTATTCATAATTGAATGTGAAAATAAATTTATTTTTATATGCCACTAAAAAGTTAATAACTATTTAACAAATAAATATTTTTAATTAATTAATTTAATTAAACCTGTAAAGGCGATGGAAAGCACAAGTAACGAGTAGCGAATCATTTGTAACACGTTTGAGCTATGAAGGAGTGGAACTTTTCAGCTTATATACCTTCAACGCAGACCCCCCACCCTTGTTAATTGTACACCATCAGTGCATGATATCATCGTTATAAATCGTTTAAAAGTAAAGTATTAATTGAAGAGTGTCTTTGAGAATTTATTTATTTGAAAATACAATGTTAATCTGGTTTTCAACTAGCTAACATTCACTTGCAACATGCGTGAAAGCTCTAGAATATTCTTATAATAAATCATTTATTTCATGTTTTAATTAAATATGCACTCAGATATTGAATTCCAAATGATGAGAACTTGTGCTTTTAATTAAAAATCACATATTTATTTCATAAAAAGGTAATAAAATGTTTGAAAAATCAATTAAATATTTTAATCTTCCTGAGTTCAAACTATTTTTTAAACTATGTCTATAATTGCCTAGATTATTTGCATCTAAATTAATAAAAATATTGAATTAAAAATGTAATATTATTCTGGTGTTTCCACTTACTCGGCTCTAGGACACTTCGATTGGAGATTATATAAAAGAATAATAATTATTATTATTATAAGTATTACTTTATATTATTATTACACCTAACAATGATCTAATTAATTAGGTTCCAGCATACATATACATAAATAGACAGGTGAATAGAGGATTGTAATGGCCAAGAATGATAGTGCTGCGATGACCTTAAATGGAAATTTATACAAAGAACACCTGATTTTGTTAAAGCTGTTAAGGAAGCTAAGTAATTAATTTCATTACAATTTGCGGTAATTATGAATGCCCGACAAACCTTTACTTTTATCGTTCAATAAAAAGATATAGTAAAAAGCGAGAAAGCTTGCACAAAAGCCGTTAAGCGATGCAGTATAAGAGGTTGGAATGGGACATGGAATTCTAGATGTAACATGTTAGTTCTAGAAATCCTTGCATGAAACATCAATTGCATCACTGCTATCGTCATACCATTGAAAATGCTGGCAGGCTCACATTCAATTTATTACGAAATATCATTGCATTGATCGTCTTAAGTGAACTACCCACTTTCTGCTGTTCCCATTCTTTATAGCGTAGTCTTTGTTTTATTTTATTCAATGGTATTTTATAAAATTTTCTTTTAAATCGTGGTAGAGTTAAAGGAAGCCTGACATATGACAGAAAGCACAGCAATTGCTCAACTTGAAATGCCTTTATGAAATTGTGAGTACAGAAGACACTTTATAAACAAACGTCTTAATACAGAGTTTAATATTCATATAAAAGTTATATTTAAGTTAAACACCTGATGTCGCATATGAAAATATATTGCATTGGAACAAACGAGGCTAAAGATTCGAAACGAGTGAGCCTTGACTGAATGCATTGAAAGAAGAGAGAAACTATAAAACAACGCACGACACCAAATGACTGCAGCGCCAATACTCTACTTCAGGAGCGTGCAGCCTTTTTAAAGCTAAGCATAATGATAATGAACAGAGATCTACGAGAGATTTCTCTTGTGTAACAATTGGTTCAATAGTTTACATAGCTGCCTTCAACTTTTCAATGAATTCACGGAACAACGGCAAACGACGCTAACTAACACTAAAATGACACATGTTGCAAGCAAAAGTGTTTTATATCTCATTGTGTTTCGTTTTACAATCACCATTCGACAACACGATAGCATATATGTGAGTAAAGCACGGGAAAAGCTTTTTAGGAAATAAAATAAAGTCCTTTTATGATTATAAATTAATAAAAAAATTTCAATTCAACAAATATGAACGGAAAATTTCCTATACTTAAAAATATTAAATTTTAACCGAAACGAGTTAGTCAAAGCTCTATTTAGTCGATTTTCCCATATTTCAAAAAAAAATTAAATAAAATTGAAGCGAAAAAATCAAATTCACTGCTTAGCCACATCATGTAATAATTGCATGTATCTTTTAATCAATCAATGAAATGAATTTTGCGAAGAAGCGGTTAAAGCGTATCTTGCGCTTTTTAATTTTTATTGTTTTTATAAACAACATTTCGATGAAGAAAATAATTATTTAAACTTTTTCTCAAGGAATCGTTTAGAAACTAGAAATTAAAGAGCGTCTCAATCACTTACATTTTGGCTGAGCGATATTGCATTCGAAATAAGACTAAATACATAAACAACAAATATTTCCGAAAGAAATTAAATGGTCTTGAAATGGAACACGAAAATAATTCTTGAAATGCTTTGAAGATGAAGAAACGTGTGAGGATACAAAAGAAGGCGGAGAACTAAGCGCCACACTTGAGAGGTAGTTTCATGGCCTATAGTGAGCTTTTAAGGAGAATATATAAGTACTTCAAATAGACATCTAAATCTTTAAAATATATTAGAAACCAACTGTTATTGCAAGCGTTTCCGTTGATAGTATCGATTTTTTGGCATTTTAAAGTTCGATTATGAAAATATACACCAGCATTTGTTAATTGTTCACCTATTGATTACACTTGATTGACTTATTGAGTTGGCAGTAATTACAAGGGCTGCTTTGAAAAGAAGAAATACAATGTATTGCGCGTATACCTATACAATACATCTATCGAAAAATATATTTATTTCATAATAGTTTAGAATTGAAATCTAATTAAATTGCATATTGAAGCATTAAAATATATTTTTAAATACTGATAATTGGTATGTTATCGAAAAATATAAGGGTGGTCTGCATTGCAAACGATAGTTTTGGAGTTGGCACGTATCAAAAGCAACTTCGATGAAGAAAATGAAAGAAGAATCACTCGAAACTGAAGACTTGGAAAACTAACAGAAAACTAACAGAAAAGTTTGATTGTTTAATTGTGTGTGATTACCAGTTTTTTATTTTAAAATCTCAATAATTTCCACGTGCAACAATCACCTGAAAAGAGACCAATAGCTTTTTACAACGTTAATTCTTGATTATTCTCTAAGACTAGTAGGACAATATTTAAACTTTCACAAAACATTGAGCACATAACTGAAGAATCGAAAAAATCGAAAAAAGTAAAAATCGAAAACTCAAGAACCTCAAAGCTCTAAAAATAAATTTGTAAGTGAAGAAATAAAGCGCCACAGAAAACTGAAAAACTTGGAAAAAGAAACTTTCACACCCTGAACCAAAATTGTGGGCACTCAGCAGATAATAACGTATGCTTGAGTACGTGAAAAATAGTATTAGGAAGCAAGAATTTAACAAATTTAATAATTTATTCATTTAAATATGAAAAATCCGACGATAATGATGATAGCGATGATGCTGATGATGATGATGATGACGACGATGAAGGTGTCGAGAGTGGCGATTACGAGGAAATATCTTTGACTAAAAGCTTTCTCTTCAAAATATTGCCAACCCTATCCATGATCACTACTCCAACCTCCTCCTCCTCCTCTCCTTCCTCTTTATCATCTTCGCCATCATCATCATGATGTCCTTCAAAGATACTGCAAGTGCCATTATTTTTGTATTTTTTCAAATGAAACAGCACATCCCTGGATTTCAATTCGTACTTTCGCACTAGAGGATCTCCTTCAAAATGGCAGCCATTGCAGTCATTATCGACTTTTACATCGGAAGTTGAATCATGGAGGTTTGAGTTGATGGTGTTGGTGGTGTTGTTGTTGATGATGTTGTTGGTGGTGTTGTTGTTGATGATGTTGTTGGTGGTGTTGTTGTTGATGATGTTGTTGGTGGTGTTGTTGTTGATGTTACTGTTATTTGTGTTGTTGTTATTGTTCTCATTCGTGTTGTTGTTGTAGTTTTGATTATTACATTTGTTGTTTTGGTTGTAGTTATTATTGCAGTCGTTATTAATAACATCGCAAACTCTTTCATCAACATTAGGTGCATGCTTATGGTTGCAGGGGCCACTTAGAGAGGCGGATTGACGATCATCATCATGGCCGGCACGCCAATCAAACTCGTAATGGTGGAAGACGAGGCCTGAGTCGACGGAACGAAGCTCGATCAGGTGCAAGCCAGCCTCTGCCGTCACTGCCAGTCTGCATGGATGGGTGGATGGATGGATGGATGGGTGGATGGATGGATGGATGGGTGGGTGGGTGGATGGATGGATGGATGGATGGGTGGGTGGATGGATGGGTGGATGGGTGGATGGATGGATGGATGGGTGGGTGGATGGATGGATGGATGGATGGATGGGTGGATGGATGGATGGGTGGATGCATGGATGGATGAATGGGTGGATGGGTGGATGCATGGATGGATGGGTGAACGGGTGGGTGGGTTAATGGATGGATGAATGAATGGGTGGATGGATGGATGGATGGTTGGGTGGATTGATGGGTGAACGGGTGGGTGGGTTAGTGGGTGAATGGATGGGTGGGTGGATGGATGAATAGTTAGGTGGATGGATGGGTGAACGGGTGGGTGGGTTAATGGGTGGATGGATGGGTGGGTGGATGGATGGATGGATGGATGGATGGATGAATGGATGGATGGATGAATGGTTAGGTGGATGGATGGGTGAACGGGTGGGTGGGTTGATGGGTGAATGGATGGATGGGTGGATGGATGGATAGATGGATGAATGGATACTCTTTCTGACCCTTCAAGACGCAAATCCATAGACTTGCTGCCTTTCTCAGACGGATTCAACCACCTAAGAGTGTCATTTAGACTTAAAAAACAGGAAAAAAAGTTTTACTATTATTTTAACAAATGAACTAAAATACAAAATAAATAGAAAATATAAAAATGAATAAACAATTAAACTAAAATATGGAAAAAGAATAAAATAAATAAACAAAAAAAACCATTAACACAAAAAATACAAAAATTAATTAATTTATTTAAAAAATAATAAATTCACTAAAAACAAGAAATAAATAAAAAGGCGCTCACAGATGGCGGTGCAGCATGAGGGCAGAGCAGCGGTGCCAATGCGAGCCACCATCGATGAAGCGTGAGGCGAGGAAAGAGGCGAGGTGGGCAGGGGGCTTGATGATGGATGGTGTCTTGGTGGTCAGGCTGTAGGGAAGATTCTGGGAGGTGTTGTGGTTGGCAAAGGGGTGGTTGGCAGAAGACTGGTTGGCAGAGTTGGCGACCAGCGTCATGGAAAAAGTCGTTTCTGAAAATGAAAGTTCCACAAATTAATTTCGTAAAAAGTTCTTATTCGCTCTTCAAACTTAGCAAGCACGTGTTTAATAATGAATTATCCTTAGACAAGTAATTGAATAATTGAGCGTTTTGTTCGCTTCGTAAATGGCGCTATAAAAATAATTGGTGATTGAAAATTACAATAATAATAATAATAATAATGGGACAGCCAAAGCCACAATGGCTTACTTCTCTTCCTGGTGGCGGGTTCAGTCAGCACCTCGGTTATAGTGAGAGCACCATCCAGGTGTCTGGTGCACTCCACGTCGCTACTACTGCCATCGCTGTTCCTGCCGCTGCTGCTGGTAACCACACTACCGTCGTAGTTGCAGACGGTCATTGATGATGATGATGATGATGAGGATAATGGTGATGGTGATGTGGGGGATGATGATGATGTAGGTGGTGATGATGTCGGTGCTGATGATGATAGATTGGCTTTATTTGATTGAAAGTGTCTTTCTTTGTCCTTCTGTAAAAAAATATTAATAACGCGTATGAATAAAAAAACAAATAAAAATGAAAGTTTTTACTAGTTATAATAATACTTGAAGGATTAACGAAGAATCGAATGTTAAAACAAAATCTACCTTCAATTCTTCCGCGCTCACTCCAGCAGACACTTTTCCACTGACCATGGGTTCACACGCATCCACCCCACCACTCAATACCACTCCACCACCAGGCGAGACACCCTCACTAACCACACCATTATTCCCACTACTCGATCTTCCTTCACCGGTTATTGGGACGTCTCCCCGTTGCCTGCAAACGCCTCGAGCGGGCTTGATAGGCAGATGCTTGCCCGGAGAGTAGCATGGAATCGGACCTTCCGGGTACTCGAGCCTCGTCATCGACAAAATGCCGTTGATGCTCGAGTCTTTTTTCAAGCTGCAACTACTACTACTGCTGCTAGTAATACTACTACTAGTGCTACTACTACTACTACTGCTAGTAATACTACTACTAGTGCTACTACTACTACTACTGCTTCCAGTATAACTCTTGTAATCACTACTATTACTAGAACTGTTACTACCATCACTACTAGGATCGCTTGTTATTTCAATACAATTATGCTTGCTGTTATTCCTATTAAATTTATTGTTATTATTATTATTATTATAACTGTTTTTGCTGTTACCTTCTTTATCATCTCCCTTACCACCTTCAACACTGCACCGATCACTTCCATTGGCGTTGTGAACGCAAACTCCATTACGGGAAGAAAGAGACGAATACGAAGAAGAAGATGAAGAAGAAGACAAAGAAGATGACGGAGAAGAAGATGAAGGAGAAGAAGATGAGGAAGAAAGGAGCGAATAAAAAGATGAGAACGACGGCAAAGACGACAGCGGCGAAGTGAGGATGGACGAAAAGGGCGATGGGCGCGAGCGGTTGACGCTGACGAGGCTCCGATCGATGTCGTCGAAGCCTCGCGCCATGATGCCGGTGCAGGTGTGGCTTAGGTCGAGCGTGTGGCTCAGTTCGTGCAGCACTGCCCCCAAGCCTGTCGCGTAGTTCGCCCATCTGCTGCCTCTGATGAAGGTGGTGTGGCGATGATGATGGTGGTGTGGCGATGAAGGTGGTGGTGGTGGTGTAGTGCAGATGGTGGTGGTGTGCAGATGGTGGTGGTGTAGTGCAGATGGTGGTGGTGGTGGTGTAGCGATGATGGTGGTGGTTGTGTTATACAGATGGTGGTGGATATGGTTGTCATGGTGATGAAGATGGTGGTGATGTGTGTTGAACACTAATAACTAATTATAAACCCTATCAAATGTTGTATTAATTTATTCTCAATGATGACCTATTAATTAAAAATCTCAATAACCTGTAAGCGCTGTCATCCATCAGAACTCTTTTATCGATCTTTCGATCATCCAGGAAACGGATTGCAATCTCTTCAACGCAAGCTGCCCAGCAGTGTAGTGTCCCCGTGCCATACAACGCCAACCCCCCTCCCCCTGTATGTGTGTGTGTGTTTGTGAGTGTGTGTGTGTATGTGTGTGTGTGTGTGTGTATGTGTGTGTGTGTAAATTAAGACAAGAAAAGAGACATTAACATCTACCAAGAGCTGCATGTCCCTTGGTGAGATTGAGGATGTCTCGGTGACTGTTCGGAGTGGTCTCTCCATCAGGCACCCCTGTGTACCTGTGTGTGTGCGTGTGTGTGTGCTTGTGTGTGTGTCGGTTTGTGTGTGTGTCGGTTTGTGTGTGTGTGTTTGTTTGTTTGTTTGTGTGTGTGTGTTCGTGTGTGTGTGTTTGTATGTGTGTGGGTGGGGAGGGGGTGGTGAGCTGCTTTGAACAGTCAAATAAAACTATTTTGTGGTGATTTCCTGATTTGAACAACACTATTCACAGTGATTTTATGATTTATCAGTGAATTTTGATCTAATCGTCTGAGCAATAGAATGGTGACAAACTTCATGAAATAATCAAAGCTTTGTACCCGTTACTCATAAATTATTTATGTACTCAGTGACCTTGTGAAGGACATGAAGGCCATCCACTTGCACAAGTTCTTGCCAGAGAAGAGCGAAGAACTCATGAGTTCGCGGGCACTCGACGTCCACAACTCGCCTGCACTCATCTCGCGAGCCTGGAGCAGTTTCAGTTTGGAGTGGAAGATGTGGCATGGCGGAGCTTTTGGGTTTAATTCTTGTTCCAGTGAAAATGTCTTTCTGCTAAATCCTGGAAAGGTTTGAGTGTTAGTTTAGAATCTATGGAGCTAAAAATATTTCATCTGGTTGGTTGACTGATTTAAATCATTTGGAGTCTTTAAACTTGCCTTGCTCATACAATTTCTCAGCCACGTAGGCTTGCAGTATCTTGAGAGAAAGGACTATTTTTTTGCATGCACTTTCAACCGAGCAGTCTTCATCTTCTGGGCCCTATTCAGAAGTAAATAATAAATTTCAATTGAATTTCATTTAAATTAACAGATTTTTATCAAATTAATTTTAACCTGAAACCTCCCATCATCATCATGGCAAATGATATAGACTGGTCTTATGAAATAGCACTGATGCTTGGGAGGGATATAATTCAATGAAAAGAAGGTCTCTGGGTGGCTGTCTTTTTGGTTCAAACTCAATACGAATTCGTTCGGACCCTCTTGCAGCTCTACAAACGCCTTGAATCTATCATTATCCAAAGGCCAAACACCCAGCAATACTTGACTTTTAATGTTTTTAATAAATAAAACATTACCATCTCTTTCCCCATTTGAATAGTGAACAATACCATTCAAAAGTGCCAAAGAGTATGCTATTGTTCCACCATTTTTGAAATTTGTAACTTCAATTGACATAGTTATGAAAGATCCCTGAAGTATAACATTTTATTCAACGATTTGCGTAAAAAAACTGTCTGTCTTATAATCAGATTTAAATCTTAATCAAGGCTATAATCAGCTGCTGTTGTGAATTATTTCCATGAATAAAAGTGAAGGTTAAAAAAAATTTTAAAACAAAAATTGAAACAAATAATTAACAAATAAATCTTGTAATTCAATCTTCTCTATTACTTTCGACAGAAAATGCAAAGGTAACATTGCTGAAACCAGTTTTCGGCAGCAAAGGGTCCTGGGGTGGGAATAAAACATCACATAGACGTGATCATATAAATGATCAGATAGTTTTTATATACAATTTTAAAATGATAATTAAGTAAAATAAAATATTAAATATTGATGGGAGTGTAGCGAAGGTGAGACCAGAGTGGAGAGATCAGGGTCGGGCCCAGGCAGGTGTTTCCAGTCGAGGAGTTCATCCATGCAAGAGTTCTTTTTGCTCTTTTAAGGTGATTAATTAAAAAATAATTAATTGATATTATCGTTAAAACTAACCTATACATTCAAGTAAAATATAAATAATTTGCTATAAAACTATAGAAGTATTCACGATTTTTGGAACCTTCGGCTTGGCAGTGAGCAGCTGGCAAGGTCTGACGTCCAGCTTGGATGCAACGGCAAAGTCGTCCTCCAACTCCAACTCCTCCACTGGAACCGAGAAGACACTAGCGCCTCGATTGACTGACGCAGCAGAAGACGCAGCAGAAGACGCAGCAGAAGAAACCGCACACTCACAAGCAAGCATACTGTGAGTGCTCGAGAGACAGACAGACGTATCGACGACAGGACTGAATAGTTCTTTGAGTTGATCGGTCGAGAAGAGGGGAAGTGCCGTTGAATCACTGCTCTTCAGGTCGACAACGACGCCGCTGAGGCCTTGCTTCGAGATCTGTCGCTGGTACATGCGCTCCTCGATGCTGTTGGTGGCCAGGAGGCGGTAGACGTACGTAGTGCTCCGCTGACCGTCCCTCCACACCCGCGCCATCGCCTGTGGGCCCGTTGTAGGTATCAGTGAATATAAATCAAATATATTTATAAAGCGTTTTTTAATAAAATCATGGGCGGAGGTGTTATAAAAATCCATCCGCAAAAAACGAAAAACTTTCTTGAAAATAAATACAAAACTAAAAAAACACAACCCAAAACTAATTTAAAAAACCCAAAAAACCCAAACCTTACCTCTATAAACACCACCAGACAAAAGTATGTACTCTTGTACAACGAAAACTTCAACGACAATGAGCGGGCACCTGCAGGTCGTTAGCGGGATTCCAGTCCACATCGAAGAGGATCAGCCTTGAAGCGCCTATGAGGTTCAGTCCAACTCCCCCTGCCTTCGTGCTGAGAAGGAAGACGACTGGTGAGTGGATGTTGGTGTTGTAGAGTTGTGGTTGTTGTGTAGTTGTTTTTGGTTGTGTTGTTGTATTTGATATGCGGTGTTGTTGGTGTTATTGTGCTGTGGAGGGTGTGAAAGGGATCAATGCGTTGTAACGTGATATATTAGTAAGACTTTAATATATTAGACCATAATGTATTATTTAGCCCTTTTAAAAGTTTTATTATTCAACGCATTGAAACCATTGCTTAAATAAAAAATCTATAAAACTATTAATGGGCAAGATTAGTCTTAAATACACAAATAAGATGGATGGTTGGATGGATGGATAAATGGATGGATGAATGGATGAATGGGTGGATTGATGAATAAACGGATGGATAAATGCATGAATAGAAGGATGAATAAACGGATGGATAAATGCATGAATAGAAGGATGAATAAATAGATAGAAAGATGGATAGATCGATAGGTGAACAAGCAAACCAAACAACACCCAGGCAAACAACGAGCAAATGCTACACGAACAATCTTTGAGGGCGGGATTGTTGAATCGTTCGACGATCTCCTGTCTCTTGCTGGTCGCAGTCCTGCCGTCCAGTCGCAACATCGGATAACCCTCCGCCTCGCACAGGCGTCCTATCAGGTCGAGCGTCTAAGCGAGGGGAGAGAGGGGTGAATGGTGTGTTGTGGTGATGCATTGTATGGTGCATGGAAGAAAATGTCAGGTTGCAATTATGATGAATTGTATAGATGAATGGAGAAGAATTTCATTCATGAATGGCGATGCATTGCATTGCATGGATGAATGATGATGAATTGCATGGATCTATTAAAATCATAACTTTCACCACAATTCAAACCATCCACTTAAGAATCCACCAATCCACCAACACACAAACACACATGCACACACACACACACACACAAATACACACACACGCACACCTTAGTGTAGTTGGAAACGACGACGACTTTCTGGTAAGATTGATCATCGATGCGGAACGAGGTCAACAATGAGGTCAACACGTGCATCTTGCCTCCCATGCCGAGTCGCTGCTTCAGAGGCAGGTCGTCGTAGTCGCCTGGGAAGCTGGAAAACAAGCCCCTGAATAGGGACGCCTGTTGGAGGGTTGACGTTGGTATGTGGTTGTGGTGGGACGCCTGTTGGAGGGTTGACGTTGGTATGTGGTTGTGGTGGGACGCCTGTTGGAGGGTTGACGTTGGTATGTGGTTGTGGTGGGAAGCCTGTGACGTGACATTAGTGAAGTGGAATGGTGGTGTGACGTGGTGTAGTAGGATTGTAGTGGTGTGGTCTGATTGAATTAGGGTGTGGTGTGGTTAGAATGGTGGTGGTGTGGTGAAATTATGGCGTGGTATGGTGTGGTGAAATGGTGGTGTGGTGGGATGGTGTGGTGTGATGGTCGGATGGTGTAGTGTGATGGTGGTGTAGTGGGATGGTGTGGTGTGATGGTGATATAATGGAATGATGGCTTTCTGAAAAAAAATTATACCTATTTATATTTTTTAAAGTGTTTTATAGTTACGAAAGATACGATGAAAACGACAATATAAATATTTCCCGCCAAAAGCAATGCCTCACCTCATTTTCCTCCTCATACTTCCTAGAGCCTCCTGATGATGATGCTCCTGATGATGATGACGAAGCCATCGATGCGGCCTTGACACAGACGTCATGAATGAGGTCAGGGTGGTTGCAGAGTTTGCGCAGTGCTGAGATGCAAGTGAGATGTTGAGGAAAAGAGGAGGAGGAGGAGAAGGAGGAAGAAGAAGAAGAGGAGGTGTGGTAGATGCAAGACTTGGCGAACTGGGAGCCGGTGAGTTTGTTGTAGAGGCTGACTTGCAGTGGCGTCAAGGCGCAGAAGAGGACGATGTCGACTGATGAGTGGAGGAGAGGCTGTGGTACGAAAAACCATGCACAAGACACACACACGCACCCATCAATCCCCACACAACACACACACAAATACACACACACAGACACACACACACACACACACACACTCACACACACACACACACAAACACACACACACACACACACACACCCACTAAACACACATACACACACACACACACACACAAACTTCCACACACACACACACACACACACACACACACACACACACACACACACACACACACACACACACACACACACACACACACACACACACACACCCACACAACACACACACAAACACACATAAACACACCAAAACACACACACACAAACGCACACACACCTTTAGGGGGTAGATACTGGTTATTGATCTCTTGGGTCCTTCTCAGCACCAGCTGTGACGTCACCCGGGCCAACTCTTGCGCCCTTGTGCTGCCCAGAGCCTGTTCTTCCTTGCTGGCAGTGCTCTGTCTCGACGCCATGATGGGCCCCTCGAAGACGTGCCTGAAGCTGGAACTGCTGCCTGTGTGTGTGTGGTGGTTTTGTGGTGGTATGCTTTGATGGTAGTAGAGTCCTTTGAAAGGTGGTATAGAATTGGGAAGATTGATTGAATACATTGTCTCTGGTATTTAAATCGACAAAGAAACTTCACCAAAAAAGTATTAACACTCCAATCTAAACAACTAACCAACCAACTAACTAACAACGAATCACCCAACCAACGAATCACCCAAGCAACCAAACCATCCAAGCAACCAAACCAACCAAACCATCCACCAAACAAACCATCCACCAAACAAACCACAAACCATCCAACCAAACCAACCAACCAACCAAGGATATTCGGCGAGCAAAAGTCAATGAGACTGAACAACTCTTGCAGATCATTCTGAACGGGCGTGCCGGTCAATACAATCCTCCTCTTGATCTGGAGGCAGTTTATACTCTGGGCCGTCTTTATCGACGAGTTCTTGAGTCGATGGCCTTCGTCACAAACGACTAAGTCAAAACGGACTTTTTTTAGTGTTTCGACGTTACGGACGAGCATCTCGTAGGAGATGATCAAGACGGGGGTGTTTTCGTTGTCGATGAAGTCCTTTGTGTGTGGTTACAGTGGCGGTGGAGTTGTTGGAAAATTGTGTTTCGGGTGGATTTTTTTTGCGAATTGGGGTGGGTTTGTTGGCGTTGTGCTTGGGTTTTGTAGTATTGTGGTAGTTTTTGTCACAAATTGTGGTTGTAGTGTTGTGGTAGTTTTGTCACAAATTGTGGTTGTAGTGTATTTTGTGTGGGTAATTGTGCTTATGGTGGATTTGTGGGCGAATTATGGAGTAACTTGAACGGTTTTGTGGTCATCGCTTGGCGGAAAGGCTTTATAGACTATATGTAGAGCCTGTCTAAGTATAAAGTGTGGTAGCAAACGCTTATGTTGGCGACGTTGATACACAGTGAAATGCCGGGTAGTAGCAGTGTTGGCTACACACCTGCACTTTCTTCTCTGACGAAACCGCAAAGACTCTCAATCTCTCGAACGAGATCCACTTCTTGAACTCCTTCATCCAGTTCTTGTTGGTGATGATGATGATGTTGGTGGTGGTGATGATGATGATAATGTGGACGATGAAAGCACCCTCAGAAACACAAACCCACCTTCACCAGACTGCCAGGTACGACGACGAGTATTTTCTTGAGGACAGGCTTACCCCCATAGGGACCTTGCTTATATAGTGTCCAGATGAGTGACAGGCACTGTAGCGTCTTGCCCAATCCCATCTCGTCTGCCAAGATAGCCCCTCCCTCCATGCCCTTCGATTGGTTGAAGCCGAGAACGCACCTGATTGGTTGGGTGAAGCAATTCAAAAAAATTCAGCTAAGCCAATAAAGATCAATCCCGCTGAATAAATAATTCTAGCATAAACTAGGAAAAGTTACTTGTATATAAAGGCCATGCCTTCCCACTGAATAAATAATTCATGCATAAATTAGTTACTTGTATAGGAAGGCCACGCCCTCCTGCTGGTGTGGTCGCAGGTGGCGGGAAAGAAACACGTCGACATAGACGTCCACCAGGGGCAGCTGCTGTGGGTTGTTGTTCCACTGGGAGGGTGGGGGGAGTTGGAATGGGAGTGTTGGGAAACATTGAAGGAAAATTGGTTTGGAAAATAAAACATTTCAAATGCTGTGGGTGCGTCTTTTTTTGTAAAGAACGGTTTTTAATTTAACTCCATAAGAACTTGCCACTCCAAGACACAACTCATCACACCACAAGACACCACCAACACAACACTTCATCACACCACCAACACAACACCAAAAGCAACAACACACCTCACCAAAACAAACAATACACCAACACAGTAAACTCAACACGATACCACATCACATTACACCACAAAAGCCTAACCACAACACCAACAACCAACACTAACAACCAGTACCAAAAACACTAAACCAGACCTCACCCTACTCCAACACCAAGAACCAATACTAACAACAAAACACTGACAAAAAATACCAACACATCACAACACACTACCCCCCCCCCCCCCCGACCACCAAAAAACAACAATACCTCCCACCCTCCACCAACACAGCCCCCCCCCCCAACACCAACCCAACCAGCCACTCACAACAGCACCTGATGCATAGCACTGGGCTGGGGTAGCACATAGGCACCCACTGGAGGTTGTCTGCACTGGATAGACGACTCTGTACGCGCCTGCATGGCGGATGGTGGATGGATGGAGGGAGGGATGAGTGAATGGTGAGTGAATGGTGGATAGATGAAGAGATGAATAGATATTGGTGGATGGATGAATGGATGAATGGATGGATGGATGGATGGATGGATGGATAGATGAATAGATGGATGGATGGATGGGTGGATGGATGGGTGGATGGATGGGTGGATGGATGGATGGATGGATGGATGGATGGATGGATATATAGTGGACAAATGAATGTGATAGTATCACGGTATAAAATGTGTAATGGTTAGATGAATTTTGCCAAGATAGATTGAAAGATGACTAAGTCAACGGATGGATGCAAGAATCGATGATAAGAAGAACGAATGGTTGGACGCAAGAAAAGTAATCTGACCAGACGATCCTGGTTGATATCTCGATTCTTCCCATGCTTTATGAAGGCCTTGTTGGCGACTGAGGCGGTGGTGAATTCCTTGTGCAAATAAGAAGCCGACCACAAAATCAACAACAACGGTCTAAAAAATATAAAAGTGTTGGAAAATGCAAAGAGCATCATACCCTATTGAAATTAATTATAATTCACATGTTAATTAATGTGGGATTGATGGTAATTACCACTCAATTAGACTCGTATCGTTTACAATATCACCACAATAAAATCTACTACCATCTCTACTACCCTCACACCAATCCCACCACAACTACAAGACAACTACACACACCATATCACCGTACCACAACTACTACACCACCACAACTCACCCCCTCCACACTGCCATGCCCCCCAACACCACCTCTAGCAGTCTTGATGGCTTGGTGATCGACCGCAGGGGCAGTGTGTTGTGAGTGGAAACACTTGCCTGAATTGAAATCCTCCGCAGATATCTGACTCATCACCTGGATGGATGGGTGGATGGATGGATGGATTGATGGATGATGGTGGGTGGATGGATGGATGATGGTGGGTGGATAGATGGATGCGTGGTGGTTCTTTGGTAGAGAAGTTGGTGGTGGTGGGTGAATAGTGGATAGATGGGTTGGTAGGTCCTTTTGTAGGTCATTAGTTTTATTCAGAGTTATTACAGATTTCTTTGCCAAATACGCATTATACTCATTCAATCATCATCATCATTATCATTATAATTAACACCACCATCATCATCATCATAATTAACACCATCATCATCATCATCATCACCTCGATCTCCTTCGATCCAATCACCAGCGTCTCTCCCTCCTTGAGGTCCTTCAGTTGGTTCCACTTGTAACTCCTCGTCGTGCCGAGCCTGTAGTGGTATCATCATCATCATCATCCTAATCATCACCATCATCATCACCATTATCATCAACATCGTCATCATCATCAGTATCATCAACATCGTCATCATCACCATTATCATCAACATCGTCATCATCGTAATTTTTAAATAACAGTATTGAGTGGTTGATGAGAAAACAATTTAATGCGAGGTAGTGTCCAGCTCCACTGATGATGATGATAATGATGATGATGATGATGTTTATTTAATACAGCTTCACTGACGTTTTAGCCTCCAGGTCGAGAAGGGTTATGGTGGACTTTTTGATGCTCAAGATGGCTGTGTTAGAGTTTTTTGGAGGTGATGATGGGGGTGGTGTTAGTAGTAGTAGTGGTTTTTATAGTAATTTATGCATGACTATTGATTATGCGATTTTTCTCCTACAGTAAAAATATTATTTATATAATAATTAATTCGATTAATATTAACAGTAATTTAAAAATTAATTAAACTGAATAATTTATAGAAGTGTAGATAATACCATCTCCTTCCCACTTCTTATGCTGTGAATGATTCAAAGTTAAATGAAAACACAAAATTAAGTCTAGATTAATTATGAAATTCATTAATACATCCATTGAAAACTTTTTTTTAATTTAATTAAATTAGCGAAACAATAAAATTTAAATCCACCTTCTTCCTGGACACCTTGCACCATATAACATTGAAGTAGAGCATGTGGGCATCCCCATCTTCATTCTCAACTTGAGCTATGCATCATGGTGAGGCTTGAGTTAATAAGTGGTATAATTAAAATATTTTACACTTTATTAGTTTTGTAATTTAATCCATTAATTTTATAAAATAATGGTTTAATTAATAAGTGAAATGAAAGGATGATTTGAAATTTGATTTTGTAATTAAATCAATTAATTTTATTGATTTTTTTTTTACTGTTTGTGGTTCCTGAGAGTTGTCTTGGTGCATAGAAATTGTCTTTTGGTTTCAATGGTTGTTTGGAGATGTTATTTTTGACCTTATTCGTTGCAGAAATTGTCTTTTCAGCAGTAAAGTTTGTTTCTGGAAGACTGTCTTGAGAAGACTCATCCTTTTTTTCACAAAGGTCAAAGTTATTTTCTTTTTTTGGGATTTTATTTTCACTTTTTGCTTGGAAATTGTTGAGATTTTCGATGCTAGAAAGTTCTTCAATCTTAAAACTTGAATTTTCAGATACCGCTTTCTTCTTGAAAAGAATGTTTAACACTTATGATTGTTGTAATTACCTATTTTAAAAAAAATAATTTGTATGAAATTCTGAATAAATACAATTTCTTAAAATTTATTTAAAGTATATTGAGCTTCATTCATTCTATTTAGATTTTACTTGCATTAAAAGATAAGAAAAATAACACGATTACTTTGAAAATATAAAAACGTGAAAAACCTCTTTACTTACATTTGAAGCGAAGGGAGTACAAAACTTTGGTCTTTTGAAAGCAGAAGCTGCAAGGCCGATTTGACTTGGAGCAGAAGACTTTCTCATTATAAAAAAAAGAAAAAAACTAGAATTTTTGAAATACTTAAAATTGAAATGTAATACTAGTCTAATTTATTTTTTGCCAACCACTTGCACAAGAATTTGAATTTGTCACGAAAACTATGAACTAAAAGTTGATTTAGGTTCTAGATTGTTTCAATTGTTCATTTAAATTAATTCAGTACATTTGTTGAAAAAAAAGTTTTTAAACTTTAAAAAAATATCTATTAAGATATAAAAATGCAAGTCAAATAAAATATTAATAATGAATTACACCATCCATCATATCCAACCTCACACCCATCACAAATCATCATCGTAAGAGCATCACTATCACCACAGTACCACTATTCCTACCACATCATCATCATCATCATCATCATCATCATCCTCTTCATCATCACTATGCCAACGCGAGGCTTATAACTTGGTTGAATGTTTGTTAGTTCTATTGGGTTATTTCCTGTTCCAGAGGGACTGCTACACTACGTTGGCAACGAGAGAATCTTCCGTCAATACTTTTATAAATTTCAACAAATATTAAAGTTTAACGCTTAATCAATTAATATAATTAATTGATATAGCTTATGAACATATTAAAAATGACTCAAGCTTCGACATTGTAAAGATATCTTCTCAAATGCGACCCAACTGGAAGTGGTTTTGGCAGGTCTGCAATGGATGATGTTGTCAAAATAAAATAGGGATCTAACTAATTTAGTCAAAATAAACATTTATAAATGGTTATCTAATGAATGTACGCGAAAGAATAGTTTTAACGAAAATCTAATTAATTTAATAAAAATAAATATATGAATTCTGATTCTCTAAATGTAGCACAATAAAACATTAAAAATGGCTATAAAACGTCTCAAAAGTCTTTAAACAAACCTCCAAAGTACTTGTACCATCTCTGCTCCAACATACGATCCACTGCGTCTTTGTAGTCATCGGAGTGGTACCGCCTAAGCTGCGTACTTATCTGCTGCAGCACATCGATTGAGTAAGGGTTTGAAGCTTTTGAAGATTTTCCTAGCGCTATGTCGTTATAATGTCTCAGAATGGGAAGGGAAGTGTCGACTGGATGAATGGTGGTTTCGTCAACTTTCTTGTCTAACTTTTCGTTTATCTTTTCCAGTGTGAAACTTAATTTTTCCATTAGAGTTTTCATTTTGTGGTCTCTGGATTCTGTATTTTCAATGCATTTAAAATTCATAAAAGTAGAGATAAATACATATATTGTATTCTTATGCGTTCTTAATTAAAGTCAAAACCCATATCGATGATTTCTTCCTTTATGTTTGGCAAACTGTTTTTAGATTCTTTCTGTAAGAAGGGAATCAGAAAATATCATAAACGTCAAATGGAAATTATATTTTAATCTTTATTTTTTAAAAACCTATACGAACATTCAGAGCATCCACATTGCCGCCTTTTTCTATTCCTTTAAAAGATTTGTATCTTGAGGCAAACTCCTGGAAATGCCTGCATTTGAAGGCATTTTCGATTAATACAGTCACACTTCGATGCCTTAATTTTCAAATTATCGCTCATCTCTACTGTAGAATTAATTAGGATCTTCAGTTTAAATCAATTAAATGTTTCAGAAACTACTTTTCATTTTGAGACTCAGCCATTTGCGAAGTGGGAGAAAGGGAAATGGAAGAATAAGAAGAGGAAGAGGAGAAAGAAAATGATCCAGTCGTAGATGATGATAGAGACTTCAGAAAAATATTAAAGCATTTAAAATTTGATATTCAAAAATTTTATGAGTTATTCATAAGTATTAGCCTTTTTTATTTGAAAATAGAATAAAAATAATTTTTACCCTTTGGGAATCATCTGAAAAAGCGGAAAAAGTTTTCAGATTCACTTTTCTAAATAGTCTTTAAAAACGTTCGAATAATAATTCTATATATAAAAGATAATAAAATAATTTCAAAAGTTCAAACCTGAGCACCAAGATTCTGAAGAACTGTTTGCATGATTTATATCAGCATCCTTGTGAATATCACCACCTCCATTACCACCATCACTATTCTGGTTAATGCCACTGTAATCGAGTTTTTCATTCGATCCGAGTCTCCTCAGTTGATCCTTGCAGCGCCTAATGTTGTCTTTCAGTGAATGAACCTCCCCTATTTCGCGGTTGTTCTTACTGCCTTCGGGATTTTCCAGCAGTTTCTGTGTGGGTGATTAGAATCTTGACTATATTTTTAGGTTAATAAAATTATTTTTAAAATTAAATTATCTTCAAAATATTAATATTATATTTTGTTTATCATGTCTATATTTATAAGTTAGTAATTGTATTTTAAAAAAAGTAGTTATCTTCAAAGTATTACGTTGATTCTTTCGTATTTAGAGAAAATTTCATTCATTTGTCGATTCTTCTCGTCGATTTTGTCGATCCACATCCGTTCAGCTCTGTTCAACCGGCTTCTATACACTCGATTCAATTTATCATATTTCGTTTTCTATGAAAAAAGTGTTTAAATGTTTTCAACTCGTAAACATTTATTGAATGAAACTTGAAAAAAAAGATTGAGTTATAAATGATTTTTTATAAATAGAATGTTAAAAGTAAATTATAACCTCTTTGCCAACTCCTCTTCCTCCCTCGAACGACGTATTCCATTCATCGCTACTTGAACTTTCAGAAGCTATTGATGAACCCAAAGATACAGGCTCAGGAATGTCTAAAGTGTTAATTTTAATAACTTGGTATTTTTATTTTAATTACTATAATTAAATAAAATATAATTAAATTGAACTTGTTACCATAAGTTGTTTTGGAGATATTCTTCCTGATGGGTTTATATTCAGGTTTATGAGCACTCTCTGAGGAACGAGCATTTTGCTTCGATTCGTTTTCAAATGAGTCTTTTGCTTCCCTAAAGTATTTAAAAGAACCCTTAAATCTTATATTTGAAAGATAAAAAAATCGTTACATCTATTTAAAAAAAAAGTATATATTGGTTCATGCATTCAACCAACTCTTCCACATCTCCTTGCACTTCCTTCTCATACGTCAGCCTCAACTCCTCAATGCCGTCACCTTGGCCCTCCTGAAGAGTAAAATAACCAAAACTACCAACAGAACCACTATTTATATGACTAAAAATAAATTTATTTATGATTAAATACCATGAAATTATGTGATGTCACTCTTACTTTTGACTCTTGTGAAGGCCCATTGCTTTGAGAGCTGTTGCTTGCGTTCGAAAAACTCTTTTCGGAAGAGAGTTTTGGTTGTTTGGTGAGTTTTTGAGAGATATTTCTTGCGACTTGTTGTATCGCTTGTTTGCGTGGCTTTTTTTGCTGTTGTTGTTGCTTCGGAGACGGTTTTAGTGGTGACGATGAGTTTAGCTTTGCGGTTTGTTTGACTTGTTGTTTCGGCAGTTGTATCTGTTTGATAATCCTTTCTTGCGCTTGCTTTTCGTTTTCTCGTACCATTTGTTTTGGCAATCCATTAGAAGTATCATTTGCTTGTTGAGGTTGTTTGGTCGTATCTGGCTGTTTTTGTTTCAGTTTGCTTGTTGGAAAGGCTTTTACAGTGTTATGTCTTGTTAGCTTCTTTTTAGCTGCTTCAATAGTTTTGTCCAAATTGGCTGGAGAGAGATTATTGCTAACCAAGACATCAATGTCTACACATCCATCAAAAGTCTTTGAAGTAATGGAAAGAAGAATCGCTAATGATTTTTTAGAAATGAATAATTTATGAAAAAAGTTTTTCTCAAATTTTATAAAATACCTCGACTTTCGAGTCAAAGGATTCTTTAGAACCTTCATTTATTTGCGGTATAGAATGCAGCTTTGAAATAATAAAAATAATTTTTGAATATATTAAGCAAACTGATTTAGAAAACTATTTAAGTTTATTGATGAAATATGAATAGCAACCTTGTCTTTTTCATTTGACTCATTTGAGGGAGTTTTGATTGGAGTACTGAACTCCAAACTGTCTAGAAAGTTCTGAGAAGCATTCAATTCAGCAATAAAACTATTAGAAGTATCCATTGTGTTCAAAGAAAAACTTCATTCTTTTTTGTGTGAAAATAAATAGTTTTTAATTCAGTCGCTCTAATCCAAACCACTTTGTTGTCATGACAGCTATTCATTAAAATTTAAAGTTCAGCTCAAAGAAAACTACTAATAAATTTTTATTCAAATTTTAGTTAATTAAAACTTAAAAAATATAATATACCACTCAAAATAATTACATTTTTATAAAAAAATTGTAAAATTGAAAAATATTCTTTCTTTGCTTCATTTCATAAAGTGCGCGGTGAATGGTAGTATCGAAATTAATTTTAATTATATAATCGATATGTAATGAATTAATTCGTAATAAGATTTAAAATGAGAAAAGCAAGAGTTATGACACCAGAAGAACATGATTCAGAAGGAGCAAAGCCATCATACTTCTCTACTCCAAAATCAGGTGAATTCTAAGTATTCAATAACAATTTCTTGACTTTATTGAATAATAATTATTAATAAAAAACCCATTTATTCTTACAATTTCGCAGACCATGCTAAAAGCGAATGTTGCGGCTGCAGCTGCGTCGGTTGGTCGTCGTCGAAGAAGCGTTACAAGGCGATCAGGAAGAACTCCGAGGAGGACACTCCAGCCAAGAAGAGACTCTTCTTCGAGACCGGCAAGTTCGACGAGGTTGAGCTCACGATGAAGGAAAATTCTAGGAGAGTAACCGAAGAGAACTTCGAGTTGATAGGGGATTATGATGATGATGATGAAGAGGAGGAGGAGGATGTGAGTGATTATGATGATTATTCCGTCTCGTCGTACACAGAGTCGTTTGACGTGGTCGAGGAGTGCATCCAGTTCTATTTGGAGCGTAAAGAGGAGGAGAGAATAAAGGCAGAAGGAAACAAACATGGAGAAATATCAAGGGATGTGATGTATGTAGATAGGCCTGGAAGCCATAATCTTGATTTAAAAAGCAAACATTTTAAATGCATTTCTGTGGCGTCAAGTTATGTTGACAGTGATAATAGTCTATGCAAAGAGAAACTAATAAGTTCAGAAAATAATACGGAATATTACTCAGAAAATGATGATCATAACAGAAATCTCTCAATCAACAAGTGTAACTATGATGAACCAAATCACTGTGAAGTAGAAGACGATCAACTCACAGATATAAACTGCTTAAGAAACTTTGAAAGGGATGATTACAAAGATGACGCTACTCTAAATGAAGAGTATCATGAGGATGATGATGATCCTGATGGTCATGATGATGATGCTGAGGGAGGCAATGTGGCGTGTGGTTGCAGGGATTGCATGGACACTCCACAGAGGATGCACACCACACTGCTACGCTGCACTGTTCCCAACAACTCACCCGTTCTCTCTTTCATCAATCAGCCATTCATTCAGGATGATGATGATAACTTTAGACATAATGATGATGATGGTTTCAGACATACTGATGATGATGATTACTACTCAATCTCTCAGAGCCCTAGACATTATCCATCCAAACATTTCGTCACTCCGAACAGCAAAGCATCCAACAGTAAATACGACCGCCACGCCCTACCTCCACGACCTGCAAACTCGAGGGAAACAAGTAAAACGATTAAGAACTCGTTTGCCAAACTCCACATTCCACACCAAATCGCAAAAGAAATCGTTCAAAAGAATAAAAATAGGAATAATAAATTGAGTGAAAAGAATGGCGTCCCTAACACCCAATACAACCACTACAACTGCCACAAGAATCAAGCCACCACCACAATAGCAATCAAACGAGGTTTTAAAAAAGATGCGATTAAAGAAAACGCAAGTTCTATTTACTTCAGAAGAACCATCAGGGGAGCTGCTGATTATGATTATGATGATGATGATGATGATGATGATGTCTTCAGGAGGGTGTGCAATGGAAGATTGATCTCTGACATTAAAGACTTGAGTATCAGCAATGGTGATGATAATGATGATTATGGTGATGATGATTATGATTTTGTTCGGACTGGTTTTGATAATGATCTCCCAGACTACCATGGAGAAGCATGGCCTCATGCAAATACGATTGACTCTCGCTATATCGAGAATATGAATGATGGTGATGATGATGATGTTTACTACAACAGTAATAATAATAATAAAGTAAGAAATAGAAAAAATCATAATGAAAATAAAAACAACAAAAATAATTATAATAGGAACAACAACGCTAATCATATTAGTTATATTAACATGAATAACAATGTCATCAACTTCAACAAATGTCTCAACAAAGCGACCAGCTCATACAATCACCATTCAAACAATGTTGACAACAACCGTATCTGGTATAGTTACAACAATTATTACAATATCAGCAACCATATTAACAATAATAATAATAATAAAAATAATAAATATGCATACAACAACAACAACAACAGTTACTTACAGAGCAATAGAGAGAGACATAGAAGGGTGGTGAGGAGGAGGTTGTGTAGAGTGAGTAGGTACATAAGGAAAAGGAACAGAAGACGTTCCAACAACAATAGCAACAGCAGTAGCAACAAAAGTAACAACAACAGCAACAAAAACATTCATAGCAACAACGCAAAAGACCATAATGACAACTCCACTGGATCATCTCAGACGTCCTTCGTCGTCACCACACTGGCTCAGATCTGAGTCTCACATCACGTGACTATTTATTACTCATTTGTCACTATATATTGAGAGATGTTCACGTAGTGTTAGTGGCGCCTCTGTTGCTCTCCATGCCGCATTCAAAATAGATCAGAAAACATTTTCAACGTTCTCAACTAGCAGCAATATGTTTGTCTCGTCTTTGTGGAGTGTTTAAACTTTCTTTGCGTGTTTGTTACAAAGCCTTTGAAACTTGCTCAATTTCGAATTCTTCAACTTTTTGTATTCGATCTTCTTGCTACAAACTCTGCCATTTTAATTTATTCAAAAAGTCATTTCAAACGATCTACACCACCACACCATTCCAGACATTCCATCTTTCATGACAATCTGAAATATTTTTCATTAATCTTTTAAATGCATTTGAGTATTTGAATATTTATTGCATGCTTTTTGTTCAGTAATTTCAGTGTTGAGTTGCCTTTCTAATAGTTACTATTACTTTCAAGATTTTACAAATCCACACCAAATCATCACATACCTTAGTATTTCCACCATCCATACATCTTCCCATCCATCCATCCACCATCCATCCATCTCTATTTCTTTTCCTTTTTGAAGTTAATATTGTTTGTGAATTGTTTGACGCTATATCGATACTGCCTTAGTCATCGCCACAGATCTCTATCCCATGATGTTTCAATTTAAATTTATTTATAATGAATTATTTTTTATATATTTAAAATCTTTTTTTTTTTCGCAGCATTCTTTTCTGTAATATTAGTTCATATACCGGGAATTCTATTTGCATATCGAAAAATCAGCATTTATTCAAAATTAATCTTTATCTGAATATCATGCAAATATTAAATAAGTTGAATACATTATAATATTAAATAAATAAATAAAATATTATTATAACATAATAATAGTAATAATAATAAATGCGTAACATCTCTTACATCACTTACATATTTATCCAACAGTTTTAATTGCCATTATACATGTTGTTTTTGAATATTTTTCTTACATTTATTTCTGTTTAATATCGTTTACCTTCTTTACAAACAAACAAAAAATGGAAATACACACATATAAACACACACACAAGTTACATACACACACACACACACACACACACACACACACACACACACACACACACACACACACACACACACACACACACACACACACACACACACACACACAACTATAAATGATGCATCTTGTTTTGAATGCAATTTACAAAACGTTTACCGCTCGAACTTTATTTATTTTTTATATTTAAAAAGTGTTAAAAATAGAACTAAAGTATAAACAAGGTGGGTAGAGGTCAAGGGCTGTTCATGACAACGCAACTTTAGAACAAACAAACTAACGAGTGAAATCCTGATTAGGTACATTATTGATTAGTAAAACCTTATCATCACGAAGCTGTCGAATGGAGAATATACACGAATTTAGAATATAAATTCGGCACAATCAATCGAGTAATTTCAACATCTAAACAAATCACTCTCAGGTAGTGACCTCACTGCTGGCACCATTACAGGTAGTGTCTGGTGCCTGGATGAGCGAGAAGAGGAGTTCTACTGCGTCCTTGCCGCTCTGCCTGGTGGTTTGTAGCACTGTTGCTAACGTCGCGTCTGGGACCACAAAGACGTGCATCTCTTGTTGCTGTTGTTGTTGTGAGGAGTTGTCGTCGTCGTTGTTTCTGTTATTGGAGTTGTTATTGTTGTTTTGCGAGACGATGACGAGCCGATGGTGTGGTGGAATGTGGTCGATTCCGAGAGCGCTCAGGTCGATGTTGGTGTGGTCGACGACGTTCAAGTTGGAATTCAGTTGCTCGAAACTGTGCGCCAGGCCCTCACCACCCTCCTCCCTTCTCTCATCCTCCTCCTTCTCCCGTTCCACATCCTTCTCCTTTTTCACTCCATCACCATCCTCCTTACGCACCACATTATTCTCCATTACCACACTCTCAGCCACACTGGCCGTGTCGAAATTACTCTCATTATCATCGACCGACACCACGTCGAAGTTACTCAAGACTCCCTTGATGGCGGTCTGTCTGGTGTCCTGCTTCATCTGGTGCAGTTGCTGCTTGCGCTTCGATGAGCCCTTCTTGAGCGTGGTGGTGGCAGCGTCCTTGAGCGGACACGAGCCGATCAGCACCGATGTCACTCGCTCCATCACCAGCGGCGGCTTCACGACGCGGCCCGACTTGGTCCGTCGCTTGCGAATAAAGTCGACTATCTCCACATCGCCTGGGTGGCAAGGATGGGCGTGGTTGAAAGTTTTGATGCAGTTAACTCTAAGCTTAATCTTCAAATTAAAAAATTTAAATGTTGGCGAATCCATTTCAGTGGGCTTAAATCAGTTTAAAAAAAAGTTTCATACAAATAAAATTCGTAAAAACTAAAAGCGAACTTAAGTGGTCATCGTCGAGTGTGGTGGCGACTGATGCGACGTCACTAGCGTCATCAGCTGCTGTGGTCTTGCTGTGGTCGCCTCCATCATCGCTGCTGTCTTCGTACAGGGTGACTGAGAGGTTGCATTGAGGAGTGAATAATTGAATTAAATTAAACACTCATACAAAATATTTCAAACTCGTTTCAAAGGATAAAAAGTATTTTTTTAGTTGAAAATAAAAAAAATCGAAAAACCAACATTTCTTCTTGGGTCGACCCACTCTGCCAGTACCTACTCTCTTCTTTTTACCTCCCGCTTCAGTAACAGCAGTAGCAACATCAGTAATAGTATTAGAAGAGCTGCTAGTAGTAGTAGTTGCACCACCCAACTTCTCAGCGTCACATGTGGCGTCTGCAGCTTCAAGCACTTTTTCGCTTTTCAATTTTGATTTTTTGTTTTTGTTTTTTCCCGGCACATCCTCCACCACCGGCTCAGCCAACAGTGTTATGTCAAGGGCCCTTCTTTCCTCTGTTGGACATTTGTTATATACGAATAAATATATAATTAAATTAAATTAATTGAAACTTTAATAAATGTTTAATTCCACTAAAATCAATTCAATTTTTTTAAAACGTTAATACAATTATAACTATAGGCATGAAAAACTATAATTTCTGATAAGTGCGCGTTTACAGAGGCATCAACACCGCAGACAGTATAGAAGTGCACTAGAAGCACACCTAGCACCAGCACAATGGCACACTCACTGAGAGCAGCGTCCACCAGGAAGCGATTCAACTTGTCCTCCCGCATGAACTTGCGCTGTTATAGCAAGAAAAGATGAATTACAATTTGTTTAATGAATGTTTTTAAATATATCTAATTAATCGTTATAAATTCGAAGAATTGAGGCAATACTTCATAATGAATGTTTTATAGCATATCTATTGTAGTATCTAATCAATAAGAAAATAGAAAAAAAATTGAAGAATTAAATAACTAATTTGAATAGTTCCGAGTGGATGAGCAAGGTAGCAAGAACCTTGAGGTCTTGTCTGCATCGGTTGCTGAAGACCTGCGTCATCAGCGAGAAGTCAGTGCCGATCATGCTCAGCGCTGCGTAGAACTTCTTCGTTTCTGGGTGGAGAGGAAAGAAGGAAGGATGGAAGAGGTTATGGTGGTGGTGATAATGATCGTGATGAATACCGTCATAATAATGAGTTGTTTATGGGTAAAAGAACAATCGAAAGATTTAAAAACCACCACCCACCCATCCTCCATCCCTCCACTCATTCTTCACGCATTCTCCATCCCTCCATCCATCCTCCATCCCCCACCCTCCTTCACTCCAAATCGAACCATTGATGCCCCACGTCTTGGTTCGATTCTTCCTGGGATAGCCGCTCACCTTGGCGTCCGTCTCATTCACCACCTCCATCTCTCCATCCGACTCATCCATCACCTCGAGGCTTTAGTGGCGTGTGTGTGGAGTGGTGGTGGTGTGTTCGGTGGGGTTGGAATGATTGAGTGAATGTTTAAATTGTAGATTTGAAAATATAACCAGATGTGTAAACTTATATTAAATAAATATATTAAATGCATTTAGTAAAAAGTTTAACTTATTTATTTGAAAATATAATCAGATGTGTAAACTTATATTAAAATAAAGATATATAACAGCGTCTGAAAATCGTCTGATTGAAGTCAGCTATGAAGTTCACGCCCGATAGAATCAAGGATCGATTTAGAAATTAACCTTTTCTCGTTGATGATGATCTTGCCATCAGCTCCGATCTCTATTTGCGGAACGGCTAGATCCTCTTCATCACCAGCGCCATTTTTATTCTTTATATCGCCATTTTTACTCTTTATATCTTTGTCGCCATTGTTATTCTTATTACTCCTATTGGTACTCATGCTGCTGTTAGTCGCACCGCTGACGACACTTGACGTGTCACTGACGTTGTCGTCATCATCATCAGAGGCAGCAGCACCCTTCCTCTTCTTCTTCTTCTTCATTTCGAGCAGTCTGTACCTTTAATGGTTTAATTGATAATTGTAATTAAGCGTTGGTCACTGTTTTTAAAATGACCTCATTGAAGTTGAATTAAACTAAATGATAAGAATAATTAGGTTGATAATGAAGATGTTTTCACTGTTGTTAAAATTATTTATGTTTAATCAAATTTATTTATATGAATCATTAATTTAAAAAAAAAATAACTATAATTGCCAATTAAGGCGAGCTAATGGAGTAACTTCATGGGGTTGTTGACGGGGTTTTTGTAGATGAGATCCTTCATGCATACAACAGATGTGTCGACCGGCTCGTGAAGAGGCTGTGTCAGTCTGCTCTTCTGTCTCTCCTTGTATTTGTATGTGTATGTGTGTGTATGGATGTGTGTGGGTTTGTTTGGGTGTGTGTGTGTGTTTTTGTTAGAATTGCATAAAAAACGTCTTTTACCTTTGCCTTTTTATTCACCAGCCTCTCATGCAATTGTTGGCAACTCATTGTCTTCACCACGCCCTCCATCCCTCCTTCCGACCCTCCATCCATGCCTGCCCCCTCTCCATCATTCAACTTGGAAGTAGGCACGTGTGACATGGATGCACTGTGTTTTGGTGTGAGATGACTGTTGTTGATGTTGTTGGTGCTGATGATGTCTGTGGTGTTCTTGGAAGATGTGCTGGTGATTGGGTGGTTGCTGGCTGTTGTTGTTGTGTGGTTGGCAGTGCTTGTAGTTGTGGTGTTGTGGTCGGTGATGTCATTTGTGTCTTGTGTGTAAGTGTTGTTTGTGTTGTTGTTGTTGGTATCTTCAAAACATTCAAATTGGTTTGTTGTTTTTGTTTGGACTTCCAGAGAAATTATTTCATTGAGATTTAGGTCAATGGTCCCTTCCGGGCCACCCACCTTCCCCTCCCCACCCGTCTGACCATGGGTCACACTGTTGTCTACAATGGCGTTATGCTGACTAGTAGATTCGTTGTTGATAGTTGAGAGGTTATTTAGGTTTTCATTGAAGCTGTTAATGCTGTTATCGGTGTGAATGGCTTGACTGTCGTTGATTGTTTTAGTAGATGGGGATTGGTTGATAAGATGGTCAGAATAACTTCTGTCGAAAATTTGTTTTTAAATATATAAAATAGAAAAAAAATGAATATTTTAATTTTTTAACTCTTGATAAATAAAAAAAAAACAAAAAAAAACTTGAAAGTGGGTGAAAGCTGATCATATATGGGAGAAACAGGTAAGCTGCCTTGATTTTTGACTGTTGCTGGAAAAATAGACTTTACATCAGTTGCATTACTTTTTGGCTTAGTTAAAAGTGTGAGTGATTTTGAAGCGAGATTAGGTTTGACAACAATCCTCGGCCTTCTTTTCACTTTGCTTTCTTGGTTATTGGCAGACAATTCTTGGTTTTTATCTGAGTTTTCTGAGTCTTTTTGTGAATCATTTTGATCTGTGTGGGTTGTATTTGAGACATTTGAAGATGTGGTAGCTTCATTTTCAAGGTTTGATGAGGCTTCCAGGGGCCTGTTCGTTAAAACTATGATTTCTCTGCAATTGAATATCTTTCATAATGAATCAAATAACAGTATTAAAATTTAAGTACATTATTGAAAGTATGATTTTGAAAAAACAATAAAAAATAACATGATGAGGTAAATATTAAGATTGGAAAGTCACCCTTTTGCAGGAGATGACTGCTGCTTTGTTAGTAATATATTATTTTCATCATTTGAATGAGCGTCATCGAGTTTATTTTTGTCGAATTCATCGACAGGTTTGCAACGTGAATCTTCATCACTTATCTTGCTTTGACTCGCAGACTTTGGCACGACGTTTGGCTTAATTTGGAGTCTTGGCCTTCTACTCATTTTAATTATATAATTATTTCACAATATGGTACAATCAAACGTTCATATTAAAAAATTATTTCATGCTTTTAAAGACTTTGAAAAGCTTGATTTTTAGTCATAAAATTCGATTCACTATTTCATGAACCTGAGATAAATTTCACATAAGTATAACTTTTAAAAGTTTAAAATTGGAAAAAAGTTTTTCTTTACAGTTAATAAAAAAACTTTTGAAATTTAAATTTTTATTATATGTATGAATTTTTTTCATTAATATATTTTTAAAACTAGATTTTTGTTTTAAGTTAACTTTTAAATCTCTCGCGCCTTGTGGAGTTGTAATGGATTTAATAACTAAATTTCAGTTTTCAAAAGATTTAAGAATATTTCAATTTTATACTGAAAAACGCAATGGCTGAAAGTTCTGAAATACAGCTCATTATTAATTTTCATAAAAGAATACACAAAATGATAGAAAATCTATAAAGTTTATAGTATAAACTTTATACTATAAACTTTATAGATTTTCTATCATTTTGTGTATTTAAATGAGTTTATTCACATTTTTTAATAAAAATTTTTCTAAAACTAAATTTTTATTTTCTTAGAAAACAGAGAAGAATCCATCAGAAAAGCTTGAAGGCATGTCGAGATCTCTTAACACTTCAAATGCAACTTTCACAGTCTCACAATCCACTCAAGCTCACACCAAGGATACAAGCACACACTCAAACTTCACGACTAGCACACCCAACATGAAGGCACACTCTAGTCATAATCAAAGCCTTCAAGAGGACCATTTAGAGGTGTCCCCAGTGAGACAAGAAAACATGGTAATGTGTGGGAGAGGTGGAGGGCTTGTAGCAGATGAAAACTATGAAGCAAATAATGAAGAGAAGAATGTATCAGCAAATCAAGGTGTGGGGCATTTCTGTAAAGAAGGAAATATTCAAAGTGGTGATTCTTCCAAGACACAAAAAGAAAAAAACAAGTTAGCCATTTAAAATTAATTTATGTGATAAATAAATATAAATAAATGAAAATAAAATACAAATATAAAATATTAATAATTTATAAAAATAATTTCAGATTATGCAGAAACATTGAAGATATCTTCAGTGGAGTCAATCAAATCAACACTTCTACTAGTTACAACAAGACAAAATCCATTCGGTCTTCTTTAAATGCAAAGAAAGAAAATAATTTAACGTTTGGTGACTTTGTAAAAGTGAAACCCACGAAAAATAAAAATCAACCAAGAAAACAAAAAACGATAGTTCTCAAAACGATCAGTCAAAATTCAACTCACAAATCAAATTCTCCATCTCGCCATGAAAGTCTTGCAACAACTTCTACAAATGAACAAGCACCACTCTTTGTAACTACCACACAACCATCCTCCTCTTTCTCTTCCGTAGGGATTAACCACCCAAAAGGAGGCACAACATTTGCCGAACTATTCAGGAACACTCCTCCCCTGCCCATGCCTGCCTCCCAACTCAGCAGGAAACACTGGGCACTCCCCCCTCAAGACATCGCCAAGCACTTCGAATCTCACAATGCAGCCCTTCTTCATCCCATCCGTCCATCCCTTGATCATCCCACAACCAACCATCCATCCCTTAATCATATAACAACCAACCATCCATTCCTTGATTATCCCACAACCAACCATCCATCCATTAATCATACCACAACTGCAAACCACACAACTACTAATCATCAAAATCTTAACCAATCAACTTACAAGCAATCAACCAATACACCCACTAATGTAGAGGAAGAGGCTCAAAAAAATAATATTTCAAAAATCCCAAACACCTCATCCCAACTATTCCCACAAGATCATTCTGGAACGCCAACACACAAGCAAGTATCTCTACCCCCAACCCATCTACCTACATCCCATCCACCCCCAACCCATCCACCTACATCCCATCCACCTACATCCCATCCACCTACATCCCATCCACCTCCACTCCATCCACCTCCACTTCATCCATCTTCACTCCATCTACCTCCACTCCATCTACCTCCATCCCATCCACCTCCACTCCATCCACCTACATCCCATCCACCTACATCTCATCCACCTCCACTCCATCCACCTACATCCCATCCACCTCCACTCCATCCACCTACATCCCATCCATCTCCACTCCATCCACCTACATCCCATCCACCTACATCTCATCCACCTCCACTCCATCCACTCGACTGCACATGCCGAAGCCTCTCCTACACCAACATAAAGGATTCATCTCGCGTCAACCAATTCGCCTTGGCTTATTTCCGCAAAATCACAAGTAAGCTCAGTCATAGTAATAATAAAAATAAAAATAATGATTATTATTATTATTTTAATAATAATCATAATAATAATTATTATTATTGTTTTTATATTATTCTCTGTGAAAGAAAATAAGAAGACTTTTTAAGCTCAGTGATAATATTGAATTTGAATAAAACTTAAGATTGTTTCTCTATTATAATGTTTTTCTTTCCTGATGATCATGATTAGATGATTATCATGACCACATTACAACATCCATTATATCAGAGTATGGAATGAGTGTGAGTGACTCACTACTGCTGATGATACGTGTCATCACCACCAATGGTCTCATAATAAGAATCTATTATAATCTTTTCATAAATTATTTTTTATTAATTAATTGATTAATTTTATTATAATAATTTTAATTAATTTTTTTATAAACCAACTTATAACATCATCATCCTAACTCACCTAGAATGGATTTCTGGTACTGAGGATGGAACCCAAGTAAAGGAATATAATGATTTGAGTATCAGTCATGGTGATGATAATGATGGGGGAAAAAGGAGTAATGATGATGATGATGGTGGAAAAAAAGGGAGTTATGATGATGATTACAGACTCTGCTGCAAGGAAGAGGTGGTGTTGTTTGCGGTGAGAGTGTTAGAGGCTTCATCAGGGTGAGTTGCTCTTGCAGTTGGTTCGAATGAATCTCTTGATGGATTTCATTCATCCATTGATCATGAATCAATTAATCAAACTTCATCCAGTCTATCGCTACAATTATCACCACCATTCACCCACCTTACCATCTCACCCACCACACCATCACATCCACATTTTCTCACAAGCCACATCCACCCACCACACCCACCCATCTTCTTAACCCATTTTTCCCCCACTCATCCATCCATCCATCCCACTCCCCTCCTCCTTCCTTTCTTCCTACATTCCTTCCTTCCATCCACTACATCCACATCTCCCACCCACGACACACCACCACAACACACTACCACCACCAGCTGGCTAGCAACACTGGACAGACAGTGCATAGGTTGTTTGAGTGACAATGCTGCCATCAAGTGCTTCTCACCAACCCTCCACCACCACCTCCGACAACTCCACCACTCCCAAGTGACTTTGTTGTTGTTATTATTTTAGTTGTTGTTGTTGTATGATGATGATAATGATGATGATGAGGGTGGTGGTGGTGATGATGATGATGATGAGGGTGGTGGTGGTGATGATGATGATGACTCGAATGGTGATCACCTTCACCCTCATAATCATCATCATCACCACCACCACAGTGTAACACCTCGGCGATGATGAGATCATCATCAGGAACGCCAATGGAGGAGCATGGAGTGAGTTTCGATGAAGAGGTAGACACACGCTCCACCTTCCCAGACGATGTCTCATTCTATGCCGCCAAGCGTACTAGGTGTGTGTGTTTGTGTGTGTGTGTGTGTGTGTGTGTGTGTTTGTGTGTGTGTGTGTGTGTGTATGTATGTGTGTGTGTGTCTTTGTGTGTGTGTGTGTGTGTATGTATGTGTGTGTAACGACCACAACCTTCAACCTCTCTCAGAGATCTTTTCTGTAACCTACTTAACGAGTGGCGGGAAAAGCACCATGACAACGCCTTCAACTCACGCATGACTCATCTAGTATCGGACATTCTGATTGGATGCCAGATCAACCAGGCCACCCAATCACACTTCGTCAACTTCTTTCTTGCCCATCTATTAAATGTGGTTTATTTAATTTTTTAAAATCATTTTCTATTATAAAAATCAGATTAAAATATAACAAATTAGATTTATAACTTAAATACATTATACTTACAATTCAAATACATTACATTTATAACTATTTTGCTTTATATTCAGATTAAACAACCCATTTTCGACTTCCTAAAACCTCTTGCACCCCTCCAGGCAAGCAGTGGCGTCAACCTGGACTTGGATCGGAGCCTCATCAGGGAGCTAGGCGCCGACGAGGATAAACTCAAGAGGTGTGTTTGCGCGATGTTTGAAATTCATGCATGGATGGATGCATGGTTGGTGGATGATTGAAATTCATGCATTGGTGGATGATTGAATGCATGCATGGTGGATGCAGTGTAGATGGATGATTGAATTCATTCATGGTGGATGCATGGTTGGTGGATGGTTGAATGCATGCATGGTGGATGCATGGTTGGTGGATGATTGAAATTCATGCATTGGTGGATGATTGAATGCATGCATGGTGGATGCATGGTAGGTGGATGATTGAATGCATGCATGGTGGATGAATGGTGGGTGGATGATTGAATGCATGCATGGTGGATGCATGGTTGGGGGATGATTGAATGCATGCATGGATGGATGCATGGTTGGTGGATGATTGAATGCATGCATGGATGGATGCATGGTTGGTGGATGATTGAATGCATGCATGGTGGATGAATGGTGGGTGGATGATTGAATGCATGCATGGTGGAAGCATGGTAGGTGGATGATTGAATGCATGCATGGTGGATGCATGGTAGGTGGATGATTGAATGCATGCATGGATGGATGTATAATACGGATTGTATATAGGATAACTGTGAAATGCATGCATGAATGGCAGATGAATTTTGAAATGCATGCATTGATGGATTCATGGCAGAGGAATTGTGAATTGCATGCAAGAATTGCTGCATGGCAGATGAATTGTGAATTGCATGCATGAATGGAGAATAGGATGCATCCTAGGTTCATGCATACGAATTCCTCAAAGCATACAAAACGCAAAAAAACCAGACTTCAAGGCAGGCTGACGTCATCATCATCATCATCAACAACACTCCTCGTACAACATCATCATCAGGACCACTTCTTCAGCCTCTTCATCCTCCTCAGCAACAACCACACCTTCTGCATCAACCTCTCCCAAGCCATCATCCTCAACATCCGACAGGCTCGTTCTTATTCTCATATATTTCTTTTTATTATTTTATTTTAATCATATTATTATTTTTATTATATACTTTTTACAATAAATTATATTCTTATTATCATCATCATCATCATCATCATCATCATCATCATTATTATTATTTTCATTTTTATTATCATCATAATTATCATAATTATTATTATTATTATTATTATTATTATTATTATTATTATTATTATTATTATTATTAATCATCATCTTCATGGCAACCTATAACAGATGTCAGAAGGCCTTGGTGACTTGGTTACGGAAGCGATCGAAAACAAGATGATCATGTGTCAGCAATTCGTCAGTCTTTTCAATTAATTATTATTAATAATAATCATTCTTATTATTTTAATCATTATCGTCAACAATTTTATTATTTTTAATATTTAAAAAGTTCGAAAATTACAAAATTAATTCGTTCGAAATTTGATATTCAATTTTTTATTTATTGAATAATTATCTACTATATTTAAGTGCTGTTTTTTTATATAAATTGATTCAATAATAATAATAATAATAATAGAATAATAAATAAATTAACTTTTAACCTCAGACGAGTGAACTTTCGTCACGTGTGTGCAAGTTGAAGAAGCTGGGGAGGCTGCTGGGTGTCATCACCTTCATGCCATATAAGATTATTAATAATAATAATACCAATAATAATAGTAACAATTTTATTAATAAAAAAGACATTTTCAACAATAATTTCAATAAAAATAATACTTTTGTTGATAATAGAGACATCCATAACGTTATCAATAGCAATAGTAATACTTTTAAAAATATGGCCCCTTCTGCTAATTGCACTAGCGCCACCTACGACAGGCAATTCAACAACAATTACATCAGTGTTACTAATAACGCCACTACTAACCGTTCATTCGATATTAATGTATTAAATACGTGCCACAAAAGCAACACAACCAACTACAACAACAACAACAACCACACCAGCAACTACAACACTAAAAACAATACGAATAAAAATATTTACGGCAGTAACAACACCGTCTACAACACCACCAACAACTATAACACCATCTACAACACCACCAACAACTACAACAACATCTACAACACTAAAGACAACACTGAAAACAATACCAACAACAACAACAATAAACTTCTTAGCAACTGCAACAAGAAGACCCTTGAGGCGCGCAGCTGTGTGAGTTATAAGTATAATTAATTTAAAATTTTAAAATTAATTCATTTTAATGAGCCTTTTCCATTATCAATTTATAATCTAATTGTGGTGAACGGGTGGCCGAGTGTGTAACGACTCTCGGCTTGACCAACGGTTATGGTCCTAGGTTCGAGTGCAACCGATGCCCTAGTGGCCCATAGACGCGAGTGAAAGTGGTCTGAGAGCGCGTTCGGGTTATGAGCCACTATAATAATGCCCAGCCATTACTATTATCATCATTGTTATTATTTCTATACTTCTTTTTGTTATGTTCAATTTAATTTTTAATAATTTAATTAAAATCGTTAAATGACATTCTCTCACTGATTAAACAGGCGCAAGATCCAATTAATGTGATGGAAGAGTTGCAGTGGGTGGTGATGGAGGGTGGAGGAATGAGTGATGGAGGGAGGAAGAAGAGAGATATTGACAAAGGAGGGATGAATATTGGAAGGATGGATGATAGAGGGATGGAGGATAGAGGGATGGATGATGGTGGGATGGATAAAGACAAGCACCGAAGGGGTATGGAGGGACTGCTTGCACTGCTGTCGTGGTGTCTGCAGTATCTGGAAGAGGCTGATGAGGCTGCTGTGGCAGTTCCCAAGTATGCCCGAGCCTTTCAGCTACTGGTCGACGTTCATTGGTTGGTTGGATGTTTATTGGTTTGTTGGTGGCAAGAATGATTTTCGTACAGCGGCGTTAATGGGGTTTGGTTCAAGTGAAGGCATTAGCGGGTTTTCCTTGAATTAATGCACTCTACTTTTCTCCACACATCAATAATCTAACCACACCCCTATCCACACTTCACCACTCAAACACACCTGATCGCCACACAACACCACACCATTTCACTTCAATTTGACCCCATCAATCGTCCCTAACATCATCATCACCATCATCACCACCATCATCATCACCACTCCACCTCCACAGGCACCTCCTCACCACACACGCCTCTTGCACCAGTGGCCAGTTGTGCATCCTCATGATTGAGTCTTTTTTCAAGGTGTGTGCGTGTACATCACACATACCTAGATGATATTGCACCCATACTTCACACATACCTAGATGATATTGCACCCATACATAACACATACCTAGATGATATTGCACCCATACATAACACATACCTAGATGATATTGCACCCATACATAACACATACCTAGATGATATTGCACCCATACTTCACACATACCTAGATGATATTGCACCCATACATAACACATACCTAGATGATATTGCACCCATACATAACACATACCTAGATGATATTGCACCCATACATCACACATACCTAGATGATATTGCACCCATACTTCACACATACCTAGATGATATTGCACCCATACATAACACATACCTAGATGATATTGCACCCATACATCACACATACCTAGATGATATTGCACCCATACTTCACACATACCTAGATGACATTGCACCCATACTTCACACATACCTAGATGATATTGCACCCATACATAACACATACCTAGATGATATTGCACCCATACTTCACACATACCTAGATGATATTGCACCCATACATCACACATACCTAGATGACATTGCACCCATACTTCACACATACCTAGATGATATTGCACCCATACATAACACATACCTAGATGATATTGCACCCATACTTCACACATACCTAGATGATATTGCACCCATACTTCACACATACCTAGATGATATTGCACCCATACATAACACATACCTAGATGATATTGCACCCATACATAACACATACCTAGATGATATTGCACCCATACATAACACATACCTAGATGATATTGCACCCATACATAACACATACCTAGATGATATTGCACCCATACATAACACATACCTAGATGATATTGTACCCATACAAAACACATACTTAAACGTTATTCTAAACACATATAACATATACTTAACGTTATTCTACACACAAATAACACATACTTAACGTTATTCTACACACAAATAACACATACTTAACGTTATTCTACACACAAATAACACATACTTAACGTTATTGTACACACACGCATAAAGTACACATGAGATGTCATTTCATTCTTACTTCTTTGCATCTCGTTGCGATCAATTCAATGCCTGAGTCTTCCTTCAACCTCGTGATCCTCCCTTCAACAGTCGGCAGTCTTTCCCAAAGACCTCTTGTGCAAGTCCACTGCTTCTCAAGCTACCATACAAGTAAACTACCCATGCACTGCATGTCCCCATGTGGTCTATATCCTCCAGGCATTCTACGCCCTTTCAATTCCGATGTGTAGATCGAGGATTGGACGAACGGACGTTTTTGAAAAAGGAAATATAAGGGATACTAAATCGCATGTTGACTCATGACGTCAACGAACAAACAACACCTCACACAACAACACACAACAACAATCACAACGCACACATAACAAGAACGCTCACAAAAACACACAAAGCATCAAAGACAAAAAAAAATAAAAACACCTAAAACACCACACAAAAAAATACACAAAGCAACGCAAACCGCAAAAAGTCACACAAAATCACACACAACACATAACACAACAAAAAAACACATAACAAAAACACATAAAACAACAACACGCACACAACTAAATACAAAAACGACACACACAACACAACAACGCACCAACACACATAAAAAACACATAATACAACACACTCAACAACACACACACACAGGTGTCTGAGGGCTGGATGATGAACGGTGCAGTGATAGGCGTGTGTTGTCCTCACTACATAGGTGAGTCACTGCTGCTCAACCACTCTTTAACGTGATATCTTTCCAGATTTCTACCCAAGCTTCAAGCCATTTTTGTATTTAATTTTGAATTTTATTGGGTTTTTATTTAGAAATTAATCTCATCATCATCATCATCATCATCATCATTATCATCATCATCATCATCATCATCATCATCATCATCAACCACACAGAAGAGTGCAGGCGTCTGCTGAAACAGGCCAAGATGGCCGCTCCCTGTGTCCTCAAGCATCCTCCATATCTTTCCAATAATATTATTAGTAATAGTAATAATAAAAATTGTAATAATACTAACAGCAAAAGTAATATTAAAAACGTGCACTGTAGGAAGATTGTACCCGTGACTAAGCTTGCAGACGTAAATAAGACTTATGACGTATTCGCAAATAATAATAATAATAATAATGAAATAAATAATAATAATAAAATAAATAATAATAATAATAACGAAATAATTAATAAAAATAGATTAGCTGATGAGGATAAGAAAGGGGCCCAGGACGTTCAAGTAATTTCTTTTGAATTGGAAGAGGCTGAAAATAATTTCAATTTCATAACTTTTCAAAATGCTTAAATTAAATTAATAAAAAAGTTAAAAAATTCCTAATCACCCATATCACTTACACACACACACACACACACACACACACACACACACACACACACACACACACACACACACACACACACACACACACACACACACACACACACACACACACACAAACACACGCACACAGACGAGGTTGGAGGCGGGTTTCTTCCAACTGCACTCGGCGTCCTTGCGTAGGTGTGTCGACTTTGTGTGCGAGAGAGTCTTCTCGTCGTGGAGTCTGACGTTCCAGGTGGATGGGTGGGTGCATGGGTGGGTGCATGGGTGGGTGGGTGGAGACATGAGGGCACATACATGCGCCCGGATGTGCATGCACACAAACACACACAAACTCGTGCACATCAACACACACAGATACAGACATACACACACACACACACACACACACACTCGTGCACATCAACACACACACACACAAATACAGACATACACATACACACAAAAACACACACAGTCTGAAGTTCTGGCTGTACAGATGGCGCAGATGAAAAGGGTGGTTGCTGAGGTTGTTAGTAGCGTCAGCAACGATAGCTTCCAGGAGGTAATAGAAACAACAATAACAATACTAATAAATAAAATATTTATTATTAGCATTGTAGCTAATTGTATTTTGTAATATACATTTGACTGGTCTCTTGTTAAGTATAATACATGTACATTTTCTTCAAGTGTATGTGTGTGTGTGTGTGTACGTGTGTGTGTGGGTATATGTTTGTATGTCTGTGTGTGTGAGTGTATGTGGGTGCATGTGTGTGCATATGAGTGTATGTTTGTGTGTGTGAGTGTATGTGGTTGCATGTGAGTTTCATTTTGTTCACAGCACGTCGTTCTCAGCCACCTGACCAGCAAACTGGCTTCAACTTTCTCGCACCACAAACTCCTACTCTCCGTCAAGTTTGCTATTCATTAATGATTTCTATTCATCCATCATTCCATTCATGCATGCATCCGTTTATCTATCCATGCATACATACTTTTATCTATCTGTACATCTATCCATCCACCCATTCATCCTCCCATTCATGCATCCATCCATTCATGCATCCATCCATTCATGCATCCATCCATTCATGCACCCATCCATCCATTCATGCATCCATCCATTCATGCACACGACACAGGGAGCATCTCGGGCGCATCGACACCTGCCTCTCTTGTCTGCTGCCCATCTCAACAGTTGCAGCAGTCCTGCGCACCACCACCTCCCTCTGCCGACGAGACTTTATTGTAAAAGTACGCCAGTGGTTCGTTGAAAACGCCTCATTCGGTAGGTGTCGCCGTTGTTTTTGTTTTTTTTTCTTGTTTGTGTTTCAGTGGTTTTTATTTTTGCTTCTTTGAGTGCTTATTATCGTTTTGTTGTTTTGATGAACAATCTGTCTTCATGTTTCAATATATTTCGATATTTAATAATTTGTTGAATTTTTAGTATTTTACTTTCAAATAATCGCGTTGGCATGTTTGTTGACATACTTTCACCATTATCATCATGTCATCATTCTCTTCATCATCATCACCATCATCATCATGTCATCATCCTCATCATCATCATCATCATTATCACCTGCCCACCACCACTACCACAGACACTCTCCTCAAGAAGATGCTATCAGATGCGAACAAGAGGCTGTCGCAGAGGGATGACTTGGTTTCCTGTTCCATCGACACTTCTTCCTCCCTCCTCCCCATCCACGCATCTGCCAACATCGAAACCGCTACAACTTTGTCTTCGAATACACCTCTCGTCTATCCCGTCTCTCCTGGTGATGTCGTCTGCACTGATCTACCATCCTCCACCACACAAGCATGCACTGATAACATCACAGCACAGCAACACTTGAAGGATACTGTTGAAACGCTAGAGTGCATGAGGAAGTGTGAAGGCGTGTGTCTTGAATCGCTTAGGGAATTACTCAGTGCGTCTTCCACGCAACACCCTTCTTCTTCTCCCACCATTCATACTCAACACCCTATAACTACCCCCATCAACCACCCTTCCACCCACCATCCTTCTCCAACCCCACCCCACCACCACCATCTTTCCACCAAATTTTCTCTACATATTTCCACTCAAAATTCCATCAACTCTGCCACCAATACTCTAGGAGCCAACAACACAGATGATATATACCATAATAATGAAAGAAACACCAAAGACAATGCATTTAATGGCCAAGCAGACGATGTAAAAACAGGGATGGGCGAGTTACATGCATTCGAAGTGATGGGTTTGCTACAAGATCATCTCTCCATCCTGTACATTCCACGTGACCACAATCAGCAGCATCATCATCAGCACCAAAACAGTATGGCGCCTACCCGTTTACCAGAAGAACCTTCAAATCGCGTGCAGGCTGATCGGGGTGATTATAGTTTGCCGCGAGAGTTGATTCTCAAAGCTGAATCTTATATCAAGCATGACTCTGAGGTCAGTCATTTGTGCTTCGGCGATTTCATCACTTATTCATTCATTTTGAGCTGATTAAATATTATCATTTTTATATTATAGTTTTAAAAGTATCGTAAATCGTATTTTTATTTAAAATGTGTTAAATATTTGCAGGCGGTTTTGCCGGTTGTTAAAGAAATGCTTGAAGTTCTTGTTCAGAGGACCAACGAATTATTCAGCAAATAGACCTTCAATGCAACAACAGTTCTTATTTTCTTTCATTTTCTCTTTTTATCGTGTTTTAAACCTCGCTACAATGCACCATGGTGGTTTAAAGTTTATTACGGCATGATTTTATTCTAATAAAAGTGATTTTAGATTATTACCAATTTTTAGGTAACGAAAAATCATAGGTTTGTGCCTGTGAATAAATAAGGTGTCTGTGATTTAGAGTGATAAAAATTAAAAGATTCAAAATCTTGGAAAATATTTATAATTTATAATAATAATTATTATTAAAATCATCATAAATGTTCATTCATGAACATTTTCAGCTTCTGCAGCCTGGCGTCAATCTCATCAATTTCTATAGCGTTGAATTCATTAATATTATTCTTTTCATATATTCTTTGCTTATTTTTAATCTTTCTTTTCAACAATGGCGCGGAACTATAAGACGATGTGAATGAAGAAAGAGATGAAGATGGCGACAGATTGTTAGATCTTTTAATATGTTCCGATCTTTTATCAATAGAACCCTTATTTCCATTCGGAACATACATTCTGGAACTTTCCATTCTACTGCGGTGGCTTGAAGAACTAGAAACAACAGTGTTGGTGGCGGAGGAGTGGAGGAGGTGAGTGGAGTGGAGGGGAGGCAGACGTTTGAGTGAGGAGGAGGAGGTGGGCCTGGTGAGGCGGGAGAGGAGTGATGACGTAGGTGTAGCTGACCTCAGTCTGGATGGCCGGTGAGCGAGTGGTCGAGGTGGAGGGGGGTAGCGGGTGAGAGGAGGTTGAGAAAATGATTTTCGATGCCGTGGTGGCGATGATGATGATGTTCTTAATGACTTGTATGGAAAGTGGCTGTTTCTGAGTGGTCTGTTGGAAAGACAAGTTGAATACATGAGGGGGTTTAAAAATCTTCAAACACAGTTTGATACATTGTATAAAGCGCATCTCATTATTGTCAGACTTGAAAATTCCATATTAAAATATCTACTTATTTCAAGTACAAATAGTATTTCTATGTGAAAGTCTACTGAAGGTCTTCTCTTGTACCCACGAAATATGGTAAATAAATAAATCTTCATGTAAGACAAATACAAGATGGACAATAGCACACCTGGATGTAATTGGCAGACGACCTTTGCTGTCCAGACTGGAGTCCCTGGAGGCTCTCTGTTCTGACCTTGATCTGGTGAGGTCACTTAAAATAATCTTTACTAATATGCTTTTATAACTAATTTTTCATTAAAAAGAATTTGCAAACTTAAATCATTTTTTTTATTAGATTCTTTAATATTAATTTTGTAAAATAAAGAAAAAAGAATTTTTAGAAGGTGTTGAGTTGAAGATGAAGAGACCTTCGGAAGTGCATCAGCTCGGTGCTCAGCTTCTGCACCTTCATCTTCAACTCCCTCTCGCATCGTCTCAGACGCTCTGTCTTTGTGTCGGTTATGAGGCAATATGGGGCAATTTGAAAAGAGCTTTGATTGTTCAATCTCTAGCAACGATGAAAAACAAATGGAAATGAATAAATGTAACATCTAGTAACCATGAAAAATACAAATAAAATGAATAAATGTAACATCTAGTAACCATGAAAAATACAAATAAAATGAATAAATTGTGCTTTTAGAATATAAAGGAAATGTGTGAATGAATAGTAAATAGTACCTCTTGTTTGAGTGCCTTACACTCCATGGCTGCCACCCTTCTTTCATCTGCTGACTTCTTGCACTTCAAACTCAATTCCTTCTTCAACTTCTCAATCTGGCTTTGCAGCCTGCCCACCTGCCTTCCTTCCCCTCCGGACTGCCCTTCCACCTCTTCCTTGTATGCCATGAAAGCTGCTCCAAGATCAAATTTTTCCTTCTTCAGTCTTAAAACTCTTGATTTAAATTTGATTGAATAATTAATAACTAATAATATCATATATTATTGCTAAGTGATATAAATTTAAATCTCTTATAAAACTAAGAATGAAATAATTTATGAATGAATTCTTATTACATAAAATATATGACATTTAAATAGAATTTAATGAAAGATAGATTATCAGTAGATGTAGTTACTCTTTTCTTAAGAATTTCACTTCCTGCTTCAACAAATTCTGATTTGTCTGCAAAAATGATATTTAATTAAATTTCATTGAAAAATGAGAATAGAAAACTGAATACCTGGTACTTGATGGAATCTACATCTTTTTCCAGGCTTGAGGAAATCTTTCCACCATCAGATGTTGAGGCAGATAATGACAAAGGATAATGCACTTGGCTGTCGGAAATTGTTTGAAAAAATGTTGTATAACTATCACAAAAGTTTCACTGGACTTGCACACAAATGTAATGTTAAAAAATGCTTTCTTTAGAAGCAACATGATGAAACACCTTCCAAAGTCATCACAGTGAGTCAACACAAGGTACATTTTAGCTTTATCCTTCGACCCAATATCATAAGATTTATGTCCAAATCTTTCTTCCTTCAGTCTTTCTAGGTCACAACTTGTCAAAATATCCAAATGCACAGAATCTTTAGTCTTAAAGTTCGAGTATGAAATAAATTAATGAAAAATATCTTTTAATTAACATTTATTTATAAAGTTTATAATATAAAGGAATCTAAGACTTGAAGAACCTTTTTAAGTGATGCTTCAAGCATAGCCACAAATGATGAATATCGCTTGAAACATCCAGTCTTTTTAGTAATTTCTTCAATTTCTGGTATAAATATGTAAAATAAAATAACATTTTAATACATTTTTAATAAGATTTTACCATGTTTGGTATATGAACAGTGCCAGTCTTCGAGTGAGTCTTTATTTTCCAAACGTAAACTTATTTTATCACTCAATGCATTTAAACTTATTGTATACAAACTGCCTCTTATGTTTTTTAATGAATTTATAATCATTATAATGAGAAAATCACTGTTTCTAACACCAAAAATATCTTACACAATTACAGCAAGAAACTTAGACACGATGCGTCATTCTATTGGTTAATTTATATTCATATTATCAAATATTTTTTTAGTGATTTAAAGTTATTCATTGATATATTAATTATATAATATTTTTTAACATTCATAAATCGAATTTTATTTTAATTTTTACTAAAATAAGACATCATACCATACACATCAAGTTTTGAAGCAATCATATCGGCTGGGAGTTGTAGCGTGCTCCTGTAATCGAGCTATTTGAGGCCTGGGTTGTAGGACGTCTTGAGACGCGGGTCTCTATCACCATTCGCCCTATGCAGATCAGGTGTCCGCGCTAAGCTCGGCATCAATATGGCAGCCTGGAGGGAACTCCAGGTCGCCAGGTTGTCTAAGGAGGGACGAACCGGCCCAGGGTGGAAACACAGCAGGCAAAAGTCCCCGTGTCGGACAGTAGCGGGATCGCACCTGTGAATAGGCGCTTAGTGGTAGCCGTGCCAACATAGGCGAACGCAACTCTTTTTAAATGAGAAAAAAAAATTTTTTTTTGCTTTTGACGCGTTTGAACCCTTGTCGCCATTGCCAAGGCAAATCATTTTTTTCCTCTTTTGAAATTTTTGTATTGAAACTATGGTTTTCGAAGATTTTTTTTCAAATATAGAAGGTAAAAAATTTTTTTTTCGAATATGGGGAAAATATTTTTTTTTGAGCTTTTGGCGCATTCGAACCCTGTTCGCCATTGCTAAGACAAATGTTTTTTTCACTCTTTTTTAAAACAGTTTTTGTGTGAAAATTGCAATATTTTCAAAGATTATTTTTTTTTAAAGTATAGTTTGTCACAAAAAAAACCTAGTCAAAAGTATTATGTTACATGCTTTGTTTAGTCAATACATAAAAGTTTACTTTTAATGAATTTTACAAGATTTGAAATATAATCATGAAAATGTAAGTTTCTTTTTTTCTAAATAATACTTTAAATTTTTTATATTTGAGAAACTTCATGATCATTTTAATGATTCTTTATTCTATTTAGAACTTGTCGACATAACGAAAAATTGTGATATTTTTATAATATAAAAATGTGCAAAGCTTATTTAACAATATATAAAATTTATATATTGTTAAATAAACTTTACACATAAATTTCCCCTATTCAAAATCAAGCATTGTATGCGGAGATGTCAAGGGAAAGTTCACTTTACTTTCAAAAAGGCTTTCTTCAATCATCTCCAAGACAGGAGCATGCGAGGTAATTCTATTTTGCACAATTATTTATTCAAATCCATTTTTAAAAACATATAAATTAGATAAATTTATATTTTATATTCTTTATGAAAATTTCATTTCAACAATTTTTCAGATGGCTTTTTGTGTTGGAGAGTTTTTTGGAGATAAGTCCAGTTATGAAGAACTGATAAAAGGAAGCATCAAATTTCCAATGCAAACTTATGTGCTAGGACCCTGCTCTGGAGAAACTGCTTATATTGAAAACCCTGAAGAACGCACAGATCTTTGTCCTAATGTGACATATCTAGGTGGTTAGATTGTTTTTATAAATAATATTTCAAAGTCACTATTAATACTTCAAATTTTATTTGACCAATACTTTCCAGGTAAAAGTGGTTTATTCACGACCCACTCCAAACTCAAAATTTTCTATGTAAGTGGCATAGAAGGTAAATCAGTTGGACCATTCCACTTTGGGGAAGGGGTGTTAGACTCAGCGAAAACAATTTCATCATCTGCTTCCTTCAAAGGAGTGGACATCCTTCTATCCTCGCAGTGGCCTTTCCAAGTCGACAAGTACGCCACCAAAATAGTTGGTCTTGTTGGCATACTTGTTTGAAGTCGTTTGTTAATTCCATTTAAAACTCATGAGTTTTTTTCAAGAATATTTTCTAAACCATACTATTGTTTAAACGTACTCTACTTGCAACCAACAAGGAGCAGTCATTCAACGGCTCAAAGATGTTGTCCCAGGTGGCACGCCACTTGAAGCCGAGGTACCACTTCTGCGCCTTGGAGGACCTCAACTACGAGCGACAACCCTACAGGTGATTTATTAATAATCTTTTGTATCATTACAAGCCTTATAAAATAAAGAATAAGTTAATTTATTTTAGTAAGGTATTTTTCAAGAAAAATGTTTAATTGATTTTAATAAGGTTTTTTTATGCAATAATTAAATATTTTATTAATTTTAAAGAAGTGTTAATGAGTTTGAAGAGATAATGGGTGGTCAATTATTGATTCAGGAACCATGCTGTTCTGGTGGAGAAGTCTCAACACACGACTCGCTTCATAGCACTAGCCTCTTTTGGAAACCAAAGGAAACAGAAGGTTCCTTTATAGTTTTCCTTCTTAAACTTCGTCTCACAACGAAGTCGTAAGCCATTTCAATCATCTGTTGTGATTTAATACAGAAATGTCAAAACGTATACACTAAATTGTTTCGTTAAGTTTCTACCACTCTCACCACCTTTAGCCCCATCACTGAACCACCATTTTGCCATCCCTTCACACAACTGCACCACCATCACTCCTTCATCACCATTTCTTCACACCACTCCATCACCACCATTCATCCACCCCATTACCCCTTTCTCACCACTACTCCCCAGCTACCACCGAACCACCCCTTCACACCACTACTCCCTAATTTCACCATCCTTTCACACCACCATTTCTTAATATTAATAATAATAATGACGAGCATTATTATAGTGGCGTATAACCCGAATGGGCTTCCAGGCCACTTAGGCTGCATATTTTCAAAAGCGCCTTTGGGTTACTAGGGCATTGGTTGCACTAGAACCTAGGACCTTTCATTATTGGTCAAGCCGAGAGTCGTTGCTGACTCAGCTACCCGTGCACCACCATTCCCTATCCCCTTCACCCCTTCACACCACCCCACAACCTTCTCACCACCATAAGCACTGCCTCACAGTTTATTTACGCCTTCAACATCGATCCAATGGAGGGCATGTCAGCAGAGGAATTGACCAAACAACCCGAACACACCACCGAATCACCCTACCACGCCCTGCACTATGAGGTGTGTGTGTTTGGTGTGTGTGTGTGTGTGTGTGTGTGTGTATGTGTGTGTGTTTTTGTGTGTGTGTGTGTTTTTGTGTGTGTATTTGTGTGTGTATGTTTGTGTGTGTGTGTTATTGTTTGTGTGGTGGGAAGTAATGCAATCAATTGTAATTAATTTATTAACAGTTCGTTTTTAATATTAACAAAGATTTAAAGTTACTTTATGTAAATGGCCCAGTTAACTATCTAATGAATATACATTTCCAACATCATCATCATCATCATCATCATCATCATCATCATCATCATCATCATCATCATCATCACAACCTCTCCAATGCATAAGGGCGCGTCATCAGAGGAAAAGCCTCAGCAGTTCTTCTACCAGGAGAGGAGGAAGAGGAGTCAGAGTGGCGCTGATGCTGCTGCCAAGAAGTTCAAGAGTGTCGGTTGGTGGTGGAGGTGGAGTGATGGATGGGTAGGTGGTGGAGGTGGAGTGATAGGTGGGTAGGTGGATAGTGGGTGGGTAGGTGGTGGGTGGATGGTAGAGGGTTATTGCGTGGGTGGTGAATAAATGTATGGTGGGTGGGTGACGTGATTTTTATGTATTTATGATTAATTACAAATCAATCTAGAGCAATTTTAAAAAATGCTAGAACTGCCAATATTTTTGTTTTTAGTGGACATCAACCCAGAGAGTTGTTGGTTCTGCCTTTCTAATGTCAAGGTGGAAAAGCACATGGTCGTCACCATTGGAAACCAGGTGTGTGTTTGTATGCGCATGTGTGTGTGTCTCGGTGTGCGTTTGTGTGTTTGTATGTCTTGAGTGAATAAGAAAAAGCAAAAAAACGCTAGATTAATTAAATATTATAGTAATATTATAAATTATTATTAATTTTATGATTATCTTAAAGGTATTTTGACTCCAACGATAGAGAAAAAAATTGCATCTATATAGCCACACGCACACACATACAAACATACATATTCACACACATACACACACTAACATAGTGCTACGTGGCGATGGCAAAAGGTGGTTTGACTGACGACCACGTGCTCATCATCCCCATCAACCACCACCAGTCCAGCATCACCATCCCTCCAGAAGTTCAAGAAGAGATTGAAACGTATGTGTGTTTGTGTTTGAGTTTTTGTGTGTGTGTGTAAGTGTGCGTGTGTGATGTGTATGTATGTATGTATATATGTATATCACCACTGCAGCTACAAGAAACACCTGCGCGACTTCTTCCAAAAGGACGACAAGGTGGTAGTTTTCTTCGAACGCAACTACAAATCAGCCCATCTCCAACTGCAAGCGGTGCCACTGCCAAAGCGTCTCGAGACCTCAATAGAAACTTCCATCCTCGAGTGTGGTCGGCTGAACAACGTGCAGTTGCTGGAGATTCCAGAACGGTCCGACTTGCACCAAATCGTCTCACCAGCAACCAGCGCCTTCTTCGTCGTTGAACTGCCAGGTGGCAAGAGGCTCTTCACGCAGGTCACCAGAGGATTCCCGCTCCAATTTGGCAGGTTCAATCTTTTGTTATTTTAGTATTATTTCTCATATTTTCATTTTTATAGTTTTCCGTTTAGTTTTTTCCAAAACTTAGAATACTGGTCCACAATTCACCCAATGTTTTATTCTTTCTGAACTTGGGTATTATTTCGCTTTTTGCTAAGTTTAAAATTCTTTTTTTGGTAATATTTATAAATCTTCTAAAAATATTTTCCACACCATTCACCCATAGTCTTCGAACCAAAATTCCAAATCAAACTCTCCATCCACCCGCCAGGATGGTGTTGTGTCACGAGGGGCTTCTGAACGACGCCTGCAAGGTCGACTGGAAGACCTGCCAAGCACCAGCAGCGCAGGAGGCAAGCATGTGCGAGGCCTTCAGAAAGAAGTTCCAACCATTTGACCCCTTCGACTGAGGAAAAAATGGGCTGTATTTCGTGCCGTGTTGCAGGCTATGACTATTTTAACAGCTATTATTTAAATTCGTGCATCTTAAATTGTATTGATTTGAAAGTATAAAAAATAATAATTTTAGCAAAAATCGTTTTTTTCTAAAAGGTTTTTAAAAAATCATTTCAATTGAACTTCAAATGTATAAAAATTCTTAATTAAACAACGATATAAATATGTTGAGAGCGTGTCTAGAAGGGAGGTTCCTCGGCTGGGAAGGAAAAGACGTCGTCATTGTAACTCACCAGGTTCATTTCGCCTGCTGTGGTGGTGGTGATGATGATGATGGCTTGAGTGGCCGATGTAGACGATGACGATGTAGAAGGGCTAGAATGCCTGCTTGCGTGTTTTCAGCAAGGATTTATCGGCTCAAACGCATACAACCAGCATGTTTGTGTCGTGCATGTGAGCAATCTATGCGCAACGTATCCGTACAACTACTATCAGTCTAACACAGCTGCACACCATCTCATTTCCACCGTCACCTCAACACACCATTACCCGTCATCTGCAATACACCATTCGTCTCACCACATTATCCACTACCACACCACCACTCACTACCTCACAACACCTACCACAACCTCACCACCACGCCACCACACCACTCCTATTATCTTACAACTACCTCACCACTACACCATACCACAACCACACCACTACACCATACCACAACCACACACACGCTACACCACTACACCATACCACAACCACACTACTACACCATACCACAACCACACACACGCTACACCACTACACCCTACCACAACCACACCATTACACCACCACACCTCACCACGCCACCCACCAGCGCCTTCATCGTTATGGTGGTTCTTAAACGACTCGATAGGAGGCTGTCTCCGCGCCAGGTCGACCTTCAACACCGCATCATTCAGCAAGCTTTCGTTCATCTGTTCAGTGGGTGGGAGAGTGGATGGTTGCTTGCAGTGGTGGGTGTTGTGGTGGTTGGTGGTAGTAGTGGGGGAGAGGGAGTAGTTGCCGTGGTGGTTGTGGTAGTGATGACTTAGTTAAAAAAACGTTCAGGGTAGGTCGTTGCGACAAAGAACTTGTTTGCCAATTTTGCGGTTCATGAGCTTAAATTGCTTCAACAATAAATTAAGAATAAATCAGGGTGATGATGATGTTGATCATCATTATCAACATCATCAACATCATCATCATCATCATCCTCATCATCATCATCATGGGCAACACACTTGCTTGATGGCCTCCATGGCTGAGTCTTCTTCTTCGTAGGTGATGAAGGCGTGACTGGCGAGAAGAGCTCATTCAATTAACCTCTGATCATCATCACCAGCATCAAGCAATCATCATCAGCAGCACCACCCAGCAACTATCATCAGCACCATCAAGCAATCATCATCATCACCCCAACAGCAATCATCATCAACATAACCCTCACTTCTTCTCGCCCTGCATCTTGATGTTGATGATGTTTCCGAATGGTTTGAAGTGGTCGCTAAGGGAGTCCAGCCTGAGTGCAATACAATACAATAAAATACAATGCAATGCAATACAATACTATACAATAAAATACAATTCAATACAATAAAATACAATGCAATACAATAGAATACAATAAAATACAATAAAATACAATGCAATACAATAGAATAAAATACAATGCAATACAATAAAATACAATGCACTACAATAAAATACAATGCACTACAATAAAATACAATGCAATACAATACAATGCAATGCAATACAATACAATACAATGCAATACAATACAATACAATGCAATACAATACAATGCAATACAATACAATACAATGATAAATGTTATAAACGTGGCATAAAGCCGGACGAGCTTCAAGACCACAAACCTGAAGCCCGCGCCCTCGACGAATATCGTGTTGCCCCTCTTCTGCACCCGCTGCTCTCTCTTGCCCTCTGCGCCCATGGTGGTAGGTGGTTGTGGTTGGTGGAGGTGAGGATGGGGTGTGGAAGTGGTTGTGGTTGGTGGAGGTGAAGATGGGGTGAGGAGGTGGTTGTGGTTGGTGGAGGTGAGGATGGGGTGTGGAGGTGGTTGTGGTTGGTGGAGGTGGTTGTGGTTGGTGGTGGTGGTTGGTGGAGGTGAAGATGGGGTGTGGAGGTGGTTGTGGTTGGCGGAGGTGAAGATGGGGTGAGGAGGTGGTTGTGGTTGGTGGCTGGTGGTGAGGATGGGGTGTGGAGGTGGTTGTGGTTGGTGGAGGTGAAGATGGGGTGAGGAGGTGGTTGTGGTTGGTGGTTGGTGGAGGTGAGGATGGGGTGTGGAGGTGGTTGTGGTTGGTGGAGGTGGTTGTGGTTGGTGGTGGTGGTTTGTGGAGGTGAAGATGGGGTGTGGAGGTGGTTGTGGTTGGCGGAGGTGAAGATGGGGTGAGGAGGTGGTTGTGGTTGGTGGTTGGTGGAGGTGAGGATGGGGTGTGGAGGTGGTTGTGGTTGGTGGAGGTGGTTGTGGTTGGTGGTGGTGGTTGTGGTTGGTGGAGGTGAAGATGGGGTGTGGAGGTGGTTGTGGTTGGCGGAGGTGGTTGTGGTTGGTGGAGGTGAAGATGGGGTGAGGAGGTGGTTGTGGTTGGTGGAGGTGAAGATGGGGTGAGGAGGTGGTTGTGGTTGGTAGAGGTGAGGATGGGGTGTGGAGGTGTTAGTGGGAAATCATTTGGTGAGTGGTTGTTGAGAGAGAGATGGGAGAAGGTAAAAGAAAAAATTGGGTGTGCTGAGTAGTTGTTGTGGTTGGGAAGTGGGGTTGTGTGTGGAAGATAGTGTGGTGAGTGGATTGGTGTCGGTCGGTTTTGGTGGTAGTAATGTGTTTGTAGGGGTGGATGGGAGGTGGGGGGGGGGGGGGGGTTTGGTGAGGGGTTGGATGAGTGGATGGATGGGTGTAGTGATTAATTTCAAAAAAATATTCCTTGCACGGATCATGAAAGTTAATGAGCCTCCCTCTGTGTCAGCAAAATAAGAAAAACAAAATTGAAGCTTTTGATTGAAAAGCGTTAAAGGATGAAGTGGATAAGAGTGGAATGGGATAGTGGTGAAAAGCGATGAGGGTGTAGTGAAATAGGGGTGAAATGGGATGAGGGTGAAAAAGGATAGAGGTGGAGTAGAGGTGGAGAAGGGTCAAATGAAATATGAGTGGGATTGCATGATGGGTGACCTGAAGATGACACAAAGCTCTTGTAGAGATCAAACTTGTGTGTGAGATCTGGAGTTCTGCTGCTGCTTGTCTGTGTCTGTGTGTATGTGTGTGTGTGTGTGTGTGTGTGTGTCTGTATGTATGCATGTGTGTGTGTGTGTGTGTGTATGTATGCATGTATACATGTGTGTGTGTGTGTGTATGTGTGTGTGTGTGTGTGTGTGTGTGTGTGTGTGTGTGCATGTGTGTGTGTGTGTTTGAGAGTGTCAAGTATAGGAGTAGGTGAATAGTTGTACAAGAAGGTTGAATAAGAAGTTGAATACATGAATAATATGTTCTATAATTTGGCTATTAATTTACAACTGAATTATGAATATTATTTTAATTAATGTAGTAACCTCAGAAGTGTCCATGTCTCCTTGTGAGAAAGTATGGAAAGTTGCCATTGGCTCAGTGGAATAGACCTAAGATGAATGTTTTATTACAGAATCAGAAAAGAAATTTTTCAATGATTGTTTAAATATTAAATCTAAATAATTTAATTGAGATTTTTAAAACTAAAAGTTTAAATGATGCCTGGCAGCTTCACAAGGTACCTTAGAAGACTTCGTTCTTTTGTATTTCTTATCCTTTTTGGCCTTTTCTTGTTTCAAAGCCTTAGTTTAAAGCATTATTTTTTTTATAAATTAGTGATTTCTAAACATTTAAAAATAGGAGTCACATATTGTATTATTAACTATATTATTTTAACTAAATGAAGTACAAACAGTTAGCTTTTTAAGAATCTTTGCTTGCTCATCTGTGCTTGTTTCTGGATCTGTAAATAACAATTGTAAATTTAAAAACTAAACTTTTAGAACATATAATTTTAAAGTATAACTTTTTTGAGCGTCTGCATTTTCAACTTTTTCAGATTTGGGCATTTTTAGAGCAGCTAATTCTTTTTTCTGTAATTATAATTTTTTTCATGAATAATTGAAAAATATTTTTTTTTAAATTACCTTCTTTTTGTATTTGTTCATTTTTTCTTTTAAAATCTCTTCTTCAGTAGTTAATTTTCCAAAATTTAAAACCATTTTTGTTGTAGAAAAACTTTAAAAGTAAGCTTTAGTATTAACAAGGTTAGTTTAGGGTTCAAAAATGCGCTTAATAATTGTAAATATTTAAATGTATTTTTACTCTTTTTTAAAAACTTTGTTGTTAAAATGAATAGTAAATAAACTATGCAAAAAAGGAATTTTAGATGCTATTTTAGGAATTTTCTTATATTACATGGTTTCACTTAATCAATCAAAAAATGTCTATAGCCCTCTTTCATCGAATTCAAAGGCGCAAACATCTTTATCTTACTTTTGTCTTTTCAAACTTCTCGATTTGTGGAATTGGCTCAACAAATTCAAAAGAAGAAAAGCATATAGAAGATAACCATTTTTAATAATTCAAATGAAGTCTGAGTTAATGCATTCAAATAAAACTATTAATTTGTTGAGTGCAAAATAAGATTTTTCGTATCTTAAAACAATATAAGTTATGTAAATTAATTTAAAAAGAATTTCTTTATGCAATTGGGATTGACCATATATATATATGTAATACAAGTCATTAAAAAAGTTAAATGAAAAATAATTGTCCTAATTACCTGTATGTATGGAACGTATTACGGTGTATAACTTGTATAAAACATTAACACATTTAGTATAAAGTTTCCAAAAAGCTTTAAAAGATTAAAAACTATACAAACGTCAAAATGGATTATTTATAAAAACTAAATTTAAAATATGAAGCCATATTATGAGAACGTTAATCTTAAAAGAAAGTTAGTCTATCAAATGAATGAGTCAGTCGACTTCAAAGGAGGTCTCCCTGACGTCATATCCGCAATATTTTTATTATTATAACCGGCATTATTATTATTATTATTATTATTATTATAATTGTCATGAATTTTATTAGGGGATGTATTAGGATTTATAACCACAATGTCATGATAGCTGGGTAGATTATTATTATTATTATCATTGTTTTTTTTATTGTTGTTATTGGTTCTTTCGTTGTTGATGTTCTGCTTCATCCGCATTGACGCCATGGTGTGGTCGCATGGACAAGGAAGCTGGGGGATTAGTCATCCTTACTTAGATTATCCTTTATTTGAAATAGCCATTAATTGGCATAATCTTTAATTGTCTTAATGATTAATTATGTAGTTTATTTTGAAAATATCTAACATTCGTATCAGTAGGAATGACAACGGGACCAAAACTTAGGACTAAGATACCCGTGTATTACCCGCGTAAGCCAAAAAATCCGTAATACGTATTCGTTTTAATACTTTTATAGGCCTATTCAAACAAGATATGCTTTGAATTTATTTTAATTAATAAAGAATTTTTTTATCATTCGATAAGTTTTTAGACACTAAAACATCACAAATATGAAAAAAGATAAAATAAATTATTTCTTTTTTATACTTATCCTTTTTATTCTTTTTTATTATGCTACTTTTTAAAAACAAACTCAAATATCCAACAAAAAATATCTCCGATAGCCGTTGCCATCCATAACAATTAATTAATTAAATTACTCATTAAAATGTCAAATGAATCACAAACCGGAGAACGCCTGCAGCCCAACAAACACCTCTCTATCTGTGCCATCCACTCCTCCTTCTCCTCCTCAGACTTCGCCTGCATACGTCATCATCATCATCATCATCATCATCATCATCATCATCATCATCATCAGCATCACCAGCATCATCATTATCCTCATCAACACGATTCTCATTGGCAGATTATAATTATATAATAGATAGTAAAAGATTTTATAATAGAAAGTTTAATTAGTAATAATAAAAAACTTTAAATATAAAAATCTTGTTTATGTTTCAAAGATAATTTAATAAAATTTAATATATTTAATACCAAAGAACTGCATAGTACTTGAATATAAAAGACTCTCTCTAGGGTGACCGCTTCAAAGAGATAACTTCTATTCAAATGAATCCTGGAAAGAAAGATTTAGTTGACTAAAAAACTAATTAAAAATTTATATTCCAAGATATAATTATTAGAGTCAATTCATAAAAGTATAAGTTGAAAGGTTTGGTTGAGGTTAGAGATAGAGTTTAAAAAATAATTTAAAAAATATATATTTAGCAATTAAGTTTTTGAAGCCAATTAACTCCTAGCAATATTATCCAAACAACTGGGTAATTAAAACTTCAATAAATAACTAAAATTAGAGCCTATAATTGGCAATCAAGTGCAGCATCCACCCACGCACCCGTAAGAGTGTCTGACGCATATGACGTCACGCAAAGGTATCCTCCTGATGCCTATTGGCTCCTGCCAGGTGATCATTCGTGTTTTTTGCCGCTCTTATGATCCAATTCAAGGATTTCTACTTTATCATTCTAATTGAATAATCATAAATATAATACCGTGGAACACCATGTATAGAACGCACCTGCTGTTCCAATGCCAAAAAGAGAATAAATAAATATAAAGAAACGAAAAGTAGCTAGGCAAATGGGCCGTATCTACCAATTTACTATAGCAAACATTTTGAATCCACGTCATTGGAGAACTTTCGAGAGCCAAAATAAGAGGCAAAAGTGCGCCTAATACATGGTGTTTTACGGTACAAATACGTGTTCTAGTGATGATTTAATAGGTGTAGCAATTAAATAGGATAGCGAAAATGGTTGTACTCATTAAAAATAATGGTCTGATAATTATCTTATTATTATAATAAAAGAAAAAATGTAAATGATTATTTTGAAATTAAGAATATATATTCAAAAAATGATGAAAGAATAAAAATATTGTTCAAATAATTTCCTTTAAACAAATGATTAATAGAGAAAAAAATTATCAGAAAAAATATTAATGAAGAGTCAGCAACCATGTGTGTCTTGAAGTAGCTGAGTGAATGTTTGGTCAGCTTGAAGAAACGGTTCTTCCACGTTTTAACCTGAGAATAATCACCACATCACTTTCTAACACCCCATTACTTTCCAACACCCCATCACTCTCCAACAACACATCACTTTTCATAACCCCATCACAACACCCCATCACTTCCATAACCACATCCCAACTAGAGGTCGGACATGGACGATTTTTCATTCCCGGTCGCGTCCCGTTCCCGAAATTTGTTTTCCCGTCCCGTCCCGTTCCCGATGGGACATCAAATTTTTGATTCCCGTCCCGTCCCGTTCCCGAAATTTTTTTTCCCGACCCGTTCCCGAAAGCTTTTTGTTTTTTTATTCATTTTCGCTCCGTTTTAACTGGTCCCAAACTTGCTAGTTCTAAAATTTCTTAACATTTATTATTTGAAAGTCAGAGAATAATTCTTTTAATGTAATAAAAAAACACGATTTAAATTTCAATATTTATTGAAATAAAAGTATTGTTTTTGAGTAATTCAATCAAGTCTTTATTGCTTTTCACACGGGTTAAACCGTTAAGAGTATCAGCTTTCAAATGAGATGATTTTGGGTCTGAAGTTAAACGACCACATATTGAAAAATTCTGTTCACAGCGAATATAACATGCAGATATACTAAACAAAATTTTGGCTACTTCTTGTTGTATTTTAAAATTGCTCATTTTACTCCAATAAAATAAAACATCTTTATAGTTTTCAATTTTTTTTGCGACGTAATTGTGAATATTTGTTCAATTCATCCTCTTTCATTATTACTAATTCTTTAATAATGTTAGAAATATTTTTTTAACAACATTCTTATTCTCCACAACTTCAAATATAAAATCATTCGTATAATTTGATAGTATAATAATTTTATTATAATTTTTACATTATAAAAACAAACATAATAGGTATAAATAACCATCATTTGTTTTTTTCTCAAAGGCACTGCAGCTTGGTCTGGCTGTACAAAATAGAATTAAATTTTCTCTAATGAAAGTCTTGGTATTTATTTCTTTTCTATCCCAAACTTTTTTCCTATTATTCTTTCATACTGGGGATGCAACAGACATGCTGTCATAGTATTAAGATCAATGGCATCTTTTCTTTTGTCGAAATGATCAACTGAGCAATCATTTGGAAATTAATCATTCAAATTCAAAGTATTAATTTATAAAATTAAAATTATATAACTGACCATTTTGATTTCATCTGAAAAGTTTTCATCATCGCCCATTTGTTCTAATCTCCCTAATCTTTGGACTCATCATAACAACTTCAAATGTAGTGTTGGAGATTTTGATATTGGCAATGGTGGCTTCGTTATACATTTCCATTGCATTTAATACTTACTTTAAGTACGGAGTATCGATGAAATAAAGATTTCCATACTTAGGAGTTTGCTGAGGTGTAATTTTTAAAGAATCCACTTCCAATAACTTGTATTCCCGTTTTTCCCGTTCCCGATTAAAAAGTTGATTCCCGTTCCCGTCTTTTTCCGTTCCCGATTTGAATGTTGATTCCCGTTCCCGTTCCCGTCCCGAAAACCTATTCCCGGTTCCCGATTTTTCCCGTCCCGAAATTAATTTTCATTCCCGTTCCCGTGGGAGTCCCGCGGGTACCCGGTCAGATCGGGTACCCGGTCCGACCTCTAATCCCAACACACACTCAATCATTCTTCCTATTAAATCATTCGTTAAACCTCATTTAAATATAATCTAAATCATAATTTCACAGCGTTGAATAGACGCTTTTAAACCCTTTTCTGTTAGTTTAAAAGATTATAAAAAGTCTTAATGATGATGATGAATGTATGTGGTTAGGTGCATGGGAAAAATGAATGACGATTCAAAAAGCATTGAAAGCTGTACAATGGAGAGAGACCATTCATTTGTCACAAATGCCTCAACATTTCATGGCATGGTGTATTCACAGGCAATGATTTAAATATATTGAAAGTAAATTCTACGATGATGATGATTAAAATAAGCAATTAAATCAATTGAGTTAATTAAATTAAACATAATTGGGGTATTGAAAATGCTATACAATTGGAGTAGGGGAATTGCTAATCAATTGGGATAATCCAATTGCTAATTGATTAAACTAATTGTCTAACGTGATGTCCCTGCTTGATGAGGTAGCCGCTCTTCACCAAAGGTCCTTCTGACTCATCATCATCATCATCATCATCTATACCACCTTCAATATTTATATTACTCTTATTGTTAATATTGTTGTTGTTGTTGTTGCTTTCAGAGAATGAGAAACTTCCTGTATTTCTGCTTATGCAACAATTTGCACCGCCTAGAACGGTGTCACTCAATGGTGGTCTTTTATTATTAATTGTATTATTATTATTATTATTTAGATTATTAGCAGAAACGATAATATCAGTTGTTGTAGTCGCACCATTATTACTACTACTACTACTAGTGATAGTAGCAGTAGTATTAGTGGTAGTAGTGGTGTTGACTCGGCCATCAGTATGATCTTTAGGGAGCTTGTGGTCAGCCAAAACATTCTTCAGGGCACTGCTGTTTACAATCAAACCATCCGCACTACCGTCACCACCACCAGCACCACCACTACTACCAGCACCAGCACCACCACTACTACCAGCACCAGCACCACCACTACTACCAGCACCAGCACCACCACTACTGCCAGCACCAGCACCACTACTAACAAGACTGAATTCAAGGGCGTCTTTGTTATAATTGACATAATTGTGATCGGAATCGTGCAGTTTAGTGATCAAGTTGTTGGCATTGTTGTTGTTGTTGTTGATGTTGTTGCTAGCATTGTTGTTGTTGGGATTGTTAATGTTGTTGTTGTTGTTGTTGGTGAGTTGCGTTTTGACGACCACTCCAGCCACCAGTTCCACCTTGTACCCCTCGTTGGCGTTCTCAATTGAAGGCATTTCTTCCCGTGGTACCTGACCATGGGTGGTGAGAAGGTGAAGGGGGGGGGGAGGTAAAAGTGAGAGTGGGGTAAGAAAATTGGTGGTGGACAGGGTTGGAGTAAGGATATGGTAGTGGGGGGGAGAGTTTGTAAGGGGATAAAGGTGGAGTAGGTGGTAAAGGTGGGGATATAAAAAGGATTAGGGAAGGGTAGAAGGGAGTGTTTAGGTGAATGGGTGGCCGTGTGGAGAAAGAGCAGTAAAGGAATGAATCATCATTATCATCACCACCACCATCAACATCATCATCATCATCACCTCGACGCTGGCGACCTGCTTGAGTTTTCTCATCCAGTTCTGCTTGTCCTTCTCCGACTCCGCCTTCAAAAAGTGCCTCACCCCCGAGATCACTATGTCTGTGTGTGTGTGTGTGTGTCTGTGTGTTTGTGTGCGTGTGTGTGTGTGTCTGTGTGTTTGTGTGCGTGTGTGTGTGTGTGTGTGTGTGTGTGTGTGTGTGTGTTTGTATGTGTTTGTGTGCGTGTGTGTGTCTGTGTGTTTGTGTGCGTGTTTGTGTGTGTTTGTGTGTGTGTGTGTGTCTGTGTGTGTGTGTGTGTGTGTGTGTGTGTGTGTGTGTGTGTGTGTGTGTGTGTGTGTGTGTGTGTGTGTGTGTGTGTTGTGTGTGTGTACACGTATGTGTATGTGTGAATGTGGTGATGGTAATGATGTTGATTGTCGTGTTGGAAGATGGTAGGAGTTGTGATGGTGTTGGCAGTGTGGAGGGTGGTGAAAGGTGGAAGATATCACGATGTCTGATGCGTTTGGATGGATGATGTGATCGGGTGGGTGATGGTAATGATGTTCGGGGTGATGGAAGAGGGTGAAAGAGGTTGGTTGTAGAGATAGAGGTAGATGATGGTGGTAGTGTTGATGGAAGATGGTGGATTTCACGATGTCTGCGTGCGTGTGAATGATGTAGTAATGGTAATGGTAATGGCGATGATGCTGATGGAGGGAGGTGAAGGATAGTGTAATGACTTGAGAGAACCAACACAAGCAGTTGATGACTTTCGGCCTCAGGGAATCCCCATCGCCTGTCTGGCGTTGGTGGTTGGTTGGTTGGTTGGTTGGTGAGGTGGATGTGTGAATTGTTGCTGTGCTGTAGCATAATTGGAATCGTCATGCATGCTGGTTGATGTTATGAAAAGTCTAATTTATATGCAAATGATTAACTGACCATGGATAAGAAAGTCAAGTCGAACCCTCCTTCAAATGTCAGAGTCTGAGATAAAAATGAAAATTATATTTTATATAAAAATTCACATTTATGTTTTGAGCATCATTGGAGTTTATTCAATCATTGTAGAAAACAATCATTACTATGAATAAAGCATTGATTGGTTTGTGATGAGTTGGTACTCACATGGTCATAAAGATTCTCTGAGTAGTAAAGGAGGTTCTTGCTGATGTGATCAAGTCTGAAAAACTTTCGAGAAAATGAGTTACTTTCTCGTGGATACTCCAGCCACAAAAATCCAGAAAAACATGTCTGTGGATTTGCAAAGATTTAGTGTTTGAATCATTTGCCTGTATAACAAATTAATAAAATTTCACTATTATTGTCATCATCATTCTGTTTTATGAAAGCAGCAACTGGGCTTTTATCAATTTGTATCTTGAATCTATTCATTATTAAAAATAAAAAAACTTTTAAAAAAGATTAACTTACAGGATCCTTCTTTTCTAAATCAGATTTCATACTTTTTTCCATCAATGCTATCTTGGTCTTATAGAAAATATAAGCTATTCGGCTATGTTTAAGTGAAGTTTTAACTTTTGTATTAGTCGTGTAAAAAAATAAAAATAAATTTTCTAAAAAGTCTATTTTAGATTTGTTTAAATTGTACACTAAAGGATGTAGTTTCTATTTGAGCAAAGTGGAAAGTGACTCAAATTTCCTTGTTTCACTATTTAAATGAATAGGTATTGGTCTATCTAATCGAGTCATAATTTTATTATATAAATTGTATCCTGGAACATAATTGCATGCTGTATTAATGGATTATTAAATTCTTATGTTAGTTCGTGTGCCTGATCATTAATAAGTTAATTCTCAAGTTTCAGTAAATGTGTCAAGTCGCCGTTTAGCAACTCTTTCGAGTATAAAAGAATTATTTGTAATAAAGTAGTCCAATTATTTTATTTTTTATTTTTAAGCTGACTTATTTTTTTCGTTTATATAGCTAAAAATATATTCAAGTTACAAACATTTTAAACTATTTAAACATTGAAATAAAAGAGTATGATGAAGATATCATTTTAATAAACGAATGATTTTATTATAACTTCAAATACTTTCTAAACTGAATTCATTTAATATAAAAATGAATAGACTGGAAAGTTTTTAAATCAGATGTTTACTGTAATTATTACAGTTATTATTAAATTTTCTTTTCTTCTTCGATTTTTTCTTTGTAAACGCTTCAGAAAAACATACAATTTAACGATACTAATCTTTCAAGCCAATAACTTTGCTTTTAATTATATTTTTGGTTGCCAACGCATTCAATAAAATAATTTGAAACAGCTTCTGTGATATACATTTATCAATTTTATATATTCGTCTTTATATAAATTTTTATATATATCTGTGAAAAAGCCCTATATATAGAAAGACAATTATAGATATATATTTATATAAAGATTTATATTATAAGGTATGAATGGCTTGAGATTTACAATACTGCATAAGTTAAACCTTTCCTTTCGAGCTTAATTCTGGGAGGGTTTTTAATTTCAAAGTAGTTGCTAGTGCTTGAACATTTGTTTTAAATTTATGCAGTATATTTATTAGTATAGATTTTGGAAAAAATCTAAAAATGACGGATTTTCATAGCTTAAGTAGGTCTTTTCAAAAGAAAATGGCCAGGACTAAAGAAAAGGTAGGAAAACTAATATCTTATTCATGAGTGTTTGCAATGGTTTTCCATATATCCATATGGTCCATCATTCAAATTAATTGATCATTTTAAGGTGCTGATGACTTTCGGAAAAGCAGATCGAACTACTGATGATGATTTTGAAGTTCTTTCAAAATCTTTCAATTACCAACAAGTTAGTATTTGTTAAAGTTATATTAAAAAATGATTTTTTTTTAAAACTATAAAACATATGAAGCAAATATTAACCTTTTTGCTTAAATATAATTGAATAAAAACCATTATAAATTGAAATTATATCAATAACATATGTATCAATTTTCAAGGTGACTGCCAACAAGCTAGTGAAACATTTCAAAAACTACACTCAACAAGTCAAAGGTTATTCATTCATTCCAAGACAATTTGTCATATAATAAATTTAAAAATTAAATTTAAAAATTAAATTTATATATATATATATTTTTTCTTATCAAAATAAATTTCTAATAAAATTTTAATAAACACACAGAATTTTATTTTCATTTCTATGTTTATTTCTTCATATACAAAACCACCTAATTAGTTTTTACTCCCATCACATATGTTTATAAAACATAACTGTACACATTGTATGATAGTGTTAAAATTGTACAGGCTGTTTAATATTGAGTTTGTTCAGCATGTAGAAAATCATTTAAATATTTCTTACTTTTCATCCTAGCAGCTATCTATGTTTGTGTTTGTGTGTGTGTGTGTGTGTGTGTGTGTGTGTGTGTGTGTGTGTGTGTTTGTGTGTGTGTGTGTGTGTGTGTTTGTGTGTGTGTGTGTGTGTGTGCGTGCGTTTTGTTGCAAGATATGGAGTGATATTGATGACGAAGAGGATGAGTGGGTTATGATGAAGTAGACTATTGATTACTCGTACGTTCGTTTGCAGATGGTGGGTTGAGGGCATGTAACGATTTAGTTTATTTCTGTCTTAGTTAGGTATATTCTCTTGATTCTCGCTCAAAACCATATTCTCCCATTTTCAAATCAAGCCCTATAAAAATGTAATCTTTTATAATTCATACCCAAGCAACCAACTACACCGTTAATGACATTTAAATCGCCTACAGGTAATGCACATAATTTATGTAAGGTTCATCGCACTGTCATTAGTCCCCTTGACATTGGTTTGACCGTGAAGTCTTTTTGCATGTTGAGAACGCATGTTTCAGTGCCATGGTGTGTGTGTGTGTGTGTGTGTCTTGTGGTGAAAGTGTGGCGAAGGCGAGTTTAGTACTACCAGGAGCTCCAAGAAAGAAATATGTAAGAATTGTAATGAGTATTTTTTGCATATTCATGATATTGTGTATTCTAAATATTTTTATGCTTTTTTTCTCTATAAAATACATGTTGATGTATCAACATTTAATATTAATAATAATTATTATTTTATTATTATTATTGTTTATATTATTAAATTATTAGTATTTGACAGTGTGACTGTGAAAGGTCATTATCCCTTTGCCAGAAGTGTAAATGAGACTTATTAAAAGAAAATAATTGAAATAAATTTGGAAATTTAGCTACAATTGAATGGATTGTTAAGTGGCCTTATCACACATCTATTTTAGGTCGGATTATTTAAATTTATATAAACATACATTAATCTAGACGTGATTATTCTGTTTATTCTGATTATTCGAATAATCACTCACTCACTCACTCACTCACTCACTCACTCACTCACTCACTCACACACACACACACACACACACACACACACACACACACACACACACCCAAACACACACACACACACACACACACACACACACACACACACACACACATATTCTTACACAAATGCCTTTGATTACATAGCAAAAACCTTGGGTTAAAGAGTGAGATCTGGTAACTATAATGCCTATAAAAACAACAGTGATAACAACCTTATCCATTTAAACGAATACTGAAAAATAACAACAATAAAATGTTTTTTTAATAATCATAATAATAATATTTAAAATCATAGTAATAATTTAAATAGGTAATTAATTAAATAGTCATAATGAGTGACGTTAGTTTCAAATGGATTAAGTGAGACACTGCAAAGGTCGTTGTAGCTTGACTTTGTAAGCAGATTTATGCGCTGTATGTCACTACTAAATGACATGCGGTCTTGATACCATTACTTTAGCGCCTCTGATGCATTGCAAAGAGTGTGCTGTACGAAATTGAGTATCCATTTGTTGGGTTTTATTCGTTGTAGCAAGCATGGTGCAAATGAATTAATCGATGATTGCTCCTTCTTTTTTTGTTAGAATATCAAGAGGTGTATTTGAGCGTTCACAGTTTATAATCTTGAGAACACACAAAATTAATGGCTACTTAGAGTCTTGTAAGTGCTAGGCAGCTGGTGGTGTTGAAGGTATGGGCGGATGCGATGAGAGATGCAAGGAACGAATGGAGCATGTTCAAAACATCACACGAACATCAAGAATTCCTTTCAAGTTTAACTCCTTCATACGCCATGATGGAGTATTGAATTTTTATTCACTCTTCCAAACATCCGTACATACTAATTACTACATTCTACACTCTACATTTTATTGCCAGTAGTTCGTATCTAAAATCTCTAGCATCCCACCACTTCTCAACTCCTAATCACTTATCTTCCCAATGCAAATACCCAGCTACAATCATGCCATTCCAGCGAATTTGATACTTTCTAATTAACATTTTGTTCTTCAAATAATTCGTCTTTTGAAATCGATACGTTTGCAGAGAATTTCCACCAATGTTAATCTATTTTTATAAACTCAACATACAATATATGTTGTATTTAATCGTCGTTTATACATTTTTTTAAGCTTGGCTTATGACATTGAAAAATAAAATCTTTAAATCTTCAGATCTAATTATATTTTGTGCTTTTTGTTGATAAACTTGATAACGATTAAGATTTTTGATGATGTGATTGCCATATGCTTGCAAAGCGTGTGCGTTTTCGTTTTATTTTAAGGTTTTAATTGAATTAAGTGATTTAAACCTCGAAGTTTTATGCATAAAATTTATATAGAGCCTCTTGTAACATAACAACACATAAGAACACCGCGCAAACAATAGAAACACATACACACAAAATCACCCATGAGCACACAACCATACATCCACAACCATACATCTACAACCACACATCCAGACAACCACACACAACCACACATCCAGACAACCACACACAACCACAAGTCTACACGCCACACAACCACATACATTCACACAACCCAACTACACTCAACCACACAACCACATACATCCACACAACCCAACTACACTTAATCACACATTCCTGACCATGTACAACCACACCTAACCACACACGACGACCACATCTAACCACACACAACCCTACATCTTCTACACATAACCACACACAACCCTACATCTTCTACACACAACCACACATAACCACACACAACAACACACAACTACAACCATTCATCTCTATAAGCACACCCAACCACACACAACCACAAAACCAAAGCCACTCACACAGTCAAAACCACAAACACTCATCCACACAAACACACACATCCACACAACCAAAACCACAAACACACATTCACACAAACACACACCTAACCACACACGACCACACCTAACCACACACGACCACACCTAACCACACACGACCACACCTAACCACACATGACCACACCCACCACATACGACCACACCTAACCACACACGACCACACCCACCACACACGATCACACCTAACCACACACGACAACACCTAACCACACACGACCACACCTAACCACACACGACCACACCTAACCACACACGACCACATCTAACCACACACGACCACACCTAACCACACACGACCACGCCTAACCACACACGATCACACCTAACCACACCTAACCACACACGACCACACCTAACCACACACGACCACACCTAATCACACACGACCACACATAACCACACACGACCACGCCTAACCACACACGATCACACCTAACCACACACGACCACACCTAACCACACACGACCATACCTAACCACACACGACCACATCTAACCACACACGACCACACCTAACCAACACAGCGATGTCGGCAGCCTCGCGGAGCATGCACATGGCGATGTGTGAGGCGTATGAGAGCAGCTGGGAAGGCTCCGAAAAGTTCGCTGCTACCACTGAAGTTGGTGTGGGGGGATTGGGGGGGGGAGGGGTGGGAGAAAGGTAGGGGAGTTAAAGTGTGGTGTGGTTGTGACAGGGTGGTGAGAGTGGTGAAGGGGTGGGGAAAAGGTGGTGATGGTGAGTGAGTGCTGTGGTGGTGCCTGGTTGTATGGAAAGCTTGGTAGACGATTTGTAGTGGTATAAGGTGATGAATGGGGGACTACAAAACGCTTTGGAAGCCCGTGTCCTTGTTTCTGGAGGGGTGTATAATTGCGAGATGGCAGGCTGAGTTAGAAGTTGAAAGGGACATCTGGTAGCTTTTAGATGAAACGATTTGCATAAATTGAATAATAGAGCACGGGATAATTCGTCAGTTTTGTATAGATAAATTGATACCTTTTCAAATAAGTATAAGGGTGTGGTGGGTAGGAAGAATTCAATAAATGCATGTTCGAGGGATGCAAACATTTGAGTATTAAAAGATCGCTTCATCGACGTTGTATGCAGAAATTGATGAGACGGGGCACAGCTACAGCAGGGGTACAGCAGTTATTCATCCATATTGTTTAGAAACTATTGTCTGAAAAGTTTCTAAACGTTTTAGAAGATAATTAGACTGGATGGATAGATGAATGGGTGGATTGATTGAAGTATGTATTGATGGATGGATGTGTAGAGGGCGGATAGATGGATGGATTGATTGATAGATAGATGGTTGGAATGAAGGATGGATGGGAAAATTAAGAGTGGTTTATTAGAACTAGAGGAGTAACCAAAAAGAAGAAATCATATCGAGGGATGCATCTAAAATTTTGTGGTTTCATTACTTTGCAAGTATGTGTTAATCTGTGTGTTTGTATGTGGGTTTGCATTTTTGAATTCATGCATTTATGTGTATGTGTGTGTATTTAATGCTATCTATATAGCCTTAATGAGGTGTTCAACGTAGGAGGCCAGATAGATTGATGCTGATACGTCACTTAGAATGTCAAGAAGTATGAGATAAAATCCTTCGATGAAATGAAGAAGAATTGAAAAATCGGCAAGTGGCGGGGATATAAAACGAAAGGAAGAGGTACTGCCAGAGGGTGTTTGAGGGCTGTATCGATCACCCCTTAATTAAGTACTGTTGTACTTGCTGATGGTGATGATGATGATGATAGCGATGATGATGATGATGACGATGACGAAGATGATGATGGCGATGATGATGATGATGACGATGACGAAGATGATGATTGCGATGAAGTCATATCGTACTTACTTCGTTTAGGCCGAATCATAATAATTCAAAGAAAATGGGTTCACAGCTGTGAAGGCCAAGTTTTGGTGTTGCTTTTGAGGTTGAGTTATTCATTCTTTTTGGCGCGTGCCTCCGCTCCTGGGTTCTTATCAATAAACTGTTTCGACAATTTCAACGATTTTAGTGCATTCCATCATTAACCCATCTTAATATTTTTTTCTTTTTTTTTCTTTTTTCCCCTCTATTTTCTCTTCTCCATTAACTAAGCCAATGGCGATGGTAATGATTTCCGAGAATATTATAAATCCATGGTTATGGAAGAGCGTTTTAACCTTGTTGTTGCAAGTTTTTATTCTCTTATTTATTAAACTATAAAAAAAGAAAAAGCAGCTTATATTGTTATACTTTGTTTTTTTCGTATTTATGTTTTTTCCCCATTTTAGAATCCATCCCGTTTCAGAATGGGCTGCGCAGTAGAAACTTTATTTTTTTTAAATTATTTTTTTAAAGAATCTTACTCTAACTCTATTCTAGAATATAGACTATACCCTAGAATAAAGTTTTGGATTTAAAGTTATCTGATATTGTTATCCTATATTATATTGCCATGTTCGAAATTTATGGATGGGGCAAAAAACGAACCAATTCTAACACGGGGTTGATTCCCAAATGGGACGGAACATATTCAAGGTGAATTATACCTACTTTGTTTTGAGCACCAGGGTTAGGGCGTACCAGAGGCTGGCGCTGTAATTGAGGGAAACGATTTTAATTAAGTTTATTAAATCAGATTACATTTGTTTTTTTAAACTTTATTATTATACATTTTTCAGTTATTTTATAATATAATCTAAGTTCATTCATAATTATAGTAAAGGAATAATTGTAATCATTATAATCATATTAAATTATAGTAAACTATGAGTTAGAATCATATAAAATTATAGTAAATTATGAGTTAGAATCATGTTAAATTATAGTAAACTATGAGTTAGAATCATATAAAATTATAGTAAATTATGAGTTAGAATCATGTTAAATTATAGTAAATTATGAGTTAAAATCATATTAAATTATAGTAAATTATGAGTTAGAATCATATTAAATTATAGTAAATTATGAGTTAGAATCATATTAAATTATAGTAAATTATGAGTTAGAATCAAATTAAATTATAGTAAATTATGAGTTAGAATCATATTAAATTATAGTAAATTATGAGTTAGAATCATATTAAATTATAGTAAATTATGAGTTAGAATCATATTAAATTATAGTAAATTATGAGTTAGAATCATATTAAATTATAGTAAATTATGAGTTAGAATCATATTAAATTATAGTAAATTATGAGTTAGAATCATATTAAATTATAGTAAATTATGAGTTAGAATCATATTAAATTATAGTAAATTATGAGTTAGAATCATATTAAATTATAGTAAATGATGAGTTATAATAATAATCACCAAGGATTAAGGACCATGATGGTGGTGATGATGATGAGCATGAGGATGATGATGATGATCATGATGATGATGATGATCACCTGCAGGAGTTGAACGCCTTGTGGGACGATCATTTCGTGCAGGTTTCGGACTTTCTGAACTTCCAGATCGCCTCTTACGCCTGCAAGTTCCCTGAGCTGAAGGTGCTTGTGGTGTTGTTGCTGTTGTAGTTGTTGTTGTTGATGTGGTTTTTGGGGTTGTTGGGAGTGAGGTTTTTGTTGTGTTGTTGTGGTTGTTGTTGTTGGTTTTGTGGTGTTGTTGTTTTGGTGTTTTTTTTGTTGCAAATGTGTTGTGGTTGCGATAATTTTTGGTATGTTTTTTTGGGGTAGTTGTTGCGAAACTGATCGTAGTGTTGTTGTGATATTGGTTGTAGGTTTGGTGTTATCTGTGATACTGGTTAGAGTTTTATTGATACATTAGATATCTAAGGTAATTTGTCTCATTAATAATTAATTAATTAAATTGCATGGCTGTATTCCTTAGTTTAAAATTAGTGTTTCACTAATAATATCAAAGTTCACTCTATTTATTTACATACATTTTTATATATAATGGGGCTGATGTTAGTGATGATGATAATAGTGATGATGATAGTAGTGAGAATGATAATAGTGGTGATGATGATAGTAGTGAGGATGATAATAGAGGTGATGATGATAGTAGTAATAATGATAACAGTAGTGATGGTAATAACGGTGGTGATGATGATAATTTAAAGAGGATGATTAGCATTCACAGCATTTGATAACCTAACCCTTATCACACTGCAAATTCATCTAATTACATTTTTCAAAGATTTGTTTTTCTCTGATTTCATCGATGTCTTACAAATATTTTCGAGCAATGTTTTCAAAAACATTGTAGCATATAAAAGTGATTTACGCTCAAAATATGAACTCTGTTTCTTTGTATTCTGGCTTCCAATTCTTCTTCTTCGTTCGTGAGTTCACCAACAATAATTCTCCTAGCCGCTTCTATGCAGCTGGATACATCATCATCAAATATGAAAACAACGGCAAAAGCCGCGCAAAATCTAAATAAATAAACCTCAGATGTTTCTAGATAAAGTTTTCAGCTGTAACGCACTAAGCTGCAAAACTCCAAGCAGACGCTTTAAAACGATATCGAAATGAATCTAAACAAAAAACAAAAACCTACGCATCTTTCCTACATCGGCAACACGTCAGATGCATTAGGCGTATACATTTCACTGCCAGCATGAACCCGATCCAGGCGCCGTATTGCAATATAAACCGCCTGCGTTTATCTCGCCAGATTCTCGGCTGGATTTAAAGAATGATTATGTGTGTGTGTGTGTGTGTGTGTGTGTGTGTGTGTGTGTGTGTGTGTGTGTGTGTGTGTGTGTGTGTGTGTGTGTGTGTGTGTGTGTGTGTGTGTGTGTGTGTGTGTGTGTGTGTGTGTGTGTGTGTGCATCTCGCAATAGAGACAGCCTCGAATGTTTTTGACGCCTCATCTGGTGTATTCATCGCTCTACACGTGAATGGATACACGATGTGTGTAGTGCACCTATTTGTTTTGCGTGCTTGTATGTATCAAATCAGTGTGGTGCTAGGAATAATCTTGAAAAAGAAAGGAATTAATTGAGTTTGGTGTGGTGCGAAATAGTAAGTTTAAAAATATTCTTATTTCATAATACTTCTCATGTTTAAATATCTAATAAAGTTATGTTACAGTGAAATTTTTCAAGTTATTATTAAAATTAAGTAATTTATTTGTTTATTTTTTAGGTCAAGATTGAGAAAAGGGGTCGAAAGTTGCTGGATTATGACAGGACCAGACACAAGGTCATTATATTACATCACCGTATTACGTCATCATATGACGTCACCATATTACGTCATCATCCTGCATCTGGCAGCAGATGATTTATTATTTGAAAGGCTTCTATATATTACATTTCAAATATGAATTTTTAAAAATGTTTGCATATTAAATTTTTAATTATGGAATCACTTAATCTTTTTGCATATTTAAGTTCAAATTAAGAAGCCACTTAATCATTTTTCATACTAAATTTTAAATAAATTATTCATATCATTTTTTTGGATATTAAATTTCAAAATAATTAATCATTTCCTATTCTTGCATATAACATTTTAAAGTTAGAATTCTACAATATTCAGCCTAATTAAGTATGACTTGTTCATTCTCCAGGTGGATAACATGGAACGCTCGAAGAAGAGGGATGAGGCGAAGCTGAATGAGGTCAAAATTCATCAACCTCACCCACTCCACATCCCTCCCTCCAATCATCCTATCCATTCCATCTATCTCATCTCTTTCTAGCGACCCTTCCACTTCATCCATCCCATTTCATCACCTCTATTCCATCCATTGCCTCCATCCATTGCACCCATCTTATCCATTGAACCCATTCATCTTTCCCTCACTCCATCATCATCATCATCATCATCACTCCATCCCACCTCAGTCGATCAGAGAGTTGGATGCAGCGCAGACGATCTACGAAGGCATCAACAATGAACTCTTCGAAGAGCTGCCTGTCCTCTTCGATAAGTATGTCCCTTCCTTCATTCATCTCTTCATTCATTCATTTCAACCTATGCATTCATCGATCCATTCATTCATCCAATTAATCATTCATCCATCAATTAATTCATTCATCCATTCATCCATGCTTTCATTCATTGGTTCATTTATTTGATTGTCCATGCATTGATCTATTGATATGACTTTTTGATTAGTTCTTCCATGCATTCCTTGATTCGTTCATGCATTTATTAATTCATTAATTTGACTATTCGTGCATTTATGATTAATTTATCAAAGTATGCATTTATACATTTTGGATTAAGGCTTGTATGTACTGGTTTACTGATTGAAAAAAATCTTTTTACGACTGGATTAAAAGCACTTAAGTGGATATTAATAAAATGAAATATTTTTAATTGATTTTTTAAAAAGTAATCGCATTCAATTAATTCTCAGATATAAATTCTAATCACTCATTCCACCTCTCAGCCGCATGCCACTCCTCGCCAAGTTCTTCACCTCCTTCCTGAAAGTCGAGTTCACTTTTGAAGAGGAATCTTCCAAGGTGCATGCGTGCATTAATGCACTGCTGTTAATGAATGCGTGCATTAATGCACTGCTGTTAATGCGGGCGTGCATGTGCATTATTACACTGCTGTTCATGCGTGCGTGTTATTAATGAATTTTTATTTATACATTTTAATTCTTCTTTGCTTTTTAATAGTCTATAGCAATCAATGATTGTCAATTATACAAAATAATTTAAATAAAAAAAATATACACCGTTTCCAATCAATAAACCTTCACAATCCATCACGAAGCTGAAGAAGAAGCTGAATGAAATCAACTCAGTGTTGCCTTGCGACCCTGCCAAGCTGAGTCAGAAGACCAAGCTGCACACTCTGAGAGCCAAAACGTTTGCACTTCACTGCCGCTTCATCGAATGATCATCTTCCTTTTTGGGGATGAAGAAATTAATTTTCGTATTATTGGAAAGTTAATTTTAATTAATGATTTAGAAAATTAATTTTATTTAATAATTTAGAAAATTAATTTTAATTAATGATTTAGAAAATTAATTTTATTTAATAATTTAGAAAATTAATTTTAATAATTTAGAAAATTAAATTTAATAATTTAGAAAATTAATTTAATAATTTAGAAAATTAATTTTAATTAATCATTTAGAAAATTAATTTTAATTAATCATTTAGAAAATTAATTGTAATTAATAATGTAGAAAATTAATTGTAATTAATAATGTAGAAAATTAATTGTAATTAATAATGTAGAAAATTAATTGTAATTAATAATGTAGAAAATTAATTTTAATTAATAATGTAGAAAATTAGTTGTAATTAATAATTTAGAAAACTAATTGTAATTAATAATTTAGAAAATTAATTGTAATTCATAATTTAGAAAATAAATTGTAATTCATAATTTAGAAAATTATTTGTAATTAATAATTTAGAAAATTATTTGTAATTAATAATTTAGAAAATTAATTGTAATTAATAATTTAGAAAATTAATTGTACTTAATAATTTAAAAAATTAATTGTAATTAATAATGTAGAAAATTAATTGTAATTAATAATTTAGAAAATTAATTGTAATTAATAATTTAGAAAATTAATTGTAATTAATAATTTAGAAAATTAATTGTAATTAATAATTTAGAAAATTAATTGTAATTAATAATTTAGAAAATTAATTGTAATTAATAATTTAGAAAAATATTTGTAATTAATAATTTAGAAAATTAATTGTAATTAATAATTTAGAAAATTAATTGTAATTAATAATTTAGAAAATTAATTGTAATTAATAATTTAGAAAATTAATTGTAATTAATAATTTAGAAAATTAATTGTAATTAATAATTTAGAAAATTAATTGTAATTAATAATTTAGAAAATTAATTGTAATTAATAATTTAGAAAATTAATTGTAATTAATAATTTAGAAAATTAATTGTAATTAATAATTTAGAAAATTAATTGTAATTAATAATTTAGAAAATTAATTTTAATTAATAATTTAGAAAAGTAATTGTAATTAATAATTTAGAAAATTAATTGTAATTAATAATTTATAAAAATAATTGTAATTAATAATTTAGAAAATTAATTGTAATTAATAATTAAGAAAATTAATTGTAATTAATAATTAAGAAAATTAATTGTAATTAATCATTAAGAAAATTAATTGTAAATAATAATTTAGAAAATTAATTGTAATTAATAATTTAGAAAATTAATTGTAATTAATAATTTAGAAAATTAATTGTAATTAATAATTTAGAAAATTAATTGTAATTAATAATTTAGAAAATTAATTGTAATTAATAATTTAGAAAATTAATTGTAATTAATAATTTAGAAAATTAATTGTAATTAATAATTTAGAAAATTAATTGTAATTAATAATTTAGAAAATTAATTGTAATTAATAATTTAGAAAATTAATTGTAATTAATAATTTAGAAAATTAATTGTAATTAATAATTTAGAAAATTAATTGTAATTAATAATTTAGAAAATTAATTGTAATTAATAATTTAGAAAATTAATTGTAATTAATAATTTAGAAAATTAATTGTAATTAATAATTTAGAAAATTAATTGTAATTAATAATTTAGAAAATTAATTGTAATTAATAATTTAGAAAATTAATTGTAATTAATAATTTACAAAATTAATTGTAATTAATAATTTACAAAATTAATTGTAATTAATAATTTAGAAAATTAATTGTAATTAATAATTTAGAAAATTAATTGTAATTAATAATTTAGAAAATTAATTGTAATTAATAATTTAGAAAATTAATTGTAATTAATAATTTAGAAAATTAATTGTAATTAATAATTTAGAAAATTAATTGTAATTAATAATTTAGAAAATTAATTGTAATTAATAATTTAGAAAATTAATTGTAATTAATAATTTAGAAAATTAATTGTAATTAATAATTTAGAAAATTAATTGTAATTAATAATTTAGAAAATTAATTGTAATTAATAATTTAGAAAATTAATTGTAATTAATAATTTAGAAAATTAATTGTAATTAATAATTTAGAAAATTAATTGTAATTAATAATTTAGAAAATTAATTGTAATTAATAATTTAGAAAATTAATTGGAGTGAATTATAATTCTCTCGACAGACTGCCTCGCAGGGAGCCGAACAGGCTGTACTCTGCAGCCAGGTACTCGCCGCAGACGGGCAGGAGCAAGGGAGGCAAGCAGGAGCAGGCAGACGACAGACGTAAGACCATGCCAGCAAGGCCTGTCTCGCCACCCTTTCCTTCTCGCTTCCTCAACCAACACCACCCTCCAGCGCCCCTCGAGCCGGCCCCTCTTCCTCCCAGCCACTCAGGCACCATTGCCACTTCCTCCTCATCCACCTCTTGCACTTCTTCTTCCAGGACTGAAACCACCAAGGGTTATGGCGATCAGGAGGTAATCATGCGGGCGGGTGACATCAGGGGTCTGTCGAACACGCACGCCTCGTCGACTGGATCATCCAACTCCTCGTCGCATCCAACGAAGCCTCCGCAGCCCAGACTCGCCTACACGCCGCACAAACCAAGCCCACCGAAGTTCGGTCGTCTGAACAGCCAGCAGAACAACTCTGGCGACTTCCACACGACACCTACAAGCGCCCTCCCAGCCAGATGGGGCGATGAGAAGTACGCCAACACGAGAGACATCATCAACTACATCCCGCAACTCACCTCTCCAGCCTCCACTGCTGCTGCTGCAACCACTCCTGGCATCAGCACCTCACCAGTAATCGACTCTAAAGTCTCCCTCAGCACTGTTCGTTCCTTTGAGAAGTTGATTTCGCCTTCGATTATTGTCTGTTTTTGGGTTGTTTTCTTTTTAAAAATTTGTATTTGAAGAATGGATCTAGACCAAAACACACTAAACACACACACATACGCACACACACATAGACACACACACACACACAAACACACACACACACACAAACACACACACATACGCACAAACACACACACACACATACACAAACACACACACACATTAACACACACACACACGCAGGACAGCAAGGCAAGAGACATAGCAGGCTTCATAGACATCACGAAAGCACCATTGGAGGTAGGCGAAGATGACGAGATTTATCCGGTGAAGAGTAAGCAGATCATCGAGAATATCTACACGAACGTCGCTGCCTCAACCACCGCTGCTGCTGATGTTGCCACGAAGAGTGAAGAAGCCGCTCAAAATGCCACTGATGTACTAGTGAAAATAGGCGAAAGTACTGTTGAAACAGGCGAGAAAAGCGTCACAACCCTCGTTGAATCTGCCGTCGATGTGAAGAAGGAAATGAACGGAGATGTGGTGCTAGAGTGCGCCTCTCCAGGCACAGTGACCACCAGCACCACCATTCAAGTGAGTGATGCGGTCGATGAGGCTAAGAAACTTTTTAACGGGGAGTCACCGGTCAAGACGCCAGCAAGTCCGTTCAATGACAAAGACATTGTGGTCACTAACGAGGTGATCTCCTCGATCCTCCTACCCACCTCCAGCTACTTATTCAAGGTTGTGTGCGGGTGGGGATCGGGTGATATGCCTTGGTTAAGGGGTGTGAATGGCTTGTGAACGGGTGGATTGTTGTTGGAGCGGTTTTGTTGTAATGAAATAACTTGTTATATATGTGAAGTGTTTACACAGTAGAGTACAGAAATTATGAAAGTTTCTAATAAAATGCCATACATACAATACAATATAACGAGTATTATTATTTAAACAGTACAATGGAAGACTTAACAACGTAAATAATTATCTTTCACTCGCCAGGTGCAGGCGACCAACAACTACAAGGCGGCAGACGCCGATGAGCTGAGTCTCGAGGCTGGCGATGTGGTCTACGTACTGCCCATTGAGGACATCGATCTGGAGGTTGGGGGGGGGTGGTAATGTGGGTGGTGAGGGGGGGAGGCGGGGTGGTAATGGGGGTTGGTGAGGGGGGGGGGGTGGTAATGGGAGTGGTGAGGGGTTGCACATGGGTAAGGGTAGTGATGGGGGGGTATTTTTTGTTATGATGGGGTTTTTGACGGTGGTATTGGTTATGATCATGGTAATGATGGGGTGATAGTTATGATGGTGATATTGGCAGTGATGATAATTATGGTAGTAATGCTGGTGTAGTAGTAATGAGCGTGGGAGAGATTATATACTGTTAATGATGATAGCAACGATTTCTGCTGATGATAAGGGGATGGAAGGTAAACTCAATCCCACACACCTCTGCATCACTTTGTTAAGGCCACTCAGACGCTCCATCCACCCCAGGACGAGGGATGGGCGCTTGGGCTGAGGCAGAAGGATGGAGTCAAGGGCATGTTTCCTGTCAACTTCACCAGGAAGATCGTCTAAGTGTCCATCCATCATTCGTTTATCTGTCTATTCATCCATCCATCCATTCATTCATCTGCCTATCCGTCTCTTTTTATCCCGTTTATCGTTAACAATCAAGTTCCAATAAGCTTACACTTACCAATCAATTTATTCTTTCATTTGCCCATACATCCATTAGTCCACTTGTCCATCCGCTAGTGAATCCATCCATTCATCCATCCATTCATCCATCCATTTATCCATCCATTCATCCATCCATTCATCCACCCATTCATCCATCCATTCATCCATCCATTCATCCATCCATTCATCCATCTTTTCATCCATCCATTCATCCATCCATTCATCCATCCATTCATCTATCCATTCATCCATCCATCTATCCATTCATTCGTCCATCCATTCATCTACTTATCTCTCCACCCATTCGTCCATCCATCCATTCATTCATCCATCCATCCATTCTTGATCTTGTCTATTTCATAATTTTATTTTGAAATCCACTTTTCCCCCTCTGAACTAAGCGTCAGTCTTTCCTCTTCCACAGCACTGCTTCAAAGGTTCAGTTATATTCGCATGCTGCCGTGAAATTAATATTCTTTGTGCCCCTATGTTACCAGGGTTAAGGTGGGATAGGGTCATGGTAGGGTAGAGTTAGGGCTAGGATAGGATGAGGGTTGTGTTAGGGTAGAGTAAGGGTCAAGTTAAGGTGGGTTAAGGGTTATGCATTTACTTTGGCAATGTGTTGCATTCGTGGTGTGACAGCGTTCAGTGTTGATGATGATATGAGGGTGTTGATGATGGTGGTAATAATGGAAGGGTGTTTATAGTGAAACGATGGTGTTGATGAGGATATGGTGGTAATGATTATGGTGCAGATACTTTTTGGTAGTCGACTATTCTAAATGAATACTGACAGCCAAGAACTGAGGACCGATCCATCGACGTTTGCCTGTTTGTGTGCAAGCTTCCATTGGCTAGCTTCCATTGGCCACTGAAGCGCCACGCCAGCTTCAACCGCTTTCGTACAAACGCATGATTAAACAATTTTTTGAGGTGGTTTTCACCAGAATTAAAAGACTTTTTTATGAATTCGGACGTTGCGTCGATGATTGAGTTTTTAGGATAGAAGCATTAAAAAGCATTTATGATGTGGGATGAGTGAGGTGTCTGGAGTGGTTGAAACCAACCGCCTATGCCTGGTGAATAAATGATGCTTTTACAAAGTTTTACGATTGTATATAAACTTTTGTGTGCATAAAATAGGTATGGAATGTATCGTCGTCATCATTATCATCGTCGTCATCATTATCATCCTCGCCATCATTATCATCGTCATCATTATCATCGTCGTCATCATTATCATCGTCATCATTATCATCGTCGTCATTATCATCGTCGTCATCATTATCATCGTCGCCATCATTATCATCGTCATCATCATTATCATCATCGTCATCATCATTATCATCATCGTCATCATGTCTACTCACTATATCAGAATAGAACCCTGTGCTTGACTTGGTCTTCAACTAGCTAGCTTTGAACAGCCATCGTGCAGGCACTTCACCTAATTTCATAAATGTTGTGCAACATATAATCGCGGTTGTAATTATAAGAATGTATTAAGGAGCTTCTAGAACACTAGTTGGTTAATTAATTCAATTAATTAGTCTATAATTAAACACCTATGCCCTTATGCATTATGCCCTTTGTATAACCCTGACGACACGTGGCCTCCTTCCCTCAGGATACTGACATCGCTTATATTCATAGTGCATATAGTCGCTTAACTCCTTGCTGCTTTCACTAGGCCGTTCACGTCGTCTCTATCATATCCTCCCTCCTCTTGGTGGGTTTTGACCAATGGTCATGCCTTTGACCATTTACGCATTAAACATACCTTTGCGCATAGACACACACGCACACACACACACATAAACACATACACACACCGTTTATGTAGCACGTTATCATTAACATAAAGTTCAAACTTATTTCAAGAATTATTTCCAGAAGTGGCATGTTGTGGCTCTTAGACGTATCCTGCGCTCGCGTGCGCCACTGCTTTCGCGGGCTTTTCTGCTTATAGTTCATTCATATATATATACAGAAATATTTATGTAAAAAACTATCTTTCTCTGTGTTTTATTGTCAGCATCCTGTTGCCTTAGTAATCCAAAGGACTCACACCAATGCACGTACACACACCATCACACACACATACTAATGAAGCTACCTTCATACACGCGCGTAAAGCTATTTTTCGCAGTATTAAACCGAGCTGAAAGGATCTTTAGTAGATTCACTCTTACAGTAGACCAAACGCTTCAATTAAGCAAGTTAACTTGATTTAAATATTTTCCCGCCTCACTTAAATCTATGTGCAATCTTTTGTTGATAACACTTTGTTAGATTCCTGTTGTTGCTACCACTCACCCGTTTGTTAATGCCACTCGTTGCCTTCTTGTTACGCCCTGCTTGTCACTTGTTTTGACGGAATTTTCTCTTCTTTCCTTACAGCTCTTTCGTCCATTGCTCGAGATTCGGTGATGATGATGAAGCTGTAATTTTGGATTTTAATGATTCATTATTCGTGTTAAAAGCCACGGTGGCTTCGATAAATTGTGATGGAGGAAGCCTTTTTATTCAACGCCTGCTCCAAAATATTACTACAAAAGCTATTTCATAATTGAACTTTTCACGGCTTCATATCTCGTGAAGGTATACAAATCGTTTCGATTTTAGTTTTTCTTGAGTTCAGAACCTGCTTGCTAATGAAAAGCGCTATTTGGAGAATACTTTTTGTATTTATATAGAGGTAGGGCCTGTAGAATATAGTTTTATACTTTTTCTCTGGAGACTTATGATGCCTAATTAATTAAATGTACTGCTGGATTGCGGAAGTGTCTTTGTGAAACGAGGAGAAATCAGTGCCGACTTTTTGAAGCGTGGTTGTTTGGATCAATAAATTTGAGAATTCATCATTCATTCAGATGCATTGAAGTGCAAGAGAATTTGTGTTTAGGTAAAAAAAATTATAATAAAACGAGTCGTCTCTGAAAGGCGTTCTAATTACTTTAATGAATATTGAACGCAATGAAAGCGGCGGAAGCGCAGGTGTTAAATATTCAAATTAGGTGTGCAAAGCAATTAAAGAGACATTTCTCACCGGAACGCTTCCTCTTCATTCATGCAGCCTCTTGCAAAAACACCGAATGTTCCAGTTGAACACCGAATATGACGCCACAGCGCTGATAGAATGTGCGTCAAGGGTGCGTTTGTGAGACCAAGGAAGGCTAAGAAGAAACCTCTTCAAGGCATGGGACGTGCTCAAGCTGTAGAAATGCGACTTGAGCAGGGTCCCTGGCACTTGTTTATTTATTCATCACCTTTCATTTCATGTCTTTTTGATGGTGCGGACTGGGAAGGGATTCAATTCCTGTTGCGGCGTGCCAGTGCTTCAGCAGAGCTTGACGTTGGAACTTTTAAATTATTTTAATATTATTTTTTAATATTTGAAATTCAATTGTGAAAGCATTAAGCACGCGAAAAATATCCTTTAAATTTTTTTTATTTAAATATTAAGAGTTTTTTCAAAGTATGAAAAGAAATGTATTTAATCAATCAAACAAAACACAATTTTAATGAAATGTATTGGTCTACAAATTCAAAACGAATAGAAATACATGTCTCGACTTTTTATGTCGAAAAAGAGAGATTTCAATCTTTCTTAATTTTAGAATAAATAAAAAGAATGCGTTTAGCTTCACCCTTCATGTAGCAACAAGTATTTGACATGTATTCATGTGTCTATTATACATAAAAGGAACTTCAGCAAGCTTTCCTCGTTTTAAATGTTCGGATAAAGAACTTAAATGGCAGAGCGACACGAGCTTTATCTCGCAAATAAACACTGTTTCACCATTAAAGATCACACTTTTAATTAAAAAAAAGTAACAAATTGATAATTTTTCGAAATGGCTCAATAAAATCAATTTTCATTTTAACATGATGCTTCACGTCCTATTAAACCTCCTTCCCCATACAACCAGATGCTGAAAACAAGCATATGATTCTTCAAACAAGTGAATCATATGATAGACAAAACGTAACAATGCTTTTCAATCTTTTAAGGCGTTTTACAAAATGACTCGTTTTTACTTTTCTTCATCTATTTTTTCAATTCTTTTATATTATTTAGCTTGAAAATACCTCTTGTGAAGATTAATTAATGTAAGTGTCGCGGAATGCCACTCTAATTACAATTATTATTATTATTATTATTATAATCATTCCGCTTGCACACAAGCCGGTGCGTGCATAGGTGTCCATAAAAGAAAAAAATGAAAGCGAAATGAGTCTTTAAGAAGGAAAAGTAAGAACTAAGAAGCGAGTAAAGTTGACTTTCTTCAATCTTCACTCATCCTTTGCACTTATTATTAGTGATTGACTGTGTTGCTCACAATTTCACGTATTGACTGCTTGGTTTTTTTTATCTAAACGAGCAGACATTTTAACGTCTTTTTACTACAGTGTCCGAAGGAGCTCACTCAGAAACGTGGATTTTCAAAGACGCCTGATGGCCAGCATAGCGACATAAACTTTAATATAAATGCCTATCTAAAGTTGATTATGTGCATTTCAACATAAACACACGTTTATATATTTCATTCACATACTCAGAAATGTATTTATGCGATTTTATTCACTTAATGAAACTTTATGGAGAGAAGCTATCCCTTTAATGGGCACCTTCTTGTGATCAGTGCCTTTTCAGTCCAGGAATTACTCGATTTAAAGAAAAGTAAAGTTCTTATTAAAGAGTTGGAAAGAATTCTGAAGGGTTATCTTTTTAGAAATAGGACTCAAACTTTTTTAGGAATGTCACAATGTTTTTATCATTGAAGGACATTTTTGCGGGTGTTTAAAATGACGGTTACTGTTCATTTAGAAAACTCTTTATAGTTTTTCAGGAAAAAATACTATTTGTTCGTCTCTTTAAAAAATGTGGATTCAAAAGCGAATTTTATAAAAAAAAGTAAAACTAAATTTGGGAAAAATAATTGTTTTATTTTGAAATAGAGTAAATCGAATGAATTTAAAAAAGAGATTAATTGAGTTATACGTGCCTGCTTATCCTCACTCAATTAGAGTGATTAGCGTCCGTTGAAAAGAGTGCAATATTCGTGACTGACGCTTCCCAAGACAGATCGTCGAATTTACTGACTTATCAATGATATATGTGCGTTTGTATTTGTGGGCATTTTGAATATATATTTACTTTAACAAAATTAAAAAGTTATTTTAATATATCAAATTCGTGAGAATGGTTCAACTTTTCAGTTCACAGAAGAATGCAGGGACTTTAATTACGTTTCTAGACGTCAAAACGTTGGTTTGCAAAATCTTTAATTTGATCAAAAACGTCTAAAGCGCCAAATAATGAAGTTGTTTCGAAGGAAGCGGCCATCTTTGACGACATGTCGTCGTCATTGGCAATGGCGGTGTGCTGATAACTGCAACGTGGTATTCCGGGAAGAGGTTCCGTAACTGGAATGACAAGTCAAATCCACGCGAGGAGGTCTGTTACGCTTTTGATATCCTCCACGCAACATTAATTATGTATGGCGTGCTTTATTCGGAGGCAGATGATGCTCTCTGAGCGGGTGTCACTCTGCAGCCCCCGCTCAAACCAATCCTTCTTCTCTTTATTTTTATTTTCTTATTATTCTTCTTCTTCTCTTTTTATTATTTCTTTTTCTTCTTCTTCGTCGAGAGGAAATTAAAGTTCCAGAAATGGATTGTGACTTTTGCTATGAATTCCTTTCAACTCGTGTTGAGAAAAGAAATTTAATGTCATTGAAAATTAAAATAAATCAAGTTTCTCTCTTTGTATGCGTCTTCGTGTGTTTGCATATTTAGTGGGGTTGATTTATTTTTTTGTTTTTAATCGTTTTTTTATGCACATTTCTAAAATATTTTCTTGAAAAACTTTAAATATTTTTTTCGATGCATTTCATAGCAAAAGTATTCGATATTTATACTCTTAAATTTCGCTCTTCAACTTTTAAACAATTTTACGTTTCCCCATAATGAGATTTTTTAGAAAATTCAACTTTGATGAAGACAGATGCTAACGAAGTGTGATGCTGCCGACAACTACGAAGAAGAAGAAGAAGGTGGTGATGATGATGATGGAGGTGGTGATGATGATGATGGAGGTGATGATGACGGAGATGATGACGGTGATAGAGGTGATTATGATGAGAATGGAGAGATGGTGATTATGAAACTGAGGAGGATGAAGAACAAAGAAAGCCGGTGATGATGATGATGATTGATTTAATGGGGCAGTTTTCCTGTAATGATAGAGATAATGATAGTAAAGGTGGTGATTATGATGATGTTGATGATGATGATGAGGTTGATGATGATGATGAGGTTGATGATGATGAAGGTCAAAATGATAGTTTTAACAATAAAAATAAGAGTAATGATGATGAGGGTGTTGATGATAAGGGTGGTGATGATAATGGTGTTGATGATTAGGGTGGTGATGGTAATGGTATTGATGATAAGGTTGGTGATGATAATGGTAGTGATGATTAGGGTGGTGATGATAATGGTGGTGAAAATAATAGTGGTGATGATAATAGACGTGATGATAATGGTGGTAATGATAATGGTGAGGATGATAATGTTGTTGATGATAATAGAGGTGATGATGATAGTGCTGATGATAATGAGGTTTATAAATGATTAGTTTGAGTCTAAGGCTCTCTAAAGACGAGCTAATTAATCAAGAAATTGTCAATCACTCCATATATCGAATTCATCTCTTCTGGTTACCGCTTTCTATTTGTATTACTATTATTGATATTATCAGCACAACTATTCTAATTATTTTCATTTCAATAACTTTTTTCATTCTTTTATTAATTTTATTAATTCTATTATTCTTATTATTATTCCAATTATGCTTTCCTTCCTTTTCACATTGGCGTACACTACATTGTTACGCATTTTCAATGGCATCATTGATGTTTTGTTTACAATTAATAATCAAAATAATAATAATGATAAAATTACGTCATATTTTGCTATTTCAAATGAATAATTAATAAAATTAAAATTTTAATATTAAAAAAATAAGCAAGAAAATTATGCTATTATTATCTAAATAAAATAATATTAAAAATTGTGCTTTTAATATTTCCATGAATTGAGAAAATTAGTTTGAATAAAATAATAAAAACGATAATCTTATATTTTCGATTAATTTTTCATAACTTTTGCAATTATTTAAAATTTTATGTTTTTTATGATTTTTCCCAATCCAGGATCGATGAATGGCTAGTGCTATTTTGAGGCATATGTGGGGTTTTGTGCTTGGTGGAAGAAATTGTATTGTTGAGGATTATGGTAGTGATGATTGTGGTTGTGGAGAATGGTGGTAGTGATAGTTGTGGTTGTGGAGAATGGTGGTAGTGATGGTTGTGGTTGATGAAGATGGTGGTAGTGATGGTTGTGGTTGGAGTCATGGTGTAGTGATGGTTGTGATTGGAGTCACGGTGGTAGTGGTGGTGGCAAAGATGGTAGTGGCGATAGTGGATTTGGTGACAAAAGCAAAAGAAATGTTGATGAAAACAAATCGATTTTTGCGTTTCCGATTAATGGGACACTACACAAAGAGTTTTTTTGAACTAAAACTTTGAAAAATTAAAAAATGCACTTTGTGATGAACTAAGTGTTTTATAAGTAAAATTATTATTTAAAAAAACAAATAGGTTAGGTTTAAAGTTACTAAATATTAATAAATTTTTTTAAAATAAATTATAGAAAATTCGTATATTTCCAAATAGATTATTGTTCCATTCATATAAATATTTTTATATTTTCACTGTGTCATTAGGCGTGTAAATCTAAATCTTTATGTAATACTTTCATTTATCGATTGATCGCAAAAATGTAGAATACTTTAGAATCAAGCAGAGGCAGTATCACATAAACAACAAGCGCCTGTGAGACTTTGATGAATTTCAAAGACTTAAAGCAAAAATAAAGTCTCCGAAATGTATGGAGGGCATGGATGTGTGCCTATAGCCCCGTTTTCCTTCTTTCCTCTATATAAACGCATGGCTGTGTATATGTGTGTGTATAATGCATATATAGGAGAGTTTCCTACTTTGCAAATCGCTCTTTTCGGAAACACATGTCAAAGACTTGAGCGTTTTTCGAAATGGCAAAAGTATATTAATTTATCGATTTGTTTTAAAAAATAGATTATTTAGAAGTTTTATATAGTTACAAAATTTTTAAATCATAAAGGCTGAAAATATTTTTAAAAAAAATAATGTTGAGATGTAATTGATATTTTCGTGTTGTAAAACTGGAAAGAAAGTGACTCTGGGCCAAATTAAAAGTTTCAAAAAAGACAGTTTAAAAGATAATAAACCGAATGAGTAAACATTTGAACTGAAAACGTAACTCATAAAGTTCGAGTGTCGGGACTTTTCATCGGTTCGTTTGAGTGGCTTCAAGCATAATAGCGAGCTTATCTTTATCGAAAACGCTTAAATGCAAAACGACCAAGGTTAGAGAATACCATTCATGATTATTACTAGTTTCTTAGAAACTTTTTTGAAATTCTTTGTTTTAAATAAACTAAATTTTATAATACTTTTTTTTCTAACAAAGCACTGAAAATTCATAGCTTTCAAATTTTTGTTTAGCAAAAACAAAGATGCCTGTGTCGACGAAACGTCACCAATAGTAACATTTGAAAAATATAAATTTGGCATTTCATAATCATATGATGCTTTGCAAAAAATCAAAAACAAAATAAATTTTGTTTTAAAATCCAATTATTTTAATATTGTATTTTTTAAACTTTATTTGACACATTAAAATATAGAACTCCGTTATGTCCCTTGATGCATATTTTCAGATTACTTGTCATTGGAACGAAGCTAGAAAATTAATTTCAAACCTTTTATATTTCGTTTGAATTTAACTTTTTTCTGGCAATAACCAGTGTATTTTTCTAGAGAATTAAACTCCTTAACATAATTTAGAGAACTTAGTTGTGAACCTAAAGATATATTTGAATAAATAAAAACAAAAAAAATCGCGTTTGAATTGAAGTTAAAAGAAACATAGTTGTGCTCAAGTGAGATTGGAAGAAGTAGGAGAGACCCGGGCTATGTGGAAACATTTTAGCAAATGTTGTTTTAAGTTTGTTATTTTTGAAACAGTTTCATCAAACGTTTCGTATATACTAAAAATTCTATTGGTCGAAAACTAAAACACAAAAAACTGGTTCATTATTTAAGTTCAGTAAACATTATTTTCAACTTTATCAAGTCCTAAATAATAGAGTCCATAACCAAAGCCAGGTTATCGAAAAAAATGTTAACGTTTGCACGGTTGAAGCTGGTGGCTCAGACTTGTAGCTTCAAAATTCGTATTGAGAGGAAACTGTTTCGTTTAAAAAATTCCGTAAAGCAATCAACGATTACCTTTTGAGCATCATGCAATTTTTCAGAAAACTTGATAACGTTTTACA